>CM031600.1:90318248-90337215 GCA_018398815.1 Conus ventricosus
TTCTCGTAATCGTAAGAGGAAAAAAAAAACTGTTTTAGCAATTGAAAAGAACGTTTTCTCGTGTCTGATGAGAAACTTAACGTTAACCACATTGCCTTTTATCTAGATGCACGTGGAAGACTTTAGATATATATTTCCCTGACAAATCACGCCCATCATGGGATGTACAGCCAGTCGGCCCGACGCCCAGATTCCATCCCGAAGCCGCGGTGCCAAAGGAAGCAAACGAAAGGGAGTCTCTCAGACTCACATGAGGAGGAGAACAGAGGAGGAGGAATCTCAGATTCAAACATCCTCAACATGGCTGGAAAAGTCCAGCATGCGCAACAGCGGAAGTGGCAGCGGAAGTGAAAAATCGCCCGTTGGTTTCTTGACGGTTGTGTGTGTGAAGGAAGCAAAACACACAAAAGAGAAAAGTCCAGACAAAATGGAAGTGCTTCATGTAAAGGAAACGAAACCTGCAAAACCACCGAGAGTGAACACTCCAGACAAAGCGGAAGTGATGTGTGTGAAGGAGGCAGAACCACCAAAACCACTAAGAGAGACAACTCCAGAGAAAGCGAAAGTTGTGTGCGTGAAGGAGGCAAAACCACCAAACCACTAAGGGAGACAACTCCAGAAAAAGCGAAAGTTGTGTGTGTGAAGGAGGCAAAACCACCAAAACCACTAAGGGAGACAACTCCAGAAAAAGCGAAAGTTGTGTGTGTGAAGGAGGCAGAACCACCAAAACCACTAAGGGAGACAACTCCAGCAAAAGCGAAAGTTGTGTGTGTGAAGGAGGCAGAACCTCCGAAACCACTAAGGGAGACAACTCCAGAAAAAGCGAAAGTTGTGTGTGTGAAGGAGGCAGAACCACCGAAACCACTAAGAGAGACAACTCCAGAAAAAGCAAAAGTGGTGTGTGTGAAGGAGACAGAACCACCAAAACCACTAAGGGAGACAACTCCAGAAAAAGCGAAAGTGGTGTGTGTGAAGGAGGCAGAACCACCAAAACCACTAAGAGAGACAACTCCAGAGAAAGCGGAAGCGGTGTGTGTGCCAGTGAAAGAAGCAAAAGTACAGAGTGTGAAGGAGGCAGAACCACCAAAACCACTAAGGGAGAAAACTCCAGAAAAGGCGGAAGTGGAGTCTGTGAAGGAAGTAAAACCAGCAAAACCACCAAGGGAGAAAACTCCAGATAAAGTGGAAAAGACACAGGACGTGTCGGAAATGTGTGACGTCAGTGATGAAGGCATCAGCAAAGGACCGTACAGGCACGGAGGAACCGGCGAGGGTTACTTCTGAAAGTACAGGATAGGCCTACAAAGCAAAATAATGCCAAAACATACGTAAGGGAAAGCAAACTTACTAAACAAGCAGTTTTGTTCAGTTTTCTCAAATCCCAAACCTTTAATTAACGTTAGACTAAAGGATGATGATAAACTCCCTGAAATGCAAAACATCAAAGTAAACAAAGCAGGAGTATTTAAGTTACTGACCAACATCAATGAAAACAAAGCTACTGGTCCCGATGGCGTTCCTGGCAAGCTCTTAAAATTATGTGCCAATGAATTGAGTGAGGTATACCAACTACTTTACCAAGCTTCACTGGACCAGGGAGTAATACCTGATGAGTGGCGAGATGCGAGCATTGTTCCCTTATACAAAAAGGGTGACAAAACAAAAGCAGAGAACTATAGACCTGTATCTCTTACATCCATATCAGCTAAACTACTTGAACACATAATATATAGTAGCATAATGGACCATCTTGACAAATATGACTTCTTAAATAACGCCCAGCATGGTTTTAGACAGCGAAGGAGTTGTGAGACTCAACTTATAACAACTCTCAATGATTTTAATAACTGTCTTAACAACAGACAGCAAATAGATGCAATTTTATTAGACTTTTCTAAAGCCTTTGATAAGGTTGACCATGAGGGCCTGCTGCTTAAATTAGAACACATCGGCATTGGCGGTTCTTTGCTAAAATGGGCTAGATCATTCCTCGTTGGGAAAACGCAGAAAGTTGTTGTGGAAGGGTCGACATCCCATTGTAAACCAGTCTTGTCAGGTGTACCACAGGGAACTGTTCTGGGGCCCTTGTTTTTCTTAATTTATATAAATGACATAAGTAGACATCTCTCTCCTGGAACTACTATAAGGCTTTTTGCAGATGACAGCTTAGTATATAGAACAATCAGAAGCAAGAATGATACACGCATTCTACAAGAAGATCTAAACGCTTTACAAGAGTGGGAAAGAACTTGGAAAATGGAATTTCATCCCCAAAAGTGCCAAGTGTTGCGTATATGTAACAAACGCTCACCAATTAAATCAGATTATTCTATCCATAATACTATTCTTAAAGAAACTAATGCTGAAAAATATTTAGGCGTGATTATAGATAGTCGTCTCAAATGGAAAGAACATTACAATTTAGTATGTAAGAAAGCAAATAACATCTTAGCTTTCTTATACAGGAATATCAATGACTGCCCCCAAAAGGTTAAAGACGACTGCTACAAAACACTGGTTAGACCAGTACTGGAATATGGTTGCTCAGTTTGGGATCCTTACCATCTTAAGGACATTGATAACCTCGAAAAGATTCAGAAGAGAGCAGCACGGTTCGTAACAGGGAACCACATCAGAGAAAAGGGGAATACTAGGAAGAACATGAGGAGATTAGAATGGAAACCCTTAGAAGAGAGAAGAGCTTTTATCAAACTTAACATCTTCTTCAAAGGCAGAGCTAAAGTAATTGATATTCCAATGGAACAACTAGTATTGAATAAAAGTAGCACCAGGATTGGCGGTCAATGTTATACTATACCTGCATCAAATATTGACAGCCACTTACATTCTTTTTATCCCAGTTCTGTACGGCTGTGGAACTCACTGCCGGGTGCCATCAAGATTGCCACAAATGCAATCTCATTTAAAAAACAAATTGATTCGACAGTTTTGAGATCTGCATATTGACGATTTTCTATTTTTACTTCCCCAGATATTTTACTATTACCTGGGCCTGAATTTGGCCATTCCTTTTAACTTCTTGAATATCGAGTGCGACCCCTTGTTGCCAAATTTGCTCCAGGGGCCAACAGTCTGAGTCGCACTGTTTTATGTTATTTTATTTTACTTTTTAACATGCGCGCTGGTGACCTACTCGTTTTTGAGTGAACCAGTATTTTAGGAAGAAGAAAGCGAGTGACTTTTAATGAACCCTTCTTGTTGTGTTGTTTACGTGTGTTTTTTTCTATAAATGGTCCTTTTGATTTAAACTATAGTCTACCTATCCACATAATATATACATTTGTGCGGAAAACCATGGTAACATGGGGAATCTTGTCCGTTACTCATCTACAGCTACTTTGTGTGATAAACGGACAACCTTGGCAGCAGCGTAAATTTCTTATCATTAGAAGTATACTGGCGATTAGATAACATTCCCAGACGACAGGTCTAGATATAGTAGGCCTAATTTGGCTTTGGCATATATTACCAGCCGTCGTGGTTTTGTGGTTAGTGCGGCCCCGATGTTGCTTCTGTGATCGGAGAGCTAGAAACATCATGACTTGACTTTCAGGGGTTAGTGTTGCAGACTTGCGGGTTAGTAGATCGTAGGTTCGAATTCTATGATCGTATCACAGGCATCTATTTTTACCACCACCACCACCCCTACCCCCCTTCCCCAGCTGGCTTCTCCACAAGCTGAGTGTGCTATGGTCTCTAATGTGATGACTAGATCCACAGAGTCGAGTTTCATCCACGTAATGGTTGTGACTCCGACAGTGTTGCTCGAATTTTCCGTCCAACACTGCACGCGTCTGTATCTCTCGGGCCTAGTTGACGAAGGAATCGAGAGGGAGCTTGGAGTACAGCTCTGCTGTGTAAACCAGACCGAATAAAATTCCGCAACATCATCTTCAGCACCCTCATCGTTACCCATCACAGTACCAAAAAAAAAAAAAAAAAAAAAAAAAAGAAAGAAAGAAGAAAACGTGTGTCAGATTGTGTGGCCTTTTATACCCTGTTTTATACTCGGTTTCGATTTCCTCTCCACGTTCATCCACATGCTGAGTTCGTATCAAAGTTGTTGATTCCAGTCAATTCATGCGGATCGTCGCTGGATGGAACAGCATGGCGGCTCTTTCCGGAGGGGGACCCATCTCTCTGTAACTCAGAAATCAAGTAAAGGATTTGGTAAGTGGTGTGTGTTAGATGTTGGATCGGAGCAGGCACCACTATCATCGACTCAGTAGCGGCGCAGTGTCTCCTTCTGTGGGTTGCCTCTTGGTGACCGAAAATTGATCGCCCCTTACAGACTGCGTTGCTGGGATTACAACCTGACGAAACTGGGTGTCGATGTGAAAGTTGGAATGAGCATCGTGGGAATAATATTACTAAGGAGGAACATGGTGGATGACGGAGAGGGCATTGGCTTGTGTGTGTGTGTGTGTGTGTGTGTGTGTGTGTGTGTGTGTGTGTGTGTGTGTGTGTGTGCGTGCGTGTGTGTGCGAGTGTGTGTGTGTGTGTGGATGTGTTGTGGTGTGTGTGTGTGTGTGTGTGTGTGTGTGTGTGTGTGTGTGTTGTTCAGTGGTCTTTCAGTTCAGTATGACCTTTTAGACAAACTTGCTTTCGATAACTGAAGGTCTGTTTGCTTGTTTTGGTTTGTAAGTGGAAATGTTGTGGTAAACAATTGTTGTCAGAGCAGTTAAAGCTTTTGAATTATCTTTTTTTTTTCTTCTTGTGCCTGTTTTGTCTGTGTTAAAAGTTCTGAAGTTTACTTGTTTGCTTTTGTTTTCTTGTCTTCATAAAGTCCATTATAACAAACAGTACATGGGTCATCTGTGCGCACGCGTGTGCGTGTGTGAATGTGTGTGTGTGTGTGTGTGTGTTTGTTTGTTTGTTTGTGTACGGATGTCTTACCCACATAGCTAACGGAATCGAACACCTGTTCTGAGTTGTGAAATTAAATCCTTAGTACGTTCACTTTTGTCCCTCTTCGACCAGGTCCAGCTGAAACTCTATTCAGCTTCCTGTGCCGCTGCCTTTAGGAGTTGATCCTCTTCTTATCAGAAATCGTGGGTAGTTTCTTGAGATCATAGGTTGATGAGCCCACAAATCCGCTTTCTGCAACCTCTATGGCCACGACTTTGGCTTGGAAGCCAAATTCCCTCAAGCTGCTGGCAAGACTGGAGGACTTCTCAGTCATGTAGATGTGAGCTTGCTCCATTCTGCTTTCAAATAGCATGGGAGTTCAATCAGAATCATTTGTTTTGGTACATCTGAACGAGTACTATATCCGATGTCATGCCATCTTCTTGATATGTCATGCCATCTTCTTGATCATCTTCGGATTGTTTTTCCATTCTGGAAGGTCTGCTGCACATTACCAATCAACTACTGCATCTAGTGAACCCCGCTTCCCTGTGCTCGATGTCACAGCTGTGTTCCACCACCGCTACTGTGCAGAACGCCGTGAGCTTCTGGCGGCGTAGTGATTCCAGTGACAGTGTTAACCGCACACACGATCTCCTAAACTGGCTCTTGATTGTGTTTCCTGTAAGCCTATTAGCGCTGCGTTGCATGAACCTAGTAATTGTTCCACCGTTTGTTTGCCGTGATAGAGCAGACACGCAGGATCAACCGATTGCACTGAATTCGAGGGAAGGTTAGAACCGAGGATGAAACTGATCTTACCAGGAGCTGCATGTCATATTTCATTCCAGATGAAATTTCTCTTGACTGCGTTTTCCCACCTAGTTCATTGACCCTGTTGGCCTTGATGGACTGCATTCTGGATTCTCTAGGCATCGTCTTCTTTCTTCATACCCTGTATTACCATTTTGTCTACAGTGAGCATCCTTCTATTTTTCCGGCCCGCTGGGAGAGGCTTCGTGATTTTGTTTCGATTACATCCCATTCTAGGTAGAGCAATTATCCCATCCAGATTCTTCCGTATTTTGTGTTTCATCTTCCTTGATGGAAAGGATCATAGTGTCATTCCTTGAGGTTTTTAGAAGGGGCATTTGGCTGTCGTTCACGAGGTCTACTGAACCCGTAAGGCTCATAGTTTCTGTCAACATGCCCTCCACTGCCAACAGAAACAATACTGGAGAAATTCCACAGCCCTTTGCTACGACACCTTCCACACTGATCCCGTCTGCGGTGTAATACTTTATGGGGGATATCGTCGAAAAGCCATGGAAATACTTCTTCAGCAAATCTCAGATGTTTTAGGGGCATAATAAAGCTCGAGGGCCATTTAGTGTCTGCGATGCGTGCAGTGTGCGTGTGTGTAAACACAGCCATGCATAAGGATTTCAAAGACTTGAAGGTGACGGTTGGAGGCATTTATTTTCTTGCCATCTTTTCTTCCAGCCCTCTGGCATTCTGGCTAAATCCATATATACTTGTCCGGTAAGGGGGACCACTCTGGTTCTACTTTCCGTTTCATCAAGGACACAACAGGCCAGTTGAACATTTTGGGTGTAATTAAACCATATGCATCTGCCAGATCGAGTCACACCACACCGTGGTCCTTTATCTCTTTGAAATTCTTCCCAACTCATAATGGCACATTCTGCACAGCCAGCCTTTACCCTGATGCCTCCTTTCTGGACCGACACATCCAGATACTCATTCTCTGTCATGTATTTTGTCAGTTCTGTTGCCATGACAGCAAAGATTTTCCCCTCAACGTTCAAAGGTGATGCTGGTCTGAACTGGTTCACATCACTTGAGTTCTGCTCTTTGGGATTGTATACACCTTCAGCTACCATCCATGTTGATCTTATCACTTTGTGTGTGTGTGCGTGCGTGTGTGTGTGTGTGTGTGTGCGTGTGTGTGTGCGTGCGTGCGTGCGTGCGTGTGTGTGTGTGTGTGTGTGTGTGTGTGTGTGTGCGTGTGCGCGCGCACGTGCAGAGTATTTCATTAGGTGCAGGCTACGACCTGGCTCTGGTTTTCAAAACGTCTTTCTTTACCTCATCCAGTGTTAGCGGCTTGTCAGTGAACTTTCTGTCTGGCGGATTTCAAGTGGTGTTTCGCTCTGTACTCAGGAGATGCTCTTCAAGAGTTTCTTTGTCCGGTACGAAACAGTTTCGAAATAAGTTTCCTGGCGAACTGTAAGAGGTCTCCGGAGAAGTTCATGGATTCATGAAATAGGATTATACATGACTAGAGGGACCTAATGGAAGAACCTCCCCAGTGCAAGAAGATATGTCAACTCAGTCCGGCTCCCTGACAAGTCGTCTTTGCCAAGATTAGCAGCAGGAACTTGATGCTTGCATTCATCGACTCGGCATGCACATTCTTTTTTAACAGCATTGAAGCGACTTTATCGACACCAATGTATGGCAATATCTAGTGAGTGGCATCATGGCAGTCTGAAATTTATGGTGCCCTGCAGTTTGCATGTGATTGGACTGCAACAGAACGATGTTAGATGTGGCTGTGTCTAGATGAATCAAGATTAGTGAAGGGAAAGTTACTCCACTGAGTCTGCACGGATCACTGCGCCAAAGTTTTACCACTTCATATATAAACAAAGGGCAGCAGCACTTTCAGAAGGCGTGATCTGTATGCAGCTCAGCTCCCTCAGAGTGTAATGAAATTAGAGCTGAAATACCTAACTTTGGAGGTAACAGGATGAGGTTGAAGAAAGAGGGTGAAGGGTGGGAAGGAGGGGGCTTCTTCTCTGAAAATCCTTGAAGCGTAAAATACAAGGTCATGCTGAGACCAGCCATTTGGCTTACTTAATCACTAAAGTTAGAAAAAGCACATAAAATACCCCTCCCCCCAAAAAAAAAAAACCCAAACAAACCAACAAATGCTATTTTGGCAAACAGACACTGCATACAGGGCATCTAGAGTCTGCCCTGGGTCAATTAGGACAATTTTCACAATAGAGTCACCAAATCATCACAAAAAAAAGTTTGGCATGTCATTAATTCTAACAACAAACATGTAAAATTGTTTTCAGAGCAAAGACAGGAGAAAAACAGTACACAACAGTAAGGAAAGACAAAAACCAAAAAAGCAAGTTATCGCCACAGAACTTTCAAAAGGCAGTATAACTATTTGTACTGAAAAAGTCCCTGGCATCCCTACTAGGAACATTGAAATTAAAAGGTTATAAACATTGCACTTTCAGACATCGGCACATGCAGACCACAGCATCCAACAATGCATTTCATGTCATTTATTGAGATGCAGCCTGGCTGAACAATATTCTAGGACAGCAGTCATTCTGAAAAAATTGCTTACACAGAGATGTACAGTTTTGACACTAAAAAGCAAACTTGAATACACAATACATCCAAATTCAAACAAACACACACACACACACACACACACACACACACTCTCTCTCTCTCTCTCTCTCACACACTCTCTCTCTCTCTCTCTCTCCTAACACTTTTCAGTTATCTATTTGTCGATGTCTGAGTAATTTGTAAATAATATGCTCCTTGTTACTGTTCAAAAAAACAGGAATACAGTATGAAAGACAACAAACTGATACCAGACCAAAAAGAACAACAATGATAGCCTAATCTTGAGTTTACTGATCCTTGGATGCATCATTAGATCAGAACTGCAAACAACAAGTCAGAACTTTCCAATAATTTGTCACCAACAAAAAGTCTCTCCTCTTGACTGGACTATAAACAACATGAAAGGAAACCATATCCCTACTTCCCAAAACCTTCCGAGTTTTCTTTTTAAGTGCCTCCTTCCTCTTCCAATGGATCCTGGTATTCTTTCATTCAATAACACCATTTTCAATAACTGCACTGTATCATATTACATTGTGCAACACAGCTTCCTTGTCATTCTCAATGTAGAACACAGGCTACCCTCCAAGGTAACCATACATGCAATACAATGTCAAAATTTGTCTGTGCAGATTTTTGGTTTCTCTGTCAAAGTGAACTTTACTACATAACTTTGCCGCAAACAACTTCAAGGGCAAACTAGTGCCCACTCTCATTTCCCTAGATAAAAAAAAATCCCCAAATACTCAAAAAGCACATTTCCAAACAGGAAATGTCAAAGAGATAAGATAAGATAATGTTGCTTATAGCCCAGCCGAAAATGTCAAAGAAAAAGAAGGAAAGACATCACAGTGGGATGGAAATCACATCATTATCAAATCTTCTAATGGGTTATTGCTTTTTGTTTGTTGTTGGGGTTTTTTTTGTTTTTTTGCTGAATGGAAGGAAGTTTTGGACCCAATTGCCCAAATTCCCCCCTTTCCCCACATCAGCTTTTCTTTTAACATTTGCTTTTATGTGGCAATAACATAACATCTAAAAAAAGACACTGAACCACTATCCATGCCTCCCCATTCTCATTTTCAGACAAGATGATCCACCCATGAACTCCCTTGTAGACTTTTCAATGTGGGCTGAATGCATGCTACACATGGACCTCAGATTACTGTCCTCTTTGAAAGACTATCACCCAGACCTTCACCAGTGGAGAAGGGAAGACAAACTCGAATTTTAATAATGGCACCACAAACAAATTTTCCTTGTATTCTATGAGGACAAATAAAATATCTTGTATCGTGTAACTCTGTCCAGTGTGATTCAAACCACCCACGTGGAAGATTCTCATTTCTAGACCAGTGTGTTGTTAAGGAGGCCACCTTCCCACTCCACTGGAGTCAGAAGGGCGATTGAGGAGAAGAATGTGTGTGTGCATGTGTGCGTGTGTAAAGTGTGCGTTTGTGTGTGTGGGAGCTGGGGGGGGGGGGGGGGGGGGGGGGGGGGGGGGGGGGGGGGCGAGTTGAGGAGAAGAATGTGTGTGTGCATGTGTGGTGTGGTTGGGGGGGGGGGGGGGGGGGGGGGGGGGGGGGGGTAATTTTAAATCAAACTTGTTTTACATCTATGATCTGATCTGTGTCTTACACAACATTCTGAGCAGCAAACCCATCTGGTATCATGTCATGATACAAGTTTGTGTGCATGTCAGACATGGAATTACCGCCATGGTAGTCTGTCAACATCTGTGGTGTGCTTACATGTGACTAACATGAAATATGTCTTGTGTGTAGTGCAAGTTGTAACCCATGATGGACACCAACAGATCATTCTTGTAGTTTGCTGCAAAATCCACTTACCGCATTGAATACACATGTAAAAAGCACCCAGTTCTGAGTCTGTTTCAGTAACAAATCACAGCCTAGAAGTCAATCTTCCAGTCATCAAACAATGCTATTTGGGGTTTCAAGCAGGTTGGCACAGCATTTAATATCCTACACAGCTACAGCATACCCTAAACCCTTGTCAGCTTTCTTTTGCATGCCTTTGTAGGGGAACATGTACACAGCCTTCTTCATCAAACTGCACTTGTCCTGTTCGGAACACCTCCTCCATTTCTTTGTGCCACCTCTCAACGTCGAACTCGGGAAAGAAGAACTCAATCTCTCGTCTTGCGGTTGCTTCAGAATCTGCGAATACACGCCAGTCACACAAATACACAGTTGTGTACATAAATATCTAAATAATCTCAACGGTTTCATTCAGAAATCTTAACCTCTATATTGTCTGCAGTAGTGAATGACCTGCACTCTTGTTTCTTGCAGTTCTGTCAGCATTCCTTATTAAACACACGCTGAATCCTGAGGCCTACATCAAACTTGATGCTGAATGAGGACTATCATTGCCTGTGGTAAATTTCTTGCCTGTCAATCTTCATTTTTTCTGAAAAGGTGAAAAAAAAAACCACTGGAAGATGGAGTGCCACTGAAAATGAAGTGAGGTGGCAAAAAAAGAGCAACTGTCTCATCCCAAGACGCCCACTAACTTAAGATGCATATATGACTATGATCTTTGAGGTTTAGGTTTTTTAAAAACTTACCTCCACATTAAAACAAAAACCAACAATTAAAGGTCCATTTCTTTCCAAGCTCCCAACTATATGGAACAAGTTACCTCAGTCTTTCAGAGACTCAGATTCTCTCACTAGCAGCCTTGCCTAGGCTAGAAATACCCCTCAGTAGTAGAACCTCAATCTTCAGTAGAGTAATGGATATTTTCAGAAGTATGAACGTAGTGGCATTTCCACAAGGTTCTCATTTTTCTTGTGCTAACCAAGACAAGATTTAAGGTTAACTGACATACTCTTTGCCTGAATGCATATACATTTACAGAAATGAAGCCAAGTTAGCAGTGATTTGATTGGTATTTTGTGAAAGCAGACCTATCTATCATTTTGTGAGTATCATTATCAATGAGTTAAAAGTGTAAAGATTAGATATTATTTGAGTTTAAAAGTAGAAAACCAAAACTGGTAGGGGTGGAAAAAAATAGAAAAACTTAACAGACGCACCAGCCTACAAAGTTTTGAAAACATTGTACACGTTACCTAGGTTTTCAATGTTTTGGAATCTGTCTTAGATGTTTTACAGTTTCTACATCAACAATTGTTCCCCATCCACCACCTCCCTACCAGCCAAATATATGTCAAACACAGCTGACTGGTCTTCAGCACAGACGATTTATTCAGAGAAAAAAAAAGACAAAGGTGCATGAAACATTCACCTGATCCATGTGTACAATTCCTTGTGTCTGTCAAACCAAACTGTCCTCTGATGGTGTCTGGGGCTTCGTAGATGGTTCTGGAGAAAATCATCACCACCACACAACACAATTAGGTTATGTTCAATTAATGTGCAAGTGTAACTAGAATAAGTGCACTTGGGAAAGGTACAGAAAAGAAAAAAAATAACCTTGTTCTGATTGATGCGCGCGCGCAGGCGCACACACACACTCACACACACACACACACACACACACACACACACACACACACGCACATTGCTAAAAAATACATTCTCATATGATACAAGTGATCAATGCAATCAAAAAATGTAAACACTTCACATCTTTTTTTTTTTTTTTTTTTTTTTTTTTTTTGCTGTCCCAACCTCTGCGTCACCTCAGAGGCAGTGCACCCACGCCGCTCATTCCGACACCCCGTCCACAGCCATAGCCCGGCCGGCCCCGCCGCAGCCCCGGCACCGGCAATCCACAGGGAGCAGTCAATGTCAAGTCGTCAAGAGGCAACCCACCGGAGGAGACACTGCACTGCTGCCGAGTCACTTCGGTGGTGTTCAGTGGCGCCTGTTCTGATCTAACATACGCAGGACACCACCTACTAAGCCCCCTACTGACGACAATAATTGCTTAGTCGCGGAGCCGGCGTGAGTGAGCTCTCCCTCCGGAGGGCGCCACCATGTCCGTCCAACGACAGCCCCAATGGACTCGCCGATACCGGTGACCCCGACGGAAGCAAACCAAGGCCACAGACGTGGAGAGGACATCGAAATTGAGGTCACCATGAGAGCAGGGCATGAAGGGCCACAGAATTTGAGACTTTTTTTTTTTTTTTTTTTTTAATGCTGATCAATGGGAATGAGGATGATTAAGATGATGCTACGGATTTCCATTTCGGTCTGAGACTACATGACAGGGCTGTACTCTACGCTTCCTTTCATAATATATCCTGGCGTCAACCAGGCCCGAGAGATACAGGCACCTGCAGTGTTGGTCAGGAAATTTGAGCAACACTCTCAGAAACGCATCCATTAAGTGGATGAAACTCGACGTGTGGTCCCAGTCTTCCCAACTGGAGTCTGCAGCAAACTCAACTCTGGGTAGGAGCCGGTCTGGGCAGAAAAAACCCACATGCCTCTGTGGGATTCGAACCCATGACCTAACACTTCACATCTTACTTCAACACTTTGGTAGGACCCATCAGTTGTCGGCCACTGTCGAATTGCATCTCTCGTGCCAGTATGTGCGTCCATATTGGTCCACTTGTACACAAACAAAAACATATTGGGCCACTTGTAAACACAAAAAACAAACAAAAACATATTGGGCCACTTGTAAACAAACAAATTATCCACAGCTAAGTTTCAACTTGAAACATGCGCTTGTAACTCTTACAAAGTTGCACGCTGAATCAACATGGTCTTGTTGTGATGAGAGATAGCTGCGGAGAGGGAGAGAGGGGGAGAGGGAAGAGAAAAAAAGAGAAAAAAGGAAGAGGGGAGGAAAGGAGAGAAAGAAAATGGTTATCGTGGTCAAGTGCGGAGCTGCGTTGAACGAGAAGATTGAAGAAGGATGTCGCCATGTTGATTTTGTGCTTGTCGGTGTGCGGCTACAGCAGAAACGTGAAAGGTAACACAGGTGTTGAAAGTAAGGTTATTTATTCAATTCTCTATACCTATTTGTGCTTCGAGTTTTTTGTTATGAAGAATAAAGAAAAAAGGGCAAAAGGAAAGGAAGATCTGGAGATCGCGATAGCAATAGTGGTAACGGAAATCAAGAGTGCTGAGAGACAGGTCAGATAGTAACGTAGAAAGACAATGGAGGAGTCACCAGCAGAATAGATCCACCTATACTAGCCTTCACCAGACGGGTTATAGATATCACACGGAAGCCATCGTGGGGCGTGCGGACCCATACTTCTCAAAGAAGGAAAAGTGTGCACCCCTTCCGTAGATGTCGTGGGGCCGTGCGGACCATACTCTAAACAGAGTATGTGACTTTCAGTTTCTCTTTGTTGTGCACAGCAGTCATGTAGAACTGAAACTATAAGAGTTTTCTAGGAAGAAAGCGACCGTGTATTCCACGAAGAAGTGAACAGGACTGAGGGAACTGATGCTGTCTTGTTTCCTGCACCATCAAGATGGCCAAGAGAGCAAACATTTTCGAAGTCTTGTCACCGCGCTGGTGACGCTGAGGACATTGGCTATGGTGGTACAGAATCGAGGACGGTACTTCTACACAAGTCTGAATGTATGGAAGGTAGTGGAGGGAGGAAGGGGGGAAGGGAAGGGGGACGGGGTGGGGGGGGGGGTGGGGGGGGAGAGCTTGGGGACCGGTGGTCTGGTGGCGGATGCCGGGTTAGGACTGGGTTGGGAGGGGAGAGAGGGCATGGCTTAGTCTGTGGCAGTGTGTGTGGGTGCTGTGTGTACGTTTGTTTGTGTATTGAGTTTACGTCTTTCCATAGTGATATAGACGAAAAATAAATAATCATAGGAGGGGGGGGGGGGGGGGGGGGGGGAGGATCTCGTGTATTGGTTGTACATGTGTGTGTGTGCGTGTGTACACACGTGTTTGTGTGTGTGCCATCTGCGTGTGTATGTGTGTGTGTGTGTGGTGCGTGTGTTGGGGGGGGGCGTGGCGGAGGGGGGGGGGGGGAGGGGGGGTGGGGGGGAAGAGGCCATGCCTGTGATGCGGTGTTTGATTTGGAGTCAAACTATAGTACGCCTGATTTGTTTTGCTTTTCCAGACGAGCTCGGAGAGACCAGACAGTCAGCCGACGAACGTTCTGAGGCAGACTACGAACCACAGAGTGGCGAGGATGAAACAAGTGACGAAGAATTCATTCCCCCTGGCATCTGACGATGGGCACCTTTTGAAGAGGATGCAGTATGGTCTGAAGGAGGTGAAGAAAGTACAGGCCTTCGGAGAAGAGGAGGAAGGAGCGATTGCAGATCCCGCCACATACACAGCGAAAGATGGCACCAGATGGGGGAAAGCTCCTACGCTTCCATTCACAAAGACAAAAAACAAGAACATTTTTAGGCCTCCACAACACAGGTGCTGGAAACACAACATGTCCATGATCCTTATGACTCATTCAAACTGTTTGTGTTTGAAAAAAATGATAAACGATACTGTTTTTCACACAAATCTGTATGGCCGCACACAATTTCAGAATAAGTGGGTTGAATGCGACTTTGTGGAAATGGAGGCTTTGATGGGTTGTTGTTGTTTCTGGGAGTACGGAAAACAGAACATGGTTTTCGACTGATGAAATATGGGACCCCATTGATGGCGTGAATGTGGGTGATGCATGCATGAGCAAACAGAGGTTCAAGACACTCATGTCTTGCCTGAGGTTTGATGACAAATCCACAAGGTCCGCAAGAAGAGCTAAAGATGCCTTCGCCCATTCAGGGACATGTGGGATCAGTTCAGTACAAACTTGAGCCAGCACTACATTTGCTGGCCACTTCTGACAATTGACGAGCAGCTTGTCCCCTTTAGGGGCAGATGCAATTTCCTACAGTATCTGCCCAGCAACCGATCGCTACGGCATAAAGATTTTCTGGGTTGTTGACTCAACAATGTTTCCCTCTCTTGGGCATCCCCTACCTTGGCCGGCCGCTTGGCAGGCCGGACAGGTCAATCTGGGTCGTAACACTGCCCTTGAGTTGGCACAGCCCTTCTTCAAGAGTGGTCGCAACATAACATGCGACAACTACTTCACAGACTTAGCTCTGGCTGAAGGATTCCTGAAAAATGGTCTGACGGTGGTAGGCACAGTCAGAACCAATAAAAGATTCTGCCTGCACAATCAGTTGAAGAAAGGCCTCCACTGCACAGCAGTGAGTTTGCTTATTAACAACACAGCAACCCTGGTAAATTACCAGGGTAAAAAGAACAGAACATGTTGTTCTCAGTTCAATGCATGACGTTGGTGTGGTTGAAGCAGGCGGCCCCAAGAAAAAGTCAGAAATGATTCTTTTTATAATTCACCAAGGGAGCAGTCGACTCCCTCGACAAGATGGCCCACACATACACCTCAAAAAGAGTCACCCAACGGTGGCCTATGGTTATGTTTGCCAATGTTCTTGACCTCGCCACAGCGCAGCACGATGTGTGTGGGCATCAAGTTTGTGGACAACTCTCTGTCACACAAAATGCACGAGGCGCTTTCATCCAAAGCGTCAGTAAAAAGATGATGCTGCCACAGATAAAGCGCGCCCTCTCGCACAGACACTTGTCTCGGGACTTGACAGTCTTGATCCAAAGTACAATCACAAACATTGAGCAATCCCAAACAGTGGCTCAACCAGCGTCAAGAGCAGGAAGGGTCAGGCAGACTGAACCTCAACCAGGAACATCAGGTCAGCTGCTGGGACATTGCGCAAGAGGCAGGCAGAATCTGAGCCAGGCACATCTGCTCAAGCTGCCAGCAAGTCGCGCAAGAGGGCACGATGTGCGATGTGTCCTTGGAAGGCTGACCGGAAAGTAAGACAGAGATGCCAGAGGTGCATGTCTTTATTTGTCCGGATCACATGAAAGCTGTGTGCACTGTCTGCTTCGACGGACAATGATGTGCCTGTCAGTACTGTGGTTTCTGAAAAGAAATGCAGACCCTGCTTCGATATGTGCTTTTGCCGCACATTATTTCTGTTCGCTTGCCTGCCTGCTTGCTGCCCCCCCCCCCCCCCCCCATCCCCCTCTCTCTCTCTCTCTCTCTCTCCTCACACTACCACACACACCACCACACACACACACAGTTTCTTCTGCACTGACCAAAATGCTGTAGACACAAATCAACGTCTGAAATTTATTGAAAGAAAATCAAGCACTGCACAGTTTGCAGCTTTTGGGAGGAGCGCGCCACTTGGCTGCCACGATGGTCCTCCATGGTGACATGGTATGCAGTCCCTGAAACAGGAAAAATCATTTATAATTTCTAAAATCATTCTCTTCACATGTCAAACATGTATTATCAATAAGAGTTATGAAAAGGCTCAGAACTGTTTAAATCTCCAGGAATTTTATGGTTGAGAATTTTGATTTGTATCACTTTACTGTGTATTTAGTTTCCTTCCAAATACTTTTGCCATTTGTGAATGCGATTTCGTTTGAAGTCTGTCATTTGTGTGACTTGTTTACAAGGGTAACTTGTAATATGAATAAGAGCTATGAAAATGCTTTGCATGGTTTTACTTTTCAAAAACTTTATGATTTAATTGCAGATTACATTGCTGCACTGTGAGAATCATTGCACGTATGTGTGACATATTTGGTTTGTTCATAGACGGAACAAGTGATACATATAGGAGCTATGAGAAGGTTACATTTTATTCTATTTTCCATGAACGCTTTGACTGATTTACGATTTGTATTACTTTACTGTTAAGGTCTGGCCTATTTTTTTTTACCTACCTCTTCTTCATACTGATCATCATAAGCGCCAGATGTGGGATCCCCGAATCTCTCCCTCACTGCCTCCTTAGCACTTTGGATAGACGAGGGTTCGCTTCCCCCTGTGGCCAGCTTTGCGACAAACTGCAATCACACATTTCATTTCATGAATATATGCCGGCCAAGTGCTGTAACTTTCATCTTATTTTGTCATCTTCACAAAATATAATTGAAGTCTTGTTGAACTATTTCATTTTCTTCCCTGTTATCAATTTTTTGCGATCGTTCTGTTTGCCTGCCTGCCGAATGTACGAGTGTGTGTGTGTGTGTGTGTGTGTGTGTGTGTGTGTGTGTGTGTGTGTTGTGTGTGTGGTGCTGTATGTCTGTCTTGTCTCTCTGTCTGCCTGTGTCTCATCTTACTGTAACACACCCTCATCTCTCTCTCTCTCTCTCTCTCTCACACACACACACACACACACACACACACACACACACACACACACACACACACACAGATGCACTCTTGAGGCCTGCATGCCGGTCTAGCTTTACCATCACTGTGTGAATTTTTCAGCTTACCATGAGGCTTGCCCACAGCGCTTTTACACCTCTTTCCTCGTCTTGCCCACATGCCACACAATGTGCTGAAGGCCTGGTGGTACACTGGCCCTATGCACAGAGAAACGGACTTACTACGTGAACCTGAATTGTGATAAACAAAGCCAAGGCTTACAGAAAGAACACAAAGCTTATCGACTGCACATGATACAGAAACAACAGGATATGGGAGAAAAACCTACCCGTGCTTAGAAAACTCGCTCTCCAAGGCACAACCGGTGCTGCTGCTTGCCTCCGCCATGATGAAATGATGAAAACAGGCCACTTCGGTATTTGTTGTCATAGTAACAATGTGGGCCCACACGGCCCACGACATCTACGGAAGGATATGCACGTTTTTCCTTCTTTGGGAAGCATGGGTCGCACGGCCCCACGACATCTACGGAAGGGGGTGCACACTTTTCCTTCTTTGAGAAGTATGGATCCGCACGGCCCCACGATGGCTTCCGTGTGTAGTCTAAATTTGACCTTTGTTTTTATAATTACTTCTCGCTGAAATTTAATTATCTTTTAGGAAATAAGAGCTGTTTAGGTGCCCGAGGCATTCTTAAAAGCTCATTACAAAATTCCTACTAGTTTAAGAGATATTTGCAATTAAACACCCTTCTGGGTCCACACGGACCCCACGACCACCGGCGAAGGCTAGAAATACAAGTACTCATAGGGACAGATCTCAGATTTAGAGAGCGACGAACAACAGAGAGAGGGGGCGGACAGATATCCAACCTCACCAGCCAAAGAAATAATGTCAAAACTGGAGGTGATGGACCATAACATAATTGCTAACAAGCACGAATATAGACAGCTGGACCAGAAGTTGGGGAGAAACTCCTGTATGAAAGTTTTGAAATTCGGAAAGAGAACTCTATGTTAAAATAACAAGTAGAAACTTATACTAAAAGTCTCCAAGACATGTCAGACGAAGTGGAAAGACTGGAAAAGGAACTCAAAGTAGAAAAAGAAATGAGAAATAACCTCGAACAATAACAAGAGGAAAGACAACGTCAAAACAACACACGAGGAAAGACAACGTCAAAATAATAAACTTGCAGGGGACAGGGAGAGAGAGACCCTGGAAGAAACAGAAAAAACTGGTCATAAACTTTTTTCATCGACAGCTGGGAGTGACATCCGTTACTCATGATCACATCAGTGTGGCCCACAGGCTGGGTCCGTATCGACAGTCACATAACAAGTGTCATAGTAAATTCATAGCCAGAAAAAACTACAGTGTTGATCATGAAAGGAAAAAGAACGAAAGGTAAACAACCACAAATATACATAATGAGGACTTGACAAAACTCAATGCAGAAAGGTTGGCAAAACTCAGGAAACATATAGTGTTCTAGCTGCTGGACTTTGAGGCAACCTTACTGTAGCGATCACAAAAAAGGTT
>CM031600.1:90338215-90420715 GCA_018398815.1 Conus ventricosus
GTTCTGTCCATTAAAGTTTTTGTGGAGAAGAGTTTTCTTCAACCTCATCCCCTACCCGATCCCTAGTGTGTATCGTTGTATGCATTATTTCTTGAATAAAGTGTGGAGAAAAAAAAAAAATTATCCACAGCTTGTTATTGTACATTGGGCAAGACTGAAAGTAAGGAACTTCTGGTCATGGATGTTTATAGTTCAGCCAACAATGGAGGCCACTTCAAGGCCTAGCCATAAAAATTACAGTCAGAATGTACAAACTGAAAACCTAAATGTTAAAATCCGAAACAAAGTCTTTCAATAAGCAAAGATGTAGCCAAAGTTTGTCACGGAACAAAACAAGTACACTCACACATTTATAATGCACACCCACAAACATTTACACACAGACTGCACTCACACAGAATATCGGAATGTGTTAAGAGTATGAAAGGCAAATGGGAGACAAAGCATCAAAGGGGTATTAAAAGAAAAAAAAAGAAGCTAAAAAACTGTATTGGGGGGGGAAGAGAGAAATTTAGAGAGGTGGGGGTGCAGGAATGGGGAGTGCTGAGTGAGAAAAAAAAAACCAACACACATTCACTTTCTATAAAGTGAATATTGTTTGGATTCATTTTTTAAAAAAAAATTATCAAGGCATCAAATTTTTTCACTCACATAACATAGGTACAACAACTGCTTATTGGTTTGATTTATGCTGTCCAGGTTACACACACACACACACACACACACACACACACACACATACACACACACACACAATTATGACAGCAGCAGCACCAAATACACAGGTATACACACACTTGGAGAATGAGACAATAATCAACAAACATCAGAAATCTATGTTACCAGAAATCTTGTTTTCAAAAAAAGTATTTTACCTGCTCATAAAGGACACCAGTCTGTTCAGGAAGAATTTCCCCTGAAATACATAACAAAAAGCAATCATGACTGAAGTTTGGTTGTGCTTTTATGACATGACAAGTAATAATACTTAATTCCTTCAGCTGCCAGTCTTGTTGATATACACACACTGAACAATACAGAATAAGAGTAAAATTTTTCAACAACAGTCGACAATACTTACTATGTGCAACTGTTTTTTCCATGAAACAAAATAAAGTCTCAGAATAAATGGAACAAAAGTAAAGCAGCAATCGCAGAAAATATTAAACTAGAGTATTTTTACATTTCTGCCTTGTCGCTAATTTGACTGGGATGTTTCCAACATAAACCAGATTTTTAGTTCTTTTATTTCTTCAAACACATATGTGTGAATCTGCTTCAAGGCTTACCTCAGAGACATCGTACAAAGTATAGTATGTGGCACTAAGTCTCACAAAGTACAGTGCCAATGCCACTCTACAGGATGTCATTAACCTCATAATCATCTTACTTGTTATTGATCACAGCTTTCTCTGTGGCTCTTCATTCTTCTTTCAGGTGATTGACACCTGTCTCCCATGCTAAGTCCTTGCCCACGGGAAAGCTCTAATGATATTCCTTATTCTAGAGCAGCCATTATTCTTTGCTTAGTAGGGCACCCTTCATCCAAGCATGAGGTAAAAGTGCACATTTAAATATGTGTTGTTGTTGTTGCTATTCTGTTTTAACGTCTGTTCACTAAAAGTGATATTAGACGATGGGAAAAGGATGGGGGAAAAGGGAAGGGGTGGGAGAGTGGGAAGGAGTTGATGCATGTTAAGTTTGATATGAACGTACGTGTGTGTGTATCGGTACTTGCATGGGTGTGTACAAGAGCTTAAGATGTAATTATTGCATAAGGAAAATGGGTAAAAAGTTACATAATTGCCAATCAATGAGAATCAAAGCTATGGACATATGAAAATCAGTGAGAATCTATCAAATATGAAAAAAAAAGAAAGAAAGAAAGAAAAAAAAAGAACAATAAAGCATTAATCCTTTAACATCGAATTAGCAAATAACACACTACGAAAGAAACAGCGAACACATGCAGTGTGTGTGTGTGTGTGTGTGTGTGTGTGTGTGTGTGTGTGTGTGTGTGTGTGTGTGTGCATTCTTCAGTCTAACATATCTTAATTGAAAGTCGTAAGGATATTAGATAAGGGCAAAAAGAAGAGGCAAATATGAGAGACAGACAGACAGACAGACAGAGAGAGAGAGAGAGAGTGAGTGTGTGTGTGCATGCATGCATGCTTGCATGCGTGCTTGTGTACACATGTGCGCACATGCATGTGTGTGTGCATACATTGTTGAAAAAGAATACCAACAAATAAAACCAGGCAGCAATATGAAGCATTGTCAAAGAGAAAAAAAATTTAAACACTGTACACACTGTACTCCCAAGTACACATCAAACAATTTGAAAAACAAGAAGATCATAAGACAATAGATAATGTGTCACAGCTACATCCTTCTTGAAACTCGTCTTTATGTTTTTATCAAGCAAAATCGGAAATGAAATGAGGTAGGGAACAGTAAACGATAAACAGTAAACAAGTGGGGTATGTTTTGCTCCCATAAGGAAACCTAACACAGAGTAACTTTATTCAAGACTGGCACAGCTTTTAACTTGAATAAAGTCAGACAAATACATAGACGAACAATCTAATAGTGGGGGAAAAACAAGCGCAGGCCAACAACTGAACTGTCTTCATAGTAATGTCCTGGCAAAGATTTGGACTTAAGGAGGGGAGGGGAGAGGGGAGTTTGAAGATGGAGAAACTGGGAACATGAAATTTTAAAAAAAAAAAAAAAGTCACAAATATGAAAACTCTTCACTAGCTGTATAAGGGAACCATCGCAATCCCTTTGAAGGCAGATATGTTTGTATTGCCTGCTCCGAGGCCTTTCGCCCGCTGGGTCGGGACTCATCAGGGAGACACGGCTGGTTGTGTCTGCGCTCCCGGCGTCAAATAGAGACACACCACAGTCCATATACTGTGGTGTTCTCACCACATGGGTGCAAAAAAGAATCCAATAGCACCCCAAAGCAGCCAGCGAAGAGTAGTAAATGCAACCAAACGAAAGTGTGGGGAGGAAAAAAGTTGCTGTAAAACTAAAGACATTATGCAAATAATATAAAATGTAGGGGACAGTCTTTGAGCCTACCCTGAGGATCCCCAAACTTTTTTCCTCCCCACACTTTCGTTTGGTTGCATTTACTACTCTTCGCTGGCTGCTTTGGGGGTGCTATTGGATTCTTTTTTGCACCCATGGTGGTGAGAAACCCACAGTATTATGGACTGTGGTGTGTCTCTATTTGACGCCGGGAGCGCAGACACAACCAGCCGTGTCTCCTGATGAGTCCCGACCCAGCGGGCGAAAAGGCCTCGGAGCAGGCAATACAATATATCTGCCTTCAAAAGGGATTGCGATGGTTCCCTTATGCAGCTAGTGAAGAGTTTTCATATTTGTAAGATTTTTTTTTTTTTTTTTTTTAAATTTCATGTTCCAGTTTCTCCATCTTCAAACTCCCCTCTCCCCTCCCCTCCTTAAGTCCAATCTTTGCCAGGACATTACTATGAAGACAGTTCAGTTGTTGGCCTGCGCTTGTTTTTCCCCACTATTAGATTGTTCGTCTATGTATTTGTCTAACTTTATTCAAGTTTAAAAGGCTGTGCCAGTCTTGAATAAAAGTTACTCTGTGTTAGGTTTCCTTTTATCAAGCAGTAAAGAATATGGCACCATAGATATATAGTAGAAGACTTCCTAACTTTGGTTTTCAACACATGATAGACAGACAGACAGAGAGAGGGAGACAGACTGAGAATGGGCAAGTGTGTGAATCCACATTTACATGTGTACTTTAACTACATGTATACATGTGAAACAGTGTGAATATGATTTCACAACCACATTCTTTCCACTATGTAAAGGCACAGGGAGTTCTTTATTGTGTTAAAAGAATGTGCTACCAAAATGATTCATTAATATTCTTTATTCACTTTCATCATTATAAAGAATAATGTATTTGTGATGCGTGCAACTTAAAAATGAAGAGAGAGAGAGAGAGAGAGAGAGAGAGAGAGAGAGAGAGAGAGAGAGAGAGAGAGAGAGATGCTGCAAATTTAAATGAAACCACACAGCAATAGGTAAAATTGTCTTAGAGAAAACTCTGCATAAAGGAGAGAGAGCCAATTTTTTCTTTTCATTTTTCCACCTTATAAGATTGAATTTAAATAGTGTGTGTGTTTGTGGGTTGGGGGGTGGGGGGGGGAGCGAGAATTAAAAAAAGGAGGAATAAAACTAAAGGATGAACAGACTGGACATGATGCAAAGAGCTAAACAAGCAAAAGTAAAATAATATTCAGTGAAGTGGCTGTCAAATGGACATAAACCTGTAAATGTAAAATTTTCTTAAATATGTAGCTGTCCATACGGAAAAAAAAAAAAAATCACATTAATGACAAGTTTACGTACTTTGTGTTTACTGTTACTGATAATCATAGTTTGAAAACAAAAACCACCCGAAAACTCTTCACTTCTGACATTTAAACAAACTACTATTTCTTTTGGTCCATTTCATGACACTGTACACACACCTTTATGTTCTTCATAAAAGTCTTCTGCTTGTGCTCTTGACAGGTGCAGGTGTTTGGATTTCACAAAATAAATCCATTCCTTAGGATCATTGAACGGATTTCCTGAAAACAGCAAAATGCGTTGATCAGTACATCATCATATAAATGAATTAACAATTACAACGGGTCAGAACAGTGAAACATATTCTTTTAGAGTGTTATATGGCAGACTCCATGAAAACTTTGTTCAGAGATGTCCCACCTGACATGATCTTTGAATTTCGGAAAGAGATTTAACTTTTTTCATCTAAGATTTTACAGAAGAAAGACTTTTAACAAAGTTTCTAGTGCATTTTTAGAAGGTGTATCTTAAAGAGATGCGTGATTCTTTTCTTTTTTGTTGTTGTTGTTGATAACTTGTGAGTTGATTTTAACGTGGTGATCGCCCTGATATGGCCCTTTGCGGTCGGCTGGGCTATAAGCAACATACTTTTCCTTACCTTAGGTCAGAACATGTATGAATGATAACATTTTTAATCCCGATATTCATTGAAAAAAATCTGAATATAATTTCATGGCTCTGTGTGTGTGTGTGTGTGTGTGTGTGTGTGTGTGTGTGTGTGTGTGTGTGTGTGTGTGGTGTGTGTGTGTGGTGTTGTACATCGATCTATTTACAGCGATTTGTTTTATACCTCAATACCAATCCTAGTTTTGACTGAATCAACAATAAAATAATAATTATAATCATGCAATCAATCCTTGGCCATTGCCAGTTTACAATGATCATAGCTCACATCCATAAAATCAAAGAAATTTTATATTGCAGCAATATAAAAACAATTTGACTGACTTTGACAGATACATTGGATAATGACATGCATAATTTGATGCAAAATAAATTCTTTAGAAAATCATTTTGCTGTTTGGATACCTACCCATAAATCAATAAATCCTGTGGCTGACAGATCCTAAACAAATGTGTGTGTGTGTGGTGTGTGTGTGTGTGTGTGTGGTGTGTGTGTGTGTGTGTGTGTGTGTGTGGTGTATGTGAGTAAGGGAAAGGGGAAAAAGGCATTGGGTAAAAGGGGTGTGTGGTGGAGGAGGAACTGGCTGGTTTTATGTACAAGTTGTTCTTGTTCCCATTTCATGTTTGCATCCATAAAAACATCATCTTCGCTCGTACTGTTACGAATGCACATTATGTCAATGCAATTTTATTGGACTGAGGAAATAACTGTCATTTGCTGAGTTTCAATGATGGAGTTTTCTACAGTTCTAACAAAGTTTGACAGTCCACAAGGTCCAGCACTACAAGATCACCGGCCGAGTAAAGACCCAGTTTTTTTTGGCACACATGCAGCATGCAGTGATCACGGATGGCACTTCATCTGAGGTGGTCTTGGTAGAGTCAGAAGTCCAACATGGGCTCAGTTCTAGGCCCTGTGCTGCTCTTCCTCTCAGTGAAAAACTCCTCAGACAGGTGTCCTCCAACTCTTGTATGACTTTTGTAACATTCCGCCACCAGACAATCAATTTCTATATGGATTAAAAGAATTACGCTTGCCAGACCTCAACAAGAGGCAGCCTTGGAGTGACTTACCATCACAAAAATGCCAAACTCTGCATGGTACTAAGAAAAGAGTCAACAAACTGGTGTGTACAATCTCAAAGGCCAGAAGCTCGGTATTTGTAAAAGATCTCAGATGGGTCAAACATATCTCCACCACCACCAGCAAAGCCAGCAAGTCCTCTGCTTTCTTTGCACCAACCTGAAGGTAGGCTCATTTAACTAAGGAATTCTTGCGCTGAACCCTAAGCGATCTGAAGTGATCAAAGCTAAGTGAATTTTCGTTGTTTTATTCGTTTATGTCTCACCCGAGGAAGACCTAAGAGGTCAAAACGCGTTGTGTTTTGTCTTGTGACTCGTTTGTCCATGTTCTCTGGGCGGTTTCGCTAACATTTATTTAAGATTTGTTTAGATTTCCGCCTGCAGTCGTCTCGCTTTTCAAGAAAAGAGTTTAAAATTTAAGCTTTTGAATGACCAACCAACTTGGAATATGCCTAGACACTCTGGGATCTCTACATAACAACAATATCTGCAACACACAAAAAGTATAGTGCCTTGGTGCTTGCTGGATCATAAGAATTGCCACTGTCATTGTCAAATATCAAATACGAATGATATGTTCAACCATCTCCATTAGATGGCTCCTACAGGTAAGACACCATGCAAAGCTGGCAACATTTTCAAAATTTCACCACAGAGAAGCTGCCACTAAAATTTTGGTCGGCTAGACCTCAACCACACCTGTTAGAACAATCCTTCAGTGACCTACCACCTCCTGAATGTACTACCAGTTACAGAACTCATTCTTTCCACAAATCATCAATGAGTGGAATTTCCTTCCACATGAGATAACATCAGCTGTTATCACCTTCAGAGGCAAGTTTAAAAACCAAAACTTGATACTTAATACCCTTCATTATCCTCATGCCATATCTAGTCTTCTCCACATCATCTTCCCTTCCCATTTTCACCTACCTACCTCCATGAAAATGATGTTCATCATTCTGGCAGCCATTCATCCCCATAACACCAGCCACCAGAACCATAGTTTCTACAATGTCAATAATGGTGGACATTACAGGATCAGAAAATCAAACCTTTCAAAGAAAAACCACCTGAAACTATCCCAAACAAATGCCCTTCCCTCTTTTAGAGTATATAACAATCTGCATGGCAGGTAGTGTCTGAATGTGTGTTGTGCCTCAAGAAATATTGGTTGATTCACAACCACATATGGTAGCATGATGCAGTGTTGCAATATTTTTACGCACCTGTTGGTCGATGTTAATGCTGAGCACACCTATTCCCATAAGGTCTGTGTGCCCTTGGGAGCCTTCGCTTCAGCAGATTGAAACCATAAAATGGGTCCTAAAATTAGTCCTAATACAGACATGCGCAGAAACTTTTGGATCATGTTGAATATAGGCCAACATCTAGCTACTTTGCTTTATTTTCTCTCTCTTAAACTTTTCGGATCACGTTTAATATCTCTAGCTACTTTGCTCTCTCTCTCTTTCTCACACACATACAGAGAGAGAGAGAGAGAGAGAGAGAGAGAGAGAGAGAAGAGAGAGAGAGAGAGAGAGAGAGAGAGATCTGTCAGTATTTTAGGACCTATTTTATTTACTCTTTTTATAAACGATTTACCTGAAGACATACAGAGTTGTTGCAAAGTGTTTGCTGATGATACAAAAATATATAACTCAACTAAAAATAGTAAAATCTTACAAAATGATATTGATAAACTAAACGAATGGTCAGATAAATGGAACTTATATTTTAATGAAACCAAATGCAAAGTACTTCATATTGGTAAAAATAACCCAAATGAGACATATACTATGAGAGGTAAAAATGGTATGCACACGATTGCAGAGTGTGAGGAGGAGAAAGATTTAGGTGTGATTTTCGATAAAAAATTAAAATTTGATTCAAATATCTCAAGTGCTATAAACAAAGCCAATAAAGCTCTTGGAATAATTAAAAGATCCTTTAACTTCCTTGAAAAAGATACTTTCTTGTGTTTATACAAATCAATGGTGCGACCCATTTTAGAATATGGAAATCCTATTTGGAGTCCATACTTAAAGAGGCAATCCATAGCTATAGAAAAAGTACAAAAAAGGGCGACTAGATTCATACATAAAATAAAGGATTCGGAATATGCAGAATGACTGTCATATTTAAACTTACTATCTCTGAAATATAGACATGTCAGAGGTGATCTTATTCAGGTGTACAAAATAATAAATAATTTAGATGATTTAGATTTTAATAAATTCTTCAGTTAACAAGGCACTCTGATTTCAAATTATTTTTTAATTATAGCCGTACAAACCTTTGAAAATATACATTTAGCAATAGAGTTGTTCAGCACTGGAAATCACTTTCAGTAACTACTAAAAATGCACCAGATATTAATCAATTCAAGAGTCTACTAGATAGAGACCTAAATTGCTTAATTAGGAAATTTGATGTGGATTAATATTGGAAAAAATTTGCATACATAAAGCAGACCTATACATTTGTTATACTGATAAAGATGGGACGTATATAAAGGCTCGTGAGAGCCTAACCTAATCCCTATTTTACTACTACTACTGTCTCTAGGACAGGAACCTTGGTATTGTACACATATTTACATTGTCTGAAGTTTACTGGCCACTTGGGGGCCATAGCCTACCACTGGGCCTTGTCTGTGGGTAGTAATATCTCTCTAGTAAGCTTTCGTGAACAGACCCCACTCTACCTGTACAATGTGAGGATGAGCAACAACATCAGGCTTTAAAATTGAGAGCGTTAACTGTAGACTCCTGACACTCATTTCTCTTTTCAAAGTCGTCTGCTCCACCGGAAGCAACATGTGCAATAATTTCCTATCTAAAAGTTAATGACGTATGATTGATAATCCTGTTTCAACACTATACTGACAAATAATATATATATAACATTAATGGTATACTTACACGAAACTAAATCATCTTAGGAGAAAATAAACAAAAGCGCATGGTACTACATTATTGTGTAGGAATCAGAGACGGTTCCTGGTAGTAAAGTTTCCTGTTCCGGTCGTAAAGTTGTTTATCAGCAGCATGACAAAATTTGCGTGAGGAAGAGATGTTTTTCCAACGTCGCACGGTTATTTTATACTTCACTGGCGGGTTTTTCCTATGGCTGTCGGTGACATTAGTTCATCCAACAACCGACCCACAGCTAGATGATTATGATGATTCGGAAAATGCAAACAGTTGCGATAGGCTATTGATGGGACAGTATCCTTTTCCCAGCATCTTGACTCCGTTTTACTTTCAATTTCTGCTTTTACATTACTTTTACTACAACTGATTGTGCACCAACCCAGTAAGTAGTAACACTGATGAGAGCATACAGAATGTCACTTATCAGCGTATAACCATATGAATAATGAGGACTTGTAGAGTGTTTGAATAAGTTTTGGGCTTGTTCTACGTTCAACCGAGGAAACGCAACACAGACAGGTCTAGCGACAGGTGAGGCAGGCAGAAAGGACGGTATCATCCCACTTAAGCGACATGCAGTGGAGTGACTTCCATTTCCGCAACATTCCATTTCAGCGATGAACTACAAATGACATTCCAGTGCAGTGATATCTTCTTCCTAAAAGACTGGTTCACTCAAAAACGAGTAGGTCACCAGCGCGCATATCGTCAATAAGTATTTCCATTTCTTCCCAACCAGTATTATCATATTAATACCAACATCATTTCACTTATGACAGTGATCATCATCCAACAGTACTGTTTACTTTTCCAATAATACAGTTTGAATGAGTTTCCCATCCCTCTTACCTGTGTATATATGTGTGTAGGTGTCGGTATTTGAGCCACCACCACCACCACACCCCTCCCTTTCTCTCTCTTTTTCCATTTTTGTAACTGTTCCAGTAGCAATGGGAGCTCTTCACTAATAATATTAATTAATAACTTCCATTTCTTTCCAACTATTATTATCAGTACCAACATCACTACATGTAACTACTGTCATTATGATCACCACCCATTAGTTCTGTTTGCTTTTTATTCATTGATCATTTCCATTACTTGCTGTTAAGCATTATATTATTAATCTACCATAATCACTATTATATCATGCCATCAAAATATAATGAAAAAACAAACCAACCAACCCTGCTGTTCTACTGCCCTCCAACCCCTCTCCTTTCTCCCCGTCTGTGTTTAGCCACTATTAATACTGCAACTATTATTGTCATATTATCACCAAAAGTAACCACTATTATTACTTAAATATTATCATCATCATCATCACTGTTGTTGCTAATGTTATCATTATTATTATTATTGTCATCATCATCTTAACTCCCATGGTCCCCTTCCCAACGGCCTCATTTTCATTCAACACCCATTTTGCACTGAATATGAGAAGATAAGTGGTTTGCTCGTTCTTTGTTTTCATTGTCCTGAATGTTGTTTGTTTTTGCCTAAAGAAGACCCAAGACTGGCCAAGAGGTTGAAATGCATCTTGTTTTGTCCTGTGATCTGTTAGTCGGTATTGTCTAGCAGAAGTAATAACCTTTCTTTTTAAAAATTGACATTTCAGTGCAGCAGTATCTCTGTACAGCAACATTCCACTGCAGTGATATTCCATCTCAGCAGCAACAACAACAAGTTTTTTTAAACTGTTATCTTGCATGCCACCTTTGTTGTGTTTCACTAAGGCCACTCATCGTGCCTTCCAGCCACAGCCACAATCCAGCTTGTCCAACCAGAACCCTGACACCAATATTCCACAGGAAGCACAGGAGACACTGCTCTGCTGCCAAGTCACTTTGATGGTGTTCATTGGCGCCTCTTCTGCTCCAACATTTGCAGGACGCCACTTACTAAGCCGCAACCAATGACAATAATAGCCGAGTCGTAAAGCCAGCATGAGTGAGCTCTCCCTCTGGAGGGTGGCACAGTGCCCATCCAACAACAGTCCCCATGAATTTGTCGAAACTGATGACTTCGACAGAACCTCGCCAAGAGCATAGATATGGGAAAGAATGCCAAAGTGTGGTCACCATGTAGGCAGGGCATGAGGGCCACATAATTTTAAACTTTTTAAAAATGCTAATTGATGAGGATGGTGAAGATGATGCAATGGATAATTTCCATTCTGATCTGAGACTGCATGACAGTGCTGTACTCTATGTTTACTTTCATAAAATATCACATCATCAACCAGGCCAGAGAAATACTGGCACCTGCAGTATTGGTCAGGAAATGTGAGCAATACTCTTAAAAATGCATCCATTACATGAATGAAACTTGCTTGTGCGGTCTCAGTCCTCCCAGCTGAGCCCTTAGTCAACTCAGCTTTAGTTAAGAACTGGTCAGAGCAGAAATATCCCACAAATAAATGGCTCTGATGGGAATTGGAACCCATTACCTCTTAGTGGGAATCCGCGAGGCTGATCACTTCTGTTGTATGTATTGTTGTTGTTTTTACAGGACAAAAGTTACCTTCCCACACCCACCCATCCTATTCACATCATGATGACAGCCCAGGAAATTCCCTTATGGCCAGCTGGCCTACAGTGAAAGTTGAAATTTAAACTGTCACATTGATTGACATTCTTTTCCTGTCTGGCCTATGTCATTTTTCAGGTTAATGTTTTACTTCACCATGCATCTATAGATGAATATGTATTTTAACTATTAGTCAATCTGTCCTAGAGAGGAGACATTTGCAGAAGACTGGAATGGAGAAAAAAAGAAAAAAGGCACAGCTCCTCATACCAGCGAGTGTGACATTTCGGCGCGATTGTAAATGGCAAATTGTTCTGTAGAGATCGATTATATTTGTAACATCAGATGCATTGACTGGAAGAATGAAATTTTGAAAGTGTAATTAATTTTTTATTTAAAAAGAAAACTGAATTTTGTGAAACTGGCTTAAAATTCTGACGATAGTTCAAAGAGAGGGAAAGGTTCTGTTGTTATGGTCGTTGTTCATTATTGTTAATATTACAGGCTTTTATTAAGTATGTGAATCATATTTTGTACAGAAAGAAAGCTTATAGCGTTAGAGTTTTTGTTAATTTGTCTGCTGTGCTGTGCTGTGCTGTGACAGCCTGCGAGTGTGTGTGCGTGTGTGTGTGTGTGTGTGTGTGCGTGCATGCATGCATGCATTCGTGTGTGTGTTTTATTGACGGATTGAGTGCATCACTTTATCAATATAGATCATAAACTTTGCAAATTCCTTAAGCAGCTGCCAGATACCTGTGCAATGAAACACAGATTGACCCTGAAACACAACAGCCTGTGGGCTGCGATAAAGAAAACAGACTTGCTAAAGGTGAGTTTGAAATTTTAAGAGAGAGAGTGTGTGTGTTTGTGTGTGTGCTGTGATCTTACCTTTTATCTTGTTTTTAATCTGCTCTGTCATGTTCATTGTCATATCTGAAATATTTAAGTGGACCACCTTTTTCAATATATTTGTTGACGTATAAAAACCAAACAAGCCAATAAGAAAAACAACAACAACATAAAAATGTATGTAAGCTTCCACCTTGAAATGAGTCACATGTCACTGGTGGGTTATTTTTTATTAATGCAAAACATAGATGTTATTTTATGCTCTTTCTAATGATGAAACTGCTTAAGAATCAGATAGTTACTATCTGAAATATTGCATTTCGAATATGATACCCGGCAGAGTTAAACAAGCCATTTTGAGACGATCAACAAAAGCAGAATCACAAATCCAGCATTAAAGTGTTGGGCAATTGTTTTCAAACAACAGTATTGCCGTGAAGGTAGCTGAATGGATAGTGTGTTGCGCGTATAGGAAGTAATAGTGTTAGATTTAACCAAAACTGACTTCTGCCACCCCTTACAACTGTCAGATGAGTGGTTGAAGGTCATGTCACCAAAAGCTAAACAGCATCTAAATAAGTTTAGGTGTGAATGTCCATGATACTGAGTTACTGTTGAAATGTTAACTGGTACCCAAACTTAGTGGTCTATCAACTAACTCACACACAACTTTGGATTCATTTGATGTTTTGATTTGAAGTGTGATGCATTCATTTCATGAAATGAAATGTGTGCATACTATGTTAATTTGTGCGTAAAAGTTTAAAAAAAAATTTCATTGAAGTGTGAACTAAAAGTGGTAGATAACGAATAAGTAGGGTAACACCCTTGCTGCCATGATTAGATAAATACACATCCATAACACCGAATTGCCACATAGAAATGACAACACAGAGTACACAGAACAAATAAGGAGACATCCCCCCAAAAAGGATGTTGCAAGCTTGCCTGCATACCCCTTACTGCCACAGCAAGAACTGGAGAAATGAACCAAATCAACATGTAGTCAAGACTGGCACAGTCTTATCGATCTTGAGTATAGTCAAACAGACAGACAGGTGAACAGCAACAGATACAGGTAACCTTGATTTGATTGGTATGAAAGGAAATTTTAAATGAGGCAGAGAATTGTAAACGGGGAACTCTTGCTCCCATGTTGGTAAGAACGGTGCCTGAATGTAGCGCCACAGTGGCGCACATTCATAGACAGGTCTGCAATGTTGAATGTTTTGGGGGCAATAATTTTATACTGAAATATTGGTTTTAAAATAGTTTTCTTTTAACATACACAAAAGAGAGAGAAAAAGACCCTTTCTGTTAAGAAGTGCCTGAAAAAAGTCCAGTTGTTGGTTAGTTTTGTTACTGTATGCAGCTTCCTGGGAATTAATTGCTTAAAATGTGCACACCCTTTCAACAAAATCAGAATTATGTGTTTACAAATGACTTAAATTATTTGTTACAACGACATGACAGTATTTCATGGTCGGTGGTTTTCTGATCTTGTGTAGTTTTGTTTTAGTTTGTAACTCATGTTGTGCAGGCCTGCTGAAAACATTTTGTCGAATGGAAACACTTGGAATCATGTTGTTGTGACATACTACTGTGTAGACATTTCCTTTTATGCAACCTTGACCCAGTCACTTGATTCTTGTATGTTGTTTCTCCGATTCTTTTTGTGTAGTAGAATGACATCACTGCACAAGAGCAAAGTTTCCAGCACGATTTCCGATTCAATGCGGGCCAGATCGTTTTTTATATTACCCATAATTCTTGTAAGTTTTGAAGAGTATGTGAACAGTTAGACCAGATCAGTAGCAGATTGAAAAGAAGCATGTTGTATTCCGAGAGGAACTGCCATCGTTTGTTCATTTCCACTTCAGATCTAAGTCATGTTTGATGATCAGTATCATGATCAGCTGCAAGTGCACACTATTAGTATTAACGTTCTTGAGATTTTGCGTGATGTGAATGTTCTTTTGAATTGTTCAAGATGAGAGTCAGGTCTACAAACAGGCCATAGCCAATTGATAATTTTCCGTAACCATTTCTAAGTATCATGGATGTCATGAAGTGTTGTGACAGGTTTTGAATGCAACAGGTTTGTGTATTTTAATTTTAAGCCCCTTGCATTCATTTACTTAGTTTTTAAAACTGAAAAAATGATAAATCAGGGAGAAGGAAACTAAATGTTATAGATTTATGAAAGAAGTGAAGTTACATAATTTTGATGAAAACTTTATCAGACTTATGATGCACATGACACAAGAGTTGCAAATTTCTATCCATTGCAGTTTGGTGCGAACTAGCTCCTGGAGTGGAATGTGCAGGACAGTTCCCAAACAGGACATTCCATAAAAATGTACCTTGCAAATGGACGTAAGTGTGTGTATGCAAGTGTGTATGTTGTGTGCATGTGTGATATGCAGAGTGTACATGTAATATGTAGATATGTATACATGCGTGCTTGTTTGTGCACATTGTCTCTGTGTTTGTGTGTGTGTGTGGTTTGTCAGATTTACCTAGTCATTATTTACTTGAAGAGCACAAATCGGTTTTGCCCGTCTCGTAGCCTAGGACAGGAGTCGTTGAGACATCCGAGGACTTCCTAAAAATGTCCATCCTTCCTTTGCAGTTCTCTGCATTCCCTCTAGAGCTGATGAGACAGAGCTTTCCATTCCCCAATGTTGTCTTCCCACAGACATTCCCAAAATATCAATGGTGATATCTCATTTTGATACAAACAATATTGTCATTATTTATCCTCAGGAGACAAATATCAGTTTTGACATTTTCCACATGAGATGCGACATGTCATGAAAGCTTAGCATGATGACCAGTGTATATTCTTCAGTTTGTCATCAGAGTGAAATTCATTGGTGATGAATCCGTGTCTTGCTTTCCATGTTACTCAGCGCAGTTCAATTGACTGTTACTGAAACTGATCCTGTGCAATGTCATCATTCTGTTCACTCCAGAAATGGCCATTCCTTTGAGAAGGCACTGCTGCTGTCCGTCTTCCTGGGCATGTTTGGAGTGGATCGCTTCTACCTGGGGTATCCTGCCATAGGTAGTATTATCTTATTATGTCATGGCCTGATTGTGTGTGTGTGGGTGGAGAGGAAGGAGGAGGGAGAGCTGGGTGTGCGCACACCCACACACAAACATATATACACACACACGAATGTAAACTTAGACCAGCCGTCATGGCGCAGCGGTTAGCGAAACAGACTTGCGACTGGGAGACCATGGGTTGGAACCCTGAAAAAATTGTTATTGTGAAAATTTTCAAGGTTCAGCCAGTTCCTACCCCGAGTTACTGTGTTCTTTGGGTTCAAATGGGAAGACTGGGACCATATTTTTCACCTTCAACTTATGGACGTGGATGGGTCGGTGAGAGAGAGAGAGAAAGGAATGGGGAACATGCAAGAAAGGGAGGAGGGATGCAGTGTCAGCTCAGGTGGGTGGTCTGGTATTGCCAGCTCCCTGTGCATGGCTGGCCTGGCACAGCATGAACCTTGTGGCGGTGGTCTGTGGGGAAATTGAAACAAGGGAGTTGGTAATGCAACTGTGAAGGCAAAGGTGATGATTTAGTGGTATATACGCATGCTTTCAACTTTGCTTTGTGTGCAGGTCTGGTGAAGTTTGCTACACTGGGTTTCATGTTTCTGGGTCAGCTGGTGGATATTCTGCTCATTGCCACACAGGTAAAAGGCTGTTGCATGTTGCTGGAAGGAAGGTATGGCGGAGCTGTGTTCATACACATTTTGATGAACAAGTCAGTTGGTGACCATTTCTTAAATGAATACAGACAACCAGATCATCCAATATAGGTTGTCTTTTTAGTCAAGTTTACACATTTACGTCTGTACAGATCAGGTAATTGTGTGAATGAAATGAATTAACTTGTAGTATACAATGGGACAAGAGTGACATTGATGTTGTACTGTTTTCTATCCTTGAATATTGCTGTACTTCTTGCAATGTGCCATCACATTTTCTTTTTTTCTGGCTTGGTGGTTGTTATCGCACTACCTATTGTGTTTGTTGCATTGTAGGTGGTGAAACCATCAGATGGCTCGGAATATGTGATCGACTACTACGGAGCAGTAGTGCAGCGTATTGTTCGAGACAACTACACCTACCTCAAGCCCCCTGACTATGGATGATCAGGGAGACAACCTTGTATGAAATTTGTATGAAGTGGTGCAAATGTGAGATCCTGGTTTTGCTTTCTGTCTTGTGGAATTTACAACTGTTGCTGGATGACTTTTGAGATGAATGTCGGAAGAATGTGTTTGGATCACAAGTTTTGTTTATTGTAAATACATAATGAAACAAGAATGGGAAGATGTTTGGATTGCACTGTTATGTGGACTGTCAAAACATAAATAAATGAGAATGAGATGTCTGGACTGCATTATCAACTGTCAAAGGACAAATGCTGATGAAAAAATGGAGTGCTTTGTTCATTTGATTGTCAAAACACAAGAATGTGATGTTTGGATTGCATTATTCTTTTGACGTTCAAAATATGAATAAGAAAATGTTTGGATTGTATTGTTCAGATTGCTGTCAAAAGCGTAAATGAGAACATATTCGAATTGCATTGTTGTGTTAACTGTCGATAGAGAGGTTGAATGTATATGTATTGCATTGTCTTTTGAGTGTCTTAGAGAGAGAGAATGACAATGATTCTTTCTTTTATAATGGTAAAAGTATTGGCTTAGCCGTTTTTTCATACTTGCCGAGAGAGAAAGAGAGAGAATATGCACTGCATTGCTCTGTTGACTGTCAAAAGAAATGAGTTTGGAAAATGCTTGAATAACAACTGAAAATTCACTGTAAGGAGAATGAGAGTGAATGTTTGGAAAGCATTGCTGTGTTGACCGTTAAAAGAAATGAAAATGCAGAAATATCTGGAATGCACATTCTGCTGACTGACCAAGACAAAACAGTAAAACGAAAACAATCAGAAATCATCTCCAGCTTGGTAAGTAGTATGAGGAAATTTGTAAGATCAAAACAGAAAGAAAACAGGAAGAGGGAGAGAATTTTTTTTTTCAGTTATAGAATTAATAGTATTGTGAACTTTTGAGAATTATTACTACTACTGAGAAAGAAATCCTGTATTGTATTTGTCAATGTCAGTAAATCTCTTCCTTGATTTCAGTTTTTTTTTCTTTTCAAATATGGACAGGGCACAGTATACACAGAAGGCAGGAAACAAGTTACTTTGTTATTCTGACCTTGGACACATGAACCCCATGACTGCTGGCTGAAAGGCTGGACTGGAGTAGATATGCGACGATACCAAAGAGAATACACATTGGTTGATTCTCATCACAGCAGATTCCAAATGAGGCATTTTCCAATTCAGTTCATAAGTAAAAACGCAACATGTATTCAGCATGTTCTTGCAGATGTAGACAACATAACTGGACATGGCTACGGTGATCCGTTTCCTTTGGCCAGGCACGATGAAAAGGTACTTCTGCCTAAGGGCACCTCAGGAAAAGTTACAAGGGCCATTACTCAGCTGGAAGCAGTCAATACTCGGTTTCTCAGTCTTGCAGATGTGCAGTTCTTGAAGTGGCTTGCCAATGAGAGAGGCAGTGCTTGAGACAGTTTCTCAGTCTTGGAGAGCTGCTATACTTTGCGGTGGGTTCACAGACCTGGAGAGCTGCTTTGCTTTTAAGATGGCTTTGCAGCAACAGAGCTGAGAGCTGCAGACAGCTTCGGTGTCTTTGAAGCTGCAATGCTTGAAATGGTTTCCCAGTACTGGAGAGCTGCAACGAGTGAGATGGTTCCACAGTTAAAGTCTGGTGGTCTTCAGTACTTACCAAGGGTACTCGGGCTTGGAGAGCTGCAGTGCTAGAAATGGTTTCCCAGTTGCTTCCAATTGGCTTTGCATGTATGCAAGCACTTTTTCACCTTAGCATTTAGTTTCAGTTTCATGTGGAATCGGAAAATACAAAAATGTATTTGGTCTAGTATATGTTTTAAGTTCTTGTTGATAACTTCACTTATACTTTGTTTCTTTTGTTCCTAAATGAATAGTTTACTGCAGACTTCATGAAAACCTTGTTGAGAGTTGTCCCACCTGTTGTAATCTTTTAGTTTCGTGAAAAAGATAAACATTTTTCGTCTGCTCTGAAGTTGTATGGAAGAAAGATTTTAATAAAATTCTGATGTGTGATGAGTTGTGTGTGTGTGTGTTATTAATATGGCCCTTTGCAAAATGAATTCCTGTCTGTCCTCTTTGGGTAATGCAGCTTGTTTCACAACACACTTGAAGAGGCTAACAAAAAAAGTGTGTGTATCTGCAAGTATGGGAGTAGTGATTGTTTTCCACCTCCTCCTCTTTGGGAAAAAAAAGAAAAAAAGGAGGGGGTGTAAATACATGCTTGTAACGAGTAAAAGGGTGGGCAAAAAATCATGCACAATGTAAAAGTATAGGCATTGTAAAGTATAATCATTTCATTCAAATCATTTTAGTCACACAACCACTTGTTCAGTCACACGCTAAAACATGTCAGTTTGCATAACACCCATTCTTTTCAATCATGATAAAAGACTACTTCAGGTCGATTCCCCACTCCCCCCCCCCCCCCCCCCCAACACCACCACCCTACTTCCATCATACATATTACTCCTAATTCAAATAAAAAAACAACAAACACCCAAAGCATTTTACAGAAGCGCTTTCACTTTTTGCAAACCTTCCTCACCTGACCATGGAAGTCGGCGTCAAAACTAGTTGACGTAATGTGTGTTTTTTACGTCGTTAATCCTCACCCACCCACGCCCCACATTACTGTATGATAAATAGTGATGCCTGGGTGAAGTCTTGTTACATATTATTCCTGTTGGATTAAGATATGTACATGTACTGATTGAAGATTAAAATATGTACACATACTGATAGAACGGCACACTATGGCACAAGCAACACGTATACCATCTATGGCAGACACTCTTTTCAGCTAACAAAAAAGGCACGGTATATGTACATACACTAATAAACCATCCTCAACCAACATGTAAGGTAAAGGTTCAAGTCTCATAGCCTACTAATAAACCATTAGTGTTGACCATGTCCGCGTCAGGGAAGAATTAAAGACAGAGCCAAGCCCTCTCCTGTCGCCGAAACCTTGCTTGAACTGAATTGAGCATTCACTCACTGCTGGATGGACAGACTGAGAGGGCGTCCAAGTTGTAAAAGTCCAATTCCATGAACCGTTCAATCTCGCAGCTGTCAGCTCCCCAGTCGACCACTTTGACCATTTGACCGCAGGCCGTCTACATGTATTCCAGGCACTGGGGGAACTAGGAGTGGAACTTCTTGCTGCTGTCCTTGGCGTGGTCCAACAACAGCTGGCAGGGCTGGAACTCAATGCCATACAGCACCTGGTAGCGCTCCATCCTCGACACCAGGGGCCCTGCTCCATGCAGGTCCAGGTAGCGGAAGGGGCCTGGTGATGACAGTATCAATAAACTTGCTGTCAACATTCAGGACATGCACACACCTACATACAAGCGCCAGTTGTAAATATGACTCGTCATGAAATTCCCCCTGTCCACACCCCCCTCCCCTCCAAGGAACATCTGCTTGTAACATTTTTTTTCCTCTACCAGGCTAATTAATTTGCAAATGGCTGCCACTAAATATTTTACATCACTGTTTATACAGATCATTGCTATTGATTTCTGTTTTGATCATTCCAGGACAAAAACCAAGACAGCAATGCAAGACTTATTTGGTCTATATTGTATTTGGGGGCAGCATTTTTTTGTTTGTTCTGCACCACCCCAGTTATTTTTCCAACAAAGAAAATCATGACTTTTTTTTTATTGCAAAGAAGGGAAGCATCGGCTATTTACCGCCATAGAAGGGAGGGAAGCCGAGCCCAAAGACAGCCCCAACATCACCATCAGTCTGCACACAAAAGCATGAATGGAATTCATTCAGTATAAATACTAAACCCAATTTAACCTCACACACACACACAGAAAGAAAAGGAAAAAAAGGAAATGATATTGAAATGTACTAATCTTTCGTCATTGAAGATTTATATTCAACTTCTTCATAGGTGCATACCTCAGCCTTCCATCCATTATTTCTACATGTTATTCATACACGTGGGCTGCTTCTAAAATGTGCTGATGAAAAGATTCATCTTCTGGGGTGTCGCACTGAAGAACAGTCCACCAGACTCTTTCCACTCTGTCAGTTGAGGGTTAAGGCTTGGCCTCTGTTAATGGTTTCTCTGTCCATTCCGCAATGTTGTCAGACCTCTGTTTTATCTGTTTTCCCTTTCCTCTGCCTCCCTCAATGGTTTCTCTGTCCATTCCGCAATGTTGTCAGATCTCTGTTTTATCTGTTTGCCCTTTCCTCTGCCTCCCTCAATGGTTTCTCTGTCCATTCCGCAATGTTGTCAGATCTCTGTTTTATCTGTTTTCCCTTTCCTCTGCCTCCCTCAATAGTTCCCTGGAAGATGATTCTAGCAAGACCACAAGATCTCGTCGTATGGCCAGACCTATGCACTTTCACTTTCGTATTTCAGTCCATCTTTTGTATGGTCCAATGTGCTGCTCATTTCTTTGACAGACTCGTTCATTGGTTACATGATCAGTGTTATCTGCTCTTTAGTATCTTGTGGTATCCTTGGCTTTGGTTCTCCTTTACTGGTATACACCTTCAATTCAATGTATGATAAACATGCTCCCTTTGTGAGAAAACGAATACATGTTATAAAACCCCCGTGGTTGACAAAGGAAATAGGCAATGATATACACAGAAGACATCATTTACTCAAGTCAAAGGACAAAAAAAAGTTTAGAAAACAAAGAAACGAAGTGAACTCCATGAAAAGAAAAGCAAGGAAAAAATATTTTCAAGATTTGTTATCTCTTCTCAGAATTCAAAATCGATTAGGAAGGCTATTAATCTTTTAACTAATGGTAAATCTACTTCTAAAGTTAAGAATCCATTAACGGATATTTCACCAGTAGATTTGAACTTACATTTTGCAAATGTTGTTAAGGACATAACAGTAAATGATAAAACAAATCAAAATGATTTACATGAACTAAAACAATACTGCCGTTCTAAAAGCATCTCCTCAACTTTCACTATACCGTCAATTTCACTAAATGAAGTGTTTTATGGGCTAATATGTTTAAAACAATCAGGAACAAGAGGTTTAGATGTAATTGATGGAAGGGTACTGAAAATTGCCTCATCACCAGCCGCTGTGGCGAAGTGGTTAGCGTCACAGACTCCCGGCTGGGAGGTTGTGGGTTCGAATCCCATCAGAAGTCATGTGGGTTTTTCTGCACCGACCGGCTCCTACCCAGAGTTGAGTTTGCTGTGGACTCAGTTGGGAAGAGTGGGACCACAGTCGAGTTTCATCCACTTAATGGATGCGTTTCTGAGAGTGATGCTCAAATTTCCTGACCAACACTGCAGGTGCCTGTATCTCTCGGGCCTGGTTGACACCAGGATATATTATGAAAGGAAGCGTAGCATCATCTTAATCATCCTCGTTCTCATTGATCAGCATTAAAAAAAAAAAATGTCTCAAATTCTGTGGCCCTTCATGCCCTGCTCTCATGGTGACCTCAATTTCGATGTCCTCTCCACGTCTGTGGCCTTGGTTTGGTTCCGTCGGGCTCACCGGTATCGGCAAGTCCGTGGGGGCTGTCGTTGGACGGACGTGGTGGCACCCTCTGGAGGGAGAGCTCACTCACGCCGGCTCCGCGACTAAGCAATTATTGTCGTCAGTAGGGGGCTTAGTAGGTGGTGTCCTGCGTATGTTAGATCAGAACAGGCGCCACTGAACACCACCAAAGTGACTCGGCAGCAGTGCAGTGTCTCCTCCGGTGGGTTGCCTCTTAACGACTTGACATTGACTGCTCCCTGTGGATTGCTGGTGCCGGGGCTGCGGCGGGGCCGACTGAGCTGTGGCTGTGGACGGGGTGTTGGGATGAGCAGCGTGGGTACATTGCCTCTGAGGTGGCGCAGAGGTTGGGATAGCAAAAAAAAAAAAAAAAAAAAGAAAGAAAATTGCCTCATCTGCTGTCGCCGATACACTCACCTATATCTACAACTTGTGCATTGATAAAAACCAATGTCCTCATATTTTAAACAAGCCCAAGTCATACCTTTGTACAAAAATAGGGATTCCACCAACCCCTCTAACTACAGACCTATTTCAATACTACCCTTTTGTCAAAACACTTGAAAGACGTGACTCCTATCTCTCAAATGTCTTCATTACCTAGTCTGATATGTTGTTTATTGTCCGTCAAAATATTCATTGTAATGGTTGTTGTTTAATTGTTTTTCATTACACTGTATATTTTTGAATTCTACGTATGCATTGCTTCATGTTTCTCTTTTCTTCAGTATTGTAGTTGATATTTATTCTTTTTTTTTGTGAGGGCAGGATGAAAGAAAGCTGTAAAGCTCATTCTTTAACCCTCAATAAAGATAATTTACAGATCAGCTGTGAGAGTCCATGTCTGGCCATGTGACAAGATAAAACACACCAGTGCATAGAGAAACCTGATTTTGTGTTTCATGAAGATGATTTACAGAGTTTATGGTGGACAGTGCTGATGATTTCCTGCCCTTCTGAAGGTTTCTGGTCTGGATTTCTAACTGCCAATGATGGATTCAAAGTAAGTGAGCTGTAGAACAGCTCCTAGCTTTTCTCCATGAACAGTAATTGTTTTCTCTGTACTGATGGTGCTGTTGTGACTGGCCATCAACTCTTCAACACACCCCCCCCCCCCCCCCCCCCAAAAAAAAAAAGCCTAATGAAAATGTCCGATAGCTTTTTCTTCTGTTTTAAGTTTTGAAGAAAGAGACTGGCGTGCTCTTGGCATTTCAAGGGTAACATGCTAATAGTTAATTCTAATCATGCTGTAATGCATTTCTTTAGGTGGACACCCTTCAGTGTTCAGTGCACTAACAATCTAAAACGGTCATTTTTCATCATAACACTGCAAACTTTGATCAGAATGGTGCTCCCACCCCCCACCCCTTCATTTAAAAAAAATCTATCAACTAACCTTGGTGCCTAATCCAATTTGGTTTTAGTTAATTAGAAAGACAGGCAAAAAGAAAAGTCAGTCATTTGCTTTCATCAGAGCGAGCTCTCCTAGAGTGTGTCTTTGAGAATGTTCACAGTGAGTCAAGTTTTAAAAGCTTTTTCTTTCACAATACACTATGCAGGAATGAAGACGGAAATACAAACTAGTGTGACTGACTATGCGTCCACATGTTTCAACTTCTTGTTTTCTCTTCTTCCATTCTCAAATGTCCTGAAGCCGGTACGTTTTAAAAACTGTCTTCATGTTTAGGGATAACAGTGGCTTAGCCACAACATGCAACAGAAATATATGATTCACAAAAGTAGAGGCTCAGCATTCTGACTCACAGGATTGGAGAGAATTCCATCTTGCAAACAGTACACCGCCTCATTGACAAATCGTGAAAACAGACGGTACCAAACCTCTTCATCAGACAGCCTGAAATCACAAACATGATTGTATGTTCAATCATGAAAAGATCTCAGCAGCTTGTATGTGCTTTCTGAATTAATAGCTGGGTTGCTGAAAGTTCCTATAGTAAATCACTCTTAGCTTCTTTTATTTTCTTACTGAAAACCTTCCATGCTTCATTTACAGAAGTCACCATATCAGTCACCATAAATGCTGTATTCATCATTATTTGCTGCAGTCACCACATCATCTACTGCAGTTACCAAATATTTTTGACTGCTCTTTCGTTCAAAATTTGGCCATCTCAAAATTTAATTCAAGTAACTGGTAAAATGCTATATGCATCAGAGCTAACTTTATGTTTGAAAAAAAAAAATGAAATGTCATTATCTATTTTACATTTAAGGATTTTTTCCCATCTTCCATTGTTAGACTGCTTGTCACCTATATCCTTTTACCTCTTGACAGTTTTAGACTTTTTGAGTTTTTCACATTAATAAACTATTCTATTAATAACAACAAATATGTTTTATCTTATAATTTTGTTTCTAAATGTAATGATTTCGACAAAAAAAGACAATCACTAGTGATCAAAAATCAAGGGAAAGAACTGCAGGGACTAAAACATTCTCACTCCCTCTGAAAGCCTGCACCCGGATCTTTCTTTATGTGATCACATTAACTTTGATACCATGCCAGCAGTGAAGAGGTTTGAAATCAATACTGTAAGAGTGATTCACTCACTCTGTTTTGGGTTCCAGGTGGTACTTTTCCAGCAACTTCAAGGCACCTTCGTTTTCTGGTCTGCTTTTGCTGTTCTTTTCATATATGTAAAATCCTTTGCCCGCTTTTTTACCTGAAACGCAGATTAAAAAAAAAACAAAAAGCATGAATTGTGCATGCATATACAAATCAAGGAAACGTAATCATCTGACTTCTTTGGGGGCACAGTAACAATCAAATTACCATTCAAACATTTAGTTATAAAACAGCATTCAGAATTTTGGCTGTCTGCGGCCCTTTTGAGTATAGTTCCACAGAGCTGATCCAGATACAAAGCAAACATGATCAGTCTCCCTCTTACCAAGATGGCCGTGCTGACCATCTCTTTGAGCAGACTGACGTCACCCCCTCTGAACCTCTCTCCAAAAGCCTTGCCCAGATCCTCAGCCACATGGGCGGCCACGTCCACACCCACTTCATCAGCAAGGGTGGTCACTCCCACTGGCAGGCCTCCGGCTTTTGTCAGTTTGTCAAGCCGCTTGGGTGCCACTCCCTCCTGTCAACAAGATTAAGAAGAAAGTTTCTGCTGGTAATTCAATGGCCAATATTCATTTCCTGCATTGCTAATCTGCAAGACGGACAAGGACGTTGTGTCTCCACCCACCTGGTGATCCGTTTCCCTGTTCACAAGATTGTTCAAGAACTATGAAACCGATATTCACAAAACTTGATAGAAAGTGGAGTATGGCCAGCGAGGTGGAATGAGAGAGGGAGGGGATGGGGGCAGGGGTGTCCTTTTTTACCTTTACCTGACATAACTTTTCACAACACACACGGGCCCGGAATAGATCAGTTGGTAGAGCGCCGGACTCGTGATCCTGGGGTTGCGGGTTTGAATTTCGGTACAGGGGGATTTTTCCCTCGGAGTTGACATTGGTTCTGACTCCATTCCCCATACAGTCTTTCGAATGAGACTATAAACCAAGGTTCCCTGTGAGAACGCACGCACAACATCTTGCACACACGTAAAATCCCATCACCAACTTTCGGAAGAGAAGGCCAGTTTGGCCGTTGGTATGGATGACACGTTACACATAACAGGCACCTTCCCCGAAGATGGAGTATGGCTGCCTTAATGGAGGGATAAAAAACGGTCATACACACAAAACTCCAGTATCAGCCTGCATACGCAGAAAGAAAGAAAGAAAAAAAAAGACAACACACACCCAACAGTGCAGGTCTCCCACAAACCCATACAGTTTACACAGGCTTCACCGTGTGTTTTTACTGTGTTTATCCCTCTTCAACTGATACAGATCGCACAAGACCCATACTTGTCAAACTGTCCTCAAGAGTTTACACCTTAACTGGTGATTGGGGTTGCCCATGACTCATACTCAATGCGCTGCTGTATTCACATTACCACTCTTCAAAGTACTGGTCTTCCATGACCTACATCATTCGAAGTGTACATTTTAGATGATACAACTCACCGTTTCTTTTCCTTCTGACACACATACAGGCAACATGCATTCTAGGTTGCCAAGAGAGACCCACCTGGAGGACACGGAGAGCTTCAGCCAGCAAGGGGGCCAGAATGCGTGTGGTGTAGAAGCCAGGTCCGTCTCCAACAGTGATGACCACTTTGCCCTGACGAAGTCCCACATCCACTGCCGAGGCTGTCAACATCATGGGTGGTGTGTCAGTGGGAAGTTCTTTCCCATTTCTAGAGTTAAAAAAAATCTCAGAGAAGGGATGACTGGGAGAAGAAAAAAAAACCCACTCCACACTGAACAATATGTTGATGCAGTCCGTTTCAAATCCTTTAATTGTAAATTAATTTCAGTTTAAAAACAAAAGATCACTGAATACGAACAGCCATCATACTTCTTGAGCAGTTTTCAAAAGGACTGTATACAAAAACTGATTTTATCCCACTTTTGTTCTCTCTGATTTGCACAGCTATCACACTTCTTAAGAAGTTATCAATATGATTGTCTATAAAATCATTAGCTGATTTTCTTCTCTCTGCTCTCATTTGACCCCCTTCCCTCCACACTTCTTAAGAAGTTTTCAATATGTCTATAAAAACAGATTATCTCATTTTCTTCTCTCTGCTCTCATTTGACCCCCTTCCCTCCACACTTCTTAAGAAGTTTTCAATATGTCTATAAAAACAGATTATCTCATTTTCTTCTCTCTGTTCTCATTTGACCCCCTTCCCTGCTCCTCCCTCTCCCCCTCCCTGAGAAAAAAAAATCCCTGAATAACTTTACAGAGCTTTTATGATGTTTATGAAGCTTGTTTTTTCTTACACAAAAATATCAATAGGCAGCTACTCTTTTTCTCACTTTGCGCATTTTTCTACAACATATTTCAGTCAGCCAGTGGCCTTTCTGATGTAATGCCTGTAGATCTGTGAAGTCTTTGAAGTGTTCTTGGTGGTGATGGTCTCTGGTGTCAGTCCTTCACACCTGTGCTGTCCTTTGAAGTTTTCTTGGTGGTGTTGATCTCGGGTGTGTGTACACATCAGCAAGGTACCTGTGTTGTCCTAAAATATTTTCTGAATGGTGATGATCGTGTGTCAGTGTCATCCCTATATACCTGTTGTGTCCTTCAAAGTTTTTTTTTGTGGTATAATCTCAGGTGTGTGTATGTGTCAGCTACACACCTGCAGTGTCCTCAAAAATTTCTTGGTGGTCAAGATCTATGTAAGTGGTGTCCTTTGAAATCGTCTTGGAGATGTCTATGTTCAGTGTAAATGTGAGTCAGCCCTGTGGTGTCCTTTGAAATCGTCTTGGAGATGTCTATGTTCAGTGTAAATGTGAGTCAGCCCTGTGGTGTCCTTTGAAATCGTCTTGGAGATGTCGATGTTCAGTGTAAATGTGTGTCAGGCCTGTGAAATTGTCTTGGAGATGTCGATGTTCAGTGTAAATGTGTGTCAGCCCTGTGGTGTCCTTTGAAATTGTCTTGGAGATGTCGATGTTCAGTGTAAATGTGTCAGCCTTACTTTGAAATTGTCTTGGAGATGTTAATGTTCAGTGTAAATGTGTGTCAGCCCTGTGGTGTCCTTTGAAACTGTCTTGGAGATGTCGATGTTCAGTGTAAATGTGTGTCAGCCCTGTGGTATCCTTTGAAACTGTCTTGGAGATGTTGATGTTCAGTGTAAATGTGTGTCAGCCCTGTGGTGTCCTTTGAAACTGTCTTGGAGATGTCAATGTTCAGTGTGAATGTGTGTCAGCCTTACTTTGAAACTGTCTTGGAGATGTCAATGTTCAGTGTGAATGTGTGTCAGCCTTACTTTGAAACTGTCTTGGAGATGTCAATGTTCAGTGTGAATGTGCGTCAGCCTTACTTTGAAACTGTCTTGGAGATGTCAATGTTCAGTGTGAATGTGCGTCAGCCTTACTTTGAAACTGTCTTGGAGATGTCAATGTTCAGTGTGAATGTGCGTCAGCCTTACTTTGAAACTGTCTTGGAGATGTCAATGTTCAGTGTGAATGTGTGTCAGCCTTACTTTGAAACTGTCTTGGAGATGTCAATGTTCAGTGTGAATGTGTGTCAGCCTTACTTTGAAACTGTCTTGGAGATGTCAATGTTCAGTGTGAATGTGTGTCAGCCTTACTTTGAAACTGTCTTGGAGATGTCAATGTTCAGTGTGAATGTGTGTCAGCCTTACTTTGAAACTGTCTTGGAGATGTCAATGTTCAGTGTGAATGTGTGTCAGCCTTACATACCTGCAGTGTCCCTTTATTCTGTTTTCTTGTTAATGATGATCTCTGGTGTAAGAATGTGTCAACCTACATAACAGAGGTGTCCTTGAACTTTTTATAGGTGGTGATGATCTCAAGTGCCTGTATGTCAGCTCTATGAACCTGTGGTATCCTTTCAAGGTTTCTTGATGGTGATGATCTCAGGTTTATGCTTGTGTCATCCCTACACATCTTTGAAGTTTTCTTGGTGGGCATGATCTCATGCATCAGGCCTTCATACCAAATGCATCCTTCAAGTTTTCTAAGTTGTGATCTCAGGTGTGTGTATGTGTCAGGCCTACGTAGCTGTTGCGTCCTTGAATGATTTGTCGGTGATGATATTTTTCAGTGTGTGTGTGTGTGTGTGTGTGTGTGTGTGTGTGTGTGTGTGAGTGGGTGCATGCGTGTGCGTGTGTGTGTGTGTGTGAGTGTGTGTGTGTGTGGGGGGGGGGGGGGGGGGTTGAGTGTGTGTGTTTGTAACTGCATGTGCATGCATGCATGCATGTACAAGGGGGGAGGGACAAGAGGGGGGAGGGGGAGGGAGATAGAGGGATTGGGTAGGTTTGTGGGTATCTGTGTGTGAGTGTAAAGTGCAAATCCTACACACCTGTAGTGTCCTTTGATGTGTTTCTGGTGGTGATGATCTCCAGCAGCTGCATTTTATCCACAGGAGAGAAGTAGTGCATGCCAACCACCTGTATACACACAGAGAATAATTGAACTTGCCTCTTGCCATGAAACGGTTGTCACATTTACTGATTTAGAAGTATGACTATCTCATCCAAATGCCATTGTTTTTTGTTTTTCTTTCTGACTTCTGAAAAAAACACAAAAAAACAACCAAACAAAGAAGAAAAAACTAAAAGAAAATACATAAATAAATTCAAATGACTTGGTCAGTATACAATGTTATTCAACAATGTTCAACAGTTGTATTTCGACTTTTCTTTCTGTCCTCAAGTCCATATCATTTTCAAAACCTATACACACCTTACCTCATAAAGTCATATGATCAAAAACAAGTCTCTACCTGGCATGGACTGATAAGCAATTTATCTTCTCTGGTCTGGTTTACAAATGTGCTCTCCAGTGCAATTTACCAGATACTGGATAAAAACTTTTCTGTTTGTTTTGTTTTGTTTTTAAAGAGTTTGTTCCAGGTCAACATCCTCAACCAAACGATTATTACGGTAGAAGGTCTGCCAGAGTTAAATCTTTTTCTTTCAAGTCGGCAAAACGTTATTCTTCGTGGAAATCCTACTTGTTACGCTAACCAAAATGAACATTACAGTATTTTCATAGTAGGTCTGGGTAATCTCAATATTTACAGAAGAAATTCTCTGTCTTGAAAGAGGATCCCCACCTTTTCAGGTCGTTGACTGGCCTCTGCGATCTGTGTGATGGGCAGGGCTGATGTGTTGGAGGCAAAGATGCAGTGCTCAGGGATTAGCTGGAATATACAGAACGACATCGTCAGAGCTCTGTTCTGAATTTATCCCTCTCCCTAATTTTTTTTTCTTTTTTTTTTCTCTTGCTGTCCCAACCTCTGTGCCACCTTAGAGGCAGTGCCCCCACACCACTCATTCCGACACCCCGTCCACAGTCACAGCCCGGTCGGCCCTGCCACAGCCCCGGCACCGGCAATCCACAGTGAGCAGTCAATGTCAAGAGGCAACCGACCGAAGGAGACACTGCACTGCTGCTGAGTCACTTCGGTGGTGTTCAGTGGCGCCTGTTCTGATCTAACATACGCAGGACACCACCTACTTTTCCCCCGACTGATGACAATAATTGCTTAGTCACCGAGCCGGCATGAGCGAGCTCTCCCTCCGGAGGGCGCCACCACGTCCATCCAACGATAACCCCCATGGACTTGCCGATACCGGTGACCCTGACAGAACCAAACCAAGACCACAGGCATGGAGAGGACATCGAAACTGAGGTCACCATGAGAGCAGGGCATGAAAGACCACAGAATTTGAGACATTTTTTTTAATGTTGATCGATGAGAATGAGGATGATTTTAAGATGATGCTACAGATTTCCATTTCAGTCTGAGACTACATGACAGGGCTGTATTTTTCACTTCCTTTCATAATATATCCCGGCGTCAACCAGGCCCGAGATATACAGGCAACTGCAGTGTTGGTCAGGAAATTTGAGCAACACTCTCAGAAATGCATCCATTAAGTGGATGAAACTCGTCTGTGTGGTCCCAGTCTTCCCAACTGAGCCCGCAGCAAACTCAACTCTGGGTAGGAGCTGGTCGGGGCAGAAAAACCCACATGACTCTGATGGGATTTGAACCCACGACCTCCCAGCCAGGAGTCCGCGACACTAACCACTTCGCCACGGCGGCTGGTCTTCTCCCTAAATTTGACATTTACACTCTCTTTTACAGGCAATGTGTTCATACATATACATGCACTCACATACATGTACACCGAAGCAGATGCATTCACACACACACACATACACCCAAACACATACAAGCACACACACACACATAAGCTTGCAAACATTCTCAGGTCAAACATCAACACATTGATTCTGTTCAACGCACCACATGCCATTCAATTACAAAACATGTGTGATGGTGTGGAGGGTTAAGGGGTGTGCAGGTGAAGACAGGCAGATAGATGGTGATAGGTGCAGGAACCAAGGGACAGCAGCCAGTCCAAGGAATAAAATGTAGTACATCACATTTGACAACTTTGTTGCTGTGTAACATTACTGACGATTAAAACCGGAATATAAACCCACTTTTAACGTGTTTGCGTCATATTTTCCTCTATTTCGATGAAAAATACCAAACAGCACGAAATAATTTTGTTTTCAAACATTTTATTTGTAAAGCATTTGTTATATCACATTATCAATCATGATCCATTCACAATGATTTTAAATTTTAAAATGTAGTTGTACAAATGTATTAGTAAGTGAATAGGATTCAGTTGAAGGTTTCTTTTTTTTATATATATAAGAGGAAGACCAATCAAGGCAAAAGGGGACAAGGATAAAATAATAAGAACATAGTATACCCATAACTTTATATATATAAAACTGAAGAAAGAAAAAAAAAAAGCAAGCCCAGGCATCCTCACACACCACAGACACACATAATTTCAACCTCCTGCAACAATGACATGCTCGTTCCCAATGTTTCAATAAGTTCTGAAATTCTTTTTTTTTTAAATCAGGGTTATCACCACTGCTGGGCCCATATAGGTTGACCAAAGTTAACTTTGTCATGAGGATTTCAATATTCATGATAATATAGCATCCCTCTTGGTCTCTGATAACATCAAAAACTTTGTATTCAAAGTTATTATTGAATAAAACAGCAACACCATTTCTATTGGTTTTTGACCCACTATGCCAAACATTGTAGCCCCAACTGGTTCTAATAAAGTTTTCACTCTGAAGAGTCATGTGAGTTTCTTGAAGACAATAAATATGGGCTTCTTTCTTTTGGAGAAAATCAAAAACATCCTTTTGTATACAAGAGTTATTAAGCCCATTACAAAATTTTGTACGTACAAATTTTAAAGGAATCTTGAGATAAAACACAACTGACTTTCGTCACCACATGGCCGCTGACGTGTGGTTTTTATACGATTTTCAATAAAAAAAAAAACACAAAAAATTACTCTGCTGAAATGGTCCATCGAATGATAATTTTTTTAAATACAATTTTAGTTGCTTCTATCATAGAAAAGGAGTCATTAACAAGATTCCGTTGTGGAAGTCTGAATTTCATAAAACGACAATTTAGATCAAAACTCCCACAATGAACGAAGAAGGCAACTTGCTCAAAGGAGGCTGGCACCATCAGTCATTTTGTGTAGTCGCAAACCTGTGCGGAAAAGATCTTAGGCATGCGGCATACAAAATGAGCTTATGGACATTACTTTTTCAGATTCTTCGGCTTTTCTCTTAATTTTTGTGAAATCAAGAATTATTCAATGTTTGTTCAACGGATAATTGAAAATGGCGCCAGATTAACTGTGCAGAATACCAGTGTAGAGAAAATATGGGCTTCTCAGCCCAACACGGTTGTAAGGAATAGAATACATTAATTTCTATGACTTCAGTGACGTGTATACAACTATGTAGGTTCTAAGATATTCATACTTTAAAAGAGTTTACACAAAAGAAAGAAAAAAAAAAATCAAGATTTATCAAATCAAGGGAGGTAATGGGGAAGGTTACTCTTGAACAAAGCATTTTTGTCCACAAAAGGTAACCAAGAAATGTATCGTTAGCACCTGGCTATATTCCCCCCCCCCCCTACTCTGTTACAACCAGAGTCCTCGCTGACATAAAAATGACATGGAAATGACGGAGTTATCATGTACAACACATGAATGGAAAAAAAATGGAACTTCAATCAAGTCTTGAAAGACATTGTTACTCCTCAGACAAAAATCCTTACATCCAAATACCAGAACATCAAAGTATCAGAACATCTCGTCTGCCTAATTCTTTGTATTCATCTTATCCCAACTACCAAGGGCTTGCTATTTACAACAAGGCTCCTGAAAGTCATCGGATTCGCATTGACTAGAATGGACATGTATAAACAAATATTGTTCAAGTCAAATACAAAAAGACCAGCAAAAATTTGTTTTCTGAACAAAACCCAAATTTGGGGTACCAAAATAATGACTATAATGGATTTGTTATTTAAAACAAAACTCCAAATGGTCAGATACCAAAAATGACTAGGAAGCATTTGTTAAAACTCCAAAGCATTGGGTAGACACCAAGTGACAACAATGGACTTGTTATTTGAACAAAATTCCAAAATGTCAGATACCAAAAATGACTTACAAAGGATTTGTTATTTTAAACAACACTGCAAGAAAGGCAACTTATACAAAATATACTTTGAATTCATTACATTCGAAGTATTGGGTACCAAATGACAATAATGGACTTGTCATTTGAGCAAAATTCCATAAAGTCGGATAAGATAAGATTGGATAAGATAATATTGCTTATAGCCCAGCCGACCACAAAGGACTGTCACAATGTTAAAATCAACTCACAAGTCATTCATTCACACAATTCTTTAAAATACATTAAAAATAAACATCCCAAAGTTTGTTATAAATCTTTCCACTGTAAACTCAGATCCAATGAAATCAAATATGTTAATCTCTTTCAAGAACTCAAAGATTGCGTCAGGCGGATACAAAATGACTACAAAATGGCTAGAAAGAATTTATCAAAAATCCTTAAACTCCCAGGGAGGACATGGATTAGGGCATGTTTTAGCATTTTTGATAGAGTTTCACTAAAAGTCACATTCAACCTAGTTTTCTTTTACCACTACCGTTGGCTTTTGAAAAAAATCGGGGCATGTATCGTTTTACATCACAAAGAAAACTCGACGTGTACTGGTGTACCCCAAAAATAAAAGATAACAGAACAGTCACTCACACCAGGGAACACTGATCACACTCCATATCAGATAACCCCAGAATTTCTGACTCCCCCAGCATGGACACCACAGAAGACACAGCAGTAACGTCTTTGGCAGAACTGACACCACTCCTTTCACTGTCCCCTAGGCTACTGTCTAATGCTGAACTTACTCCTGCTCTCTCTATAGCATCAGCACCGTCTGTCCTTGGATCCTCTGTCCTGTCTACCACAAGCAGCGACTGTGAGGATAACCTGCAGTCAGCTTCTCTCTGACTGGGGCTACCTAGACCCGTTGCTGTCCTGCTGCAGGACAGAAAATCTTGAGAACTGTTCACTTGGCAGTCAGCCGCAGGCTGAGGCGCTGTGCATCTGACATGTTCTGTTTGCTTAATTCTTCACTTTAACACTCACACTACCAGATGCTTCGTTGCCTTCATCTTCCACCTCTATTCGATCAGCCACAGGCTGTGATTCACAAACATCTCCGTCCTGATCCTGCAGAGGATATGACCTCCCTGAGGAGGCCACTGAGCTACTCTCTGCCATCACGTCATCCTTTCTGAAGTGTCTTTCTTCCTGGCTATCACTGTCTGCACTATTTTCACACAGTGTGGATGCTTCATTGTTTGAACTACACACACCAGGGCTATCACTACTACCTGTCCCTTGTGGGTACGCTCTCATCTGGTTACTCTCTATGGCAGCATCAGAGCTGTCTGCTAAAGGCACCTCTAAGCTGGGCTCCGAGTGCCGTATCACACGTGCTGCTGAAGAACTGGAGGCTGTGGCTCCAGCACAGTCAAAGCTGCCCTCACTGGTGGCCTCCGCACTGTCTGCAATGTTCCTCACCGTAGAGCTCGCCAAGCTGCCTGCACTCACAAAACCACTTGTCTGATTGGAACATGATGAAGTGCTTAACACGACCCTAGACAATTGGTCCAACAATGAATTGTATGGACTCCTTGCTGAAGGTGGAGCTGAGGAGGCACTGCTCCCTGGCACAGGTTCATCACAGGCAGAGCTTGGAGTGCTGGAGGGCACAAGAAGACCATTAATTACTATTCTTCCTGTCGGACAAGTGTCCATCATGTGAGGTTTCTTCTCCTGTGAAGGGGTAATGTGTACCGAGTCTGTTGGCAAACTCTTACCGGCTGCAGGTGAGATAACGGTTGATGAAGTGGCAGTGGCTTCAGCGATCACTGGGGAAGTCACATGAGCTGACTCCTCACTCGCAGGAGGAGATGCATGAGCAGCAGATGATGTGGACGGCAGAAACTCTGGGGCTAAACGTCGCTTTTTCAATGGAGTTACAAAATCTGTTGGAGATCTATTGGGACTATGCAGAGCAGATGCAGTGGCAGAGGTGACAGTGGCGGATGGACCAGGCCCTGCAGCATGTGTAGCCAGGCTTGGTGGAGAGCTGCCCTCAGTGGGAGGTGGTCTGAGTGTCACTAGCTCTGTGTCCATTCTAAGAGGCACCGTTTCGTACATTGCCTGACGCAACCAGTGCTTCTTAGCACTGCCTTTAGTTGACCCTGAAGCTCGTCTGTATGTAGCAGATGTGCTCTTTTTTCTCTGAATGTGTTCCATGGAGCTTCGAGGGCCTGGAGTGTATGACACAAACATTTCCTCATCTCTGATAGGCCCCTCAGGACTGCGCGATCCACCAAAGTCGTTGGACAAGTACTGAAAATGGTTATGAGCCATCCATTTCATGTACAACTTCTTCTTCTTATGGAACGTATAGGCAAGGGTGTCCTCTAGCATCAGAGGAAGCAGATCCATGGAAGATGTAGTGGGTAGATTGGTGCAGGAGACAGGAGGTAGTTCGACAGCTTTTCCCTTCAAACCATAGTTCGACAGGCTCTTCCTTCAATCCTCAACGGCAACAGGAAACAGGTCAGCCATCTGAGCACTTGTCGTCAGCGTATTCTCTTCATAGGTGGAGGTCTGGGAGGACATGTGAAACAGATTTAAGAGGTATGTAGATAGAAAACCTGTACAGGAACTGTAATACACATTGTATATACAAATGCAGATGGACTGAACAAAATAGATGAGTTACTTCTATTAGCTGAAGAAAATAAACCTCATATTTAGTAGTAACAGAATCTATAGCGAAAAACCAAAAAGGGGTAAATTCTGTTGAATATTCAATACCAGGTTATGAACTATTTTTCAATGAAGAATTTTTAAATGAGGTATAACTATATATGTGAGGGATTCCAAAAAATGCCAGAGTATACAAGCTCTCTAAAGGTAATGACTTTGATGAAAGCTTGTGGATTACCTTTTCAAAGTCTACAGAAAATACTGACTGGAACTATTTACAAAAGTCCAAACACAACAATTGAAAATGAAGAAAAAATGTTTGAGTTGCTGAAACAAATTAGATTTAAAAATAAATCAAATAGTTTGTAGTACTGGGGATTTTAATTTCCCAATATTGACTGGCATGGTACTGGCTCTGGAGAAAGAGGTCAAAAGTTCATAAACTGCCTACAAGATGCATTTCTGAACCAAATGGTAAAACAACCAACAAGACATAGAGAGGGACAAAAATCAAATACACTAGATTTAGTACTTGTTAATGATGAGAATATGATATCAACGTTAAGCACTTAGCTCCTATAGGCAAAAGTGATCAGAGGTTTTAATGTTCTCTTTGTATCTAGGAGAGGAGCAAGAGAAAGAACCAAAGCAGTCACATAATTTTAAGAGAGCAAATTTTATGCAAATGAAAGAAGAACTAAAGAAGATTGACTGGAAAAAAACTCAATGATCCTAGTGTAGATCAATGCTGGGGGAAATTAAAAGTATTTTAAATTCTTTAATAGAAAATAACGTTCCAAAACAAATTATTAAGAATAATAAAAACAGAAACCAAAGTGGATGAAAACAAAGACAATGAAATTTGTAAAAAAAAAATATAATATGTATCAGAAATTCTTAGTCACTAAGCAGGGGAAAGATTATCAAATTATATTAAAGCACGTAATACTTGAAACAAAAAATAAGAAAAGCAAAAAAGGAATTTGAAAAGAAGCTATCAAAGGAATGTAAACAAAATCCAAAAGCCTTCTGGAGATATGTACAATCGAAAACAAAGATGAACACAGGAGTGAGCCCTTTAGTGACCAAAGAAGGTGACACAGTTAGACAGATAGGGGTAGATAGGGGTAAGGCAGACATTTTGAGTACATTTTTTTTTTTATAGTGTATTTCACAAGGGAAGATACCAAAAATATGCCTATTCTAAGTCCAGCTTCAAGGTCAAAAGGCAAAGTATTGGAAAATGTAGACATTTCTGTAGATGCAATAAAAAAAAAGAAAGAAACTTCAATCTCTAAACCCTAATAAGGCATGTGGTCCTGATGCCATCCATCGAGAATACTAAAAGAGCTAAATGAGGAGATGGCCTTCCTACTTTATATACTCTTTTCTAAATCTGTTAAAGAAATGATAGCACCTTCAGATTGGAATACAGCTAGTCATTCCAGTATTCAAGAAAGGACAAGAACAGACCCAGTAAATTATAGACCATGAGTTTAACATGCATTATTATGCAAAATTTTAGAATCATTTATTAGAGAGGCTATTATTAAACATGACAGAAAATAAATTATATGGCGAGTGTCAACATGGGTTTCATGCAAAAGATCTTGTGTGACTCAACATTTAGAAGTGATGGAAGACTTCACAAAGGAGACTGATAAAGGAGAGAACATAGATGTATTGTATTCAGACTTTAGAAAAGCATTCGATTCAGTACCACATGAAAGAGTTTTTAATTTAAGAAATTAGAGTCTTATGGAATAGTAGGAAATGTACTTGGTTGGGTTAGAGACTTTTTATCAAAAAGAACTCAGAAGGTAAGGATTGGTAGTTCTTTCTCTCAAAATGCTGATGTTAATTGTGGGATACCACAAGGCAGTATTTTGGGACCAATATTATTTACGGTGTTTATAAATGATCTCCCTGTAGAATTAAAGAGTACATGTACAATCTTGGCAGATGACACAAAACTTAATAACTCTCTGAAATTCTGAAATTGCATAAGGAATTACAAAAGGATACTGAAACATTAGTACAGTGGTCTGATACTTGGAACCTATATTTTAATGCAGAAAAATGTACAGTACTTCATATTGGAAAAACAAACCCACAAAAGGATTATATAATGAAAATTAGACAAGGATATAAAAGTATCTAAATGTGAGGAAGAAAAAGACCTAGGTGTGACTTTTGACAAAAATTTGCCATTTGGCAATCATATTATGAATAGTATCAATAAGGCTAACAAAATGATTGGAATAATAAAAAGAAGCTTTACATTTATAGAAAAGGACACTTTTTTACAATTATATACGACACTAGTTAGACCTGTTCTTGAATATGGAAATGCTGTATGGTATCCAATGCTAAAGAGACAATCAGAAGCTCTAGAACGGGTACAAAGAAGCGCAACAAAGATGATTCATGATATAAAAGATTACTCATATCTACAACTTCCAACACTTAAGGCAATAAGAATAAGAGGAGACTTGATTCAAACATATAAGATATTTAATAGAATTGATGTTGATAAAGCATGCTTTTTTGTAATCCGCAGAAAAATACTACAATGAACAGTGAAGATAAGATATTTAAACAATATTCCAGAACTAATTTGAGAAAATTTGCATTTACTAACAGAGTAACCAATTCTGGTAATGAATTAACAATTAACATCAAACGTGCACCTAGTATTAATGTTTTTAAAAACCTCATAGATAAACATGAATTATTAACATGAAATATGAATTTGATGGATAGTGGTTTAGGTTTAGGTTTGTAGGGACAATTGCCTTTAAAAATAGCAATTATAGCCAGAACTGGCTTTACATGTCCCTTCTATGTGTTATCGGTCTTCACACGGTCAGGTCTTTAACTCGCTCAAGTCTTTTTTTATCATAGTCAAAATAAATAGTCTTCAATAATACACTATCTTCGATAGAGCTTTTGAAACGGTTAGTATTTTGTGCACGTTTAATGTTAGGGGTTAATTTATTCCACAGATTTGTTACTCTGTTACTAAAAGAAAATTTCCTTAGGTTAGTGCGATAATATTCATGATAAATTTTATCCACACTATTTCTGGTAATATCAACTCTTGATGCAGTAAAAAATTTTGAAATAGGAATTGTCAACACAATTAAATATTTTATAGACTTGGATCAAATCGCCCCTCACTCGTCTTGTTTTTAGGGTAGGCAGTCCAAGAGCTTTTAACCTACCTTCATAGGAAAGATTTTGTATATTCTTTACAAGCTTTGTTGCTCTTCTTTGTACTCTTTCCAAAGCAGCAGACTGCCTCTTTAATCGAGGATACCAAATTGTATTGCCATATTCCAAATGAGGTCTAACGAAAGCCTTGTATAGTTTTGTAAAAATATCTTTATCTATGTGACTAAAAGTACGTTTAATTATACCAATCATTTTATGAGCTTTATTTATAGAGTTTTGAATATGCTTATCGAATACCAGGCCAGAATCAAAAGTGACACCAAGATCTTTTTCATAATCACATGTTGAAATATCTGCACGCTCACCAGTATTACTGTTTAGCATTGTATATTGGTATCTTGGGTTCTTACGTCCAACATGTTACACGTTGCACTTGTCCGCATTAAAATGCAAATCCCATGTGGTAGACCATTTGGATAAATTATCAATATCATTTTGTAATGTATTATGATTATAAGTTGTATTATAAATTTTTGTATCGTCTGCAAATATATTGCAAATACTTTCCACCGAGTTGACAAATTATTTATAAATATTGTAAATAATACGGGACCCAAAATACTCCTTGTGGTATACCACTTAGAACTTCTGTAAAATCTGAATATGAACTTCCTACTCGAACTCTTTGCTGTCTTTTAGTTAAAAAATCCCTTATCCATGTATGCACTCTACCTGTAATTCCATATGATGATAATTTCACTAAAAGCCTCTCATGGGGAACAGAATCAAAGGCCTTTTTAAAGTCTAAATAAAGTATATCTACATTGTTGCCATTATCTAAAAGTTTTGTTAAATCCTCCATGACAAGTAGAAGTTGTGTTTACACAAGATCGATGTTTACGGAAACCATGCTGGCATTCTGTATATAAATTATTCAAAGTCATATGATCTACGATCACATCCCGTACAATTGATTCCATAATCTTACAAACAATTGATGTAAGACTAACAAGCCTATAATTTCCAGGATCTGTCCTAGTACCTTTTTTAAATAAAGCTGTCACATTTGCAGACTTCCAGTCCATTGGTACACACCTGATTCAATTGACTTGTTGAACAAAATACTGAAAGGTAATGCTAGCTCATTATATGACTCCTTAAGAACTCTTGCAGGGATCATATCAGGTCCACAAGATTTCTTTGGGTTTATATTTTTAAGTCTCTCTCTAACTGCACTGGGTGTAATACACATCAGTTACGGTGACTCCACTGGACCTTGAACCAGCTTCCAAGATCGGAACATTACTATTATCTTCTTTTATGAACACACTAGAAAAGAAGTCATTTAAAGTATTTGCCTTATCTTCATCTGACACTGCTAAACCACCATTTTTTGTATTCAGTGGACTAATGCCAATAAAGTGGTCTGTGATTGTACATATTTCCAAAACTTTTTAGGATGATCTTTACAATTTGACGCAACTTTTTTTTTCGAATTCGATCCTTTCTTTTCTTTTTTCACATTTATTCCTCTTCCTTATATACTTCATATATTCACTACCTTGTTTAGTGCACATAAATCTTTTATATGCATTTTTGTTGTTGTAACTTTCCTCCGATCTTTCTTATCCAACCATATTGGTTTTTTCAATATATATGTGTTAAACACTCTTTTTTGGAATATGTTTATCAATACACTTATGAACAGTGTTCTTGATCATTTTCCAACTCTCATCCACATCCAAGAGGGTACTTTCACACCAATTTATCATACCCAAATCTTTTCTTAAATTTTCATAGTTACCCTTATTGAAATCATATCTATATTCGCCCTTTTTGGATTCTTTTTTCCCCTCTATGTACAGAAAAAATGATAAAACCTCATGATCACTTTTTGCAACTGGGGCACTATGTTCAATATCTGAAATCGTTCTTTCATCTTTAACCAAAACTAAGTCTAATATATTCTCTTTCTGATTTAGTCTTTTCCTTGTTGGATTTTTTACTACTTGAGTAAGATATACATCCCTTAGACACTCTATAAAGTGTTCATCTCTCTCATTTGACCATGTACCTTTCCAATCAATAGGATAATTTAAATCACCCGTGATACAACATCATAAGACTGTATTGCTTCCATTTTCATAAGTTTAAATAGTTTTTCATCATTTTCTTGTGATGAAGCAGGATTTCTGTATATGTTTCCAAATAAAACAGTCAAGCTTTCTTTACTTTTGAATTGAATCCAGACACTTTCTTCAAAATCCACATCATTTAGTTCCTTACATTCGTGAGCACATAAATATCTCTTAACATATAAAAAGGCACCTCTTTTAGAATTATTACTTATAAACAAATCATAACCAGGAATAGCGAATTCTGAAATGTTGAAATCTTTCAAATTTTTGGGAATAGCCTCAGTAATGGATATAATATCAGGATTCTTATCATCAATTAAACCGAGAAATTCACCTTTTTTATTTAATAATCCACCAATGTTAGTATATAAAACTTGTATTGGAAAACTTTGATTTGAAACAACTGTAGATTTATTCTTTACAATATTTACATTTTTCTTGTAGGATTCCTTCTTGTCTCAATTTCCTGATGACTCACCCTGACCAAGTCTGGGTGATCTTTTCACAATTTTCCCATTTCTGATCTGTAAATTTGTTTCCCCATTTTCAACTCTCTGTTTCATCTCCTCTCTTAACTGTTTCATGTGCTCTCTCTCTCTCTTGGTGTGTAATCAGGATTTATGTACATTTTATCCTTTTGTTCAGCCTTCCCCTTATTGATTTTGTAAGCATTAGACTGAGCTAGCCTACGATTGGACCAACGGACACGAAAAAAAAAAATATATATATATATAAATATATACACACACACATACAGAAGCCTAAATTTATAAAAAGCCTAAATTTATAAGCCAAGTTGTTTTTAATACAACGCCCCTGATCGTGATCCTGATAAAGGCTCTACGGCGCTCACGACTCGACTATTCTGCCGCTTTCGTTTAATTCGTTTGTGCCCGACAGCTTTCTCATCTTCTTCTTCTTTCTAAAATACTGGTTCACTCAAAAACGAGTAGGTCACCAGCGCGCATGTTAAAAAGTAAAATAAAATAACATAAAATAGTGCGACTCAGACTGTTGGCCCCTGGAGCAAATTTGGCAACAAGGGGTCGCACTCGATATTCAAGAAGTTAAAAGCAATGACCAAATTCAGGCCCAGGTAACAGTAAAATATCTGGGGAAGTAAAAATAGAAAATCGTCAATATGCAGATCTCAAAACTGTCGTATCAATTTGTTTTTTAAATGAGATTGCATTTGTGGCAATCTTGATGGCACCCGGCAGTGAGTTCCACAGCCGTACAGAACTGGGATAAAAAGAATGTAAGTGGCTGTCAATATTTGATGCAGGTATGGTATAACATTGACCGCCACTCCTGGTGCTACTTTTATTCAATACTAGTTGTTCCATTGGAATATCAATTACTTTAGCTCTGCCTTTGAAGAAGATGTTAAGTTTGATAAAAGCTCTTCTCTCTTCTAAGGGTTTCCATTCTAATTTCCTCATGTTCTTCCTAGTATTCCCCTTTTCTTCCCCGATGTGGTTCCCTGTTACGAACCGTGCTGCTCTCTTCTGAATCTTTTCGAGGTTATCAATGTCCTTTAGATGGTAAGGATCCCAAACTGAGCAACCATATTCCAGTACTGGTCTAACCAGTATTTTGTAGCAGTCGTCTTTAACCTTTTGGGGGCAGTCATTGATATTTATAGGCTATCACCCATCCAAGTACTGACCAGGCCAGCAGTGTGTGTCGCGGCCTTTGCGGTCCGGCTTTATAAAGGCGCTACGTCAGATGGCAGATAGCTGTGAGCCAACGGCCACACCACGCACCGGTTCTTGTCCGATAATTGTGACTCGTGTGTCGGTGATAGCTGTGATACATATAAAGGAGCTGCGTGAGATAGCCGGTTCTCGTCCGATCACCGAAGTTAAACAACGTCGGGCCTGGTCATATTTTCCTCTATTTCGATGAAAAATACCAAACAGCATGAAATAATTTTGTAATGAATGAATAGCTGGCATTTCGCTCTATTTATATATATATATATTTAATTATCCAAGACGATGTCTACGCGGAGAACTTTGGTTTTGAAATTTGAGATAAAACACAACTTATTTTCGTCACCACATGGCCGTTGACACGTGGTTTACGACCCCCCCCCCCCCCTTAAAAAAACCCTGTTGAAATGGTTCATCGGATGATAATTTTATACTTTTTAATTGCTTCTATCATAGAAATGGAGTCATTAACAAGATTCCGATCTGAAAGTCCGAATTTCATAAAAACAACAATTTAGATCAAAACTCCCACAATGAACGAAGAAGGCGACTTGCTCAAAGGAGGCCGGCGCCGTCAGTCATTTTTTCCTCTATTTCGATGAAAAATACCAAACAGCATGAAATAATTTTGTAATGAATGAACAGCTGGCATTTCGCTCTATTTATACATATATATTTCATTATCCAAGACGATGTCTACGCGAGAACTTTGGTTTTGAAATTTGAGATAAAACACAACTGATTTTCGTCACCACATGGCCGTTGACACGTGGTTTACGACCCCCCCCCCCCCCCCCCCCCCCCCCCCCCAAAAAAAAACACTGTTGAAATGGTTCATCGGATGATAATTTTATACTTTTTAATTGCTTCTATCATAGAAATGGAGTCATTAACAAGATTCCGATCTGAAAGTCCGAATTTCATAAAACAACAATTTAGATCAAAACTCCCACAATAAACGAAGAAGGCGACTTGCTCAAAGGAGGCCGGCGCCGTCAGTCATTTTTTCCTCTATTTCGATGAAAAATACCAAACAGCATGAAATAATTTTGTAATGAATGAACAGCTGGCATTTCGCTCTATTTATACATATATATTTCATTATCCAAGACGATGTCTACGCGGAGAACTTTGGTTTTGAAATTTGAGATAAAACACAACTGATTTTCGTCACCACATGGCCGAAATGTCGTTCGACGAAATGTCGTTCGACGAAACGTCGGACACTGGGCCGTTGACACGTGGTTTACGACCCCCCCCCCCCCCCCCCCCCCTCCCCCCCAAAAAAAAAAATGTTGAAATGGTTCATCGGATGATAATTTTATACTTTTTAATTGCTTCTATCATAGAAATGGAGTCATTAACAAGATTCCGATCTGAAAGTCCGAATTTCATAAAACAACAATTTAGATCAAAACTCCCACAATGAACGAAGAAGGCGACTTGCTCAAAGGAGGCCGGCGCCGTCAGTCATTTTGTATAGTCGCAAGCCTATGCGGAAAAAGATCTTTAGGCATGCGATATACGAAATGAGCTTATGGACATTACTTTTAACGTGCGTTTTCAGATTCTTTGGCTTTTCTCTGATTTTTTTGTGAAATCAAGAATTATTCAATGTTTGTTCAACAGACAATTGAAAATGGCGCCAGATTAACTGTGCAGATTACCAGTGCAGAGAAAATGTGGGCTTCTCAGCCCAATACGGTTGTAACGTATAGAATACATTAATTTTTTATGACTTCAGCGACGTGTATACAACCATGTAATTTCTGAGGTATTCATAATTTAAAAAGTTTACACAAAAAAATCAAGATTAATGGGAAGGTAACTCTTGAAGTTGAACGGGTACGTATCAATCTAGGGCAATATTTGCATGCCGTCGGTAACAGGGAAGTGACCTACTGCCTCGTTGTAAGCTCGAAGGTCCGTTACATGCAGATCCACATGTCGAGTCGAGAGAAACCTTTAACCTTGGTGAGGGATGAGAAACGTACAACGAGGATAGGGCATGAGTTCGCCGTTAGATCAAAACAACGCCATTGGACGCGTTCAATGATCACGAACTTCACGCAAAGTTAAGATTTCGTCGTCACATCTTCCAGCTGACAGACACTCTCCGAGAAGACATTGAATTTTATTTACGAAGTGGTTGCGTGCACGACTAGTCGTGCGATAATACAACTCCCAACCGAGTCCGGCTATTGGCACGACTAGTCGTGCGACCAACTAAAAAATGGTTGCGTGCACGACTAGTCGTGCGATAGTACAACTCCCAACCGAGTCCGGCTATTGGCACGACCAGTCTTCCACCCCCTAAGTCATTACATATATATACTGAACAACATTAAAAACGCACCGCTTGCCAAAAGACCCAGACAACGTTGGTAGTACAGAATTATTTAATGAAAGTAAGCATATTTGATTACGCATCCATTTTTCAATTAAACAAAATGTCTGTTCTTGACAAGAATGGCCGAATTCATCTGAAATTAGCTGTTGACTTCACTAGGGTCCCTGTCAAAAAGTACACAACGACGAGCATGTCTGTCCGCGAGCTCTAATACCGAGTGTGTCCGCCATTTGCCCCGATGCACGCTTGGCAGCGCCTCCTCATGGAGTAGACAAGGTTGTGCAAGAACGCCTGTGGCAGTCCATCCCACTCCTCGGTCAGTGCGCGCCTCAAATGATCGAGAGTCTGTGGACGTCTTCCACGGGCCACAAGACGCCCCAGCTCATCCCAGACGTGTTCAATGGGAGCCATGTCAGGGGACAGAGATGGCCAGGGCAACACGGCAATGTTGTTCGCCTGGAGAAACGCAGCGGTGGCTCTTGCAGTGTGGGGTCGTGCATTATCATGCTGGAAGAACTGCAGCTCCGGGTGCTGGCCAAACAGTGGGACGACGTGGTTCTGCAGCACCTGCTGGTACGTGTTGGCATTCACATGGTTGTCAAAAAAGTACAGAGGTGTCCGGTAGTCATGACTGAATGCCCCCCAAACCATCAGACTGCCCCCTCCCCATCTATCGGCTTCAAACACGCAGCAGTTGGCGTAGCGTTCCCGACACGCCTGCAGACTCTCATTCTCCCGTCAGCATGAGATAACGCGAAGCGACGTTCGTCAGAGAACAGCACAGCTCTCCACTGACGTCGTGTCCATGGCAGATGCTGGTTGGCCCACTGCAGGCGTTGCTGACGGTGTCTACGGGTGAGGACTGGGCCAACATGAGGGCGTCTTGCATTGAGCCCTGATTCTTGCAATCGACGTCGAACGGTTTGTCCAGACACTGGACCCCGTCGACCAACCACCTGGCGACATGTTTCTGCTGCTGTACGGAATCGATTACGAAGATGAAGCTGTCGAATGTATCGATCCTGCGCTGGTGTGGTAACACGAGGTTGGCCCGTTCGGCGCCGATCAGTGGTGGAACCAGTCGCTGCCAAACGTTGTGATAGCCTTACAATTGTAGAGTGACTGCAGTTCAGTTGTCTGGCTGTCTCTCTCGATGACATACCGACCATCAACATTCCAATGGCTCGCTCGCGTTCTTGCATAGACAGTCGCGGCATTGTTTTCGGACCACTTCGCCTGGTCGAATGACAACTGATACCGTTTTCCCAGTCGGCATGACTTCAAACCCCACCTTTTTGAGACAAAGAAACAGATGAGCTACGTTCAGTCTCGGCCCCAGTGGCAAAAAAAGTGTTTTGGGCGAGTTGCAGTGGGCGTCACACGAATGTCGGCAAGCGCGGAGAAACGAGGCAGTGTGAATCTGTGCCCCTTTAAAAAATTGTGTTAACATACCAAACCAAATACACTTTTTTTCCCAAATGGAAATCGGCAAATAAAAACGGTGCGTTTTTAATGTTGTTCAGTAAATATAATATAATATATATGCGTGTTTGTGTGCGCGCGCGCGCGTGTGTGTGCATGTGTGAGAATGTGTGGTGTCTGTCTGTCTGTCTGTCTGTGCACGCGCGCACTCACGAATCAAGCAAGTGCACTCACAAACACCAGGTGTGTGTGTGTGTGCGAGTGGGTGCATGATTTTTTGTTCAAAATTTTAAACCCGTTTACTGAACAAGAAACACTACCTGGTTAAATTGTATTCTCGAATCAAGTCAAAAAAACTCGTGACTTCATTGTGTTTTTCATTCCCATCTCTAGATCGATCTAGCGCGCGCACGCACGCACCACACACACACACACACACACACACAACACTAAAACACACACACACACACACAGTGCCGTACGTCCGTGCACCTGGGAAAAAAAGATAAAATGAAACTCATAAATTTTGTGTTTCTTTGCATAAGTATGAAACTAAAAAAAGAAACAACTAACCCACTATTGTTTTTTCGCATCATGATCAAAATCCAAGCATAGCACTTCAAAGTTGATAAAAATCCAACCAACCATGGTACGTACTTGAGTAACCAATCAATAGGAAAAAAAAACTAAAGAGGAATAACTAGAGAAACTAAAGAGGAATAAATGGCGAAGAGGAAAGAAGCTACTCCTTATTAGTGTGCTTGTTTAAAGGGCCGCGTTATATTTACCTATTTTTTTTTTTTTTTTAAAGACTGTGGGGTGTGTGTGTGCGCCGTGTGTGTGTTATGTGTGTGGTGTGTTGTGTGTGTGGAGAGAAGAGAGAGAGAGAGAGAAAAAGAGAGAGAGAGAGAGAGAGGAGAGAGAGAGAGAGACTCGCAAAAGATGCACGGGCGCACATAATATCTCACAATATACACACACCACACGCGCGCGCGTGCTCACAAATGATATGTAAACTTACATACACACACACACACACACACACACATATATATACCCAATAAATAATATAATTATATATATATACATACACACACACACACACACACACACACCCCACCAGCACAACGGAGACCACAACTACAACAAGAAAAAAAAACTTTTTAAACGTGTTAATTAACTTTCGGACTATCGACACGTCGGAACAAAATTTCATCGGAGTGTCGGATAAACGCTTCTTCGGACTGTTGAAACAGATTATTGTTTCGAAATTCCGAAGTATCGAGAGTCAAAATGGATGTCGACAATCGCTACGTCGGAACGAAAACGTCGGACATTGACCTTTCGGACAGTTGAACATCGGAACATCGGGCAGCGCCCGGACGACTTGAAGAATGGATCGCACTGAAACTTAACCAAAAAAGATCTTCATGGTTACTTGTAACGGACCTCCATTCAGCGAGCAATACTCTCTACTTAAATGAGAGGTGAAGGGACAAGGAGGAAGAGAGTTTAAAACGTTTGAGCTTCCCTTCAAAGTGATCCCCCAGGGGCTGACAAGAGGGTCTGCTGATGCACGCGAGTGTCCTGGTGCAGGATGTTCCGCGTCCTTAGGATAAAAGGAAGAAAGGTAGCTTCACTCTGTTCACGGGTGGCACGGGGACTTCAAGTTCAAAGAAGGGCCCCCAAAATCTTGAGAGACAGACATGGGGGAAAAAGGGCCGGGGAGGCGTGAGACATTTGTGACGTCACCAAGGCCCTTTTTCGCCTTTCCACATTATGCTGATATTCTTCTGAGTTTTTAATAATTTTTTATCTTCACATTTTATCATTTTTTTTTTTGGTTTTGCTTGGGAGAGGGGGGAGTGAGGCCCACAGTCAAAACTCATGCGTAATTAGTAGTCGTGCCGAAACCTTTTTTAGTTCTCGCAGACATCGTGCCAATAGCCGGACTGGTTTGGGAGGTTTATCGCCGACTACGTGACCCAAACACCATTTTCTTCGTCGCAGACTGTCGTCCCAATATCCACGGGGGTTTGGGAGTGTATTATCGCACGACTAGCGTGCACGCAACCCCACCTTTTTTATTTAACAGCCCAGCAGGGAAACCCGGGGCCCCCAGCTCAAAAAGTGTGTCTGTAGCTCCCAAGTTACAATGGGCCCAAAAGGATCAGGGGGTTTTAATGTTTCTTTCTTTTTTTCTCCCAAAAAAACTGGTTCCCTCAAAAATGAGAGGTCCAAACCGCTGTTAAAAAAAAGAAAAGCGACTCACCCGTTGGCCCCAAACAAAAATTTGGCAAAAGGGGGCGCCGTGATATTTAAAAAGGTTTAAAAACGTGGCCGGTTAAGGCCCAGCTTGGTTTAAACCCGTAAAAGAAAATGTGGAGAGCGTGGCAGCAGAGGTCCCCAGAAAGAAGCCCCTTCAAGCAAGTTTTCGGCCCCTTTTCTCCTGAACTCTAGGGGGTTTTGGGCCCACCCGGGTTTATGACTCCGATGTCCCCTGCGCCCCCCCCCTTTTTTTCCCCCCCCTTGGGGCGAGCCATGGCTGGGATTCGAACCCATGACCCTCTGGACATGCTCATTTTCTACTTAATGACTCGCGCTTTAACCACTGAGCCACAGGGACACCTGATATTTGTAGGGAAATTAAGCCTTATGAAGTTCACTTTTGTTCCTCCTTGACCAGATCCAGCTTGAACACCTCTCTGCCGCTTCTGCCATTGCTTTCAGGGCTCTGGTTTTTTCCTTCCCTGCAACTGAGAGCTGTTTCATGAGGCTGTATGCAGACGTTCCTACAAATCCCCCAGCTCCAATTTCTGCAGTGAGGACTTTGACCTGATAGCCTTCTCTCCTCAGGCTGTTTGCCAGATCAGCATACTTTTCAGTCTTGTAGATTTGAGCTGCCTCCATTCTGTTCTCATATGGCACCGTGAGCTCGATCATGATCAGCTGCTTGGTTGACTCAGAGTGGACTACTATGTCTGGTCTCATGCCACTCTTGCTGATGATCTCTGGGTGACTCTTCCATTCTGGGAGGTCTGCAGTGCACTCCCAGTCATCTGCCCCATCCAGCAGACTCTGCCTGCATGTTTCGAGTGGCACTGTTGTTCTTGGCCATGATTTGCTGCCTCCTGCCGTGAAGAATGTTGCGGGTGCTTTTGGAGTCCTGATTCTCCCTTTTGTGGTGTTGGTACTGGCCCAGACTACTTGTACAATCTCTTTGAGCACTTGGTTGTGCCTCCATGTGTACCTTCCTTGAGCCAGGGCTACTTTACATGAGCTTAGAACATGCTCCGTTTGTTTTTCATGGCAGAGGGGGCATGCAGGATCGTCTGTTTTCCCCCACTTCACCAAGTTTGCATTTGAGGGCAGAAGGTCATATGCAGATCTGAGAATCAAGCTGATCCTGAGAGGGGCCATGTGCCAAATGTCATTCCAAGTTAGACTTCTTTGGAGTGCATTCTCCCACGTTGTCCATTGCCCTTGCTGGCTCTGCTGGACTGCTTTTTGGAGTCTTTTTTGGTCTTCTTCTTTTCTCATCTCCTGAATCATCATGTCTCTTTTGGCTTTTCCTTTGGCCTTTGACCACCATTCAGTTTTGGTCACCCCCAGTCCTTGTCTGTTGGTCTGTGTGTGTCCTGTTATTTCTCTGATCTTGAGACTTTCTTTTGCAGAATCCATCGCCTCTTGAACTTTCCATTTTCTGCCTGTCTTCAGCTGGGCTTGATTGCTTCTACCACCTTGTCTCCTGAGTCCTCCAGCATGTTTGAAGTCTGATCTTCCCTGCTTTGTATTCCTCCAGGATGGATTTCAGTGGTAGTTTGAGCTTTGCTTGGCGACAGTTCAGCGCGATGTCAGTCAGACAGGGTGGGACACCAAGCCATTTCCTTGTGAACTTGTTGATTTTGGCTTCCATTGCTTCCACTGTGCTGGTGCAGATGTCGTATATCATCAGAGGCCATAGGAGCTTTGGTATCAGCATGAACTGCAGACACCAGACCTTGTATTTGCCAGGGAGCCCACACTGGTCAATGGTCTCCAAGCCTTCTTCCGCCATCTGCTTGGTTTCTTTTGCTCTTTGTGTGTCTTTCAGCGTGTCATCATACCATCTTCAAAGGCTCTTGACTGGTTCTTCTGTGACTGTTGGAATGGCCTGGTTGGCAACACTGAAGACCACAGATTCGGCCACTTTTCCTTTCCTCAGTGAGAGACTCCGTGATTTCTTTGGCTTGAACTTCATTCTGGATGAGGCAACTATGTCGTCCAGCCTCTCCAGCACATGACGTGTCTCGTCTTCTCTGGATGAAATCACTGTAGTGTCATCCATGAAGGCCTTGAGAAGAGGCATCTTGTATCCATCGCCAAGGTCTGTTTGTCTCGCGTTGTTTGTTGCTGCTTTCAAGATGAGTTCCATTGCCAGCACGAACAGTATCGGGGAAATTGCACAGCCCATTGCAATGCCTACTTCCAAGTTGATCCAATCAGTTGTGTACTCCTTGGTAGAGAACCGCATTGAGAAGCCATTGAAGTACTTCTTGAGCATGTCGCGGATATTCTTTGGCACATGGTACATCTCAAGAGCCAACTGTATCATCTCATGGGGCACAGATCCATATGCGTTTGCCAGATCAAGCCACACTACGTCCAGGTCTCTCTTTTCTGTTTTTGCTTTTTGGATTGCGTCCCAGATCATTGTGGCGTGTTCTACACAGCCAGCCACGCCTGGGATGCCACCTTTCTGGACTGACACATCCAAGTACTTGTTTTCCATCAGGTACTTGGTCAGCCTTGCTGCCATGACAGAGAAGAAGATTTTCTTTTCGACGTTCAGTAGTGATATTGGCCTGAACTGGCTGATGTCACTTGAGTTTTGCTCTTTGGGGATGTACACACCATCTGCCGTCATCCACTGGCCGCTGATCTTCTGGTTTCTCCAAGCCGATCGCAGCAGCCTGTGGAGCCACTCCAGCACCTTGGGACATTTCTTGTAAAGCTGGTAAGGTATTCCGTTTGGCCCTGGTGATGATTTGGCTCTGGCTTTGTCGACCACCTTCTTGATTTCCGCCAACGTTGGAGGCTTGCCATTGAACTGTTCCTCAGGGTTGGTTGGCCACACCAGACCTTGAATGTCGAGTGGTGCTTTGCTCTGTGAGTCAGAGTATGTTTTCTCAGATGCTGCTCAAGAACTCCTTTGTCCACACTTAGGGTCCCAGATTTTGGCTGCTCAAACAGTGTTCTGGCAAACTGGAAGGGGTCTCTGAAGAAGCGCTCTTGTGTCTTCTTCTTTTTGCTCTTCCTCTTCCTCGCAGATTCCGCTTTGCTGAGGGCGCTGTGTTTTTCTTTCAGGTCTTCCCACAGTTTTTCCAAGCCTTGTTTTTCAGCTGGCAGTGCGGTCTTCATTTGCTTCTTGAGGTTGTTCTTTTGGACTCTGATCTTGTCCATCTTTTCTTGGCGTCTGGATTTCTTTGGAGGTGTTTTCTCTTTGGGTAGTTTTACTCCATAGGCGTCTCTACATGTGGCATACACAATGTCCCCATATGTGGCTAGTTTGTGTTCCAGGGTGCTTTTCCCTATCAGTGCATCGAGTCTTTGGACGATTTTTGCATCCAGTTTCTCCCAATCTTCAGTTTCGTTTGCTCGTGGCAGGTTGAGTTTCAGGCGCCTGGCATCGAGGGCCTGTGCAAATTCCTCATCCGAACCAACAGCGTGGATGTCCTTGGCACTGTGGTTTAAATCCTGGCCTTGGTCTTCCGACGTCTTATCTGCTGATGCAGTGCGCTGCTGCTCATTCAGATGAGTCTTCACACATCCCATCTTTGTTCTGTGGATCTTCATGCCACGGGTGGTAGCGAAACGCTTTCCACAGACACATGGATATTCCATTTGGTCCATGTTCATAGTTCGTTTGGGATTTGCAGTCGTGATTGGTTGAGCACCGATGGATTCATCATTCTCTCCCCCTTTCAGTGAATCCTGGGAGCATCTTTTCCTTTTATATCTTAGTGCTACTTTTATTCAATACTAGTTGTTCCATTGGGATATCAATTAGTTTAGCTCTGCCTTTGAAGCAGGTATTAAGTTTAATAAAAGCTCTTCTCTCTTCTAAGGGTTTCCATTCTAATTTCCTTATGTTCTTCCTAGTATTCCCTTTCTCTCTGATATAGTTCCCTGTTACGAACTGTGCTGCTCTCTTCTGAATCTTTTCGAGGTTATCAATGTCCTTTAGACTGTAAGGATCCCAGACTGAGCAACCATATTCCAGTACTGGTCTAACCAGTGTTTTATAGCAGTCGTCCTTAACCTTTTGGGGGCAGTCATTGATATTCCTGTATAAGAAAGCTAAGATGTTTGCTTTCTTGCATACTAAATTGTAATGTTCTTTCCATTTGAGACGACTATCTATAATCATGCCAAAATATTTTGCAGCATTGGTTTCTTTAAGAATAGTATTGTGAATAGAGTATTTTGATCTAGTTGGTGAGTGTTTATTCCATATACGTAACCATAAAATATCTGGGGAAGTTCTTCTTCCTAAAATACTGGTTCACTCAAAAACGAATAGGTCACCAGCACGCATGTTAAAAAGTAAAAGTTAAAATAGAAAAATCAGTCAATATGCAGATCTCAAGATTGTCGTATCAATTTGATTTTTAAAAGAGACTGCATTTGTGGCAATCTTGATGGCACCCGGCAGTGAATTCCACAGCCTTACAGAACTAGGATAAAATGAAAGTAAACGGCTGTCAATATTTGATGCAGGTATGGCATAAGATTGACCGCCACTCCTGGTGCTACTTTTATTCAATACTAGTTGTTCCATTGGGATATCAATTAGTTTAGCTCTGCCTCTGAAGCAGGTATTAAGTTTAATAAAAGCTCTTCTCTCTTCTAAGGGTTTCCATTCTAATTTCCTTATGTTCTTCCTAGTATTCCTGTTCTCTCTGATATGGTTCCCTGTTACGAACTGTGCTGCTCTCTTCTGAATCTTTTCGAGGTTATCAATGTCCTTTAGACTGTAAGGATCCCAGACTGAGCAACCATATTCCAGTACTGGTCTAATCAGTGTTTTATAGCAGTCGTCCTTAACCTTTTGGGGGCAGTCGTTGATATTCCTGTATAAGAAAGCTAAGATGTTTGCTTTCTTGCATACTAAATTGTAATGTTCTTTCCATTTGAGACGACTATCTATAATCATGCCAAAATATTTTGCAGCATTGGTTTCTTTAAGAATAGTATTGTGAATAGAGTATTCTGATCTAGTTGGTGAGTGTTTATTCCATATACGCAACACTTGGCACTTCTGGGGATGAAATTCCATTTTCCAAGTTCTTTCCCACTCTTGTAAAGCGTTTAGATCTTCTTGTAGAATGCGTGTATCATTCTTGCTTCTGATTGTTCTATATACTAAGCTGTCATCTGCTAAAAGCCTTACAGTAGTTCTAGGAGAGAGATTTCTACTTATGTCATTTATATAAATTTATTAAAAAAACAAGGGCCCCAGAACAGTTCCCTGAGGTACACCTGACAAGACTGGTTTACAATGGGATGTCGACCCTTCTACAATAACTTTCTGTGTTCTTTTAACGAGGAATGATCTAGAACATTTTAGCAAAGAACCGCCAATGCCGATGTGTTCTAATTTAAGTAGCAGGCCCTCATGGTCAACCTTATCAAAGGCTTTATAAAAGTCTAATAAAATTGCATCTATTTGCTGTCTGTTGTTAAGGCAGTTATTAAAATCATTGAGAGCCGTTATAAGTTGAGTCTCACAACTCCTTCGCTGTCTAAAACCATGCTGGGCGTTATTTAAGAAGTCATATTTGTCAAGATGGTCCATTATGTTACTATATATCATATGTTCAAGTAATTTTGCTGATATGGATGTAAGAGATACAGGTCTATAGTTCTCTGCTTTTGTTTTGTCACCCTTTTTGAATAAAGGGACAATGCTAGCATCTTGCCACTCATCAAGTTGGTCCAGTGAAGCTTGGAAAAGTAGTTGGTATACCTCAGTCAATTCATTGGCACATAATTTTAAGAGCTTGTCAGGAATGCCATCAGGACCAGTAGCTTTGTTTTCACTGGTGTTGGTCAGTAACTTAAATACTCCTGCTTTGCTTACTTTGATATTTTGCATTTTGGGGAACTTATCATCATCCTTTAGTCTAAGAGACTTGGGATTTGAGAAAAGGGATTTGTACCTAGGAGAGCAGCAAGAGAAAAAAGAACCAAAGCAGTAATATAATTTTACAAGAAGAAATTTTATGCAAATGAAACAAGAATTGAAGAAGACTGACTGGAATAAACTCAATGATCTTAGTGTAGAACAATGCTGGGGGAAAATTAAAAGTATTTCAAATTCTTTAATAGAGAGAGATAATGTTGCTTATAGCCCAGCCGACTGCAAAGGGCCACATCAGGGCTGTTTCTTTAATAGAAAACAACGTTCCAAAAAAAATTATTAAGAATAATATAAAACAGAAACCAAAGTGGATGAATGCAAAGACAATGAAATTTGTAAAAAAGAAATACAATATGTATCAGAGATTCTTAGTCACGAAGCAGGGAAAGATTATCAAAATTATATTAAAGCATGTAATATTTGTAACAAAAAAATAAGAAAAGCAAAAAATTAATTTGAAAAGAAGCAATCAAAGGAATGTAAACAAAATCCAAAAGCCTTCTGGAGATATGTACAATCGAAAACAAAGATGAACACAGGAGTGAGCCCTTTTGTGACTAAAGAAGGTAACACAGTAGAGACAGATAGGGGTAAGGCAGATATTTTGAATACATTTTTTTTATAGTGTATTCACAAGGGAAGATACCAAAATATGCCCATTCTAAGTCCAGCTTCAAGGTCAAAAGGCATAGTATTGGAAAATGTAGACATTTCTGTGGATGCAATAAAAAAAGAAACTTCAACCTCTAAACCCTAATAAGGCATGTGGTCCAGATGCCATCCCATCGAGAATACTAAAAGAGCTAAATGAGGAGATGGCCTTCCTACTTTACATACTCTTTTCTAAATCTGTTAAAGAAATGGTAGTACCTTCAGACTGAAAAACAGCTACAGTCATTCCAGTATTCAAAAAAGGTACAAGAACAGATCCAGGAAATTATAGACCAGTGAGTTTAACATGCATTATATGCAAAATTTTAGAATCATTAGAGAGGCTATTATTAAACATATGACAGAAAATAAATTATATGCTGAGTGTCAATATGGATTTCGTGCAAAAAGATCTTGTGTGACTCAACTTTTAGAAGTGATGGAAGACTTCACAAAGGAGATAGATAAAGGAGAGAACATAGATGTATTGTATTCAGACTTTAGAAAAGCATTCAGACTTTAGAAAAGCATTCGATTCAGTACCACATGAAAGACGTTTAAAGAAATTAGAGTCTTATGGAATAGTAGGAAATGTACTTGGTTGGGTTAGAGACTTTTTATCAAAAAGAACTCAGAAGGTAAGGATTGGTAGTTCCTTCTCTCAAAATGCTAGTGGGATACCACAAGGTAGTATTTTGGGACCAATATTATTCATGGTGTTTATAAATGATCTCCCTGTAGAATTAAAGAGTACATGTACAATCTTTGCAGATGACATAAAACTTTATAACTCTCCGAAATTGCATAAGAAATTACAAAAGGATATCGAAACATTAGTACAGTGGTCTGATACTTGGAACCTATATTTTAATGCAGAAAAATGTAAAGTACTTCATACTGTAAAAAACAAACCCACAAAATGATTATATAATGAACATTGGAGACAAGGAAATAAAAGTATCTGAATATGAGGAAGAGAAAGACTTAGGTGTGACTTTTGACAAAAATTTGCTATTTGACAATCATATTGTGAATAGTATTAATAAGGCTAACAGAATGATTGGAATAACAAAAAGAAGCTTTACATTTATAGAAAAGGACACTTTTTACAATTATATAAGACACTAGTTAGACTTGTTCTTGAATATGGAAATGCTGTATGGTATCCAATGCTAAAGAGACAATCAGAAGCTCTAGAACGGGTACAAAGAAGAGCAACAAAGATGATTCATAATAATAAAAGATCACTCATATTAAGAAAGATTAAAATATCAACAACTTCCAACACTTAAGGCAAGAAGAATAAGAGGAGACTTGATTCAAGCATATAAGATATTTAGTGGAATTGATGATGTTGATAAAGCATGCTTTTTTTGTACTCCGCAGAAAAACATTACAGGGAACAGTGAAGATAAGATATCTAAACAATATTCCAGAACTATTTGAGAAAATTTACTTTTACTAACAGAGTAACCAATTTTTGGAATGAACTAACAGTTAACATCAAACGTGCACCTAGTATTATTGTTTTTAAGAACCTCATAGATAAACATGAATTATTAACTAAAATAAAATATGAATTTGATGGATAATGGGACTGAGCTAGCCTACGACTGGACCAATGGTCACGAAAAAAAAAAGAAGAAGATGTATACATACAGAAGGAGCGTAAAAAGCCTAAATATGCTAAGTTGTTTTTGATACAACGCCCCTGATCCTGATCCTGAAGTTCCTTTGCTACGATAGTTGGCATAGCTCTTGGTGTGTGTGTGTGTGTGTGTGTGTGTGTGGGGGGGGGGGGGGGGGCAGGCTAAATCTGTCTTCATGCCTGTGTGTGTCACCGTTACTTTGTGTCAGTGTGTGTATGTGTGTGTGCGTGTGAGTGTGACTTCATCATGTTTATGGCCTTTCAACAGTTTTATCAAACTTGTTTCAGTTGAGCTGCTTTTTCAGTCTTTGTGTGTGTCTGTGTCAGCATGTTTGTGGGCATGCGCAGAAGGTTGGGGGTTATTCAAGACATGCCCAGAAGGAGGGAATCCCTCTTTTTATATGACTTTCACCCTTTACTTTCTATACACTTCGTAGGTAGAAACCGAGACAAAACCCAGAGGATATAGCTACGAAAGTAGAATGCGCTGAACCCATAGGGTTTGTACCCAGGAGTTAATCTCGTTGTAGAAGTAAATTTACCGACGACATATAAGTACGGCCCCTGCCCCCGTCTCATTGTGCCCCCAATGTCATCTCACTGTGCCCCGACATTCAGGGGAAAGAAGAACATGTATAAATTAAGCAGAAACCATCTGTTTTCGAAAAAAATTCTCTATATTTGTGTATGAGTAAAATCTACTGACTTTCAATTAAATTGACTGAACTACAATGTAAAGTTTTCTTCTCTCTCTTTTTAACTGCAAAGTATTCATACATGCATATGCACACATGTGAAGGTTCCTGCTGAAACTAAAAAGTCTATTGGTTTTTAGACATGTATAAGGACGAAGAGAGGAAGAAAACCTTTGTCAAAATGAACATATTTTTGTTAAAACTAGGCTACATACATGCGTTCATTAGGACAGAGAGAAATAGTATCCACATAGATGGGGGCACAATGAGATGGGGGCGCAATGAGACGGGGCACAATGAGACGGGGGCACAATGAGACGGGGGCGCAATGAGACGGGGGCGCAATGAGGCGGGGGCGCAATGAGGCGGGGGCGCAATGAGACGGGGGCACAATTTGATGGGGGCACAATGAGACAGGGGCACAATGAGACGGGGACGCAATGAGACGGGGGCGCAATTTGATGGAGGCGCAATGAGACAGGGGCACAATGAGACGGGGCACAATGAGACGGGGGCGCAATGAGGCGGGGGTGCAATGAGACGGGGGCGCAATTTGATGGGGGCGCAATGAGACAGGGGCACAATGAGACGGGGGCACAATGAGACGGGGGCGCAATGAGACGGGGGCACAATGAGACGGGGGCGCAATGAGACGGGGGCGCAATTTGATGGGGGCGCAATGAGACAGGGGCACAATGAGACGGGGGCACAATGAGGCGGGGGTGCAATGAGGCGGGGGTGCAATGAGACGGGGGCACAATGAGACGGGGGTGCAATGAGACGGGGGCACAATTTGATGGGGGTGCAATGAGACGGGGGGCACAATGAGACGGGGGCACAATTTGATGGGGGTGCAATGAGACGGGGGCACAATTTGATGGGTTGCACATTTTGGGGGCACAATGAGACAAGGGCAGATTGACATGACCCCTCTTGAACAAAGCATTTTCATTCACGAAGGGTAACCAGAAAATGTATCGTTAGCACTCGGCTACACATGTAACCAACCACTAGTCTGTAACCTACTGATCCTTAATCACTGATTAATCTGTGCACAATGCTAAGCTTTCCTTTAAGTATCGTTTTTGTTTGTTTGTTTGTTTGTTAATTACACACTTTTGAGACTTATCTGGAAACAGTTTCAGCACTAAAGAAAAGTCCCCCTTTACCTTTTCTTTTGTTTATAAACAACAAGATTTGATGTGTTATTTTCTGTAACCTTTTTTTAATAGAACTTGAACATTTTCAGTACCAGCCATTGTGGAAACCCAGCATTTCCCAGCAATAGTTGATCTTGCAGTCCAAACGTTGTAATCTCATAATTCATGAAGACGTTTTCTCTCTTCTTTGTGTAAAAGCAAAATGACTGTCGTTCAGGCCTATTTACCTTCCACTTTTGAGTACAAATTACTCTTCTGAAGGCTTCATTCTCCTAATGCACTTTCTTACCCTTTGTTCCACTTCAGAGATGGAAAAAAGTATGATTTGAAAAGACCCGCTTCCTGGTCTCATGGAGCCAGTGAGAATGCAGGTGGCTCAGTTGATATGATGAGTGCCAGCCACAGTTACATGTGCTAATAATAGCACTGCGATGTCGCAGCAGCAAGGTTGCTGATTTCCACTGAGTGAAGGGAGATAACCGATTGTAGCGACTGCACTGTCGTTTCAATCTAAGATGACGTAGGGGAGGAGGTCGCACAAAGAATCTGAATATGAAGCCACTGGTGTTATAAACTTACGGCATGGACATAACAACCATAGATAATTTGCAGTGCATCCTCTGAGATTACACTCCTTACCTGCAGACTGCCCATTTTAGCATGCCACATTGGACTCGGGTCTCTGCAGGGGATGAACAGGTCTGGCAGTTTCAAAACCGAGTTTCTCTTCTCATTGTAAAGTGACATCATTCTCACATTGTCATCACTGGAGTTCATGCAGATACACCACATTAACCCTTTCACCGCCAGACATTCTGTTTTGCATGAATCCCCATCGCCAGCCATTTTTTGCGAAAAACTATAATTTCATAACAGCATGTGTAAAACGCATATATCTCAGGAACTAGAAAAACAATTTTTTTTTTTTAAATGGAGGAGAAAAAGTGTATTTTTGTTATAATATATTAGTAATGGTAAGTCAAGAACAATTTCAAATCATTTAGTAACTTCCAAGTAAAAAAAAAAAAGCAAAATAAAATTTTGAATGTTATCTTTCATCTCAACATGAAAAAGAAGTAAGCATGCCAACAAACTCTGAACAAGGAAGGAAAAATACTCCACTCACCAAATGAAGACCAGAAAGTATGTAATATCCATCAGAAGAATGAAAAATACAGCCTCAAAACCATATATTCCAAATCAGAAAACTGGTGATTGCACAACAGACAGGCAAGTACCAAGTTTGTGAGTCTGTTCAGGGTTCAGTTTTCAGACAGAATGAAAAAAAAAGAATTCTACAAATACAAATGACACTATTTCTACTGTCTGTGCTGTGATGCAGAAAAGCAATCACACACACACACACACACACACACACACACACACACACACACACACACACATCAAACACACACACACACACACACACACACACACACACACACACACACACACACACACACACACACACTTCTTACACAAAGAGGGAATAGCACACACACACATACACACACACAACTTATGCCCCAATGGTACACACATGAAAGAAAGAACAAGGGAAAAACACATACACACACAATCAAACACTCTCTCTCTCTCTCTCTCACACTACAATACACACACACACACACACACACACACACACACACACACACACACACACACACACACACACACTTCTTACACCAAAAGGGAATAGCACACACACACACACACACACACACACACACACACACACACACACACACACACACACACACACACACACAACTTATGCCCCACTGGTACACACATGAAAGAAAGAAAAAGGGAACACACACACACACACACACACATCTATCATTCTTACTTTTGAAAGCAATAATTTTTATGAAAACAAAGTCATTCATTTGCCTGTTGGCCTCTGGAACCTGGTGAGCCATTCTCCCAGTCAAACTTTTCTGTGGCTGGCCTGGTTTGCCATAGCTTGCACTCCTCTGTCACGTGTCACTCTGCCACGCCCCCTTCGACCTTGACGCCTTTGTGCTCACAGTCACTTTTCTCTGAGCCTTCCGTGTTGCTCGCCTCCACCGTTATACAGTCAGTCATCTCGCTCACACTACTATCAGTTTTGATACTACTATCAGCATCAGTTTGTGTTGGCTCATTGCCAACAGCACGCGAGCCCACAGTGCGCCGGCCAGCCCATTTCTGCTTGCCATGCCTGCAACTGGGTCAGCCACGCTTGTTTCGAATCGGTCGAGCTTTGACTATCCGATAATGTACCCTGGTTACCATCTGGGTGTTCTTGATCCAAATCAGTATCAACTGACCATCTACTCCACATTTCCAGCACCTGATCTGTAGTAAATGTATGGCAAGGCCAAGTATCTGAAGCGCTTGGTTGTGACGCCATAATGAATAAAAAACCTTATCAACAGAAATGGATGAAAACACTAAACTGAACACCATTCTGATAAAGCTAATGGCCATGAGGCATGCGTCAGTGAATACCGGAACTATGATGGTTATCGCTGCCTTTCTATCTCGTCATGTTCGAGAGTGAGAGTATTGGGAGTTAGGTCACCCTCGTTAGTCGCTGAACGGCAACGGCGGCGGCATAAGGGTTAACACCAACATCTGCTGTAGCATTATTGCCACATTCCGACTGAAAAGGTTGAAAAGTGTACACAACACATATAAACATGTCTGCACACACATACATATACACACGCAGTAAAGAGACACAACAGACTTTTCATCCAGCAATTCAAAGCCATGAGCAGCACATAGAGATTCGCATACACACTCACATTCTCCACTTCCTTCATGACCTTGTGTTTAATGTTGATATCCTCAAACACGGCCTCTATCACCATGTCACAGGTGCCGAAATGCTTGTAGCTCACTGTAGGATCCAGGTTGGACATGATGGTGTTTTGCTCAAAGCTGCAGCACAGGACAAAGGCTGGACAATACCAGCTGCTTTACACCATCCCACACACACTTAACCATTTTCATACTTAGTTTCAAAGTGAGGTGAACACAGGCAGAAATTGAAACAAACTTAGAAGATTTACCGTTCTGCTGAATGAAAGAGACAAAGTGCAAGACAAACCACGACGGGTTTCGACTTCTTTGGTCTGCTTCAGCTAAACAACACTTGAGAGGAATTGATAATCACTTATCTCCTCAAACTAGGCACAAATTGGATGCATTCCTCACCCATTTTGCGCCAAATTTGAGGAGATAAGTGACAGTTCTTTTTTCTTGTTTTGAATGTCAGTTGTTTTTCATCTTGCATCATGTTTCGTTTTGTAATTTGTCTGTCTCTTTCATTCAGCAGAACAGTAAATCTTCTTTTTAAGTTAATTTTCATTCTGTCATTTGGAGGGAATGAAAGTCATACTCTTATTTCAACACATCCATTTGTTAACCTGCAGACTTAATCTTTTTTGTACACAAATGCCAGTTCAGCTCCATACTATTTTTTGTCAGATGAACCAATATTGTGTTGACAAATAACCCACTTAGCTTCCTCCTCCCAGAATGCATAGCAGAAACTCATTTCTTTTTTCCGACGCAAACGCTCCTGTACAATGTATGTTCTTCAACACTTGGGACAGACACAATTATTTGTTTGCCAAGTCTTGCATACCCTCCAGGCGGCTATTTGGAGCTTTGCTGTTGCACATTCTTCCTCCTCGTGAAGTGACAGCTCTGGCTTCCATTCATAGACACACCTGTCTAAATCTTTAGTCACTGTGCATTCAGTGTGACAAAAGCCACTACTTGTATGTGCCATTAGAGCCATCGCAAATGGTCTGTTAATGTCAGAATGAACCGACACTTGTAGCATACCTTTAGATCCTGCAGTTCTTGAAACTTAATGGAAGTGTTGCACACTCAAGAAAAGGCAACAATTTTTGTGAGCATTGTTGTTGTTGTTGTCGTTGTTGTTGTACCCTGGCTATAAGATCATCCAAACAGCTGAAGTACTTGAACACTATAGTACAAATACACTGGTTATGGATGAGAACATTACGTGTGTGACCGTTTTTTTTTTATTACCCTGCCACATGGGCAGCCACACACTGACTTCGGGGGATTTGGGAGACTGATCATGTTATGCTAGGAGCTTGTCACGACTGAAGACAATCCCCGCTTAACTATGCAAAGCATAACAATATTTTGATGTAGCCTTGGTGTTCTAGCCTATGTCAATTGGTCTGACACAGCTTTAAGCCAAGGCGGGTGAGCATTGATTATGCACATTTCATTCAATAAACCTCTGCCCAAAATTACACCAAAAAATTCATCTTCTCTCACAGTTCACAGAGACGGTATAGTTGTTCAGATTTTCTCAACTTCTCCCTATAAGTTTCTGTAAGTCTGCCATTTTCTCTTTCTCTGCCACTCAGTTACAACAGTAGCATCCCTTGTTTGACTGAGCTCTCCGTGATTGGTGAAATCAGGAATTGGACGTACATCAATCATGCACCACTACATTGAGTAGAAGCACTTAATCATGGCCACAAAAAAAATGTGGTGCAAGGAACAAACATAAAACAAAAATTACAATTCCGCCGAACGAATGAGAGAAACAAATTACAAGACAAAACATGAAGTGTTTCAACCTCTTTATTCTTCTTTACGCAAGACAAACAACATTCAAGACAATGACAACAAGTAACAAAAAATCACTTAATTCCTAAAATTGGGTGCAAAATGAAAGACCAAAGAGGTCAAAATGCCTTGAGTTTTGTCTTTTAATTTGTAACATAAACGAGCACTTATCTGTAAGTCGAAGTTTGTGTGGAATTTGACGATGGTAGTTTACAGGAACGGAAGAATATACTGGATGCGCATGCACATAGCAGGCCATATTTTTAAAGTGTAAGTCCTTCATAAAGGACTTCATATCATCTTTATTCAATCAATTTGATTAATAAGGGTGATAAATTGTTAAAGCCATAAAAGTTTGCATCAACCAAAAAAGAAAATGGGATTTTGTTCATGGGAGGGAACATTTTTAGCAAGGGAGGGCATTTATTCCTCCGTTCCTGTAAACTACCATCATGAAATTCCACACAAACTTCGACTTACAGGTAAGTGCTCGTTTATGTTACAAATTCCACTTCCGGTAGTTTCCATGGGAACTACCGAATCTGCGAGGCTTTGAAGATGGTTGTGCAAACTGAAAATTTTGATATGTATGTAATATTCTGCATCACAATCACAAAAAAGATAACCTTTCCACTGGTCATTACATCCACTTATTAACCAGACACATAGAGCATTTTCATGACTCAGCTGTAAAGGAATAATTGGACAAGGAAGTGACTAGACTTGATCAGAATATTTCAACAAACATAGAATGAAATCTTCATTTAAAAAGTTTTGGGCTCTCATGCCCAAACCATAGATCTCTTAAAAGATCAAGCATCATTCATAAAAAACATATTCAAACGCAGCAGACTACGCACCACAAGTTGCAAATCCATGCAACAAATTCAGTGCCATGATTATTTTAGAAGAACTTCAGTCTGACACCACACGATTGCTCATTTTCTTTGGGGTATAATACTTCAAGATTGAATCATTTTGTCCCTGCTCTTGCTTGACTGGTCGGTTATAGAACTTCTGAAAAGTTATGGCTTTTGACCAACCCGCTGTTCTCAGAATGTCATCTAAAGGTATGCCACTTTTCACCACTGCAGATGATGATGCCCCTCAGACACTGTGCGTGCCAAAGTCCTTTATTCCCACATCATGCAACAAAGTCTTCATCCATCTAGAAATAGTATCTCTTGAAGCCGATCCATGCGGACGCTGATAACATAATGTAAGCCTGTCTGAGGATGCTGATCTAAGAACTTCACTTCTTTTCATAATTCCTGAAGACACTGCACACCACACATTCTGGGATTGTCTTCATACTTTGGTAATTCAATGACACCTTGATGAAAACCTGGTCTAGTTGTCTTCAGCCTGTCTGTCATATAAATTGAACAACAGATCTATGCGTTCCGTCTGATTTCTTGATCAGAAAAACTGGAGAAACAATTTCTTCTCTTTGGTGGGTACATTTATCTGTAACACCCAGATCAAGGAGTTTGATCACTTCATAATCCATGGAATTGATCTGATTCCCCTGAACCTGACTGTTTTGTCAGGTGTGTTAGGCAATTGCTCAAAATCCTCAATAGGTATTTCAGAAACCTGTACCATGTCCAAAATAAATGGATCAGATGTCAATTTTTTCCAGTTTTCAACATAATCCTTCAGTTTACCTGCTTTAAATGGCTTTTGTTCTTTACCACAAGCAACATTTCTCACCTCACAGGATGAATGTGATGGTAGATCAAGGGCTACTGAGCTGTCTCCCTTTGCTGCATGGGGGTGTTGTGGCCCCTGCCACCCCCCTGAAGGCGTGGCCTCTGGGTCTGCCTCTGTAGCTCCAGTTCTGGCCTCGCCCTCTGCGTGGCACTGACTGCCAGTCCCAGTTGTTTGATTTGGGGAAGAATTTTTTCCCTCTTGCTGACTGTGTAAAATTTTATCCAAGTTTGGAAGTAGAATCAATTTTTGCACAAGCATCCTTCGTATCATTCCCAAACAGATTTTCTGTGACTGGCATATCAGGAGATGCTAACTTACGGTACCTTTTGTTGATCTGAGGTGCATTCAGAATCTTATTTCTCCTTTCCATGGACAGCTCATGGTTTGCCTTGAGTACCAGGCCAATTGCATCAGTCAAATCTGCAATTAGTTTTTGAGTTTCTGATGACCCACTGGTCACACACTGATTACATACTTTTGCCAGAGCAAAAGTGGCTTTCAAAAGGGCTTTTTGTGTTTTCTGGGTCCGTAGGTCTGCTGATCTGGCAGTGTTTTCCATAACGGACCAGATTTCATTGTTTACTCGAGGCACAGCAATGCCACAATTCTTGGGCGCTTTATGCTTGTCCATTTTTTCTTTTAATTTTTCATCAGTCATCTTGCCTTTAGCCATGACTAAAATCACTTCAGCCACTTTCTCAGCCAAGCCAGGACCCAGATCCTCTTCCTCTGCATAGTTCTGGAGCTGAACAATATCCTCCAAATTGAACTCTTCTGATAAATTCTGCTCTTCATCGTGTGCGTCACACTTTTACAGCCCCCCCCCCCATTTATGAGCATATCGATCTCTTGGTCGATATCAAGCTCATCATCATGATCAGGGCACTTTTTCTTGGAGTGACTGTGATCACGTTGATCTTCAGCATTGGTAACCGACTCCATTTCTGATTCATCTGAATCCTGCTTTTTCTCTGCGACACGTCGTCACTTTTTGGCTCTTTGTGTTGCTTTTGGCGCCTTCTCATCAAAAAGCGCATTTAGCGTGGCCAGAATCCTCAGATTCTGCGCTTTCATGTCACTGAAATCTTTGACAGAAAAGGAAATATGGTTTGACACCTTGCCAGCGTTATGCAACTTGAAGCGTCTTCAAGTAGCACATCTTCGTCAACCAATTCAGAATCATGCACAACCGGTTTCCCGCGGTCACCATTTTGTTCGAAATTCGACCAGCAAAGAAAATTATGAGACAAAGTTATCTGAACAAGAGGAAAAATAGATAAGAAAACAACTGGGACTGGTTCAGGAGCGCCGATGGTGTTGGAGACGTACAGATGCAAATGGATTTTGAGGATGCAAAGTTTCAACGTGCTATGGCCGCCATTAACATGCGTGATATGGCCTGCTGTGCCCATGCGCATCTTGCAGATTCTGTAGTTCCCATGGAAACTACTGTAAGTGGAATTTGTTTGTCTTTGCAGAATCATAACTTTTCTTTTAACTTTATTTCAATTTCTGCATACATTCACCTCGCTTTGAAACTTAATGGTGCGAGGAATCGGAAATTGCAGCAATGATGTGGTTGCCTGTGAGTTCAGACATGGAGCATTACACCAGACACATGTAAGCTAGGCTCCTACAGAAATGTTATTGCATTGTGTCTTAAACTGGCAATTCAAGTGACTGTTAATTGTTGGCACACTGCTCAGCTTTTATCGGTAAGTGGTATGGATCAAAGCCCACCAGACAGCATACACTACAGAGGTCAGTGTGCTCAGCTTTTATCAGTAAGTGGTATGGATCAAAGCCCACCAGACAGCATACACTACATAGGTCCACCCTGCCCGCTTACCTGGTGATCTTCTTGCGCTTGACCTGTGCGTCCAGTCCTTTCTGCACCTGGTCCTGACCCCGGGCCACTCCCTGAACGTTCATGTCCTTCAGTATCACCTGCATGCCATTGTCGATGCTCACCTGAGCAATACCTGCCCCCATCAGCCCTGCTCCCAGCACTCCCAGCGTTCTGGAACACAACCATCATGATGAATTAGAGTTCTATATGTGTGTTCTGGAACACAACCATCATGATGAATTAGAGTTCTATATGTGTGTTCTGGAACACAACCATCATGATGAGTTAGAGTTCTATATGTGTGTTCTGGAACACAACCATCATGATGAGTTAGAGTTCTATATGCGTGTTCTGGAACACAACCATCATGATGAGTTAGAGTTCTATATGCGTGTTCTGGAACACAACCATCATGATGAGTTAGAGTTCTATATGCGTGTTCTGGAACACAACCATCATGATGAGTTAGAGTTCTATATGTGTGTTCTGGAACACAACCATCATGATGAGTTAGAGTTCTATATGCGTGTTCTGGAACACAACCATCATGATGAGTTAGAGTTCTATATGCGTGTTCTGGAACACAACCATCATGATGAGTTAGAGTTCTATATGTGTGTTCTGGAACACAACCATCATGATGAATTAGAGTTCTATATGTGTGTTCTGGAACACAACCATCATGATGAGTTAGAGTTCTATATGTGTGTTCTGGAACACAACCATCATGATGAGTTAGAGTTCTATATGTGTGTTCTGGAACACAACCATCATGATGAATTACAGTTCTATGTGTGTGTTCTGGAACACAACCATCATGATGAGTTAGAGTTCTAATTTGTGTTCTGAACACAACCATCATGATGAGTTAGAGTTTATAGTGTGTTCTGGAACACAACCATCATGATGAATTAGAGTTCTATATGTGTGTTCTGGAACACAACCATCATGATGAGTTAGAGTTCTATATGTGTGTTCTGGAACACAACCATCATGATGAGTTAGAGTTCTATATGTGTGTTCTGGAACACAACCATCATGATGAGTTAGAGTTCTATATGTGTGTTCTGGAACACAACCATCATGATGAGTTAGAGTTCTATATGTGTGTTCTGGAACACAACCATCATGATGAGTTAGAGTTCTATATGTGTGTTCTGGAACACAACCATCATGATGAGTTAGAGTTCTATATGTGTGTTCTGGAACACAACCATCATGATGAATTAGAGTTCTATATGTGCGTTCTGGAACACAACCATCATGATGAATTAGAGTTCTATATGTGCGTTCTGGAACACAACCATCATGATGAATTAGAGTTCTATATGTGCGTTCTGGAACACAACCATCATGATGAATTAGAGTTCTATATGTGCGTTCTGGAACACAACCATCATGATGAATTAGAGTTCTATATGTGTGTTCTGGAACACAACCATCATGATGAATTAGAGTTCTATATGTGTGTTCTGGAACACAACCATCATGATGAATTAGAGTTCTATATGTGTATCATTTATTCCACATATATGTAGTATGCACTCCCAGCGTTCTGGAACACAACCATCATGATGAATTAGAGTTCTATATGTGTATCATTTATTCCACATATATGTAGTATGCACTCCCAGCGTTCTGGAACACAACCATCATGATGAATTAGAGTTCTATATGTGTATCATTTATTCCACATATATGTAGTATGCACTCCCAGCGTTCTGGAACACAACCATCATGATGAATTAGAGTTCTATATGTGTATCATTTATTCCACATGTATGTAGTATGCACTCCCAGCGTTCTGGAACACAACCATCACTACGAGCTAAAGTGATGAATTACTCATTTATCTGAAAGTTATCTCCCTTTGTCTTCCATGGCAATACCTTTGCACAGATTGAAAAAGAAAACCTTCAAATTAACCAGATACTATGATTTTTCTTTAAAGATTTTTTTTTTAACTGCAGAATACATTGACCATCGTGTCTAGGATCAACTTGATTGGACCAGTTGTGATATGACACGCAAAAACAAAACCAAAGCTCATTCACCAGCTACTTTGCACGAAAGACTGAACAGGTTCTGAGGCATGGCTAGGCCCCTTTCTGTAAGATTTTTAGTCTGTAGCATTGTGTAATTCGTTGCGTGACTTGATGTTTTTGCTCAGCAAAAAATGGTGGCTGACAGTGAAGTGCACGTGCGCACGCATACACACACACACACACCACTCTTATCCAGGAAATATTCAATACTTTGGCTCAACAGCCAATGTCGAGAAGGAAAAGGCTAGCTGTACAACAAAGTAAAGTACTCCTTGGAAACATGAAAAATTGCAGAAAGATTCACTTACTGCACAGGCCTTTGGGTTTTCCAAAGGGGTTCATCTTGCAGGCCGTCTGTCCATAGTACAATCCAATCAAAGCCTTGGACTGTGTCGTCACTCCCAGTTCACCAAACCCCTGAAACAAAACGCCATGCATAAGGGCTTTCAAAATGATCAGCTGATTTCAAAAGACCACCTGCTACAATCTTTTTTTTTTTTTTTGGTGAGTTTTTTGTTGTTGTTTTACAATGAACATGTTAACACCAGCAATACTTGCTTTCATTTACATACTAAGGTTGGTTGTTTGGTTCATTCACTTGTAGTCTGTTTATATGTGTGGATGACCTTGGATTCCCAATCAGTGTGAATGTGTTAATAGAATCATCGGAGCATTGGTTATCAATAAAACAATGCACACACACACACACACATACACACACACACACTCACACCTCAGTTCAGTTCAGTGGTTGATTTAATGTCTTTTCATCACCAAATGACATTAGACACTTGTTCAAAGAAACAAACAAACAAAAACCACCACCACCTCCACACTTAACTTTTCATCCACGTTAGTACTTTCATACCCACACCTAATATATGTGTATTTCCATAAGTGAAATACCCTAGTGGTACACAAAATTGTTGATCTTGTGTGCACCCACCTCCGATTCTGCTTTGTAGCCAGCTGTCTCTCCCTTGTCCACACCTGTACGCACCACCTGGTCACAGCCAGACACTGCATTCACATCATGATACACCTGTGCAATTTTAGACTTCTCCTCAACCTGTCATGGCCTGCCTCATTTTCTGTAATCTTCTTTACTGTTATCATTATTAAAGCTCAGCTGTTCACCCAGCACCTTGTAAATGTCTGTCACCAAATACAGAAGGAAACTGCAGTCCTGCTAGAAACAAAATCAACAAATATACTGGTCAAAAGACCAGCAGAAGATTATAAGAAGGAAAGAACTGAGACCTGAAAAGAATCGGCAACAGGCCTAAAGGCCTACCTGCATTTGGAGCTGACTATACTATACTATGCTATGCTATGCTATGCTATACTATACTATACAATATTCCTACATATGGATTTTTATACCTTTAGCTTGATACGTTAAATAATGCACTGACATTATGACATGTCAGTTTGAGTAACTAACAGATGGTAACTAATGTATTGACTGAAACTTGGCTGTAATGAGTGTACCAGACATTCCCCTTAATATTTCACCCCAAACTTGAACTTACGACTAATGAAAAAAATAAAAGCAACACCAATAACAAAAACAACAAAACATGCAAAATGCAAAACCGAGGATTTTCTCATGTTGGGTAGACTTCAACAAGAGCAATCATTTTACCTAATTTTGAGCAGAGCATGACAGCTAAAATTCAACCGACATTTTTTGTTTTTGTTTTTTTGTGTGTTTTTTTATAAGTAATTTGTCTGAGCTATTGATGTCGATTCCTATGCTTCTGGACTGAAAATTTGAGGAATCTAGGGTTTTTCTCTCTCTCTCATTCTCTGATTATTGATTAAAAAAATTTTTTTTAAAGGACAACGCTCCAAAACAGTATGGAGGTGAATGTGTGACACTGACAGTGTAGACTAAATGTTGTGCTTGTTTTGTACTGTGTATATGTTAGATGGGATTTGCTGTTCATTTTTGTAAAATCATTGCTGCTTTGTAATTTGTTTATGTAAGATAAGATCCACTGTCCTTTTTGTTGTTTTAGTACAGTTCTCTGTTCATGTTTTCTGTTTGCAAATTTCTTCAGAAGTGAATAAAAGTGTTTGTCCTTAAAAATAAAAATAAAAAAAACATGCAAAAGACATCAAGACAAACAGCCATGGCAGAACAGACAACTAGAGTCCATTCAGGACAGTGTATAGTCTCACTTTCAACTCAACAGATTAAAATGACATCGACACAAACATTGGGATCTTGCCAGAAAAAAAAATCTTAGAACAAAAGCAAAGAACTCCTTGAACAATGACAGGAGGCTGAACCAGAAAGTCAGAAAACCAGTGGATGACAGTTAAAAAAAAAAAGATAAAAATTTCATAAAAAGGCAGAGACAAAGAAAGTGACTAGAAAATGGAAATCAATGGCACAGAATTTCCAGAAGTTGGTGACATCATCTCCAGTAAAAGAGTCCCTGAGATCCCTGTGGGGGCCTCTTTGCAAAGTCACTCAAACAGATACAGTTTAGTGAGAATGCTGGGATCCCAAGGAGGAGGTTGGGGTGGGGGGGGGGGGGGTCTTTCCAAATTCACTCAAATAGATACAGTTTAGTGAAAATATTGAGATTCGGAGTAAGAGAGGGGGTGGGGGGGGGGGGAGAGGTACGGTTTAATGAAAATGATCGTAACCAGTATCATCTTTGCTTTCTGAAGCAATTCAAATAGTTCAAACGATCGCACACATAAAATGCTCAAGTGATTTAAATGCCAAATAAAACAAACACAACACTTTTTGATCTACCCACTTGGGACTGAAAAAGCAGTAAAAGACTTGAAAATCATTATATGATTATAACAGAACCCAGTCGCTAATTAAATCACCTCCAGAATCTTCAGCGGTGCTGGGTAGAGACCATTTGTCGTCTTCATGACCTGACCTTTGGCCTTGTTGAATACGAAGTTCTTTCCCATGTCATAGGACAGCACCAAGTCCATCACCTCTGTGAACACACAGCAGTGCATTCCTGGAGAATGACACATCCACACTGACATAAGCCAGACCATTTTACTGAGAATGACACATCCACACTGACATAAGCCAGACCATTTTACTGAGAATGACACATCCACACTGACATAAGCCAGACCATTTTACTGAGAATGACACATCCACACTGACATAAGCCAGACCATTTTACTGAGAATGACACATCCACACTGACATAAGCCAGACCATTTTACTGAGAATGACACATCCACACTGACATAAGCCATACCATTTTACTGAGAATGACACATCCACACTGACATAAGCCAGACCATTTTACTGAGAATGACACATCCACACTGACATAAGCCAGACCATTTTACTGAGAATGACACATCCACACTGACATAAGCCAAACCATTTACTTTCAGGTGTGTTACAGCCCAGCAAGTCACACAAGACCCTTCTAGGACTATCACTGTGTAGAAAACGCTTTAAACACATGTACATGTACAGGGCTAGAAATACCCAAGTAATTTTTAGTTGTCATGGAAACAGGTTGGTAAACAAATCTTCTTGTCCCCCTAAACTTCTACTTGCACTCCCTCAGTGAGCGCAGGGCTGATAAAAGTAACTTCCACTGACGCCATCAAAAACTGGTGACCTGCATGCCGAACAAGTGGAAAGAGTATTGTGAGCCCTGATGTACATCATTATCTATACCAGTTTACAACATAGTGACTGCGCTGTTGACATCCTTACCCTTTTCAGGCCTAACATGGTGAGTGGCTTTGTAATCTTCAAGCCTGGCTTGTTTAGGCAGTTCAGCTGGAAGACTGGGTCTGCCTTACTCAAACTGTCATCATAACTTTCGAGTGGCAGTGTCTAACATCATCTGGCGATGAAAAGACATTAAATAAACCACTGAACTGAACTGATTTTGAGTGGCACATTAAAAGATCTGATTTCTGAGTGGCACATTAAAAGATCGTTTAACCAAATGAACATTTTTCTTCAACACATTCACCTGGGATGCATCGTTTCTTGATAAATAGAGGCCGAACAGATCCTTAGTCACTTCATGAGCAGAACTAGGTTGTGTTATCATAATTGTGATAAAACACAAAGAAAAATTGACAAGTCATAGTCATATGCATTTTCTGTAACTGCGCAAATTTCCATGGCTTTTGTATTTAAAGTTTTAGGGTCATTTACTAAGATCACTCACTAAGATTTCATCTAACACTTTCTCTCCTTACTTTTACTAGCACATGGTGTCAAAAGAAAAAACTGAAAAAATGATGGCCAAATCATTCAAAATTAATTCATTAAGAGCAGCTGGTGATCCAAGAAAGAGATTGCTTTAACATTATCTCTTCATTATTGATGCAAGGAGTAAGGGTTAGACTGCTTGATTTTTTGTTGTTCTTCTGCGTACGCAGGCCGATACTCCTGCGGACACTCCATATATGGATAGGCAAGTATTAATCCCATCTACCCAACAAAGGGAGTGGAGCTTTGTGCGTATGACCATTTTATATCCTGCCATTAAGGCAGCCATACTCCATCTTCAGGGAAGGTGCATGCTATGTGTAACATGTCATCCATACCAACGGCCAAACTGGCCTCTTCCGAAAGTTGGTGATGGGATTTTACGTGTGTGCAAGATGTTATGCGTGCGTTCACAGATGGAACCTCGGTTTATAGTCTCATTCGAAGGACTGTATGGGAAATGGAGTCAGAACTAATGTTAACTCCAAGGGAAAAATCCCCCTGTACTGAAACAGCCTGGTGGAGATTCGAACCCGCATCCCTTGGATTACGAGTCCAGCGCTCTACCAACCGAGCTATTCCGGCCCCGACTGCTTGACTTGAACTAGACTGAGGCTTGACCTCTGGCCGTGTGCCAGGCAGAAAGAGCTATGGCAGATGAACTAGACTGTGCTAAGTGCACAACCAATCCCTTTGATTTGTCTCTCTCAGATTAGACAACAAGTAAACATCAATCATAAACAGTTAATGCAATCCAAAGGAAACATACGGACCAAGAGGCACTGCCACATGGATAACAAATGTCCACCGTGAGAGGTAGTTACAGAGCGACTGTGAAGGCACCAGATCAGAACACAACAGCTGGCATGTTATACATAGTCAAAAGAGAAGAAAAAAGAGTAAAGATTTCACTTTTTAATAAAGAGGAGGGAATGGGTCACAAAAGTAGTCCCCCTTCCCCCCCCCCCCCCCCCAAAAAAAAAAAAAAAAAATGATGGTGGAGAAAGAAAATGTGTTTTTATGTCCACCTATACTTAAGATTCTACACAACACTTTGACAAAGCTGATGACCATGAGTTTATATTTTAGTCTACCTTTTTCTTTTACTTATCATTTCATTCTTTCTCAATTTCTCATGATGATATCATTAACAGAAAAAAAAAATCAACCTCTTCTCTTGAAACGAAATGTTAATGTCTTCTTTTTCCATGCACTTACTGTCTTGAATTCTTTTCTTTTGGGGAGTTTTCTTCAAACTGCCCTTCAAAAGACCCCTGCAAAACGAAATGAAATGGAGCATACTTTTATAATTATCATTGTCATTTTTTAACACATTTTATGGAGAGAGAACAGAAAAAAAGGACACCAAACTTGTGTAAAGTTGTATAATTTTTCAACCAACTTCCCAATCCACCTTCCAAGTGTCTGAGTGGGTTTTTGCATGCACATGCGAGTGCCTGGTGGTTGCTTGTATGTGCAGGCTGTGTTGATGCGGGTGTCTGTGAGCGTGGGTGTGTGGTCACGTGTGAGCATGTGTACATGCGTGCTCCTGCGTGGGTGCGTGCGCGCACATGTGTGTGTGTGTGTGTGTGTGTGTGTGTGTGTGTGTGTGTGTGTGTGTGTGTGTGTGTTGTTGGTTATGTAAAGCGCTTAGAGCCCTAATTTTTAGAGAATAGGCGCTGTATAAATTAACATTACTATTATTATTATTATCAGAGAAATACCTATGGAGTCAACTGTAAGGTGAATGACAGGTGACCAACCTGGCGGCGTCCACTGCTACTTCCTCCAGGTACTTCAGAGTGTTGTCCTCTGGGGGTCCTAGACCTGGCCCTGTATGAAATACACCGTTTTCTGGATTCTTTCTTTTTTTTCATATTCCGTTTTAATTCTTCAAGTATGTTGCAAAAAATCACACACACACACACACACACACACACACACACACACACACACACACACACACACACACACACATCAAATCAAAGTAATCTCAAGTAAGAAAATTTGAGTATTACAAAAACTTGTACTTAGGTTGGTTTGAAAAAAAGTCAAAGAAAAAGCTTGGGTAGAGACACAGGTAGTGTGGAAAGAAGGAGAAGTTGAGCTAAGTAGGTGCAAAAGAATGTTGCTAGCAATTTTCATTAAAACAAATAAACTTTAAATTTTATTAACATAAACATTGTAAATGATTGGGAACAGCAAATTGTCTTTGTTTAGAAGCAGTTTTCAAACAGCAGTGAAAAGAACTATCTGTGTAAGAGACAACTAAGTATGCTGTACATTAAAAATGAAAAAAAAAAATCCGTGAATTGTTTGGAACTGTATATGTGATGGCGGTTTCCCTGAGGGGTGGCGAACATAGGGTAGGGGGAAGCACCCAGACTAACAACACAACTAAGCCTTTACTGTCTTCAGACGGTGGCTTCATGGGTAACGTCCTGCTGAACCTAAATCAGAGAGGCAGTGATGAACACCACAGAAGCGGCTCTGCAGTAGTACAGCATCTTCTCTGATGCCTCACTACAGCTTCATGCTTGGACCGCTAGTGCTGCGACCGGGGCATGACCGTCCTCGGTACGGTTGTTCACATGAACAAGCAGTGCAGAAATACAGCAGTTAACATTATTAGTGGTACCAGTCACCATGGCGAAGAGGTTAGTGTTGCGGACTCCCGGCTGGGAGGTTGTGGGTTCAATTCCCATCAGAGTCATGTGGGATTTTTCTGCCCCGACCGGCTCCTACCCAGAGTTGAGTTTGCTACAGGCTCAATCAGGAAGACTGGAAGCACACAGGCGAATTTCATCCACTTATCGGATGCGTCTCTGAGAGTGTTGCTCAAACTTACTGACCAACACTGCAGTGTCTGTATCTCTCAGGCCTGATTGATGCCAGGATATAATCTGAAAGCAATCGTAGAGTACAGTCCTGTCATGAAGTATCAGACTAGAATAGAAATCTGTAGCATCATCTTTATCATCCTCATTCTCATCAATCAGCATTAAATGAAAGTCTCAAATTCTGTGGCCCTTCATGCCTTGCTCTCATGGTTCAGTTTCGATGTCCTCTTCACATCTGTGGCCTTGGTTTGATTCTGTCGGGGTCACCAGTATTGATGAGTCCATGCGGGCTGTCGTTGGATGGATGTGGTGGTGCCCTCCGGAGGCAGAGCTCACTCGTGCCGCTCCGTGACTAAGCAATTATTGTCATCAGTAGGTGGCGTCCTGCATATGTTGGATCAGAACAGGCGCCGCTGAACACCACCAAAATGATTCCATGGCAGTGCAGTGTCTCCTCCTGTGAGTTGCCTCTTGATGACTTGACACTGACTGCTCCCTGTGGATTGTCAGTGCCGGGGTTGTGGAGGGTTGGGCTGCATCTGTGGATGGGGGATCAGAATGAGTGGTGTGGGTGCAATGCCACTGAGGTGGCACGGAAGATAAGACAGAAAAAAACAATTAGAAAAAAAGATTATTAGCGGTGATTTCCTAGAACATGGTGTCCCACCAGAAACTATTTATGGACCAAACCTACCATTGTTCAGACCAACATCAATGTGACAATCAACACACTGACCCAAAGGCTGCACCAGCTGGTCCACCAGCCCCATCTTCTTGGCCCGGTCAGCTTTGATGGTCTTGCCGGTCAGCATCATGTCCAGGGCCGTGGGGATGGGCAGCAGTTTCGACAAACGCTGAGTGCCCCCGTAACCCGGCAACAAGCCAACCATGACCTCTGGTGCCACCAGCTCCGTGTTGCTGTCAGCCACGGCAATTCGGTAATGGCAGGCCAGAGCCAGCTTGAGATATAACAGGTAGAGGTTTGAAATCGGGAGAGCAGGATTTAGTATTTGAGACTTTTAGCTATGAACAGAATTTTGACATCACGCATGCAATGAGATCCTTCATATGAACATCACTGAAATATCCTATCAAAATGCTTCAACAAATTAACAATAAATAAACTCAGCAATTATTCAAAATCAATCAATGCACCCAATCAGAACCAGTTAATAAAGATTTCTTGCACAAGCCGATTAAAGATGAAGACATCGTACATAACCTTTTCTAAACCCTACGCTATGTGCCTGCACATACTGATATCAGATATAAAGTTCCATAATTAAGCATCAAAACAAAATCCTACGAAACCATTGCAAAGAACACACTAATTTTGATAGAAACTTTAGTTCCATTTCAATTCGTTTTGAAGCTTCAACCATTCAGTCTGGACCTTGCTTCACACGTATTATGCCTGACAGATCAACATAATTTAGGATCATATTTTACAGCTGGGAGGTCACGCATTTGAATTGCATCAAACCCACCATCATTGTGGGAGTTTTCGTCCCCCATCTGGAATCACTGAGTCTGCAAGAAAACTAGAAACACAATAAATTTTGATTGAAAGGTGTGTCAATGGGAACGCTGATCAAACTTCTAACCTCCATTACTGAAACTGTTTGATGCCCAGGATGTATTAAGGAAGCATTGAATGCAGCTCTACATCATGACTCACTCTCACCGACCGTCATGAAATAACGGAAATGGTTTCAAATTCTGTGGCCCTTCATGCCATGCTCTCATGGTGACCATCCCCCCTCCTCTGCATTTACACCTGGGGTGCATTTGTTTCCAAAGTTTTGTTATAAACAGATTCATGCGAAGGACTGTAGCTCAGAGGGCAAGGAGGTGATTTATCCCGAGAGGAACGCTTGAACTCAGTTTGGTTCTGTGGCTAAGCAATCAGAGTCCCAGGAACTCATTCTGTCAAATCTTTTTTTCTTCTTTAATTTCTGTACATTTGACAAATTAGCAGCAACTCCACCTCCACCACTACTGCTAGATCTGTAACTAACTGCATGCAATTTAATCTCATTCTGCAAAACAGGCAATTATTGCTGTAGCTTTGTCAATGCTTTCTGTTTAGTTCTTACACAATGATGTTCCACGCCTTTCATGAATTTACAACCATCCACTTCTATTCCCCTAGCTCTGCAATTCACTGATTTATCAATGTATATGTACTTGTTCTCTTTCCCTTTCATTTACAAACAGCACATCTCAATTGTCTTTGTTGCGTTTTTTCCCAGTTAAAGCAAACTACCCTAAACATGTTCTTCATTGTTCACGAGAATACACACACACTGTACAGTTGTTCCTGTTCACAAGAAACCATGCTTCACTTTTTTTCACAACATCCGTCATTAGAACTGGTTGGGAAGGCGGCACTCCCAGTTCCAGAATTACGATAATTACGGTAAGCTAGTCCAGCTATCCCCAAAGTGGAGGAGAGTTTTTCAGATGAATTTTTTTTCACAGATTTTCCAGTAATGCCCACCTCCAATCCACCCCCCAGACAGAGCCCATGATGGCGGCCACCACTGGCTTAGGGCTGGTCTCCAGCTTGCTGAAGGCGTGTTGACCTTTCTGGGACAGGTCCATTAACTCCTGTTTGGTTTGGCAGGACTCGATCATTCTGTATAATACACACACATGAAACACTCACACTTATTTGCACCAGCATAAGAATTGATGTATTGTATATCATCTCTTTTGCTAGTGCGTCTAAGTATGGGTGAATTTTGCTCTCATATGTGTGTGTGTGTGTGTGTGTGTGTGTGTGTGTGTGTGTGTGTGTGTGTGTGTGTGTGTGTGTGTGTTCATGCGCATAAGTGTGTGTGTGTGCATGTTTGTATGCATGCTTGCATGTGTACATGTATGCAAGTGTGTGTGTGTGTATGTTTGTGTGTGTGGTGTGTGTTGTGTGTATGTATGTGTGTGCATGTGTATGTGTGCGCACGTGTGTGTGTGTGTGTGTGTGTGTGTGTGTGTGTGTGTGTGTGTGTGTGTGTGTGTGTGTGTGTGTGCAAGCTAAACATGGCATTCTGCATAATGCCTTTAGCAATTTCATATTCATTCAACGAAAAAGAAATGGTCACAAAGAACATCTTTAGTCCAGACAGGTATCTTTTTTTCCATTTTTTTCTCTTTGCTTTCTTAGCCCCAAACTCAGGTTGAGGCATTCTGAAACGGGCAATTTCCAAAATGGACAGACAAGTATGGGTGAAATTTAACAAAAAATATTTGCCTCCAGTTTGAAAAGACAAACAGAACAGGAAAGCAAATAAATCCAAGTGGATGAGTTTTGAAGTTTCTTTCTTCTGTCCTTTCTCGGTTGAAACTGTGACGTACACCATTTGTGAGATTTATGCGCATGTGTCCATTTGTAATCCCACTCTTAGAGGTGTTTTCATTTCATCCTTGGGCATGATGTTTAGAAGAAAAAGATACACCTGAAGGTGCCAGTGGGCCACAGAGAAGAACTGTATCTTTTTCTTCATTTGGGAAATGACATTTCAACGTAACTCCAGCGTGCATGTGGTTTATTTTCACATCAACCATCTGTCTAGTACGTGATGGCCGTGCTCTCTTCAGAAAAGTGAAACAGGATGTGACATGCATGGAAGAATTCTGCATGCATGCATTCATGTGTGGGACCTCAGTTTAATGTTTCATCTGAAAGACTCGGAAGGTATTGGTAAGGTAATGTTGCTTATAGCCCAGACTAGGAGGGTACGGGAGTCTACACAGATGTAAACTCTGAAGAGAAACTCTCTCCCAGTTTGGCTGTCGCAAGTGGGGAATCGAAACTCAGGCTTTGTAACAAGAGTCTGATGCCTTACTGAAGGCCCACCAGTGCCTCTGTTTTGCAATATGTTGAAACCCAAACACCCCATCTCTCTCTCCCCACCTCTGCTTGCATATCTGTCTGCCTGCTTGTCTGTCTGTCTCTCCCACCTCCTGTCAGTGAAATGCACTGATTTAGTAAGATATCATCTCTCTCTCTGTCTCCCTCTGTATCTCTCTTCTCCCCACCTCTGCTTGCATCTCTGTCTGCCTGCTTGTCTGTCCATCTCTGTCTCTCTCTCTCCCACCTCCTGTCAGTGAAATGCACTGATTTAGTAAGATATCATCTCTCTCTCTGTCTCCCTCTGTATCTCTCTTCTCCCTACCTCTGCTTGCATATCTGTCTGCCTGCTTGTCTGTCCATCTCTGTCTCTCTCTCTCTCCCACCTCCTGTCAGTGAAATACAGTGATTTAGTAAGATATCATCTCTCTCTGTGTCTCTCTCCGTCTGTCTGTCTCTCTCTTCTCCCCACCCATCCCTCACACCTTCACCTGTTCTCAGCCAGTAGAGTCCAGGACTCTCTGCGTTCCAGTCAACTCACTTCAGATCAGCCCCAGCGATGAAAGTTTTGGGTTTGGCCGATATCAGAACAATGGCCTTGCAGGCTGGGTTGCTCTGTGTTTCTGTCAACGCATCCAGGAACTCAGCCTGCATGTCTTGGGATAGGACGTTGACCTGAAATGAAGGTAGAACTTACATATCATGTTAACCATAAATACAGATAGTATTTGGTCAACACCGCAGTTGTCTGTATCTTTCAGGCCTGGATTGCACTAAGATATGTGATGAAAGGACACTTAGAATACAGCCCGGTCATGCAGTCTCAGACTAGAAGGCAACCTGTTAAATCATCTTTCTCATCCTCATCTTCAGTGATAATCATTAAAAAAAATCACAAAGGTTATGGTTCTTTATGCCCTTCTCTCACGCTGGCCTGTGTCCATTACCTCCCCTCACCAACGCCCTTGGTGAGTTCTCGTAACGGTCATAGGTACTGGCTAGTTCATGGGAACTGTCTTTGGCAGACAGTGGGCACACAGATTTCAACACATGAGTGGCATTTATGTATGTCACCGACATGAACATTCTCTGCAAACTGTTTAAGACAAATAAAAATAGAAAAAAAGGGGAAATAATACATGAATGAAGGTGAACGCAAAGGGGTATGGGAAAGATCAAATGAAGTGAAATGTAAGTTTAGCCATCTTGGTTCGGCATTTTATTTTTCTGGCTAAGTTTGGGAATGAAAAGGAACTGTATGGGAACAGACGGACTCTACCCCGACTGGGGATCACACCTCAGATCTGGGGTCTGGAGAGTAACTTTCTATGGGAACAGACAGACTCTACCCCCGACTGGGGATCACACCTCAGATCTGGGGTAGTTAAGATAAGATAATGTTGCTTATAGCCCAGCCGACCGCAAAGGGCAGATCTGGGTCTGGAGAGTAACTTTCTATGGGAACAGACAGACTCTACCCCGACTGGGGATCACACCTCAGATCTGGGGTCTGGAGAGTAACTTTCTATGGGAACAGACAGACTCTACCCCCAACTGGGGATCACACCTCAGATCTGGGGTCTGGACAGTAACTTTCTATGGGAACAGACAGACTCTACCCTCAACTGGGGATCACACCTCAGATCTGGGGTCTGGAGAGTAACTTTCTATGAGAACAGACAGACTCCACCCCCGACTGGGGATCACACCTCAGATCTGGGGTCTGGAGAGTAACTTTCTATGGGAACAGACAGACTCCACCCCCGACTGGGGATCACACCTCAGATCTGGGGTCTGGAGAGTAACTTTCTATGGGAACAGACAGACTCCACCCCCAACTGGGGATCACACCTCAGATCTGGGGTCTGGAGAGTAACTTTCTATGGGAACAGACAGACTCCACCCCCAACTGGGGATCACACCTCAGATCTGGGGTCTGGAGAGTAACTTTCTATGGGAACAGACAGACCCTACCCCCAACTGGGGATCACACCTCAGATCTGGGGTCTGGAGAGTAACTTTCAAAATAAGTCTTGATGCACTGGGCAAACCACTGACCTACATCGATGCATGCTAAGGATGAAATAGACATGCTCCACCCCTTTCTCCCTCCACTATCACCACCTCTGCCCTTGTTTCCTTGTTCTATGCTGCAAGCCAGTTATTCAAAGTAAACCTATATCAAAGTGCGGGTATTGTAGAGATGTAAGGCTTTGGCGAGATACAGACACAGGAGCAGAAGCAGAACTATTGGCAGGACCAGAGCAGTATTAGAACTGATGTCAAGAACAGCAAATACAGATCTGTGTTGAGAGAAGAATGATAAATGTTCACTTCTCTTAGGTGCT
>CM031600.1:90423215-90495134 GCA_018398815.1 Conus ventricosus
GTTCTATGAATTTCAAACATAAAATCAAAAAACTAACAAAGACATAAATATTATGGCTGGAAGTTGCACAGTCTTACCTCCAAACACAGCGGTTGTTGACATCTGCTGGCTGAGATATTGCACTGAAAAGAAAGAAAGCCCACATGAACAAAGAAATGAAGGCTTAGACAAGAATTTACATTTGCTGCTCCAGTTATTGTTCCATTTCTACGTAATGTTTCATTTTTTGCTATAAACAGTATTCACATGACAACACCAGATTGTACTGGAGCAGACAATTCACTAACATAACGTACAATGGGTGCTGTATGTATTTTAGTTTTTTTAATTCTGTCTTTTTCACTGAAACGCCATGAGAACACTCAATTAGCAGCAACACTGCTGATCATGTGTCAGCTGCATTACGACCTTCCAGGTAAAACTTTTTTTTTTCTCTGTGCTAAATACGAAATGCACAAAATCAGGATAGCTATTGCGTTATATGAGGGACTGACCGATCCACCTAACCCATTTTCGTCTTATTGGTAATTGATTTCAATGCAAGTACATACGGTAATAAATGTGATGTAACAGTACCACCACTAGTTTTTTTTCCCCAAAATTAAGTGATTGATTGATTTGGCCACAAATATATAACGATGTTAGCAGCTTCTGAGAGAGTCAGAGAAAGGACAGAAAATGGGATGGGTGAATGAGAAAAACTGTTAGAGTTAGACCGAGAGGTGAGACAGGAAGGGATTGGTAGGTGGGTGGCATACATCCATCAACATGCGTAACGTTTCATCGGTAACCCAGCACCACCTGCATGTATGGAGTAAACGCAACAACAAAAACAGACCTGGAGGAGGACGAGCTCCACCAGGTTTGTCTTGCTCAAGGGACACTCTGCTTGACTGAAAAAAAAACACCCACTTAGACAATACAAGAGGGGTCACCAGGACTCCCACTGGCTATTGTTTTCAAATATTTACCTGACCTCCAGAACAAACTCCAAGGTGTCATTACTGAGCACCTAACTGTTGTCATTACAGAGCACCTAACTGTTCACATTTGTGCCAGGGACTCCACATTGTCATCTTGCCTTTGTAGTCTGGCCCATCATTTGCTTCAGCAAAGTGCCCTGATTTCATACATGCATAGAGATTCGCTTTCGTACCCAACAACCGCACGAATGCTTCTTACTGTCAAAAAAATTAATGTCACATTTGGTTGCAGAAAACGTTGAGAACGCTCACACTTAAGACATGAAGGGCTGTCACAAATATAAGTTGTTATATTTCAATAATAATAATAATAGTAGTAGTAGTGTAAGTAGTAGTAGGGACGGCTTTTTGGCTTTTGGACTTACGGCCTATTTGCGTCCCCTCATTATTTTTCAATTTTATTTCGGTCTGGTTGCATGCCTATATTATAAAATAACATTATATTCAATCCACACTAAAGAAAAGGTCTTTCAATTTAGGGTCTTCATCTAGGAGTTTTTTTAAAGCTGTTATGTCAGGTGCATATCTGGTGTTAGTAGGCAGTGCATTCCAATAACTAGCAATTCTGAAAGCAAAACAAGACTTTCTTTCGTTAGTATGGCAATGTCTGATAAAAATCTTGCCTTCATTATTTCTCGTGCAACCAACTTCTGAGAATTTGAAAAGCGCATACACATTAACATCATCATAAATTATGGAATATTTAAAAAAACTGGATTAGGGCTCCTCTGATCCTCCTTCCTTTCAGTGAGTGTAATTGGAGATAATGTAATTTTTCTTTATATTTTAAATTACTACTCTCTTTTAGGATTTTAGTAGCTCGCCTTTGTACATTTTCTATCATTTTTGACTGTCTCTTGAGATAGGGACTCCAAATTACATTAGCGTATTCAAGATGGGGCCTAACAAATGCTTTAAATAACTTGACAAATGTCTTCTTTTCTAGAAAGGTAAAAGTTCTCCTGATGAGTCCCATCATCTGATTTGCTTTGTTCACAACTCTCTGGATGTGAGGATCAAAGGATAGATCTTTATCAAGGTTACTAGGACCATAGTGTTCAAGTGCTTCGCTGTTTGGATGATCCCTGGAGTCTTTTAGCCAGGGTACGACAACAACAACAACTACCAGATCTGTTTTCTTCATCACATGTATTTATTTTCTGCAATTCGTCGTTCACAATCATAGTATATTCAAACTGTTTTTATTCTTTTTGCCAATAAGCATCACCTTAGATTTTGCTACATTGAAGTAAAGGTTCCATTTATCTGATCATTTTGTAGCTGTTTATATCCTGTTGGATCTTTGTGCTGTTTGTCCCCTTATCATATATTTTGTGTCATTTGCAAATATTTTGCATGTGGTTTGAGTCATTCCGGTAAATCATTAATGAACACAGTGAATAATATCGGTCCAGGGGTAAATACCCTGTGGAACTCCACTTAGGACCTCAGATGTCTTGGATCTCTCTTCTCCCACTCGCACTAATTGTGACCTTTTTTTTAAAGAAAACCTCTGATCCAGTTTAGAACATTACCACTTACTCCACATGCTTTTAGTTTAGTTAGCAGCCTTTCATGGGGGACAGAATCAAATGCCTTTCTAGAGTCCAAGTACATTTTATCAATTGGCTCCCCATTATCTACCAGTTCTGTTAGTTTGTCGATTACTTCTAGTAATTGTGTGACACATGATCTCTTTTTCCTAAACCCATGTTGGCATTTAGCATATAAGTCATTTTCAGTAAAATGAGCAACTACCACATCCCTTACAAAGCTCTCTAAAATCTTACATGCAATATAAGTCAAGCTCACCGGCCTGTAATTACCTGGGTCTTTTTGGAACCTTTTTAAAATATAGCTGTGACCTCTGCAGTCTTCCAATCTCTAGGCAAGGACCCTGTTTCTAAGGATTTGTTAAATATATTACATATTGGACTAGCTATCTCATCACTTACTTCTTTTAACACTCGTGGTGGAATGAGATCGGGCCTTGAGACTCGTCAGGGTTTAACTCTTTCAATTTGCTTTTAACTGCATGCGTGGTTACCCTTACGTCACATATAGATACACCATCAGATCGGGAACACTCTGGTAAGTTGGAATGCTACTTAGTCCTCACATGAAAAAAACGCTAGAGAAGAAGTCGTTTAGCGTTTTTCTGCCTTTTCTTTATCATTATCTACCAAACTTCCATCTTTCCTTTTCAATGTGCCTATTCCAGTGTTTATTTTCATCTTTTCTTTAACATATTTCCAGAACATTTTGGGGTTACTTTTACTTTCTTTACCTATTTCTCGTTCGTAATTTTTATGGCTTCTCTTAACAAGTCTGTTGCATAAATTCCTTATTTCAATATATCTTAGGTAATCCCGTCCTGATTTGGTGCAAAAGTAATCTTTTGAACATCTTATATTTCTTTTAGATTGTTATAAATGCTTTTCCATCCATCCATATCGGCTTCATGTTTTTCACCAAACCTATTTTCACTTTTGGAATGCACTCTTCCATACCTTTGTTATACTCCTTTGGGGTTTGATTCCAACTATCTTCTACATTCATTGTCCATAATTGTCCTAATCGTGGTTACTTATAATACTTCTCAGTTGGTTATAATTTCCTTTGTTTAGATTGAAAGTATACTTGCCTTTGGTTTTAGTTGCAGTTTGTTAATACATAAAATTCAAAGGACAATACATCATGGTCACCTTTTCCAACTGGATCCTGGTGTGTAATATCTGAAATAAGATTATCCTCATTCACTAATATCCAGTCATCCAAAGTTGGGTTCTGTCCTGGTCTCCTCCTTGTTGGTTTGTTAACTTTCTGCATCAAGTATGCATCATTGATTCTTTTCCACAATTTGCTCACCTTTCCCCCTGGCCACTTTCCATCCCATCTGACAAATGGGTAATTGAAATCACCCATAATCAATACTTGTCAAATTTTAACATTATATCAGATTTTAACAGGTCAAACATTTTTTATCATTAGCTTCAGAACTCTCATTGGGACTTCTATAGATGCAGCCAAGTCATACTGTGTTTCTATCACTGGTATTAAATGTGCACCATACACTTTCCTGGAACTCATGTGTTTAGTTCTTCACATTCACGTGCATTTAAGGATTTCTCTGTATATAATCACCCCTCTACTTATTTTGTTATTTAAGAACATATCGTAGTTTGGAATATGGTATTCTGATTCGATGAAATTCTTAGCATTCTTGGGTTTTATTTCAGTGAGACCAATTATACTAGGTTTAATTTTGTGTATTCTTGGAATATGGTATTCTGATTCGATGAAATTCTTAGCATTCTTGGGTTTTATTTCAGTGAGACCAATTATACTAGGTATTAATTTGTGAAATTTCTTGCAAAAAAAACTCATCTGTCCATATTGGTGTACAGTACCGAGCATCCATTCACCCATACCTTGCACTCTCACGACTCCCTGTCTTACCATTCATCCTTCCATTTTTGTTTTATTTACACTATGTACATGTCCTTGATCCAGTCAATTCCTGTCACCCTCCCACCACTGTTTCCTGCACCAGTCCTGTCATTGGTCATTCTTGATTTTATGGTCACTATCTTCCTTGGCGCATTGCGAAGTTTTTTTTTCACCGTCTTCAATGCGTTTTTTAACTCATCCCTCAACATCTTGTGGGTCTCGCGTTCTTTCATGGTGTAGTCCGGATTCACAAAGACTCTCTTGTCCTTGTCCCTCATGTCTTTGTTCAGTTCAGGGGCCTTTTCTGGATTTCTCGCTTCTTGTTCTCCGTCTTGATAGTGACTCTCATCAGTCTTGGTTTATTCCCACCTTCTTTGCCCAGTCTGATTGGGTTACATACATCCTCCTCCTCCCAAGGTGACTAGCTTCCCCACAGTTTCTTTGGGAGCAGACAGGCCGTCTTCAATCCTCTCTCTGATATCAGTCTTTGAGCTCTCTTTCAGGTTCACTGTGATGAGATTTCTCTTCCTCTTTTCCACCTCTCTCTGCTCCTCCACGGCCTCGGCCAGTTTCCTGTCTACTAGGCCTACTTCTTCAATTTTTTTTTCCTAGGTTTTCACCAAAAAGGTTTTTTTTTTTCCTGATTCTCCAATAAGCGCTGAGTGCAACCCACAGGCGGTATCTGGTCCAGTAATTTGTTGATACGTGGGTCCTGCCTTGCCTGTACCTCATTTTTGGCGTCCCACACACTGTTGGCAAATTCACTCCAAATTATGACCAAGTTGTGCAGTGCGAACAAAATTAATACACACGTTGTGAATGGTGGGAACAAAAATCGCTCAGGTCGAGCAAACAACTTCACAAACTTCCAAGCTTCGAAAAATTCTCCCGTCTGAAGGCTAATTATAAGCAAGCAATTGTTTGCTTGTCTCTGGGCACCAGTTTGTACCAACTTGTATTTTCTACTACTCCCCTGCATCTTATTGCTTCAACATAGCAAAGGAATCTCAACAGACAAGGGCAGGAAAGGAATTCATCTTAACAAATTTTTTTGATGGAAAAACTTACGTTTCCTGCTGATTTTTCCAGGCTTGACCAGGCCTAGGCCTATGTTCTGAGCTGCCGTAACAGTGAACCTGGCGTTGGCTATCATGTCGGTGTGTGCATAAGACTGAAACGATTGCACTCAGGCTTTCTTCTCTGTTCGACTGGTTGTTTTCCTTCCGTTGTTTCCACTAATAACAACCTTGTCGTTGGATAACATTCACAAGGCAACTACAAGCACGTAGTTTTCATCGCATGTCTCGTTTTTTCTGATCTAGCCTTAACTTTAATCAGTTTGTCTCATACCAGCCACCCGCTGGGGTAGCGATCGTAGCGCGAATGAGGTCTTAGAATTGGGGTCACTATGCACAAACACGATCACACAAGATCGTTTTGCTTAATGTTTGTTGGAGCTCAGTTTTTCGCACCCAGTCGATTAGAGCGTGAATGTGTGTGGATGTTGTTGTTCTGGTTTGATCCTCACCCCCTTTGTGTGTGTGTGTGTGAAAATGCAACGTTTCACTTCAAAGCATGTTTTCAATGTGTTTTAAAGACTCGACTAGGGTCATCTGTATAGAATGCTTTAGATCGCTCTCTTTCTCCTCCTCCCCCCCCCCCCCCCCCTCCTCCATCTCCGTATGTGTGTGCGCGTGTGTGTTTGCTTAGGTCATGTTCGCATTGTCAACTGACATCCCCGTGCGTAACTCAACAGAGATCAATGACCGTCAGGTTCTTGACCTGAAAAGGTCAAGGGTTAAGGTCATTTGTGACAACTTTCACCAATCCTCAGATACATTACGTTGTTATTGGTTCATCCTCCCACCCACCCCCCTTAATTTCATTTGTCCAATGAGACGGAAAAAAAAGAAGAAAGAAAATGCACTCTTCCATCGAAAGAAACTGACGAGCACAAGTGGCGGGTTTCACAACACCAGGGGACATTACTCTCTAAAAGAATTAGAAATGGAATTCAGTCCTCTCTTAGCTTTCACTTTCGTTTTTTCGGGCGCTGAGGCCGTGCCGTTTCAAAATGTTCCCGAGGCGAGTTTGAAGACTGTGAAGACAATGGCAATGACCTCTTGGTCTTTTTTGTGTGTGCTGAATTGTGTGGGCTGTCTTCTGATGCAGGACATGACCCTGGGACGGCTACAGTTGCCCCTTTTTTGAAAAGAAATATAAACCCGGGGAAAAAAGGGATTGACTTTCCAATTAGCCTTAGATTCGTACGAAAATTTGGGCAAACCAAGCAATTTTTTTGTTTCTTTGAGATTAATGAGTTTTCCCCCAACCCCAAACATTGTGTTTAAATTTTTTAGAGCCAAAAAATTGACGCTGTGGGATACCCCAGAGTCAGTTAAAAAGGAAATTTAAAAGATTTTAAAAACAAAAGTGATGCTGTTTTAAATAAAACAAAAAGGGGCAAGAAAAGGGGGGGCGGGGGGTATTTTTTTTTTTTTTTAAAAAAGAAAACAAAAAAAATAAAAAAATTTTTTTAAAAACCCAAAAAACCCTAATCCAACGTGAGAAAAAAACCCACGAAAGGGGGGACGGGGCCGGGGCCAGGGCCGGGGTCAGGGGGCAACCCAAAAAAACCCAAAAAAAATTTTACCAGGGGAGTCCGGGGGTTTTTTTTTGAAATGTAAAAAATGCGGGTTGAAAAAAGAATGTTTGAAGTAAAGGGGAGTCCATGGGTGCAAAGAAGGGGCCCAACAAAAAACCAAGCACGGGTTTACGGGGGAGCTCAGTAAACTTTTTAAAAAGGGGGAAAACTTCATTCAAGGTTTTGTGAGAACTGTAGAGGGGATGACAAGGGGGAAAAAGGGCAAAAAACAAGACTTGAGGCAAAAAGGGAAAACAGTATTTTGAGAGTGTTAAACCCTCGGGTTCATAAAATTTGGGACAGATTAGGGGGACCAAAAGGAAAGCCGAGAAATTTTAAAAGAAAAATAAGGAGTGGTAAGAGAAAAGGTCAAAGATTACATGGAAGAAAGTGAGGAGGGGGAAAAGAGGAAGCTCAAAATAAAAATTAGGGCAATTTACCAGAGAGCCCCTAGAAGGTCCCCAGGGGAAAAAGGAAGAATGAAGACCGGGAAAGAGTCAGAGTTTTTTGTGGGCAAAATAAAGGGAGTTCAGAGAATGAATCAAAAACCCCCCATCATTTGGGCAAAAACCGGGTAGGCAAAAATGCAAAACCCAAAGACCCTAAAAAGGAATCAGAATTTAGGAAGCCAAAAAGAAAATAATAAAAAATGCCCAAGGATTAACAAGAAAGCCCGGGAAAGGAAAAAAGGCAAAAATTTAAAAAAACAATGACACCACAAAAAAAAAAAGAAAACCAATCAAATCGTTGAAAAGCTGAATTTAAACCAAAGAAAAAACAAAGGGGGAAAGACAAATTTAAAGTTTGATTCCCAAGGCGGGAAAGATTGTGACATTCACCCCCCAAACAAACCAAGCTGGTGCTGTTTGCCCTCAATCAGGCCCGGGACGAGGTCCAACCCCTGAGGTGAAACATTAAACTGTAAACAAACCCAACATGAAATTTTTCGTGGGCAAAGCAAAATCTTTTTTCTTCTAAGTTAATGACAATCTTAAAAACGTTACACCCCAGACTGTTTTCGGGAAAAAAAAAATTTGGTAAATCAAAAACAAAATAAACCCATGAGAGTCTTGAAATTAATGAAATTGTTTTCCTGAATAAAAAGGATGAGTTTTTAATTCGTAAAAAATGAGAAAGCCAATAAAAATTGGGGCCAAACGGAAGTAAGAGAAAAAATGTTTTATTTTCAGCAAAAGATTTTTGAATTTAAAAATTGCTGGTTTGATATGTTTCTGAAAAAGGAACCTAAAAGGGGTATACCCCCCCATGTTTTTTTGGCAAAGGGACCCTAAATGCCCAACTTTGCGATGATTTTGGGAAAAAAAAAATTTTTCAAAGCAATTATGGTGAAACTATCAGAGGGAAACGATGAACAATTTTAGTGGGGTTATAACAGAACCCAAACTCAAAGTTTAAAAACAATTATATTATTTAATTTTCAAAAACAAAAAAAATAGTAGATATAGTAAAATAGGGTATTTTTGGGGGATTTTAATTTTCCTGATGAAAAAGGGGGAGGGAACTTGGAATGGGGGAAAAAATAAGATGTTTTTTGAAAACTTTAGAGATGCCTTTTTAAAAACAGAAAGTGACTACCCAACTCGGTTTTAGAAGGACAGAAGCCAACAATTGATTTACTTAGTTTTTGTTAAGAAAAAATTCTTGATCTCATATTTTAAATAGTGACCCTTTGGGGAAAAGGTCACTTGATTTTAACATTTGAACTATATTTTTCCCCAAAAAAAAGACTAAAGAAACCCCAATATAAATTTGATTTACAAAAAAGGAGACAAAATAAAATGAGGAAAATGCTTTTAAAAGGTTCAACTTTTTGCTTTCCCCAAAAGATCAGGATTTCGAGGAAAAGTGGAATGTTTTTAAAATGCGAATTTTTAAAAAGTATGGGCGAAAGTTTCCCAAAAACTATTTGGGAGCCAAAATAAAATTTCTTAAACCACTTTGGATGAATGATAAAGTTTCTTTAAAAAAAATTTAAAAAAAAAAAAATCCCTTTTTTTAAAGGGATTTATTGACGAAAGATTGGGGAAAAAAAACGCAAAAAAAGCAAGAATGCGAAAAAAGAGCAAAAATGAAACCAAATCAACCCAAAAAAAGCAAAGAAAGGTAAAATAGCAAACCAAAGTAAAAAAAAACCCAAAAGTTTTTGGAAAAACCGGGAAGAAAAGTACAAAAGTAAAAACAGGGGGAAATACCTAAATGATTTGGAAAAAAAAAGGGTTGGGGCCCATTTAGATATGGAAAAGGGTAAATTTTAAAGGGGTTCTTTTCCCCCGGGCTTTGCTAATGAAGATAAAAAAAAACAACCTGCTATTGAATGTAGTTAAAAACTAATGGGAATTTTTAGTAAAAGAAAAAATAATTTTTTTCAGCGCATAGAGAAAATTGTTTGAAAAAGGGTTTATTCCCCAAACGCAGGGCCCTTAAATTTAAAAACCACCTAAAGTTCTAAAAGAATTAATAAGGAAATTAGCTGTAAACCCCCCATAAAAATTTTTAATAAATCATTAGAGAACAGGAAAATTACCCCCCGACTGGAAATCGGAGAAGTTTTCTGCTATTTTAAAAAAGGGGCAAAAAACTGAGCCAAAAACCAAAAAAAAATATCCCCGGTAAACTTAACTTGCAAATTTCATGCAAAGTGCTAGAAACCTTATAAAGAGTTTATTTGTATCTCAAATTCACTGATTTAAAATTTTTTTGCAGATGCCCGCATTGGGTTTTGAAAAAAAAGGGCCCTTTCATATCACAACTTTCTTTAAGTTATTGGGAAAATTTAGTTTAAAATGCTAGAAAAAAAGAACCCCTGTTATATAAATTTTCCTTAATTTTCCCTAAAGCTTTTGATACGGTTTCCGCATGGGGAGATATTGAAAAAAATGGAAGCATAAATTTTAGAAAAAAGGTTTCTAAACTTGGGTTAAAAGTTTTTTTTTCAAATAAAAAAAAAAGGTAAAGTGGGGAACGTAAGCGACAGAGAAAAATTTATGAGTTTGGGAACCCCAAGGGGTATTTTTGGCCTGTAACTTGGTTTTTTATTATTATTGACCCCTTCCAGAAGAGGGAAATATTTTTTTTTAAAAATTTTGCTATGACACAAAAATATATGACAAATTTAGATAATTAAAATAGTCCCGCAAAAAAAATTTAAAAAATTGGGCCTTTCCCAAAAATGGTTCCGAACCCAAATGGGAAAAAAAATTTTAAAAGTTGAAAAATTTTAAAATTTTGCATGTTTTGGGAAAAACAATCCAGAACATGAATACAGCAAAAGAAAATAAAGGGGAAATAAAGGGTGGAAAAGAAATTAAGGAAGAAAAAGGGTCTGGGGGTAATCTTTTATAAAAATTTACTTTTTGGGAATCCCCCCCAATTTATAAATTTTATAATTTAAAACAAACCAAAAATTTTGGGTTAATCAAAAAAACTTTTATTTACCTAAATAAAGAAACTTTTTAAAGCTATATAAAGCTATGGTTTTAAAACCGCATCTTGAATAAGGAAAAAATAAACTGGAAACCCCCACTTGAAAAAAACAGTCAATAGCAATCGAAAGAGTAAAAGAGAAACAAATTAAAAACTTGCAAGAATGAAAAAAGAAAAACCCTTTTTACAGAAATTAAATTACTTAAATTTGTACTCTTAAAAAGGGAGACCCTATTAAAGGGGGTTTTTATTGAAGGGTTTTAAAAAAATTTTACAAGCAAACGGGCATACAGTGGGAAAAATTTTTTTGAGGCTTTAAAACGGGTAAAAAAAGAAATTTAAACCCAAAAAATTTGTTTTAAACAGTTTTATTTCAATAAGGGGAGATTTAAATTTAGTAACAAGTTTTTCCCAACGGAAAAGTTTTTTCCAACTGCAAATTAAAATTTTTCTAAAAAAACTAATGTTTTTAAAATTTTGCTGGAAAGAAAGGGCTTGAAAATTTTTAAATACAGTTTTTGAAGCTTTTTAAGAAAAAAAAGGAAAATTTATATTGCTTCATTTTTAACCCCCGTCCCAAAAAATTAATAACACGAGGGGTTTCAAAAAAAAGGGTTAAAAAGCCTATGTAATTGATTTGTCCCTACATTACTACTACTTTCTAAATACACCATTTCATTTGGGTTTAGCCCTTTTCTGAGGTGTCTTTTAAATTGATTCAATTTTGATCACCCCCCCCTGATTTCTCTTTAAAGTCCCTTTAAGATAAATATAAATTACGAAACCCAAAAGGGACTAACCTCCAGCTTTTTCGTTTATGAATTCTTTAAGTGCAGAAACTTTCATTTACACGCAAAGCGGATGCTGAAAATATTGAAAACATGTGGATGGATATAAACCTGCCTAAAGGATCAAGAGATTTCCCACAAAACTTTTAGAGAAGCATCACATTTTACAATGCCAATATTCTCAAATGTTAGGGAACCCTAACATGGAAAAAATTAGCAGAAACTTACGTATGGTATGAGGGTTCCGTTGAGAAGTGGACCCCCAATGTCACTGGCAGAGAAGGATCTCAACATGCCCTATTTGGATGCCAAGTTTTTCTCTTATAAACTCTTGTAACGAGGCTAGTAAAAAACCTGAAGAGGATGTTAAAAAATCCTATGAGTGATGGTCATGAATAGAGATTCTTCACCTGTGAGGCGTCATAATGGACTTAAACACACACATGCGCTGATTTGGAAAAAAAAAATGGTGCACATAAAATCCTGGGTATGGCAAATCATGAACAAGAAATGACCACACACACAGTCACCCCAAACAAATTAACCCCATATTGCCCACCGCCCTGCCCACTCCTCAATTTGCGTAAACAGGTTGAAAAATTTAATGAAGGCCGATTCAAATTCCCGGGGATCCTGATATGGTAATTTTCCATGCCAAGAAGGGCTAAGGTATTTTTTTGGGAAAAACAAGTGTATTTTAAAACACTTTATTTGTAAAATCCTTTTTCAAAACATTTTTTCAAATATCCTATTTTTGAATACTTTTTTCTGATTATAAATCAACCAACTTACTGGATAATATATGAATGGAATTGCAGGCTCCCCAGCATTTTAATGATAACAATTGATAAAACACTATTTTATGAAGATTATACATTTGTGTCTTGTAGAGGATTTTTCGGTTTTGGTTCTTGTTTTTAAGAAACTTTTTTTTTTTCTCCAATATGGTTTTCATTTGCAAAGCGATTGTGTGTGGTCAGCTGGGCTACAACAGGGCTACAACAAACTATAACTGACCATTTACTTTGGCATTTGACAGGAAAAGGGTGCAGGACTGAGGAACAGCAAGTGTACACAAGACTTCGAGAAACATTAAAAACATACATGCACATTGCCCCTGCTTCAGGGAAAAAAGACAAAAAACAGCAATACATCATGGAAATCATGTTTATTGAACAATGAAGTCCATCACTCAAAAACCATCGGGACATAATTCTTTCAGACACATACTCAAACATTACAAACTGTCTAGCAAAACATCCAAAATGCAATTAACTTGAGTGATTTTTCTACCTCCGCTCATGAATAGACTTTTATTCCTCGTACAGTAAGGTTTCTCCCGTATAGTAATATAATGTCAAACTGGCACACTTTTCTGCTCCATGTTTCTACTGTACCTGCAGGGAGTGACTGTTACCAAAGTTCTTCCTTAACAGCGTGTTATCACTGCCCAAGAGAGGTAAGTAGAGTTGGGGTAAGTAGTAAACTTGGTGTCAACTGAAACCTGCACTTTCACCAGATTTGAACAACATAAATATCTTACGCTCTACTTTCTAATGAAAAACAGCAGCAGACATTACTAAGGAATATGAAAATAGTTAAATTCAGAAACAAATGTACATGTTTTTAGTCAGAAACAAACAAACAGTAATTAGGTGAGCACTGTTCTCTTCATCACCTTTTAAACCCAGTCTCATAGCACGTGGAAAGCATGCTGTGGAAGCAAGGCTTAAAATCTTCCCACTCATTTCAGACACTCCCAAAGTTACAGCTGGCCCAGGTAAAGGCCTATTTTTTCTATTTCAGTGTGTGTGTGTGTGTGTGTGTGTGTGTGTGTGTGTGTGTGTGTGTTGAACCTTGTTAATGCTGTATGCCTGAGGAAAACTGACATAAATTTGTCATATATATATCTGGAAGAGGTTCATTTCATTCCCAAGTATACCATTTGGAGGCTTCAACAAGTTTCATAAGCTTAAAAAATAAGGACCCAACTTCCTTGCTGCGATTGCTACATAGTCAGATGACCTGAGGGCAGCAAGAAAAAACACAGCTTTCAAAAAAAAAAACCCCACAAACTGTAGGGTTTTTGACAAAGTTCACCCTTTGTTTACACATTATTACTTCACATGAAAAAAAAATTGTTCCTGTGTTTGTGGAGGATTGATCAAGATGAAGGGTAAACGTTACTCCTAAATTTCATTTGCATTATCTTTTTTTCACAATTCACAACACATTTTATACAGTCTAAATTAACCAACACAATCCTGTCCTTCATGCTGTGAATTGTTTAAAAGCTATATCAGTCATCATCTCATGGTGCAAAGGAAGAACTGAAAACTAACAGATGGTTGCGATTTTTATCCATATGTCCAGAGTTACCCAGCGTATAACTTTATATAGCTTTTCTATTTTGAATGGTTGCATATATATCTTACTCTCAGCGTTAGTTTCTGGTCCTCGCACCTTAAATCAACACAGCAACCTTTCCCCATTTGTTTTCCAATTAATCCTTCTCTGTTGTCATTAATCGCAACAGGCATGCATGATTATGCAGCATGAAAGCAGGCATTAGAACTGTCAAACTTGATTCAAATTTACGACATGCATAAACATTCCAGTATGACTTAAGTACATGTGAAAATCAAATCCACTCAGGAACCGACACATCTAGGGGGAAAAACGCAACTGTTCAGTCTATAACCGTTATAACTGGGAACTAGTCAAGTATGAAAGTGTCGACAAAAAGACTGCTACATATTTCACAATGTATGCAATGTGAGGAATGTTCACAGTTACAGAAGTTTTTACTGTCACTGTCACCTTTACTCAAGACAGAAGAAAAAGCAAAGCTGTATGTGTGAAATAACAAAAATCTCAAGTTTTCATGGCAAATGTTGCTATCCTCCTTCCCAACAGCATGAAATGCTGTACCAACACAGTCCCCAGCAATCACAGTTTTCCCTTAATATGTCATGAAATGGTATGACCACCAGTTTCTCTCCTCTCTCTGCAGCATCTACACAAAGAGCGATTAAAAAAACAAACAACAAAAACATCAAATTGTTCATATATAAATACATGGCTTGCGCACCCTTCACTCAGTCACTGCTGAACCATACACTCTCTCAGACAGCACAGTAACACATTAACTACAGAGCCACATGCTGCAAGTACGAATTCCAGGCACTGGGGGAACTAGGAGTGGAACTTCTTGCTGCTGTCCTTGGCATGGTCCAACAACAGCTGGCAGGGCTGGAACTCAATGCCATACAGCGCCTGGTAGCGCTCCATCCTCGACACCAGGGGCCCTGCTCCATGCAGGTCCAGGTAGCGGAAGGGACCTGGTGATGAAAACATCAATGAAGTGACAGAGTGAACTCCTTAAGACACACCGACTTGCAACTGTCACACAGACTGTGGCATACAAAATGGTTAATGACCATGACACTTAAAAGTGAACATGTGTCCGATCTTTATACTGGCCAAACGATCTTAGCAAAATGAATCCTGCCTTTAACGCCTATTTTTCACACAAACACAGGTTTTCAAATCATGTAAAAAATAGAAAAATCATGACCAAAATCAACGATCATAAACAAGCAGCAAAAGAAATGAACACTGAAGAACATTAATCGAACTGATGTGAACACATACTGATTTCCCATTACATATTCTCTGATCACCGGTCAACAAAGCAGCAAAGGCTTTACATTTAGTTGTTGGAGGTAGACTTTGTGGGAATGCTGGTTTTTCCTCACCACCGCCATCAGAAACTCTGCCCAAAGAGACTGGTAAAAGTGCATGTTAAAACTCCCAGATTTTCTCCACGGGATATGACCCCCTCCTCCACCATCCCCACTTCCCTCAATTTAATTTGGGATTGTGAAAACCATCAGATTTTCAATAATGTGAAACCCTGCTATCTGATCATTTGTGGACAATCATTTCTGTTCAAATTATTCAGAAATGAAGCATGCAAGATTACCACAAAATATTTTTTCTATTACAGAATGTAGATAAACCTACACCTTTACTTTTCGAGTTATTGAATACTTTCAAAAAAATTCAAGTAATCAACAAAATTTCAGTTTCATTATCAGACCCTTTCCCCCTCCTCCCCATCCCTGAAATTGCCATGGGTACACCAAGTTACTTTCCTTATACACAGGATCATTCCTCAACCTGTGCGCACAAAGAAACTCTGACAAAGATGAGGAAGCCGAGTTCTACTTACCACCATGGAATGGAGGGAAGCCAAGCCCAAAGACTGCTCCAATGTCGCCATCAATCTGTAACATACATTTCACATCAATATTGTTTAAAAATGGTTGGTGCCCTTTATATTAAGTCATATCACCCAAAATGGTCGTTTTTTCTTTTTAAATTGTCCACAGTAATAGGATGAAAGTATCATAACAACATCATCAAAAACTCTCAAACAGTCTGAACTCTGGCAGATATTCGGGAACAAAGGAATGAAAAGGTTAAAATAATCTGCAAACCTTTCAATAACACCTGGAAAAAATCCTGTGACATGCTGAAGCTCAAGTAGAGGCAGAACACTTCAATTTATTTGTTTATGTACATGTGAGCTTCAGTCCTGGAGAAACTACAGAGGCCACTTCAGGCTGGGGAACAGCTGATCAAAAAATCTCTAAAAAATAGGCCGGGGTCCAGGGGCCGCCTAGGCCCCGGTGGGGTCCAGGGGCAACGCCCCGGTGGGGATCCAGGGGGGCGAAGCCCCCCGTCCGAAATGATTTTGAGCACTTTTGAAGACCTTTCGTGGCTTCTGGTGATAGGCAAATTACCCTGTGGCATGCAAAGAAACCAAACTAAAACATAATTACATGCAGCATGCAAAGAAATTAAAAAAAAAAAACTTACTTTATTCATTTGTTGATGTGCTGTAGTGCCTTGCTTCATAAGTTCAATAGTTCAGTCTTTACAAATTGAGTCCCAGTAATGTTCAGTGTATGTCACTGCTAAATGAAGCATCACCCACGGATATATTCAAAGTCAAATACTGACATCAGTCTAGTATATAGTCAACACTCATCTCCACTTTCTAGTGTAATGAAGCGCCTGCTTTAAACTGTTCAGTCTTCACACACTGAGGCCCATAACAGGTAGTTCTTCAGTACTAATGATGCATCAACCTCAAAGTCAAACTTCTTCAAAGTCAAATTAATGGAAATAGTTTTAATGCAAAAAAATATATATATATGTAATAGTAATAGTTAACACTCAGTGACTCACTATATCTTTACACAGCAACTCCTTTGCACACAGAAGGCAGCGAGCAACTCCAGCCTTGTTCACTTTGCGAATGCAAGTTGAAACTCGCTGATCGTAACCCGCCACTTTCGTTGATTTTTCAGTCCAGTCCCATCTCCATTTGTTGGCAATCGATCCTTCATCAAACGACTCGCCACGATTTACGATGCGAGATACACACGACATTTTGACTCGTGAAAGATGCAGAAAATGCTGCGAATATTGCGTTCGCAACTGATGCGCCCGCCTCGGCAATGGCTTCCTAAGCTCGCGGAAATACCCTCACAACCGCGGGCGGAACTGCCTATCACTAAAACCTGGATTGGAAATACTGGATACGGAACGGTACTGGACCGGGAGTGATCAAGTCCTTCGCAATTTTTTTTTCTCAGCGGATTTTTTTTTCCTCGGACGATCTTTTTTTTCCCTCGGAAGTCATTTTAAAAATCTCGGAATCCTCGATCCGAGAGAGTTCCCCAGCCTGCCACTTAATTGACCACTTGGCACTTTGCAGACCAGTTGTGCAGACAGTTTTCTCTCTGACAGTGTAGTCTTTAAACAGTTTACACTTTCCTCAAACAACAAATATTCTTTGCGAGAGCAGACTGAACTGAAACAAGAGAGGGATCCAATACTGAACAGTTTATATGATTACATGATTAATGGAACACAGCTCTGATGGAAAAATTATCCAGCTGCTTCCACTCCCATTTTTCTGATGGACAGAACAAACATTTAAGGTAAGCACATGCATATTTTCACACTTAATTATTCTTTCTTTCTTCAGAATTTAGTGACATAACCTATCAAAACTGCAGAAATAAAAGTAACACTCATAACTCATCTGCTTGGAAAGGTTAGAAATAAACATGTTCTCATTGGCCTTTTCTCTTTCTCTCATATTTCCAGAAGCCATAGCTCTTAAAACAAACCAGCAACCATAAAAAAAAAATTCAAGTCTAAACAAGATCCATGTATATAAAATGAATGAAGCCAAGCTCAGACATAGGAGACTCACAGGTTGGTGAGAATGCCGTCCTGCAAACAGTAGACAGCCTCATTGACAAATCGTGAGAACAGACGGTACCACACCTCCTCATCAGTGAGCCTGAAAACCACAAACACAATTCACATGTTACAAAGACAAGTTTTCATGGCGATATTTGTGTATAAAAACAAGATTCTAAACATTTTTTGCATGTCCACTCAAATTCTCACGGCTCATGCACTAACAGCTGATTTCATCACAAGTGAATCGATCTTGGAGGGTTTTTTTCTTTTCATCAACACTGATACACCTCACTGGCTGGGCAGTCAGCAAAGCTTCAATCTCACATTTAGTATCTTTTTTTATATGTTCTGTCCTTTCATTAGCATTACTCCATGCTGTTTATTCCAGTTGCCCCATACACCAACACATCTGCCTTTGAGCTCATCCGGTCTCAGGGCCACAAGGAGCAACCAATATTAAGTTGTGATAAAGTCAACCACCAGAGGAAACACTGTGCTGCAACCAAGTTACTTTGGGTACGTTCAGTAGAGCCAGGTCTGATCCAACATTCACAGGACACCACCTTCCAAGCTTTCTGCGGATGAAAATAATTCACAGAGATAGCCTGAGTGAAGAACCACCTCCCTCACTCTACAGTGCGCAACCACATTCATTAAATGACAGTCTCCATGAACCTACTCATACTAGAGACTGACAGGAATTCAATGGATAAAGCGTAAGTCACCATGAAAGCATGGTGTGAAATGCCACAGAATTAAAGACCCCCCCCCCCCCCCCCCCAGTTAATCAATAAAGATGAACAAAAGGATGCTATGGAGTTCAATTCTAATCTGCTTGACGGGGCTGTACTCTGTATTTCCCTTCTTCAACATCCTAGTATCAAGCAGGTCCAAGACACATCACCTGCGGTGTTGGTCAAGATATCTGAACGACATTCTCAAATCAGATCCATAAAGTGCATAAAGATCACTGTGCGCTTCAAGTCTTCCTGTTAGATTTCACAGTACACTGAACAACTCTAGGTTGGAACCAGCAGGGGCAAAAAATTCCCACAAAAAATGAAACACATGGGACTTGAACACAGGGCTTCCCAGCCTGCAAACAATGATGCAAACCACTGCACCAAGATAGCTGCAATCTGTTCTTAAAATTTTGCTTCAACAAAATCAAATGAATGTATTTTCAGTCACGTCATGTAAAGTCCATCATATACTTTACAACAAACACAGTTCACAAGTCACTCACTCTGTTTTGGGTTCCAGGTGGTACTTTTCCAGCAACTTCAAGGCACCTTCGTTTTCTGGTCTGCTTTTGCTGTTCTTTTCATATATGTAAAATCCCTTGCCCGCTTTTCTCCCTGAAATCAAACACCACTAACTTACACAAGTTCCAGGCATTGCACCAAAGAGTAAACTTTGACACCCCTCCCCACAGTCTACCATGTAACTATGTCATACCTGCAGACGTCAACTCCCATTAAGCAATATCATCAACAGCTGCAGCATATTTCGGTACTTTTTTTTCAGTACTACTGCAGTATGGAAAGTCTCTCTCTCTCACTCACACACACACACACACACACACACACACACTCACACACACACACTCACATATATACACACATACACACACTTGAAAAGCTTTCTTGCAGTCATCTGCTGATATGGAAATCTGTTCTGCAAGAAAACCGGTAAAAAGTACTTCCATTTGAATTGCTCTTGGGTCTGTGAATGTGATAGCAAAAGAACAAACAAAATCTTGGGGATAAGAAGTCTTATACACACTCTGTATGGCAGTAGTCCACAAAAGTATCTCAGTGGTCAAGTCACATCGTTCAGTCTCATCAAGCATAAGTTTCTGATTATAGACCTCAAGCATCTCTTGATCACAGATACAAATGATCCCCTTTTTTTTTTAAAACACAAGTTCCACACTTGTTTCCTTTTGCTACAACTGCAATGTCAAAACTGTTGGCACAAGAGTGCCCCAAAAGCTCTGCACTGTCAAGAAAGATTATCTAGAAACTGAAAGCACTAGAATTTTAGCTGGAAGAAGCCTGAGGGACTTAACAGCCCAAATTTCACAAATCGATTTTTCCCTCCCCTCCAACTTTCTTTTTTCCCTGTGTGTGTGTGTGTGTGTGTGTGTGTGTGTGTGTGTGTGTGTGTGTAAATACAGGTTAAACATTGTGCACCGATAAGATAAACAGGCCATTTTGAACCAAAAGTCTGTTGAAAAAGAACCAATTATTCTCACCAAGGAAGGAGCTGCTGACCATCTCTTTGAGCAGATTGATGTCACCCCCTCTGAACCTCTCTCCAAAAGCCTTGCCCAGATCCTCAGCCACATGGGCGGCCACGTCCACACCCACTTCATCAGCAAGGGTGGTCACTCCCACTGGAAGGCCTCCGGCTTTTGTCAGTTTGTCAAGCCGCTTGGTGCCACCCCTTCCTGCCATCAAAATGGAACAGAACAGTTACTGAGGATTGGACAGCCCTGCTACCGTGCAGTGCTCACCGCAATGACACTTTTGTGGATATAGGAAATGGACATATTTTCATGTTTAGTCTTAACTCAAATTTGACAGGATATGTGTATGCATGTAAGGACCACGATTACTGGAAATGCTCGGGCATGTCGAGAGCTTAAGTACAAGTTTACACATATATGAGAATCCCATGGGTACTGTTATTTAAATGGTCTGCCAGTTTTGACAAGACAAACGTTTGTCAGTCCCAAGACAGAGAGTTTTTTTGTTTTTTTTTTTTTTTCCATTTTTATTCCGTCTCTGTTTTCCTCACCCCTCCTCCACAGTAAAAATTTACTGCTGCAGAACTTCAAAAGCAAGTTATCCGCATACCAAAGGCAGTATGGCGTCAGGTTGATCCAATAGGTAAGGTAATGTTGCTTATAGGCCAGCCACCTGCAAAGGGCCATATCAGGGCTGTCACCACGTTAAAATCAACTCACAAGTCATCCACAAAAAAAAGCACCATTCACACATTTCTTTAAAATACACCTTCTAAAAACACATCAGAAACTTCATTACAAATCTTTCTTCCGTAAAATCTTAGATCAGATGAAAAATGTTAATCTCTTCTAGAAACTCAAAGATCACGTCAGGTGGGATATCTCTGAACCAAGTTTTCATGGAGTCTGCTGTAAAGTGTTTATGTCACATCGTGCAAGTCCCAACATTCTAACAGAATATGTCTCACTGTGTGTGATACATGATATGGAATGCACCATGGAGCTTTTTTGCCTTTTAAAAGATCAGAATGGGTGTAAAACAAGTGGCCTGTATGCAAACGGCACAAGACAGTTTCGCCTTTACGGCCGCCTCTGGAACATTGTAAAGACTCTCAGGTCTGGACGGATTTTAAAGTAGTTTGTTATCAGTCTGTGAGATCCATTCCTCTTGCCACAGGTCTTTGACGTAAGCCTGTGTTTTGGGTTTGAGATCAGTGTGAGGAATAGACAACCTGCCCAACTTTTCCTTTGTGGCACTCTTGGCAAGTTGATCAACCATCTTGTTGCCTCGAATGCCCACATGGCTGGGAACCCAAGCAAAAACTATGTAGCATCCATCTGATTTCAGAGAGGTGTATAGCTCGAAAACTTTCAGCAGCTGAGGCTGGCTATGGCCTCCAAAGCAGAAAGGGAGTCTGACAAAATGAGGAAATCTCTATGTTTGGATTTATATACTATTTTAAGAGCCAGGACCAAGGCTGTCAGCTCAGCAGTGTTTATGGAGCTATCGGTGGGAATGTGTTCAGTACATCTCTGAAGGGGATCTGTTGCACAAAACACAGCAGAGGCAACTCCCTCCTCAGATTTGGAACTGTCAGGGAAAACTCTTTTGTAGGATGGAAACTTAGAGCACAGTTCGACAAAAAGGGACTTGTATGCCAAGGAACTAGTGGAATTTTTCCGGTACGAGGCCAAATCAAACCAGATCGTGGGACATCTGGAAGCTTGGAAAAATCACAAACTACTCCAATCTGTTTTGTCCAAATGGGAAAGAAGATGAATACCAGACCTGCCTACCTCATGTTGTGCTCATCAGTAATAACCACAGAGATTTTCAGTAATTTTGCATTTCCTTCAGTAATTCCACGGACGCGTAATACACGGCGTTTTTGAACAAATAATGTGTACAAAACTCCAACTACATTTTTAACATTGAACAAATAATGTGTACAAAACTCCAACTACATTTTTAACATTTTAACAAAAAATATAAACAGTAAAAAAGGAACAAAAACAACAAAGCAGAATTAAAATACCTTGGGATGATGGCAGATGACGGACTCAGGACAGGAGTTTCAGGTCAATTCAAAGGTGATATACTTGACAGTTTGTAACTTACACAGCAGTCACCACAGATGACACCACTGATGAAGAACCTAATGTACAACCCCCCCCCCCCCCCCCCCCCCCCCCCACAAAAAAAAAATAAAAAAATATGTGTGTGTGTGTGTGTCCCTGAGCTGTGCTGACAAGATAGTGGCGAAAATGAAAAGGACCTTTTCATTTTCGCCACTATCTTGTCAGCACAGCTCAGGGACAAGTTGTTTTCGCAGATCAGCTCACACAACAGTCTTTCTGCGTTGGTGATCTTCCGTGTGTGGGTCTGACGGCTGCTCTCGCTGGATTTCGTAAACAACGATGTGATCTTCTGACTGGAGGCACTCGCAGCTGTCTCTTTGTGCATTTTCCCCGAGATATGGCGCTTGCAGTCATTTGCTCCCCCATGTCCGATGGAGAAGTCTGAATTGCACACCGAGCAGAAATGAGTATACAAATCCAGGTCCATGACAAGGCCAAGTCCGCGTGTATTTACTTCGGAACACTTGCTTCTTCGCCTTCTTCCGTTGTGGCACAGTGGTTTTCGAACCCTCGTCATCGGTTTCATGCAAACGTTTAGAAGATTTCTCCGCCATTTTCACAATCGCCGGCAAAAAATCGGTTGAAACTTTGTCTTACAATGGCTGAACAAAAAGCTTCGAATGGCGCGCACAGATGTGATGGCGTGTCGTGTTGGCCCACAGCACCACATTGACCAATCGCAAGTTCCGAACTATCTGTGGTTTCGGCTTGAGTCAAGGGAAGTTACTCTGCGGTCTCGGAAAGGTCTAGCAGTCGACAATTTTTCGAGTCTGAAATTTGCGTAGTTTTTCAATTTTCTTTTCCGTAATTTCGCACGGAAAATCGTACCTCCGTAATGGGGGGTTAATTTCCGTAAAATTACGGACGATTACGGAAGGGTAGGCAGGTCTGGAATACCCATGGGTGGAGTGGAACTGGGGTGGTCATCAAATTTCTTTTGGAATTTGGGGTCGAAAACACAGTCATGTGCAGGGTTTTCAGGTTCAGAAGAGAAACTCGGACAGTAATTCAAGGCAAGTTTTTGTTGATGATTTGAGAGGGATGGTTCTCCTGCCTCAGCATACAGGCTATATACAGGGTTGGTGCGGTGCGCACCCAGACACAATCTAAGCCCTTGATGGTAGATTGGATCTAGACTTCAGGTAGGAAAGTCTGGCCGAGCCATACACTACACACCCATAGTCCAGTTTGGAGCGGATCAGAGCCCTGTAAAGATGGAGGAGACTTTTCTTGTCAGCGCCCCAATCTGTGTGTGCCACAACTCGCAGAATGTTCAATGCTTTCTGACATGCAGTTTTTAAGTGCTGAATATGAATTCTAAAGTTCAGTTTTTGATAAAAAATATCACCCAGAAATTTGGCTTCTTTCACAGCTGGAATGGCGGCCTTGTCCAGACGAAGTTCAGGATCAGCAAAAAACTGGCGAAAATTATGAAAATGGACTGACCGAGTTTTGGTACTGGAAAAGGTAAACCCAACAGCAGACTGTCAAGAACAGTCACTGAATCAACCTGAAGATCGTGTTTTGGTCACAGACAGGAAAATGAAAGGAGGAAGCCTATGTCTGGAAAGTCTCCAGTCTGCAGGCAGAGATAGGTCTTCTTCAAAACCCACCATCAGGGACACCTGGCCCCCTAGCTTCAAGCTTATGTGGTGGTCAGCTCAGCCAACTCTTTTCACAGATCCCCGGCTGATTGACACCAGAAATGGCAGGTAACAGAACTGGCTTTCATGGTCATTAGATTAAAACATACTACTTCTAAACAGAGGCGCACCACTCAAAACGCCCATGTTCAAGTGGGTAACCGAGTCATGAACCTCAGGGATACAGCAGCCCTCAACAATGCCAGGACCCCTTGGTCCATGAGAGAAACAGACCTTTACTCATATGTTGCTGAAGGAAGAATGTGTAGCCCAATTAAATTTATCAACAATCTTCCAAAGTGAGCTGCCATCGCATCCTTGGCACACCAACCAAGTGCAATCTGTCAGACGCACATTCCAGTGAGACAGCAACACTGAAAACGTACCCGACACATTTAACCTACATAGTGCTGAATTTCTTGCCATCTTGAGCTTCACAGGACTGGAATCAACAGAGTAACGCACCTGAAGAACACGGATAGCTTCAGCCAACAAGGGGGCCAGAATGCGTGTGGTGTAGAAGCCAGGCCCGTCTCCAACAGTGATGACCACTTTGCCCTGACGAAGTCCCACATCCACTGCTGAGGCTGTCAACATGATGGGTGGTGTACGAGTGAGAGACAGAATAAACAAAGCAACAAAATCACATCATCGTTTTAATGATAAAGCAATTTTTCTAGAATGTTACATGATCCAAGTTAATTCTGATCTGTTTCTATAAACATACGAGTATGAGTGAAAGAGTGAGTAAGTGCATGTGCGTGTGTGTGCGCGCGAGTGTGTGTGTGTGTACATTTGCATACGCACGCATGCATACATACTTGTATACATGTAAAGGTGTCCATTAGCATGCTTGCTCATGTGCAAGTGTTATCCCTACACACCTGTAGTGTCCTTTGACGTTTTCTTGGTTGTGATGATCTCCAGCAGCTGCATTTTGTCCACAGGTGAGAAGTAGTGCATGCCAATCACCTGTATACACACACACACACACACATACACACTGAGCATGACAATTTGTCCTGAGAAATAAAAACATTAGGTTTTATCACACAAATTGGCATCTTTGTTAGCTTTTGGGCCTTTCTTTTCCATTTTGATAAAGCCAATCGCCTTGGATTTGGAGTTCTCTAGAACATGTTTTCACAGACTAAAGTCAAACCAGTTCTGCTGATATTAGAGGCTGTCTTCTCTAGTTCAAATCAGACATCAAATTTTTCATCAAAGTGATGTGTTTATCAACTTCATTTACTACCTGTTTGCTGTTTCACCGTATCTTTTACTACTGTTAATAAACATTAATCTAAGCTGTTTTCACTTTCATTCCATTGTCTGAGCTGACTGTAAAGACTCAAATATTGGAATCGTTGCTCTTAAATGCAAACACAAGTAGACAGACTGATCTACTTTAACTCTGAGAAAAAAAAAAGTGAACGATGTACCATAATAAAACAAGCTTGTATTTTTCTTTCTTTCCTTCTTTTCAAGCATCTTGTTGGGAATCAACAGAAACAAAATTCAAACTGAAAATATGAAGCACACTTGGCTTACAAGCATTTGTTCTACCAGACATCACTCCTTGAATAAAGTATGAGACACAGATAGAAGCCACGTCCTAAAGGACATTTCCCACCTTTTCAGGTCGTTGACTGGCCTCTGCGATCTGTGTGATGGGCAAGGCTGATGTGTTGGAGGCGAAGATGCAGTGCTCAGGGATTAACTGGAATATACAGAATGACATCGTCAGAGCTCTGTTCTGAATCAATCTCTCTTTAAGTCAAAACATGTACAGAAATACACTCACTAAATTCATTCATTCAGACAGATTTATGTTTAGTATTCAATTATTGCCACTCCTCCTTCTTCATCTGGATACAATCTAATCAGTCATCTATAATCACTATGAAATTCATGAAACATTACCTTAAAAAAAGCAAAAGAAAAAAAAAGCATCAAAGCGCCTTTACAATGCTGGCTCTGATCACTGGAAATTGACTGCAAGACTCTCGTCAGAATGGTTCAATCCAAGACTCCAAGAGCCAGACAGCACGTATAGGACTGAACCAGTATGATCACCGACTTCGAAGTCCTTTGCTAGTAATCAGTGCCACAACTGTCAAGACAATTCATTGTTGCTGCTTTCAAAAACATTTCCCTGGATTTCATAGCATCTGTCAGGATCATCACTTTTTCAAATAGCATGAATTACCAGACACTTAAAAGCCATCATTGCCTTTCCTCTAATCAGTAATTGTAAGGATTTCTATCATGCACACATACAAATACACATCATGTGCATACATACAACATAGGAATGTTGATCCAGTGATGAAAAGCCTAGAAGAGAACAAGGACTTACAGGCTCCACTTCCTTGATGACTTTGTGCTTGATGTTGATGTCCTCAAATACAGCTTCCACCAACATGTCACAGGAACCAAAGCGGTCGTAGGTCACCGTGGGATCCAGGTTGGAAATGATGGAATCTCGCTCAAAGCTGCAGTACAGGACAGCATTAATCAGTCAGCACTATTCCAAACACACAGAGAGTATACTGTTATCTCAGAAAAGGAAGCCAACAAAACTTATCAGTCTGTCATTTTATAGTTTTTTTTACCTCTACACAAATTCAATTTCTTTACTAAGCCCATGAAATCTCACTGGTTATGTCATAGTGGAACTTTCAGCCCACATTTCTGATTTGTGTAAAATATGTGTACCAGTACTACTTCATTCTAAGCTCTTAGTCTTACACACTGACAGTGAAATTACACCAACACTCATCCCAATCGTCAGTATTTTCCCTTTTATTCTGCTTCCTAATTTTTGCTCATTTTCAAATTACTTAAATTTTTGAAAACTCTTTTTTATCTTTGAAATGATTTTTCTTCATAATGCAGAACACAGAAAAAGGAATGTTAAGTTTTTCTGCAAAAGCTGAATACCACTTTCTGTTTGACACAATTCAGTACCCATCCACCCTGTCCGCTTACCTGGTGATCTTCTTGCGCTTGACCTGTGCGTCCAGTCCTTTCTGCACCTGGTCCTGACCCCGAGCCACTCCCTGAACGTTCATGTCCTTCAGTATCACCTGCATGCCTTTGTCGATGCTCACCTGAGCAATACCTCCCCCCATCAGCCCTGCTCCCAGCACGCCCAGCGTTCTGGAACACAACCATCATGATGAATTAGAGTTCTATATGTGTGTTCTGGAACACAACCATCATGATGAATTAGAGTTCTATATGTGTATCATTTATTCCACATATATGTAGTATGCACTCCCAGCATTCTGGAACACAACCATCATGATGAATTAGAGTTCTATATGTGTATCATTTATTCCACATATATGTAGTATGCACTCCCAGCGTTCTGGAACACAACCATCATGATGAATTAGAGTTCTATATGTGTATCATTTATTCCACATATATGTAGTATGCACTGCCATGAAGATGAGACTGTCGTCCTATAAGCTGAAAGCTCTTCACTCTCAACAGTTCACTCCCTTGAGAATTGAAAAAAATAATTTCAAAGAAGACAATTTATCACTACACATTCATCATATGATTTTAAGACAAGAATAACATAATTTGACATCTCAAGAAGTGAATTTACTGCATCAATACTAAAATCTAGGCTGAAAAGTATCATTTTCCTTTGTTTATTTTTCTTCATCAAAAAGGCCATTTTGAGTGTCACCACCTTGGATCAGACTGATTCTCCGACTTCATTTGGTGGGTGAGAGAGAGAAAGAGAGAGAGAGAGAGAGAGAGAGAGAGTGTATGTGTTTGTGTGTGTGTATGTGTATGTATGAATGTGTGCGAGTGTGTCTATGTATGCGTCGCACATGCGTGCATGTGTGTGTGTATCTATATGTGTGTGTGCCTGCGTGTTCAAGCTTTCCCCAACAAAATACAAAGCAATACAAAATAAGACACAAAATGTTTCACTGAATCACAACAGTATTTCAAACGCCCAAATTCGTTTTTTTTTTTTTTGACTTACTGCACAGGTCTCTGTGGTTTTCCAAATGGATTCTTCTTGCAGGCCGTCTGTCCGTGGTACAATCCAATCAAGGCTTTGGACTGTGGGGTCATTCCCAGTTCACCAAACCCCTGACACACCACACCATGCAATATGTACACCTACACAATTTCAGCAACTACAAAATCTGTAAACTATGTCTTGCTTTTTCCATTAAACAACTCCATTCATGAACAGAATGAATCTGATCACTGGTCTTTTGTTTTACGGTAAAAATGGTCTACAAGTTGAACAGTTGCATTCCAGGCCATCTGGCTGTATACATGACAACATGTGATGTGGTAAAACCACATTGTTGCTGCTGATCTTCAGGATCAAATTTCTGGTGTCAGGTGGTGCAGAGAGCCGTCTGGCTTGCTACTGAGACCATAATTACTCCAAACTACGGCAATAATCAATGGAAGGTTTGCCCATAACATGTAGTTACTCAATTTCACAAAATATCATTTTAGCGTTACGTATCATGTTAACATCCTCTTAACCAAAAACATCCCCAAACCCTTATTTTTCTCATCAACAGTTCGAAATCCAGAACAACATACTGATTTTTTTCTCTATCAAATTCAGGATTTTGAATATGATTTTTGAAACTGAAATTCCATTAAAATTCAGGATGATCAACTGCTAAGCCATGTTTTGACGCAATATAATACTGATAAAAGGACATTCTTTTGTTTCAAATACACACATGGAAGCCCACTTACAATAAACTATATGCTCATTTAATTCCAACTGGAAAAAATGGAAGAAATACACTAAAATGTTAAAATATTTAACTGGGTTGTTGTTTTCTGTGATGACACAATGAAATTATGTTATTAAATCATGACAGGGCTGACAAAGTTCAGCATACACAGATACACGCTATGAACACACACAGTATATGTAAAGACATCCACATCCACAAACCTCAGACTCTGCTTTGTATCCGGCTGCCTGTCCTTTGTCCACTCCAGTGCGTACAACCTAGACCACAGACAGGCACAGAATCCATAGTTTTACCTGTACAGTTCCTTCTCCCTCACTTGTTTTCCACAACAACCACACTCAATAGGTCTCATGCCCCTATGACTTATCCCTCAACAGGATTAACTCATTCCATACTTACGTCCACTAATCTACATAGGCCAACTACAATTGTTTCATGTGTATATCAACATATATGAACAGGAAATTTGAAAATAAGTAACACTGCCCACAAATGTTTCATTTGAAACTAACCCTCTTACCTGTAATCAACTGACAGTTTAAGGCTAATAACTGAGGTTTCTGATGTGATCAGTTTTTGTTCTACTTTGTAATGCTTGAAAAGTGCCAAATGTTCCTCTCTTAACAGTTTTCTGACAGTGGAGTACACTGGGTTTTTATATATGTTATACTCAAACCTTGAGCTAGTGTCAAAATTTCACACCGATCTGTTACTTTGCAATAGTTTGTTCCCATACTAACCCATCAAATGTATATATCCATGGCAAACTAAGGGGTGAAAACTGGCTGTATGGAATAAGTGAATACAACTGCGCTGGGGGTTATTTGTTGTTGTACCCTGGCTAAAAGACTCCAGGGATCATCCAAACAGCCGAAGTACTTGAACACTGTGGTACAAATGCATCAGCTGGGGATGAGAACATTACGTGTGTGACCGTTTTTAATTACCCCGCCACATGGGCAGCCACACTCCGACTTCGGGGGATTTTGGAGACTGATAATGTTACGCTAGGCGCTTGTCACAACTGAAGACAATCCCCGTATAACTATGCAGGGCATAATAACATTTTGGTGTAGCCTTGGTGTTCTAGCCATGTCAATTGGCCTGACACAGCCCTAGGCTAAGGCGGAGAGGTTGTTTTAGCATATGCAATCGTTCACAAGTACAAGAATTTATATTGATGAGTAATGCACCAATCACTTCCCACTGTAACATTTGTTAAGAACCCCTCTCTACGACACTTCTTTCTTGAATCATAGTTGCCAACCTCCCAGAGTCAAAAAGAGTAACACCTCATGGGGGTGGGTTCGGGAGGGGGGCTGGCCCCCCTCCTGATCAGCGGGGTCAGGGGGCGCAGCCCCCTGAAGCTGAAGCCTTTTTTTACACTCTGACAGGCATATTTTTCATCTCCTGATAGGAAAACTAATCAAAAGCAAGCCTATTATTAAACCATATCAAAGCATGCATATTAGTATGTTGCATACAATGCAATATTTTGTGTAAAAAAAAGCCTCTTATGTAGGTAGCCACCATATTTTTTTCTATAGATTAATATACAAAACACACAAAATAAGACTTACCCAAACAGCTTTTTTATCTTCCATATTGATGTAGGATGAACATAAAAGATGCTCTGCCCTCCCAATCAACAGCACTCACAGTCCTGGGCTTCCATCAGCTACACCCACATTCTTCAGTTCAAGTTCCATCAACTTCACCCTTCTGCCCTTATGATCTCACAACTACACCCCATAGCATGTGAAGATTGACGGAGTGTTTTTGACGGCTGCCGATTCCTCAGCTTCGTTGTTTTTTTTTTGTGCTTCGTGGTCTTCTCATGATCGGCCAGATCATTTCTTCCCCCATGTGAAATATTCACTGGACATCGACACACGGTGCAGACAGCAAACTTTTCACCCTTTGAAGGGCAAGAAGTGACCCATGGAAACTTGTCTTTATAAGCTGGCAGATACTGCTGGAATCGTTTAGGTTTTGTGGTTTTCTCCATGCTACCACTTGAAGACGCCATGTTGACTATTTGAACAGCAGCTATGCGCATGCGCGGAATGGGCCTAGTTATGCCCCTTTCATGCTGACTTCCGAGTTTACGATTTCTGTTCAGTCGGACCAGTTGCCAAACGTTCTTTTATTTCATTTTGGGCTCTTTTTTTTTTCTTTTTTTTTTTTGAAAACTCGTAAACCGGAATTTTTTTCAGCAAACAACGAAAATAGAGACATATTAAAAAAAACGATATGTCCCGGTTTTCCCGTAACAGTTGGCAGCTATGTTGAATGATGAAAAGAAATCTCGTGAATGATCATCTCTCTCACAGTGTGATACTTTTTATTTCAGAAGCAAGACCCTTGCTATATTCCAACTTGTGATGGACATCCTCATATCTGTACTGGCCATCCCCCTCCTCCCTTTGTCTGTCTGTAGCTGCACTGATGAAAAACTTGCCAGCATCACAATCTCTGAACAAATCATTTCTTACTCACTTGAAGCCCATCTGACTCCGGAAAGAACCAATTACTTTGGCCATTTTTTGTCTTCCTTTGCCTCTGATCTTGCGAGACTAACATAAACATTTCTTCTTTTGTATCCAACATGAAATACGATCCTTAAGAGCGCTGGTCATAAGAGGAAATCAATCACTTTATGGCAAGTTCTGACCATATTCACATTTCACAAAGTTCTGCATTTCATTACGAGTTGGGTTTTGTTTTGCACAAACTAAACTGCTTTTCCCCTTTCTTCATTCTCCTTGAGGGTTGATTTCTCTAAACACCCACACATCAAATTCTCAAAAGAAAAAGAATAACACTGGGATGTCTTAACACTTGGATAATGGCACCTTCAACTATCTACTGCAAGCACATACACACAAGATAAGATAAGATAATGTTGCTTATAGCCCAGCCGACCGCAAAGGGCCACATCAGGGCTGTCACCACGTTAAAATCAACTCACCAGTCATAAAAATTAAAAAAACAAAAAACAAAAGAAAAACACCTTTCACACATCTCTTCAAATGACATCGTCTAGAAACGTACCAGAAACTTCGTTAAAAATCTTTCTTCCGTAAAAACTTAAATCAGATGAAAAATGTTAATCTCTCTCAAAAACTCAAGGATCACGTCAGGCGGGACATCCCTGAACAGGATCTTCATGGACTCCGCTGTAAAATGTTTGTGTCTCACATCGTGCAAGTCCCAACACTCTAAAAGAACATGTTTCATTGTGAGTGGCGCATGACATGGAATGCACCACGGAGCTTCTTCACTCTTTAAAAGGTAAGAATGGGTAAAATACGAATGGCCGGTGTGCAGCCGGCACAGAACCGTTTCCTCTTTACGACCACCTGACGCAGATGGGAGGAAGTCCTTAAGGTTTGGACGGATCTGAAAGAGTTTGTTATTCGTCTGTGTGTTCCAATCCTCCTGCCAGAGGTCTCTCACATAATCGTTAATTTTGGGTTTCACATCTGAGCTGGGGATATAAATGTTGGACAGTTTTTCTCTTGTGGCGTTCTTGGCTAAACGATCAACCATTTCGTTCCCGCCGATGCCAACATGACCAGGAACCCAAGCAAGAGTAATGTTGTAACAATCCGCTTTCAACTTGCTAAAAAGTTCAAAGAAATGTAAAAGTTCTGGATGCTGAAGGCTGCGGCCAGCTATGGCCTCCAAAGCTGACAGCGAATCCGACAGAACCAGAAAGTCCCTCTTCGAAGATTGTGAGATTATCTTCAAAGCCAGAACCAGAGCAGTAAGTTCAGCAGAATAGACAGAAGCATCTGAATGTATATGTTCCAACAGTATCTGAGAAGGAGCCCCAGGGCAGTAGGCTGCACAGGCCACTCCATCTTCAGACTTGGAACCGTCAGTGAAAACTTTTTGATAGGATGGGAATTTGGAACAGAGGTCAGCATACAATGCCTTGTACGCCAGAGAGCTGGTAGACTCTTTGCGAAAAGCTGCAAGATCAAAACGAATCTCTGGTGTGAAAAAGGTCCACGGAGGCTGATCCGGAAACTTGGAAAAATCGGACACTACTCCTAGGTCTAGACCTGCATTCCGCACGTGAGGCTGCATACGAAGACCAAACGGCGGAATACATTTCGGGTTGTTTTCAAACTTACTTTGGAACGGAGGGTCAAAGACACAGTCATAGGCAGGGTTTTCTGGTTCCGAGAACAGTCTGATATAATAATTCAAAGACAGTTTCAGCCTGCGGTTGGACAGTGAAGGTTCACCTGCCTCTGCGTACAAGCTGTACACAGGGGTGGTGCGGAACGCTCCAAGACAGAGACGAAGCCCTTGATGGTGGATAGGGTCCAAGAGTTTGAGGTAAGACGATCTTGCAGAGCCGTACACAGCACAACCGTAGTCCAGTTTGGAACGGACCAAGGCTCTGTAGAGGTGCAGCAAAGTTTTCTTATCAGCGCCCCAGTCAGTGTGTGCTACGACCCGCAGAATATTCAGCGCTTTCTGGCAAGCAGTCAGAGGTTTTTAATGTGGCTGAGAAAGTTAAGTTTCTGGTCAAAAATCACTCCTAGAAATTTGGCCTCTTTGACAGCTGGAATGCAGACCTGCCAACCCCCTAAGAGACCAATGAGTAAGAATTTAAGCTCAGTGAGGCAGAAATGTGTAATTTCTGAGAGCTAAGAGTAATCGAGCGCGACATTTACCTTTTTTCAAACAAACACGATGTGATGAAATTGTTCACACAATTTTTGTGAACTTTGCTTTTCTTTAAAAACAAGCTTTTCTTTTAAGTGTCACAAGAAATCTGTACAAATTATGAAAATGTAGAATACACTGGAAACACACACAAATCCCCTAAACCATCATGGCATGGCACACCAAGGCTTGATAGTGCGCCAGAAACAACCTAAAAAATTGGAAATGAAATGAGGCAGGGAACAGTAAACAATAAACAGTAAACAAGTGGGGTAACATTTGCTCCCATTTTATAAGGAAACCTAACACAAAATAACTTTTATTCAAGACTGGCACAACCTTTTAAACTTGAATAAGGTCAGACAAATACACATAGACGAACAATCTTATCTAATAGTGGGGGAAAAAAACAAGCGCAGGCCAACAACTCAACTGTTTTGATAGTAATGACTTGGCAAAGATTTGGACTTGAGGAGGGGGGGTGGGGGGGAGGAGGGGGAGTTTGAAGATGGAGAAACTGGGAACATGAAATAAGAAAATACATAACCTAAAAAATGTTCTCCCCTGTTGATGATTCTGTGCATGTGGGGTTGGCTATCAGCTCAGTGGTGATTGTGTCATTTTTAAGTATCGCACCACCCCAGGAAAGAATTTGTCCCCCCCCCCCCCCCCCCCCCCCCTTCCTGACTTCCATCAATCCCCAACACAAACGGTCCATTCTGCAGTCGAGATGCAGCAGCAGTTAAGCCTTCCATGAGAAGGGTCCTTACAATGTGTGTTGTCTTTGTTCGACCGCTCTTGAACTGTTTGGCGATCTCCGAATCTGAGAACACTTCTGTAAAAAGCTGGGATGCATGGTCGGCTGCGCTAAGACTAAGAGCGATGTTGTGCTCGACGAAAAATCCGGCCACCAGTGCTCCAGCCCCAATTACCCTTTTCCTAATTTCATCCTCTTTTGAGGTGTCTACAGTCTGAAAAAAGTGTTGATGCTGGAAGAATTCGGCGCGTTAGTGGAATCGATGTGCTTGCGTGACTCAAGGTGACGCTTCACATCCACCATCCCGCGATTGGAAATTGTGAAGTCCGACTCGCAAGTGGTACACCGTGCACAATTTACACCTTTAGCCGAAGGTCGTATGCAGGGGAACTTTTCCGAGTATTCTTTTCGGAACTTTTGACCAAGTTTTTTCTTTTTCGCATCTTGTCCAAAACTTTCTACTCCACGTTTCGACATTTTCGTAGCTAAAACTTCGAAAAGACGCCAACTTCGCTGAATGGTAAAGATGGTGAAACGAACTGCGCATGACCGGAAACGCTTCTTGAAGATTACTGGTTATACGCACGGCGCCGTGCGTGTCTGTACATAAGCCGATTTTTTTCGTCCGTTTTTTTTTTTTTTTTTTTTTGAAAACTTTCAATGCGTAATTTTTTGGCTAAATGCGTAATGGCGTAAGAATTATCACTTGGGCGTAATAAATTACGCGAAATGCGTAATGGTTGGCAGGTCTGGGAATGGGAGATTTCCCTACTTGAATTTCAGGATCTGGAAAAAACTGACGGAAATTATGGAAGTGAATACACTGTGTCTTTGTAGCAGAAAAGGTGAAACCGTTTTCATCCGCCCACTGATGGATTTTATCCACGCAAAGCTGGAGCCTGCGCTGGACGCTCGGGTACAGGCTTCCAGTTGCGTAGACAGCAAAATCATCCACAAACAATGAGCAGTCTGAACCCTGCTGAACTGATTTCACAATGTTGTTGATCTTGATGCTAAAGAGGGCAGGAGACAGTATGCTCCCCTGTGGAACACCCAACTCCTGCTCGTGAACATCCGAGACAGTGGTGCCAACCCGGACCTGAAACTGTCGTTCTGCCAAAAAATTTTGTATGAAAAGCGGAAGATGACCTCGAAAACCCAGATCATGGAGATCATGAAGTATCCCCGACTTCCAGGTGGTATCGTAGGCCTTCTCCAAGTCAAAGAAAATTGCCACTGCATGCTGTTTGTTCAGAAAGGCGTTCTGAAGTGTAGATTCCAGACAAATCAAATGGTCAACTGTAGTCCGATGTTTGCGGAAACCACACTGTTCTTTCGCCAAAAGGCCATCGGTTTCGAGTTTCCACATGAGTCTAGCATTGACCATTTTCTCCATCAATTTACAGACACAGCTGGTCAAAGCTGTGGGACGGTAGTTTGATGGATTAGAAAGATCTTTTCCAGGTTTGGGGATGGGAATAATGAGGGCTTTTCGCCAAGAAGGTGGAAAGAAACCAGTAGTCCACACATGGTTGTATACATGTAGCAGGATGTTCAGACCTTCTTGCGGAAGATGTTTTAACAGTTGATAATGGATTTCATCTATACCTGGAGAGGAATCGCTGCAGGAAAGTAAAGCAGATTTCAGTTCATCTAACGTGAAAGGAAGATTGTAGTCTTCCATGTTGTCAGACAAAAAGTTGCAGGGTGATTTTTCTTTAAGGGCTTTGTTTTTGACAAAACTGGCTGATTTGTTAGAAGAGGAGGAATTCTTTTCAATGGTTGAAGCAAGCAGATTAGCAACTGCTTTTTTCTCTGTTATTAAGGAGTCCGAAAACTTGAGATGGTTCACAGTGGGACAGGTGTTCTTCCCTTTGATTTTCTTAATGATGTTCCACACTTTTTTCTTGGAAGTTTTAGATGTCAGCCTGGAGCAGAAGCTTCTCCAGGACTGACATTTACTGATTTTAAAAGTGTGTCTCGATTTGGCACGGAGTTTCTGATGGGCTCGAGCGTTTGGGACCCGAAGGTCGTTGGTATACCCGACGCTGAGCCCGTTTTCGAACTTTTGAAATTTGTTGGCAGTCTGAATCGAACCAGGGTGTTTTTGGCATTTGGAGTTTGTCGGAAGACACTGGAATACAGGCTTTAGCACATTTGATCACAGTGTTAGTCAGAGATTCTGCTGGGTCTGGACTCTGAAGAAAATCAGTGTCCTGGAAATTCCTTAGAAATAGTGGCTGCAAATAGATCCCAGATTTGCTTTCTTATAATTTAGATGTTGAGAGACAGACGTTTTCAGTTATTACGGGTTGTAAACACACACACAATAACCTGTAACACACACACTTCAGTGTCAGAACCATCCATGAATCACATTCCATCACCACAACTACAACCACTATAAAACCTACCAATAATTACTTCCTGCCTTTAAAGTCCTGATTCTCTGGGACACATTCCCTTTTGTTCATACTAAATTTTTCTACCAATAAGGACCACCTACTTTTTAAGATCTGATTCTCTGAGACGCAATCCTCTTTGTTCATACTAGATTTATCTACCAATAACGACCATCTACATTTTAAGACCTGAATCTCCAACGACAATCCTGTATGTTCATACTAGATTTATCTACCAATAACGATCATCTACCTTTTAAGACCCGATTCTCTGGGACCAAATCATACTAAATTTCCACCATAATAAAGATTCCATGCTTTTAAAGACTTGATTTTTTCTTCTTTGTCAACACGACAGATCCTTTCTCTTCCCACACAGGTTATCTGGAAAGCTTTGAGCTCTAAGAGGAGCCATATGAGGAAACTTGTGTTTGTAGAAAATGCCCACCAATTGCAAATTGTAAAATTCGGGCCCCCAAAAAGGATCAACTATTTTTCAGCTCATATTAAATGTGATAGAGATTGGGGACTGTCTGTTTCACATGACAGTGGGCAATTAAGTAGTCAAGGCACCAATGTTTAATAACACCAGTTCAGAAAGCCATGAAGTCTGTACAGCTGAATCTGAATTCACTTCAAACTTCACTGGTGGTGCGAGAGAAGACCAAGAAGTTGGAAGACAGAGTCTGGTTACACACAGGTTCTGAATTTTCTCTTTTCATATAAGAAACCACACTGATCTACTTGGGACATCATTAATGCACAAAACCTAGGTGAAGATCAGCTTCTTAAGGATTTCTGAAGATTACTGTTTCAGTTTGCTGTTAATTCAGCTCCGGTGTGACGTCTGTGATCAGTTTGCTGTTAATTCAGCTCCGGTGTGACGTCTGTGATCAGCTGAACTACATGACCTCCTTTTGCAGGGGGCTGAACACAAAACAGTTAAACAAACTCACCTCCAGAATCTTCAGCGGTGCTGGGTAGAGACCATTTGTCATCTTCATGACCTGACCTTTGGCCTTGTTGAATACGAAGTTCTTTCCCATGTCATAGGACAGCACCAAGTCCATCACCTCTGTGAACACACAGAGGTACATTCCATGAGAAACTAACAACATTAATATATGAGAGAGAGAGAGAGAGAGAGAGAGAGAGAGAGAGAGGGAGAGAGACAGAGACAGAGAGACAGACAGACAGAAAGAGACAAAGAGAGAGAGAGAGAGAGAGAGAGAGAAACTTCAATAATGAAACCCTTTGTAAATCGGACAATTAGCTGATACCCTTCCTTCTCCCCTTAAAAGAACAAACTTTCCAAAATATTAAATGAACACCTTGCTGCAGTTAAATCAATTTAGAAAATCACATGCGAAAATTAGAAGTAACACTTGCACCACATTTTCCAACAAGATAATTCAGAAAAAAAAAAAAAGGCAAAGACCGAATTAATGACAGTGTATATCAGTGATTGAGAAAGCAAATCCTAAATCACATAACATTCATTCTCTTCAAATAAATATTTTCATATGAATCAACATTATCAGCAACAAAATGCTGAAGAAGTATAAAAAGAGAAAGAACAGAACATCAAAACTTTCCAAACACTTACTGTCTTGTATGCCTTTCTTTTTGGGAGTTTTTTTCAAAGTGCCATTTGCAAGACCCCTGCAAAACAGAACACGAAAACATTTTATGTTAAAATCATTAATCCCCTGCTCCATCACAGTCATCCTGAAAGTACCATAATCATTAGCCCAAGCACTGCTCCAGCATCTAACACTTATATAATGAAATAGGTTTCCTATCACATGCATGAAACAAGGAGGTAAACAACAGAATGTTCTGCTGAAGTGATATGTCAGTTTTTCGGAGTTATTATGTCAATGAGGGCTTTTCTTTTTAAATTGTTTTTAGGCGTGAAAAACCACAGATATGACCAAAAGTAAGAAGCTGACTACTGAAGAAGTTTTCAGCGAGATCCTAGTGGGTTATGGCAGTAGTTTTGATCTAGTATGTGATGATTTCAAGTCTGGATTAATGAGAAAATTATTCTGACATTGATGATTGAACAAATATCAACATGGTGACTGCCAAAGCGAGTGTCAAGTCATTCTGACAAAAAACAAAACAAGCAAAGCTCACACCCCTTGCAATGTAATTTTCACATCCATGTTTCATGAAAATGTACAACTTGCCAAATATTCATAATATTTTAAATGTATAACGTAGAACTACCACCCTGAAGCAGAGGTGCCAACCCCCTTCAAGACTTGACAGTACAATTCTAAAAATCTGTCAGTAAGATTTTGAATTCGTCAGTAAGATACAGGAAGAAACTTGTCCTATGGCTGAGCGCTCCACTTTTCTCGATGTGTCAAACAGATACACAATGTCGCTTTAACGTCATCGAGTCCTCCATGAGAAATATGGGGAGTTTGTATTATACTCCCTGTTTGGCTAGTATACTTACCATGTCAGACAATAGCATTCACGGCAGTTAGTCAGCTCTGCCAGGCCGAAGTTTTTGTGTGGCTAATGCAGTAATAAGACAGTCACGTGATGACCAACCCGCTTCCGCCGTAGGAAGAAGCCAGTGTCAACCTCCCGTACCTCATTCATCGAGGCCTGCGCGCAAGGTAACCCCAGAACCTTGGCGCTAGTGGGGAAGGCAGGGCGGGCATTAGAGTCTGACATGGTAAGTATACTAGCCAAACAGGGAGTATAATACAAACTCCCCATTTTGGCGTCATATACTGTACCATGTCAGACAATAGCAGAATTCATAGGAAAAGGAGGAGGGCGAGTGCCCTAGTGGTTCCTGGGGTTACCCAATATGGATGCATTAGCCGCCACAAAGGATATCCCATTAGAACCATCAGCCCTGGTCATGCGGATGTCCCTTAAATAAAATTTTATGAAGGGATTTTCCGAACGCCAGAAGGCTGCCTCCAGGAGTGGCGCATGGGAACAGAGTGCCGGAAGGCTGCCGAAGCGGCCAGAGCTCTGACCTCATGAGCCCGGGGGGACAAGACGGGGCGGTCCTTGGAGGCCTGGGAATAGGCCGTTCTGACCGTCTTGGAGAGCCACCTAGAGACAGTGCCAGCTGAGATGTCTTTCGTGTTACTGGGGTTGATGGAAATAAGAAGATGTCTTTGCGAAACGCGCCTGGGGCGCGAGCGTTCCCAGTAGTGTTTTAGACATCGAGAGGGGCAAAGGCTATGTCCGAAGAGGTGTCTCCCCCTAGTGTATCCGCCAGCGGGCGGATGACGAGGTAAGGAGAGGCACTACCGGGTTCCTGGTTCTTCGCTAGGAATTCGGGAAGGAACTTAAGAGAGACGGAGCCGTCTCTGTGGAAGGCAATGTCTCTAGGGTCCCCGCTAAGGGCATGGATCTCGCCTCGCCTTCTGGCGGAAGCGAGGGCGAGGAGAAAGGTCGTCTTCATAGACAGAAGGTCAAAAGGAATGGAAGACACAGGCTCAAAGGGGGTTTATTGAGGACGTCAAGTACAGTGAAGAGGTCCCAAAGGGGGACACGTCTAGGGGATCGGCCTCACGAAGAGCAGCCCCTCTGGAGATCTCTCTGAGAAGGAAGTCATTTTCAAAGGAAGGTCCGCCCATTTGGCGGATGGTCGTGCAGATGGCCGACCTGTAGCCCCGGATGGAGCTAGCAGAGAGGTTAAGGTGGGACAGGAAATTTCCTATCTGGATATTGGAGGGGCGATTGTGAGGGACAGAATTGTCTTTGCACCATGAGACCCATTTCCTCCATCTGTAATCGTAAAGGGACTCTGTGCTAGCTCTGCGAGAGGGCATGGCTAGGTCTCGGAGTTCCTGAGAGGCCCCGGCGATGGAGAGGATACTGAGGACGGACTGGGACCTGTCCGTTCGAGAGGTGGATTTAGATGCTCGCAACCGGGCTGGCACAGAAGCCAGGCGTGGAGGCGAAGCATCTGGGGATTGGAGTGAGGGCGACCCGAACGGGGTTGCCTGAGCACGTCCCACCTGGTGTTCAACTGGAGAGGGGGTGCGTGAGTGAGGGACTTGAGGTCCGGGAACCAGGACTGAGTGGGCCACCATGGGGCTATGAGAATGAGCCTGGGTCTCTCGAGTCTCGCCTTCCTGATCACCTTGTGGAGGATCGGGAAGGGAGGGAAGGCGTAAACTATGAGGCCGGACCAGGGAAGGGATAGGGCGTCGATGGCGTAAGCCTGGGGGTCCGGGACCGGAGACACATACACTGGCAGACGATGGTTGAATCGTGTGGCAAAAAGGTCGACCATGGGTCTGAACCAATGTTCCCACACGGTTGTTAGGGTATGCCTGCTGAGGGTCCATTCCGTGTGGAGGACAGACTTGGAGCGGCTGAGAGAGTCTGCCAGGATGTTGTGTGTCCCTGCTATGTGTCTCGCGCGAAGGGTGACCCCCTGCGTGTGACACCAGCGGAGGAGGGCCTCTGTAACGGAGGGAGAGGCCGATGGATGTGTGCCCCCCCCCCCCCCCCCCCCCCGTTGTCAGTGAAAAGGAGAACGAATCGGTGGGAGACCATGGACTGGAAGTGGAGGAGGGCGAGCCTGACCGCCTCCAGTTCCAAGATGTTGATGTGAAGACGAGAAGTCAGAGGATCCCAAACCCCCGAGGCGTGACTGCTCTCCAAATGGGCCCCCCAGCCCGAGTTGGAGGCGTCTGTGTAAAGTTCCAGGGCCTGGGATGGGAGGGAGATGGGAACTCCGGGGGCCAGGGTGGAGGGGCTGAGCCACTCCTCCGTGGCCCAAACGAACCAAGGCCCTAGGGGAATGGTCTGGTTCCAGCTGTCGTTGGTCTGGGACCAACGACGGGAGATGAGGTCCACTAGGCGGGCGGACCTCTCCGGGGTAGGGCGACTATCATGGAGGTGGTGTCGAAGCTCATGCCCAGAAAGGTGAATCGCTGACTGGGCGAGAGCTTGCATTTGGAGGGGTTGGTGACGAACCCCAGAGAGGAACAAAGGTGTAGTAGTTTGGAGGTGTGGATTGGGCCAGGGCCTGAGTGGGAGCCAAGACGAGCCAGTCGTCGAGGTAAACCAAGAGAGGCGAATGTCCTCCTGTCTGGCAAGGGCGGCCATCTCCTTGACTACCTTCGTGAAGAGGAAGGGAGCCAGGGAGAGTCTGAAGGGGAGAGCACTGAATTGAAACACCCGGCCCCGCCAGACAAAACGAAGGTATTGTCTGTGGGATGGGTGAATGTGGATCTGAAAGTAGGAATCTTTCAGATCTATAGAAGTGGCCCAGTCCAGATGGTGGATGGAGTCCCTGATCTGGGCCGGGGTCTCCATCTTGAATCTGGTTGGCCTGAGAAGAGGGGGGCGTTCGTGTGCCCAGGGTAGACGGAACCCCTCCCGTAGAACAGATACTACCCAGGGGTTGAGACCCATGCGCCGCCACTGGTGGGCATACCGGAACAGATTGCCTGCCAGGGGGGCAGAGGGGCCGAGGGAGGTAGAGAAGACTGACATTTCCCGCCTCTCGGAAGGTGAGTCTGCTAGTCACCTCCAGGGCCGGGCCTGTTGGCCGAACCGAAAATTCTGTTGGGGGTTTTTCGGATGCACATGTGACCAAAGATGGAGTCAGGGGAAGAGTCAGCGCTAAGCCACTGATTCCTCTCGGGGGAATAGAACCACCGGTCCCCGGGGAGAAAGACGGGCTGTGGCGGCCCAGAGGCAGAGTCTCCTCGGGGACCCGGGTAACCTTGAGCACCAAGGGAGAGCACTGCCTCCTGCATCTCCCGGGTGGGGTCCGTGCCGGCCCCCTGCGTGGCAGAGGGGTCGGTGGGTGTTACGGTCGCCGAGCCTCCTGGCCGTGTGGTAGCGGACGGGGATGGCTGAGTCGACGCGTAAACCTCAAGGGACGAAAGGTTACCCCTGGTCCCGCTGGTCGATCCTCCCCCCGGAGGAACGGGACCGCGGACGTTGCCCAATAGGGGAGCGGAAGAAGTCCGCTCCCCAACGTCCTGTACCCCTAGGGGAGATTGAAACGATCGATCGGGGTGGTTCGACCGTCGGGGGTGAGGGCGCAGATCCGAGCTAGTCGATGCCTGCGTACCTGACCCGGGGTTGTGGTCAGTGGGGGGGGGGGGGGGGGGGGGTACCACCAAAGACTGTCCACAGCCCCTCCACCGGAGTGTCGACGCTCCTCGTGTCCGAGTCGTGGCTGAACCCGGACACGGTTGGGGAGAGCGCGATGAGACTGGGTGACGTTAGTGGGGGGGGGTGCTAGCGTCACGAGTCTCATTAGATCGGGTGACGTGCGGTGATTCCTGCCGCGAGTCATCACCCGTGCCGGTCCGGGTCTCGGCAAGGGTCCCCAGGGGCCGATGATCGCCGGACGCGGCATGAGAGGAGAGAGTCTCCTTACGCGATCGAAGGCGAACAGGCGATCCAGTCGGGGAACGGGAAGATTTAGAACGGGCAGGTCCTTTCATGGGGGCCTTGCCCTTGGATTTGGGCTTAGGGAAAGATGAGAATGAAAAACAGTCGGCGATGACGGCCGATTGCCCGTTCGACTGAGACTGCCTGTTGGACTTCGATCGCGACGATCGTGTGTCCGCTGATCGGGTAGAGGGGGAATCGTAATGATGGTCGCGCGTCCCCTGCGTGGAACCCTCCTCTACACCGATCGTACGCTCATCGTGTGCGTGAGCGGTTTGTCCCGTGGAATCGACACGCGGCCCCTCCGGGGTAGAGAGCGACTGCCGAACAATGGAGCGTCTCGAGCCGTTAGTGCCCTTCACCATGTTGGGCACTGGTGGTGGGGGACAAACACGGAACGCACGATCGCAAAGGGGAGACAAAGAGGTGGATCGAGGGATAGAAAGAGCTCGACCAACCTCGGGAGAGACACTGGAAGTGTACTAAATGTAACGAGATCGAGGAAGGTCGATCGTAAGTGACGCCGTTTTGGCCGGTCGAAAACAAAATGGCGGAACGACCGGTGGAGAAATGGAAACCGAGTGGACGACGTGGAAGTTAGTCGAATCGGAGTCCGAATGGAAGGAGAAGGGACTGAGACTCGGAGAACAAGGGGCCGTAAAGGCAAAAAAGGGGGGGGGAGAAGAGGTGAAACCGGCGATGGAGTTCCGACTTTCGAAGATCGAAAAGAACGGAAGGCGAAGTCGCGAGTACCGAGACAAAGGCACAAGGCGAGGATGGCGTGGTTAAATAGATTAATAAAGCACACCAAACCAAAGCCCCCCCGGCTCCAGAGTAAAAGGGCGAAAAGCGCAAGCCACAACAAATAAGCAAACACAAAGCTTCTTAACACAACGGCAAAGAGAAGGCGAGACAGAGCACAAGACTTATCTTGCTTGGACGGCAGGCCGAGAGAGAATGAGGTACGGGAGGTTGACACTGGCTTCTTCCTACGGCGGAAGCGGGTTGGTCATCACGTGACTGTCTTATTACTGCATTAGCCACACAAAAACTTCGGCCTGGCAGAGCTGACTAACTGCCGTGAATGCTATTGTCTGACATGGTACAGTATATGAACGCCAAACTTAAAATCCAACTCACAAGGAACACAGTGTGCATGTTGAGATGAAACTTGGAGGCCACAACACAAGGATACTTCTGCGTGTAGGTCTCACGAAACTTCTGGGAATATGCTCCTGTTTTTGCTTTCTTTTTGGCGGTTCTCCGTTCGACGCCATGTTTCCTACCACAGAGAAAGCGTGGTGCTAGGCCTACTCATTGTCGTTTCCAATTGGACAGAGAAATGAGAGAGCGCGTTTGATTGGTTACTGTGGCTATCGTTCTTACCACTGAGCCATCGTGGGTCCATGCAGTTTAAAAATAGCGCAGTGGGATGGAGAGAGAAACCTGCTTTGACCTAGAAATCGAGCAAGATAGGCCTATCGTTGGGTGCAGTGGAGAGAAGAAATAAAGCGTTTAGCCTTGCGCTATGCGAGAGAGCGCTGAGGAGAGAACGCGAGCTTGGCCTTACGTTTGTTTCACGAGCGGACGATCTGGTCACTTTTATCACTGTAAGATAAATTAAGTGACCGTAAGAACGTAAGATATTAAATCTGCCGTAAGAAAATACGGCGAAACCGTAAGGGTTGGCACCTCTGCTAAGTAATCCTGAAATTCTATTTATTCTCTTTACTGGACAGCTTTTGAGATATTAAGAGGGCAATTTGGGAATCATTTCAGTTCATAAAGCTCATACCTGCTGAGCATGAAAGGCTGCCCTGGTTGTATACTTAAGGGTTGAAATGGTTAAAACATGCTACATAAAATGAATGTGGAAGCTTCCGACTGTCGTACACCCCAAAAATGGACACAGTTCTTGCTTCAGGGAACCAATTACAGAAATATCCATGGAGTCCACTATAAGGTGAATGTCAAATGACCAACCTGGCTGCGTTCACTGCTACTTCCTCCAAATACTTCAGAGTGTTGTTCTCTGGGCTTTCAAGACCTGGTCCTGTATAGACATGTGCATATATTTATCACTCTCACTCTCTTTTTTTTCTTTTGCTCTTAACATCATTTGCAATATATACGCACAAACACACTAACTAAAACAATACCCAAGTTTTAATTTCAATCCAGCATTATCACTGCATACCAGCTAGTCTATATACATTACAACCCCCTTGTGAGACTATGCCACCCAGCACAAGCTTTACAAATAAATAAATAAGGAAACAATTTGAATGCAAGCACATGGACGTGACTTAGATGTCTGACCTCAACACTAACTCAATGCATTGGTCAGAACTCGAGTGTTTAACTACTACGGCCAGCCCAATGACTTGTGCATGTGTCTGTAATAGCAAGCCTGTGAACGCATGCCTACATACGTGTGTGTGTGTGTGTGTGTGTGTGTGTGTGTGTGTGTGTGTGTGTGTGTGTGTGTGTGTGTTGTATTGAAGGTTTATGAATCTGAGTGTATTGTATGCCTTGTAGAAGAAGCATGCATTCACATTATGAGTGTCACGGACGTAAATACTTTTGGTTTAGAAGATACATCATTTCTTCTCAAACCCAGTATAAAGTGGAGTGTTACCAGTGACATCTTTACTACATTGGCCGGGTGTTGACAAGTGTGCTATTTGTGTCATCCCGGGTGCGCTACGTCCGTGCATTTCGCTCCCATCCTCCAATATTTCTCTTTTTATTTTTTTTAAAGCTTTCTTTTTCTGTTCTTTTATCGTTTTTCACGTGGGTCATCAGCTGATGTCAGGTGCCACAGGTGAGCTGTTTTGTTACCTGTTGCCATCTTGGTTAGGCTAGTGGTGTGGCACTCATTGACGGACCGTCGAGTCGGAGAGATCTCTATCTCTGCTAGCTGAGCTCATCTTTCTATATCCACTTCGGTGTGGATGGTGTGGAAGAGTCTTTCACCCTTCAGCGGGTCGGAAAGTATTCCACTGAACACCGGGGATCCCTATCCCTGCCAGCTGGAAGAACCACCTTGGGTCGTCCCTGACCTGGAGTCCCTTCGGTGTGGACCGGCACGGTTTCGGCTGCCATCCTTCATTGGACTGGGGAGCGAACCGTTTCTCACCTCGCCCACCCGCCATTTTGGTAACTATATGGTCTGTTTTGGACAGTTTCGTTTTATTTGGGTTTTCTAACCTTTCAGCGGTTGAGAGGTTTTTCTTCTGCCTTCATGTGCTGTTGGCTCGGGCACACCTTTTCTGTGTGTAACTGCTCCAAAGAGGGAGCAGGTATGGAAATGGTATCAAGATATGCGTCTTGTTGTAGAATTGCAGAAACGCATTATCTTTAATTGTGTTTTCGGTCCTTAGCGGCTAGGGATTCTGTTACTTTGGACCAAGTCGAAAATTGCTTACTAAATGATATCCCTTCATTCCGGTCAATGGAAGCTATGTTTGTTGTTTTCTGTTTACACAGGCTGAGTCAATGCTTATTTCGCTCACTATGTGATTTGGGCCGGAAGGATATCCGAAATGTTAGTTTCATTTTCCTTGTTGCTTAAGACACGAGACGTATCGGGGAACGAATGAGCGTGCGAACGGCTAAACATTTAGACCGCGGAGTGTGGAATTCCTGCCGTATCGCCCCACATGTGGTTCCGTTCTCGTTGTGTCCTTGTCTTATATGTTTGTGTGACAGACGTGTGGATGGCTTCTAATTTTTTTATTCATTGGAGATTTTGACTAAGGAAGTTATCCTTAGTACAGGTCAAATAAAAGTAAAAGAAAAGGGAAAAGATATTATAGTTTATTTGCCCTTTTATAAGTGACAAAGACATTGTTGACCTTATTACGGCATTGTGACCCTTCACACCGACGCACTGCCGGACCCACTATGTTGCCACACACTGACAAGGACTATAGGATGATGACTTATCATCTGGAGACTGATCTCCGCCGTAGGGCGGTATTTTGTGCCCTTTTTCTTAAGCTGCAGCTCCGGTCTTGGGGCTGGCTGGACGACCAGCATCTTCGGACCCTGCAGTCATCTTGAGTCCAGGCACCAGTCGTTTCCCCAAACCTGTGGACTGGTGGGACACTTACTTCACGGCTGGCTGGACGACCAGCATCATCGGACCCTGCAGTCATCTTGTGTCTAGGCACCAGTCGTTTCCCAAACCTGTGGACTGGTGGGACACTGTTTCACCTCGGACTGGAAGACCAGCATACTACGAGCGTCACCCCTCTCCAGGATCCACCTCCCAGTGAACCACCTCGGAGCATGGACTGAGTTAAGTGTCGTGTCGTGTGTGGTGTGGGTGTGGGTCTGGTGTGCGTGTGCGTGGGTCTAAGGCCGGTCACTGATTCGTTTTGTTATTGTTTTTTTGGTTTATTTTTGGTCTTATTTTGTTTAACTCTGGCTGAGTAGGTCCTGTTGGATATAGTTTTGTTTCTAATACTGTCTTTCTTCTGTCATTGTGCTGAATATTTTTGTAGTGGTTTAGTGGGTTAGGTTGGGACAGCAGCGGGACCCCGGGATATTGAAGGGTTTTTGTGGTCTATTCAATTTACTTTGTCCCCTAAGTCAGTTAGTGCTGAATAGTGCCTTTCTCTTCTATGCCCTAGTTACAGTTAGTGCTGAATAGTGCCTTTCTCTTCTATGCCCTAGTTACAGTTAGTGCTGAATAGTGCCTTTCTCTTCTATGCCCTAGTTACAGTCAGTGCTGAATAGTGCCTTTCTCTTCTATGCCCTAGTTACAGTCAGTGCTGAATAGTGCCTTTCTCTTCTATGCCCTAGTTACAGTCAGTGCTGAATAGTGCCTTTCTCTTCTATGCCCTAGTTACAGTCAGTGCTGAATAGTGCCTTTCTCTTCTATGCCCTAGTTACAGTCAGTGCTGAATAGTGCCTTTCTCTTCTATGCCCTAGTTACAGTTAGTGCTGAATAGTGCCTTTCTCTTCTATGCCCTAGTTACAGTCAGTGCTGAATAGTGCCTTTCTCTTCTATGCCCTAGTTACAGTCAGTGCTGAATAGTGCCTTTCTCTTCTATGCCCTAGTTACAGTCAGTGCTGAATAGTGCCTTTCTCTTCTATGCCCTAGTTACAGTTAGTGCTGAATAGTGCCTTTCTCTTCTATGCCCTAGTTACAGTCAGTGCTGAATAGTGCCTTTCTCTTCTATGCCCTAGTTACAGTCAGTGCTGAATAGTGCCTTTCTCTTCTATGCCCTAGTTACAGTCAGTGCTGAATAGTGCCTTTCTCTTCTATGCCCTAGTTACAGTCAGTGCTGAATAGTGCCTTTCTCTTCTATGCCCTAGTTACAGTCAGTGCTGAATAGTGCCTTTCTCTTCTATGCCCTAGTTACAGTCAGTGCTGAATAGTGCCTTTCTCTTCTATGCCCTAGTTTTTTTTTATTCTTTCCTTTCCTTTCTCGACTATGTTTTCTCTTCTTTGTTATGACCCATACCCCATCTGGAGTGCTAGTGTGAGTGAATGATTGTATGGTGAATAAAATTATGTCTAAAAAATCTTCCTCTTGTGGTCTGGTGGTGCGAGGGATTGAGTGATCGCTCCGTTTCTGCCACTGCACATTCCCTGTATAAGAACCCCCCCTGTCAGGTGTACTCACAAAGTGACAATTAGTATGCACATTTGTCTACGAACAGACACATTATTGCACAATGTCATTTCTGAAGAAAAGTACAGGTAGTTTTCAGATAAACTGACAAGACTCAGAATAAAAGATAAGGGAAAATAATGTTACTATGCTGGAAATTTATTCCAAACACTAACAATTACACAGAACTATCCTAATCATAATTATTAACACAAAAATCTATCAGTAAGCACTGCGCTGTTTTCAGGAACATGAAGAAAAAAATCAACCAAGACAGTGACAACTGAATGGGGTAAAAGTATTTAAAGAAGCTTGACTATCCACTAATCTTATTCAGCAAATGAAGTACTGCCAAGGTAGTAGAACTTGCCCCAAACATCTGTGATAGCAACAAAAAGAAGTCTGAGACATGACACAATTTGCCTTCAGTTTTATTACCTTCATACACTGGTGCCAAGAATTGTATGACTGGTGCTATAGCGTGACAACATGTTTTTCCTAAGGACAGCAGCCTAAATTTCTTTAAAAAATCTGTTATGACCACAAATTAAGAATTTCATCATTTGCGGATACTAATTAAGCAAACAACCCTGCTGGAGACCCATCCAACTGTCTTCGAGTTATCTCCTGACACACACACATTGACACACATATATGGATCAAAAACAATATCCTGCACTACAGTGCTTCACTGCTGGGAAACATGACTCCGGTGAATCAACACACTGACCCAAAGGCTGCACCAGCTGGTCCACCAGCCCCATCTTCTTGGCCCGGTCAGCTTTGATGGTCTTGCCGGTCAGCATCATGTCGAGGGCCGTGGGGATGGGCAGCAGTTTGGGCAGCCGCTGAGTGCCCCCGGCACCAGGCAACAGACCCAGCATGACCTCTGGCACCCAAACCCCGTCTTCTTGTCCGCTACAGCAATGCGGTAATGGCAGCCCAGAGCCAGCTTTCAAACAAAACAGGCCAGTGTTGACACATCAAAGGCAAGAACAACAGACGTTTAATTTTTATCTCTGATTGACTAATAGAAAAACCTGTATAATGCTAGTTTGAGTATTAACAGAATTTGAAACCTTAAGTTGTGAACAAACCAATGAAATCACGAAAACTGGAACCACCTAAAACATTCCATCAAATCTATAAATCAGCTGATCATCTTTAGTTAGTGTTAAAAAAAAATCAATTATATCTGCAATCTAAACAAATCAACGGATGATTTTCCACACTAACCACACAAAATGGAGGGCTATGAAGTTGAAATTAATGTGGCTTTCTTTCTGTTACTATACACAAACACATCCTGATTTTGTTTAACCACTGCAAACAGTAAATTTCTGGCTTATCTGACGACGGAATGCTAATTCTGGTTCTCTTGATAACATTCATTTCAGTCAAGATTTTATCCTTGACATACTCTCCATCTTACCCATCACTAAAAACAATAACAGTGACTCACACTAATAATTATTCTCTCCTCTCCACCCACATGGCATTCACCTAGCTGGATAATGAACACTTTGTGATGTTTGCATGTACACAGCAATTCCATTTCTGATCATTCTTATGAGCTGTGCACCACAGCTGACAAATTAAAGACTGTTAAGGCTTTTTGAAGTTTAACAACTCTTTCAGAGTAGATTTCGAGAAAAATGATAGATAAATTACATTCATGAGCAGTTCACCTGATACAAAGCAATGATCTGCCTTATCCTCTGACAAAACATGGCAACACTTTCCTAAACACTTGTCCTAGCTGAGGATAGCTGTCTCCCCAACCCATCCAAACCCGCCATCCAAAGTGTTCAACTGCTGCATTACTGCTAACTCCAGTAACCCCCACCTCCAATCCACCCCCCAGACAGGGCCCCATGATGGCCGCCACCACTGGCTTAGGGCTGCTCTCCAGCTTGCTGAAGGCGTCTTGACCTTTCTGGGACAGGTCCACTACCTCTTCTTTGGTTTTGCAAGCCTCGATCATTCTGTACAACACAAATTTTTAACATTAGCTGAAGGCGTCTTGACCTTTCTGGACAGGTCCACTACCTCTTCTTTGGTTTTGCAAGCCTCGATCATTCTGTACAACACAAATTTTTAACATTAGCTGAAGGCGTCTTGACCTTTCTGGGACAGGTCCACTACCTCTTCTTTGGTTTTGCAAGCCTCGATCATTCTGTACAACACAAATTTTTAACATTAGCTGAAGGCGTCTTGACCTTTCTGGGACAGGTCCACTACCTCTTCTTTGGTTTTGCAAGCCTCGATCATTCTGTACAACACAAATTTTTAACATTAGCTGAAGGCGTCTTGACCTTTCGGGGACAGGTCCACTACCTCTTCTTTGGTTTTGCAAGTCTCGATCATTCTGTACAACACAAATTTTTAACATTAGCACGAGTTTGAACACTTATATAAACACAGACGTGTGCTCGCAAATATGCATGCCTGGAACTTGTGCATGCATGCACATATGCATGTTCCCACATACACACTTATATGAGCATACATGCTTGTGTACGCGCTCTGACATACACACACACCCTTACACGTATCCATGAACACACAAGCTTGTGCATGCGTATGCACTCATACACACTTCTATGTTAAGTTAACAAAGCAGCAAATAAATGAAAAAAAAATCCTAATGAAATCAGAATGCTTCACCATGACAAAATCAACATGCACTGGCTTGAGTGATCTCAAAATACCCACGCGATCATAAGTGGAGAGAAGACAGAGTATGAAAAAACTAAGTCTTCCTCTTCCCCAGGATAATTTGCTAAACAAATGACAATGATACCTGCATTTTCCACAGCTAAAAACCATGCTTAGCAACACACTTTAGCTACTGAGGATGAAAAACAAATTCACACTATGCATGGTTATAATTAGATAGCAGGGAGCAGGATTCAAACAACTATTGCAAGATGAACACCCCATCCACCCCCACCCCCGCAGACTAGCTACACTGAAAGAACTAAAAATTATCAACCCTGAATTGAGAAAGCTATACTGACTCTCCCTAGGGGAAAACTGTGTCCATTCACTGGTGGTACTTTTATGTATACTATCCACATAACCTGTTAAAATCACCATCAAGTACGCTAACTGAAAAAAAGGATAAAATGGCAACTTACCTGGTTCTTGACACCTGTCACAATTTATTCTTCTGCCTATACTTGTTAACCCCCACCAACTTATTTGTTCTATCAGATTATTCTTATTGTTCCCTAGTGGGGAAAAAAGGAAAAGCAGATGGGAAGCATCTACTTTTTGCAGCCTTCAAACCATCACTTGTGCAACTGAAGAATCTTGAAGAAGAAAGACGAACTGAATAAACAAAAATCTGATGTGTGGACTTTAAATGATTATCCAGCCGGTGGGGTTAAACAATAATATATCTAACAAGCCATCCAACAGCAGCAGTGAGTTATTAGAAGATACGAATGACAGTATTGAACAGCACGGCATGACCGAGATATTACTTCAAAACAACTTAAGTGTGGTCTCTCTGGCAAGTCCTTGTCACTTTACAAACATTAATGGAAAATCAATGCACCCTATACTTTAAAAAGTATGTGACTGAAAACTATGTGTTCATAATGCAACAACTGAAAGCCAGGGTGACATCCTGTTAACTGCTGACCAACCAAAAGTCATCTAAAGGTAATGACAATATCTTGAGCTAAAGGTAACAACAATATCTACAGCTAACATACACAAAAAGAAACAAGTCACCCCAGCTCACTTGATATCGGCTCCTGCAATGAACATCCCTGGTTTGCCCGAAATCAGAACAATGGCCTGGAAGGCGGGGTTGCTCTGAGTTTCTTTCAACACATCCAGGAACTCTGCCTGCATGTCCTTTGAGAGTGTATTGACCTGCGAGAAAGAGAAAGTAGGCACGGATTTAGCACAGTGGATGCACGGTGTGAAGAATGAATCATGAACTGACTTATCCCTCTCTCCATAGCTCTTCTGTGGAAATGCTGGGGGTTCTTTCACTACAAAAAGCTCCCCTGCATTCTGGAAGTTCTGTGCTAGTAGCTTCCTCTTCAGTCACTCTTTGACTCTGTCTTTTTCTTTTCTGTTTGGTCTTTCTTTACAGCAGCCTACTGTTTTTCTACTTTGTGGACAATTCTCCTGTCTTTGTTCTAGGAACTCTTTTAAAATAATTTCCTTACACAATGTATGACATGATAGCCCTTTTGTTGTAATCTGGAGACCAGATAGTGAAAACTTGAGTACAGTGTCCACTAGTTGTCCATTCTGCAGTGTCTACTTGCCAATATGGTTTTCAACATGTAGTATGTGGCCTTTAACCCTCTTATACTTGCAACGGGAGAATCCGGGAGTTAACTTCAGGTGCCTGTTCTTCCCGTACCGGGAGCTACCGGGATCTGTCCGTAGGAATTTTCCATCACGCAGTTATCACGTGTGTAGACACGCAGAGTCGCAGACAATAACTAGGAAGACTCGGGCATGGTCCAATCATGTGTTGGCACTATTTTGGGGTGATGGAACCGCGCGTCTTCATTGAGAAAAGGGGCAAACACAGCGAGTAAGTTTGTGAATGAAACCGACCGACTTTCACAATGGCTGCTTTGGCGTCTGCTACTAACGATGAAGAAATGATCGACTACTCGCAAGAGGACTTGGATCAAATTATTGGAGAAGTAGAGACATTTGAAAGAAAAATGGAGAATGAAAGTGATATAGAAGTAGGTAGTAGTGTTGAAGAAGACGGTGAAGTGCAAAGCGACCCGGAATACAATGTTCGACTGGCGGCGCTTCAGACAAAATGGAGGCCCGCGACACATGGCACGGCAGGGGTGCGTCCGTTTCAGGAACCCACTGGGCCGGCTCACTCGTTACCTGACACTGCTACACCACTTGTTTTTTTTCGTTTTGTTTGTTCCTCTTTGTTTTTTAAGACTGCTACTGATGAAAGAAACAGGTATACAAGACAAAAACAAGCTGCAAAGGGCGCACCTGACCCTCTTTTATAGTATTGTGTGTGACAAGTTTTGTATGACATTGGTGGGACAACCAGTGGGACCTGTACTGCCAGGCAGCAGATGGTTTACGTCAGGTAGGCCTCAGGTTTCATCTTATACTAACAGCCTGCATCAGCATGGTGACTGCGCATGCTTGCATGCTGTAAACTTGATTGTCATCATAAAATTTCACGTGTCTGGTGACAATTTGGTGACAGTGACACGACCTATATCTCTAAGACAGACAAAACAGAGTTCAAAGTGAAGTGCATGCTCTTCTGAAACTGTCTGCCAATTTTCTTTCTCCTAGCGGTTCACATACATTCCCCATAAGTTAATAATCACACATACCCATTTTAGGCTGAAACCTGTAAAAGAATCTGAAATCTAGGGGAAGTTTGCAGTCAGAGAAACTGAGTACAAGAGGGTTAAGTAACTCCTTTACTTTCACTCTGTTTGAATCTGCTTTTGTTACATCAAGAGGAATATCTAGCACTCCAAGCATAGCCTTGTCTTACTGACTTTAAAAATGTCAATAGTTTAGCTACCATGCTGTAAATTGTTGTGCTACTTCTTTTTCAGACTCCGGTCTTTACAGGATGTGTGACCCCCCCCCCCCCCCCCCACACACACACACACACACCTGAAAAGGCTTTGTGTGATCAGCTGGGCTACAAACGAACAAACAAAATAAAAAGCAAAACCTCTCAACAGCAGCTGTCTTCCTTCTCCAATATCTCTAAAATTCTGCATTAAGAATGATCGCACCAGCAACCCATTCCACCTCAGAAGCAAGCTCAAATTTACCAGTGAAATAAAAAATAAGTGGAGCTGGATACCAAGACTTGATTGACAGCTGGTGATATATATTATCCGACTCTGAAGAAAAAAATCGTCAGTGCCAGAATAAGGCAGCATCTTCACTTTGATAATTTCTTATTCTGGTTCTGATTGGCCAGTCAGATGATTCCTATCTAGTAGTACTATGGTGCTTGCTTCCTTGCTTGCATGATTGGTTGCTTTCTTAAGTTACTACTACTGTTTTGTTTCATTTATTTGTCTATTCTTCATTATTTTGTTGATGAAAACATTTTTCTCTTAGCTTAAACAACAACAAAAATATCTATATATATACATATATATATATATAACTTCACCGGTATTCAAATCAAATGGTTGACATTGTATTAAAAAATATAATCTTTAACAACAGAAGCATGATACATTGCCTCAAGACATTTTCCTTTTTTTCCATTTTTCGCAACTTTCACAATTTCTTTGGATTCCCCTTAAACATATCCTTGTACTTCATCTATTCATGAGTTCCTTTCTATATATAAACAGACCCTCACTCATCTCCCACCTTCCTCCCCCCTCAACACACACACACTCTTTTCTTTTCCAATCAATATGTCTCTATTAACAAACATTGACTATGAATATTGTTTAGTGATGAAACAAACAAAAAACAACACGCATTCAAGTCTACTGTTTGTGGCAACAACCTTAGCTGTATACTCAGACTTAGCAAATAAAACCCCTTACCCTCTCTTACACCCCTTACTGTCTCTTTCCTCCTTTCCTGCTGTGTTAGACATAAGCAAAAACATTTTTTTTTAGGAGGGGAAGAACAAAAACAAAACAAACAAAAAGGCAAACCACCGCAATGACATCTGCAAGTAAGAGACTGATTCAATCTAGACCAATAATGGAAGAAACAAAGGAAAGAAAGCAGCACCTGTTAATTCATCAGGTACCAGACCATGTGGTGTGACCGACTGACACCCGCTGTCAGACCCCCTTCTGTCAGTTGCTGAACAGTGGTGGAGATAAACAATCGATGTACTGCCCTGCTTTTGAAGTGTGGGGTCATTTACGTGGATTAATGGTCACTGTTGATCTAATCTCTGGAAACATTTGATGGATGACCACTTTCTACTGTTCTAAATGGTTTTTGCTGGAAATCTGGTTTGTAATAAAAGGGTATATTCTGGATGACTGCATTCTATTGAAAAGATCTTATATTTTCCATGGATGGCCGACTACTGTTGACACATGACCATTTGCCTGATAGGAGCTAGATACAGCTAAACGAAAATGAATACTGAATAAGGGTTCACCGATCATGTGATTGTTAAGTATGAGCTGATGTTGATAGACACTGCTAGATTACCTACGATCAATGCTAAACTACTGTTCATACTTTCCAGCATGATTGTATCTATGTACATCATGAGGTCATTTGTTTACATTATGATAATGCCTTTAAACTGATAACTGCTAAAAACCTAACAATTTTACATGACCATTCACTGAAAAACTGCTCTTCAAAATATAATAGTTAATGAACAACTGTTTTCAATAAACATATCATTATCAATAGCTTATAGTTAGTAAGCTTTTAACCTCACATTTCTGTACATTCCTACACATGGTTTGCACACGAAGTATTTGTCTATATTATGTACAATCAATTTTCTATTATAGTACATTAGTACTACTGGCTTTGGTGGCCAGTGGTTTTGAATCTTACATGTAATCCATTCCTTGTGCAACCTGTACAGAATGTCACATCAGTTATCAGCTCTAGCATTTGTTTGTCATAAACTTTGCTGCTAGCCAATATATATAATACTAAATTTTGCCATTTGTTCTGTAGCTATTTCAAAAGTTTTTGTTGTTGTTGTTGTTTTTTGCCCAACAGAACAGTCCTTTATCCAAAAGACTAAGCAGCTCTCCCCCTCCCATTTTACATGAATCTAACTCTCACAAACCATAAATGGTACATCAATTACTCACTAGCCTATTTCAGTTTTATCTACTGTTTGTGTCAGCTGTTATGCTGTAAAGTCAAACTGAAAATCAAACAGTAAGAGCAAAATCACAAAACAACAAAAGGTAATTTCAGTCTCTTTAAAAATGTTTTATTATCCTCTGCTTTGATTTCAAAAATCAAAATGATCGTATTCAAGAAAGAGAGAGAGAGAGAGAGAGAGAGAGAGAGAGAGAGAGAGAGGAGAGAGAGAGAGAGAGAGAGAGAGAGAGAGAGAGAGAGACAGCACCTTTGAATCAGGATCGTTAAATCGGACGACAGCGACATCTCCATGGCTCGAGTCCAGTTTCATGTACTTCCCTGAAACCAAGATTAGGAAAAATGGGGAACAACTGCAGCTCAATTCTGAATGATACAATGTCGACACTAAATAGTGTTCCACTGCCAATTGTTAAGAGTTGTTGAAAGTTTTTAATTTTCAACTTCTCAAGAAGTTTTTATTTTCACTTCTCAAGAATATCATAAATAAAAATCATAAGTCCCCCTTACAGAATGGAAATAATTTTCTCACAAAATAAATAGAATCAGTCAAAAAAAAACAAAAAAAAACCAACCTTTCATAAAACATGATTTACATCTGTCTTAGCTAAACATGTTTCATTTCATAAGTTACAAGCCAAATTTCAGTACAAATCGACAAACAATAACAGCCAAGCATACACATACACTCTTACACACAAACACAATTTAGCCACTATTTACTCATACTTAGAGTACAAAGCTACAGAGAATCATATGGTTATGATAACCATTAGCAACCTCTGAAAATAATCACAAAAACTGGCCTATTGCAGACCTTGCACACTTACCTGCCACTGCAGATGTTGTTGATATCTGCCGGCTCAGGCATTGCACTGAACAGACAAGAGAAATGCACAACACACAATGAAGGACATTCTAAAACAATTTCTGCAGATGTTGTTGATATCTGCCGGCTCAGGCATTGCACTGAACAGACAAGAGAAATGCACAACACACAATGAAAGACATTCTAAAACAATTTCTGCAGATGTTGTTGATATCTGCCGGCTCAGGCATTGCACTGAACAGACAAGAGAAATGCACAACACACAATGAAGGACATTCTAAAACAATTTCTGCAGATGTTGTTGATATCTGCCGGCTCAGGCATTGCACTGAACAGACAAGAGAAATGCACAACACACAATGAAGGACATTCTAAAACAATTTCTTTTTCACCTTCTTTGTTTGTTGGTTGGTTTTGTTTTTTGCACAAATCATTTTGCACCAGTCAGATGAAGATTTCAGGCCGAGTAGGCAAGAGAAGTTTAGGTCCCACCAGACTTACACATAATGTAGGATTTTTCAGCCCTATCTAGTGGGTGCTACGTGCTAAAACAGTAGACTTGGAATCACAGTCAATTCTTTTAAATGACTGCTTCTTAAAAGGTCTAGCTCAAATTTTCAGACTGACACAACACGTAGCTGCGTCTCTAGAGCCTGGTGGATGCTGGGATATGTTGTGCGATAAAACAGAGAGTACATCCCTTTCATGTAGCCTCAGGCAAGTATGGAACTCCATACCAGCCTCATATGTCTATCCTCTCTGACATCTTTTTATTTAAAATTTTTTTTAAAAGGGGTTCTCACCCATTTTTAGAAATCTATTTTGACCAAATACACGGTTCTGGTATGTGGTCGTATTGCGAAACCCAGCCCCGAATCAGCCGCCTGTGCTCTCATCTTGCAGTGAGAGCAGCATTTCCTGCGGACTGGGAAAGCGAGAGGCTGAAACAGGAACAAGAGCCTCGATTTCGATAAAAGGGGGGTTTCCCGACTGATGACGTAGAAAAGCCAAGTCACTCTTCGTGTTCGGCTGAAGTGAGATGGGGCGAATGTGTGCTGTGTCTGGTTGCAGAATTTCATCAGGAAATAGAGTAAGCGTTCATGCTTTTTCAGGTGCCTCCAGCCAGTTTAGGCGATTGTGGATAAATTTTGTCACCACAATGAGGAAAGATTTTGTTCTTCGGGACAGTTATCATGGCATTTGCGGTCGTCACTTCGAAGAGCACAGATTCCAAGACCAACACACTTGGAAGGTAAAGGTGGAAGCTGGAATTAGGGTCCCAAGACAGCTGAAAGAGGATGCTGTGCCAACTATTGTAACAGAAAAATGTATTAAAGCACTCTCTGTTCATTCGCCAGCTGCAAGTGCAAGCCTCAAACGCAACAGTGACACCGATTGTGTCAGGAGCAAGAGAGCCAAACTCAGAGACGTAAAGAAGATGTTTGTGGAATGGGTGGTTGATCTTTTTGTGTTTCATTTCATTCTCAATGTATGGTTGGTTGTAAAGATAGTTGTTGGTTTTTGTTGAGTGTTGGCATCAAACTGAAACATACATTGTTACTGTCATAGTGGCAGTCAGTCAGTCATACAGCCTGCTGCCACTGAAACTGTTGCAGGTTTGATTGATTTTTTTCCCCTGCTGTTACTGTTTCCAACAAAACTGAAGTTACGATTCTTATTAACAAGAAAGTGTCCATGTCCACAAATAACAACTTGTTGGACTCCAGTGAATAATAGTTTGGGTTTTTATTTTTCAGGACATTGCTGAACATCAGGCACCCCTGCAAGTTCAAGTTTCCACCAAACAACCATATGCTTTAGTAAGTGAATTATTTATCAGTATTTGGACACAGGATGGTGACTTAGTGTGCATTTTAACATATATGCAGGTGTGGTATGTCTGTATGCTATAAACTGCCCTGGTGAGTAAGAGAATAATGAGCTCAGATCTGCAACTTAGATCTGATGTTCGGCAGGTCACCCATCAGTTTTTAAAATAACACGTAACAGGCAGAATATTTGACTGCAATATATTGTAGAAGACCCCTCAGATTCTAATTGTCATTGTGGAACTTCAGAATTTAAGTGGAGGGAGTGAGATTGAAAATGAGAAGTGAACAGCAATTGAAAAGATTTCTACAGCAGGGAAGAGAAATAGTGTGATGATGCAGTAGCTGACAAACTCCTGTTCAAAGGAAAAGGCATTATCTGATAGATCTAAACAACTGAAGGAAAATGTGGTTTATTACATAATCATTTTAAAGTTATTTACACACTACGGTAATGTGTGTGTGTGTGTGTGTGTGTGTGTGTGTGTGTGTGAACAGATGTATGTATGTGCATGTGTATATCATGTACTATCTGTGTCGTGCGTATGTGTGTACATGTACATAATATGGTCAACCTGTAAAAATAATGTCGAACTGCCTGGAAAGAAACACAAGCGTCTGATGGCGAGGGAGGTGGTACTGTACAAGGAGCTGTAGGTTCAAACTGGTATGGCTGAACTCCTCTTCGTTGGAACTTGACTCGTAGCTGGGAGCATCTGCCATTATTGCCGGAAAATAGTTGAGTTTTACGTCCTCATAGCAAAAGCTTTTAGGGACATGTCTTTCATTCACAGTAGTCTTGGCATTTATACGTCACTTGCGGAATCCCCAACTCTCGTCTCTTTCCGTACTGTGCTCGGCAATCTCCGTGGCGAGTCACAATTTGGCTACTTGCACGACCCGAAACACGGATAGAAGTGAGTTCCAGAAGAAAAGTAACATGTACATCGAAACACGCTCGATCATACTTTTGAACAACCCAAACATGCTCTTTATGGGTGAGGACCCTTTTAAGAGTCTCAAATTCTGTGTCCCTTCACCCTCTTCTTTCATGACCTCTGCGTCAGCTTTCCAATTTTTATATGTCAGTGTTGTATGAAAGTCTGTGTCAAAGTCTTTTTTAAGGCATGCCATTGCAGAGTTTCCTACAAGGTATTCAAATTTTATATCTGAACAGGCAGCACTGAAATACTGCCAAAGTGATCGCTGTTAAATCTCTCACCTAATGGGTTAGCTGGTGTGAGTGATGCCATTACGGGGAAAGTAGAAAGGGAAAGGAAATGGTATGGGGCACAGGAGATAGGACTGCAATAAAAAATACTGACGTTACTGGCTAGTTTTTGTGGAATATTATAAATTGCAGGTTGCAAGGCTGGTAACAGCTGGTTAGGTAGTTGGAAGAGATCAGAGATGGTATCACTTTTTATTTTACTGCAAACAGTTGCATGGGCATAAATCAATATGCTTCATGGTTTATTATGAGATTTCATTTTTTGTAACATGGTATGACCGTATCTGTAGCAATAATTATTAAAAGCTATCTAAGTTATGTCACCTGAAAAGTCACTTCTGACTATACTAAAAAGTCTCCTCGACTGCAATCTATCGCATCACTCGGTACGACTCGTTAAACAGCGTCCTACGCCATCGCTTGTTGTCAAGCCTCCTCCTCTCACCGTTTCTTCCTCCACTCTGTCATTTCCGGTAATAACTTCCGGCTCGCTATCGTCGTATCGAAGCAACACATCTATCAAACTCATCTCTCTTTCTATTATTTTTAAACGTCTGAACAACTAATTGTCTAACAAATAACTTATTGTCTTACAAATGACTAATTGTCTAACAAATGACTAATTGTCTAACAAATGACTTATTTTCCAACAAATCGTCTCGCTTTAGTGATGCAAATGAATTCAGCAGTCCAGGGAAATCTTTCCTTCTTGAAGAGTTTTCAGCAATACTGTTGATGAAGCTCCTCTCTTGGTGAGACAGTCTGCCAGTTTGTCTATGAGTGCCAGACCACTTCACTTCTTTCACAATGCCTTTCTCCATCAAGTCTTTATCCCACTGATCTCCAGCCTCAGACGTTTTTCTGTGACATGTTTTTGTGACTGCAGAGCATCATGTAAAGACTTGCAGTCGGTCATGCAGACTAGAGGTAGACCATCCGTGGGCCTTGCTTTTTCCTGTTGTGATCTCCATGAACAATGTTGCAATGAATATTGCTTCATCAATTCCTTCTGCCATCGCCAGTGTCTCTCCAGCCAACGTGCTTCTGACTACTCTGCGAATTTTCTTTGAACTCCAGCAAAATGGAATAATGTCTCCTTCCTCGTTTGCTAAGAAGATAATGAATCCACCTTGAGTTCCTCCGTCATTGAGATTTCCAAGTGAAGCATCAGTGTATACCATCATTTTCAATGGTCCTGATCCCAAATGATGAAACTTCAACTCTACATGTTCTGACTTGATTCTTTTGATGACTTTATTTGCTTCTGTCAGATGTTCTACTTTTCCATCTTTGATATTTGAAGCAAGCTGACAAGCACAGAATGACACATCAGGACGACTTTGTCGAGCTGTCCATAGAATCTGTCCAACTTTTGATCTGTAAGCCTGTTTCTCATGTGCTGTCATTTCATCCTGTTTCTGTTGAGTTCTTTTCTTTTTGATGGGGATGGGCTCCAAGATATCTGCATACTTGGTTTGCTGTAGAGAGACTTTGTTTCCATCAGATGACAGTTCCAAGCCAATGTACTGGAAAGCTTTGTTTTGATCCTTTCCAACCTTGAACGTTTTTCTGATTTCATCAACAACAGTCTTTTCAAAGTGTTTGTTCCGCCCCAGATGAAGTCGTCTACATGGCATGCTAAGACACCTGTAACTTCATTTCCTTTCATCCAGAAGAAGACTGCTGGGTCAACTTTTGAAATTCTTCCTCCGAGTTTCAGCAGTACATCTTTCACTCTTTTGTACCATTGCAAAGAAGCATCATTCAGTCCGTATACGCATTTTTGCAGATGCCACAACTTTCCTCTGCTATTCGCTTCATTTGGTGGTCTCACAAAAATGTCTCTGTCTATTTCTTTTCCTTGGAGAAAGGCTGTTTTGATGTCCATAGAGCATGGAGTCCACTTTCTTTGTGCAAAGACAGAGAGAATCACTTTCAATGATTCACTTGTGCAAGTAGGCGAATCCTTCTGCATGTCTTCATTTCCAATTTCTTCAAACCCTCTTGCTACAAGTCTAGCCTTTGTTTTTACTCCATCCTTTGTTTCTTTGAGTGTACAGATCCATCTGGTGGAAACACATCTTTGTCCATTGTCCTCTATTTCAGTGTACACGTGATTCTTTTTCCAACTTTCAAGTTCTTCTTTCTTTGCATTTTCAAAAGAAACTTCATCCATGATCATAACAGTTTCATCTGAATTGTAGTTGGTGTAGGTTCTGTATTTTGACAGTACAAGTCCACGCACTTTTGTCAAATCCACAGACATTCATTCACCCTCATATTCTTCTGGTTCCAAACATTGAATATTGTACCAGTTCTTATTTCTCCCTGTTGCTTTTCCAGCTTTGCTCAGCACCTTTGCTGATATTTTTGTTCCAGTGTCCACATGATCATATGCAATGATCTGTCCTGGTTCAATTCTTGCTGGATCAATTCTAGTAGCCATCTCTGTGTCATGTGGATGATGTTCTTCATCTTCTTCCAAGATTTCTGATTCAGTGTCTAGATCTGACGTTGATTCAGGAATATTTTCTTCACTGTGCGAGATTTCTTCATTTTTAGTTCCTGTATCACTTCGATGTTGCTGACAATCATGTGCAGCCTCACTCGCCAGTTGAGGGTCTTTCCTTGCCATCTATGACTGGTGAGTTGATTTTAACGTGGTGACAGCCCTGATGTGGCCCTTTGCGGTCGGCTGGGCTATAAGCAACATTATCTTATCTTATCTTCCTTGCCATCTTCTCCTGCTCTAGATCACCTTTGACCTTTTGTAGTCTGCTCTGGTGAGATAAGATAAGATAATGTTGCTTATAGCCCAGCCGACCGCAAAGGGCCACATCAGGGCTGTCACCACGTTAAAATCAACTCACCAGTCATTTATAAAAAAAAAAAAAAAAAAAAAAACAAAAAAAAAAACCTTTCACACATCTCATTAAATGACATCGTCTAGAAACGCACCAGAAATTGCATTAAAAATCTTTCTTCCGTAAAATCTTAAATCAGATGAAAAATGTTAATCTCTCTCAAAAACTCAAAGATCACATCAGGCGGGACATCCCTGAACAGGATCTTCATGGACTCTGCTGTAAAATGTTTGTGTCTCACATCGTGCAAGTCCCAACACTCTAAAAGAACATGTTTCATTGTGAGTGGCGCATGACATGGAATACACCACGGAGCGTCTTCACTCTTTAAAAGGTAAGAATGGGTAAAATACGAATGGCCGGTGTGCAGCCGGCACAGAACCGTTTCCTCTTTACGACCTCTCGACGTAGATGGGAGGAAGTCCTTTAGGTTTGGACGGATCTGAAAGAGTTTGTTATTCGTCTGTGTGTTCCAATCCTCCTGCCAGAGGTCTCTCACATAATCGTTAATTTTGGGTGTCACATCTGAGCAGGGGATATAAGTGTTGGACAGTTTCTCTCTTGTGGCGTTCTTGGCTAAACGATCAACCATTTCGTTCCCGCCGATGCCTACAGGACAGGAACCCAAGCAAGAGTAATGTTGTAACCTCGCCTTCAACTTGCTAAAAAGTTAAAAAAAAAAGTAAAAGTTCTGGATGCTGAAGGTTGCGGCCAGCTTATGGCCTCCAAAGCTGACAGCGAATCCGACAGAACCTGAAAGTCCCTCTTCGAAGAATGCGAGATTATCTTCAAAGCCAAAATGAGAGCGGTAAGTTCAGCAGAATAGACAGAAGCATCGGAATGAATATGTTCCAACAGTATCTGAGAAGGAGCCCCAGGGCAGTAGGCTGCACAGGCCACTCCATCTTCAGACTTGGAAACCGTCAGTAAAAACTTTTTGACAGGATGGGAATTTCGAACAGAGCTCAGCATACAATGCCTTGTACGCCAGAGAGCTGGTAGACTCTTTGCGAAAAGCTGCAAGATCAAAACGAATCTCTGGTGTGAAGAAGGTCCACGGTGGTTGATCCGGAAACTTGGAAAAATCAGATACTACACCTAGGTCTAGACCTGCATTCCGCACGTGAGGCTGCATACGAAGACCAAACGGCGGAATACATTTAGGGTTGTTTTCAAACTTACTTTGGAACGGAGGGTCAAAGACACAGTCATAGGCAGGGTTTTCTGGTTCCGAGAACAGTCTGATGTAATAATTCAAAGACAGTTTCAGCCTGCGGTTGGACAGTGAAGGTTCACCCGCCTCTGCGTACAGGCTGTAGACAGGGGTGGTGCGGAACGCTCCAAGACAGAGACGAAGCCTTGATGGTGGATAGGGTCCAAGAGTTTGAGGTAAGAAGATCGTGCGGAGCCGTACACAGCACAACCGTAGTCCAGTTTGGAACGGACCAGGGCTCTGTAGAGGTGCAACAAAGTTTTCTTATCAGCGCCCCAGTCGGTGTGCGCTACGACCCGCAGAATATTCAGTGCTTTCTGGCAAGCAGTTTTGAGGTTTTTAATATGGCTGAGAAAGTTAAGTTTTTGGTCAAAAATGACTCCAGAAATTTGGCCTCTTTAACAGCTGGAATGGGAGATTTCCCTACTTGAAGTTCAGGATCTGGAAAAAAACTGACGGAAATTATGGAAGTGAATACACTGCGTCTTTGTTGGAGAAAAGGTGAAACCGTTTTCATCTGCCCACCGATGGATTTTATCTACGCAAAGCTGGAGCCTGCGCTGGACACTCGGGTACAGGCTTCCAGTTGCGTAGACAGCAAAATCATCCACAAACAATGAGCAGTCTGAACCCTGCTGAACTGATTTCACAATGTTGTTGATTTTAATACTAAAGAGGGCAGGAGACAGTATGCTCCCCTGTGGAAACACCAACTCCTGCTCGTGGACATCAGAGAGAGTGGTGCCAACCCGGACCTGAAACTGTCGTTCTGCCAAAAAATTTTGAATAAAAAGCGGAAGATGACCTCGAAAACCCAGATCGTGGAGATCATGAAGTATCCCCGACTTCCAGGTGGTATCGTAGGCCTTCTCCAAGTCGAAGAAAATTGCCACTGCATGCTGTCTGTTCAAAAAGCGTTCCGAAGTGTAGATTCCAGACGAATCAAATGGTCAACTGTAGACCGATGTTTGCGGAAAACCACACTGTTCTTTCGCCAAAAGGCCATCGGTTTCCAGTTTCCACATGAGCCTAGCATTGACCATTTTTTCCATCAATTTACAAACACAGCTGGTCAAAGCTATGGGACGGTAGTTTGATGGGTTAGAAAGATCTTTTCCAGGTTTGGGAATTGGAATAATGAGGGCTTTCCGCCAAGAAGGTGGAAAAAAACCAGTAGTCCACACATGGTTGTATACCTGTAGCAGGATGTTCAGACCTATTTGCGGAAGATGTTTCAAGAGTTGATAATGGATTTCATCTAGACCTGGAGAGGAATCGCTGCAAGAGAGTAAGGCAGATTTCAGCTCGTTTAACGTGAAAGGAAGATTGTAGTCTTCCATGTTGTCTGATGAAAAGTTGCAGGGTGATTTTTCTTTTAGGGCTTTGTTTTTGACAAAAGTGGCTGATTTCTTAGAAAAGGAGGAATTCTTTTCAATGGTTGAAGCGAGCAGATTAGCAACTGCTTTCTTCTCTGTTATTAAAGAATCCGAAAACTTGAGATGGTTCACAGTGGGGACAGGTGTTCTTCCCTTTGATTTTCTTAATGATGTTCCACACTTTTTTCTTGGAAGTTTTTGATGTCAGCCTGGAGCAGAAGCTTCTCAGGACCGACGTTTACTGATTTAAAAGTGTGTCTTGATTTAGCACGGAGTTTCTGATGGGCTCGAGCGTTGGGACCCGAAGGTCGTTGGTATACCTGACGCTGAGCCCGTTTTCTAACTTTGGAAATTTGTTGGCATTCTGAATCGAACCAGGGTGTTTTTGGCATTTGACGTTTATCGGAAGACACTGGAATACAGGCTTTAGCACATTTGATCATAGTGTTAGTCAGTGATTCAGCTGGGTCCGGACTCTGAAAAAAAATCAGTGTCCTGGAATTCCTTAGAAATAGTGGCTGCAAATAGATCCCAGTTTGCATTCTTATAATTTAGACGTTGAGAGACAGAGACGTGTTCAGTTATGATGGGTTGTAGAAGGACTGGGAAATGGTCACTTCCGTGCAGATCGTCATGGACAGACCACTCATAGTCCAGGACCAGCGAGGGGTCACAAACCGACAAATCTAAACACGAAAGTGAACCTGTGGAAGAGTGGAGGTAAGTTGCAGATCCGTCGTTCAGACAACACAAATCTAAATCCGAAAGGACATCCTCAATTAGCAGACCTCTGGATGACGTACTGACACTACCCCAAAGAGGATTGTGACCGTTTAAGTCACCCAACAGCAAAAAAGGTCGAGGAAGTTCTCCTATCAGACTGACAAGGTCCTGACGACAAACCGGGACAGAAGGTGGGAGATAAAGGGAACAGATTGTGACAGTCTTGTGAAGAGTGACTCTTGCAGCTACAGCCTGAAGGGAGGTAGACAGAGCGACAGGACTATACAACAAAGTTTTGTGTAGGAGAAGGGCAACACCGCCCGACAGTCCCAACGTGGATGGTTGTGCAGGTTTTGAAAGAATATTAAAGCCAGAAAGAGTAAAGGTCTTCTGGCTTTGAATTTGAGTTTCCTGAAGAGCCACGACGGAAGGTTTTATAGATTGACACAGAAGCTGCAGCTCCTCGAAGTTTGAATTTAATCCACGGATATTCCAATGGAATATTCGACTATCCATGGTGCAGAGGGCGAAAAGGAGAGATCAGGTCATCTCCTCATCAACATCTGCGGTTAAGGGTGTATATTTATTGGTTAGTTTTACTGGACTGTGGTCTCCAGACCTGCTGGCAGACTTGCCAACAGGTGAAGAAGGTCTGGATTTGGGAGACGGTGGAGGTTTTTTCTTCAACTCTACCATCTCCACGCTGGATTGAACTCCCTTGCCCGCACGGGCACTGGACTGAGGAGTTCGAGGTAGGGGTGCTGGTTTTTTAATCTGCCAGCAGCAGATGTTGTAGACTGCTGGGCAGTCTGAGGGGTGGCGGATTTTTTGCCTCCACCAGGGGCATTCACTTTGGGTTGGGAGGTGGTGGACCTGCCACCACCAGAATTGACAGATCTTACTTGCAATGTTTTCGAAAAGATGAATTCATCAGTCTGGCAGCAGACTGACAGAGTAGGAACAGTGGGAACCTTCTTTACAGCCGAAGCATTAGGAAGAAGCTGTCGGCGTCCGACTACCCACAACCTGTTTCCGGGCTTCAAAAAACGAGATCTTCTTTTCTGTTTTGATGCGTTGGATAGCAGATTCTTGAATCAAAGAGGACAGTTTCGTGAAGAGGAGGGATGGTCGCCACCGCAGTTAGCACAATGTGCCGGATCATGACACGGCCCATCATGGGTTGCCTTGCAGCAAACACCACACACCTCCTGCCCAGAACAGCGGTCCCTGACATGGCCAAACCTCTGGCACCTGAAGTACCTCAATGGGGACGGCACATACAGCTGAACACGAACATTCAAGTAACCAACTTTGATGACCGGAGGCAGCACAGGGTTGCAGAAGGTCAGAAAGAGGGTGTTGGTGGCCACTCTCTCTGAACCTTTCTTTACCGTCACCCTGCGCACCTCCGTCACACCCTGGGACGCCAGCTCCGTCTTAATTTCTGCCTCTGATACACCAGATAAATCCCGGCAGCGAATCACGCCTTTCGATGAATTCAAATTTTTGTGGGGAGTTACCCTGATCTCCCTGTCCACAAGTTTCGTTGCCTTTAGCAGCTGTTCAGATTGTTTCTTTGATCTACATTGAATTAGGAATGAGCCATTTCGCAACCTTTTTATGGATTGAGGGTCACCTGCTAAACTTGAAAACCCTTCTGGATAGCAAAAGGGCTCAGAGCTGAAAGGGGTCTTTCCTGCTCTGTCCCTTCCATCACGAGCCAGGAAGCCCAGAAACCTGTCCTCTGTCGTACTTCTGTATCCGAATCGCTGTCAGAATAACGTTCCCCTGAAATAGGGGATGCTGCTTTCCTCTTCTTCTTGGGGGGGATTGTTTTTGAAAGAGCCATATTTGATTTATTGTGATTCATCCCTCCTTACCCACCCACCTTGGAGTCCAACTAAGGGGCCAGGGCCAAGAAACCAATGTCTTGACCCCTTCCAGGCTTCGGGAGAGACATACGACAAACAGAAACCACCAACCCTATCCCCCCTGATCATGCTCAACTCCCGGGAACAGAGAGCTGAGCACTGCAGGGGTTTACTTGGCCAGTAGGGGGACTCTGTCTTGACCCAGCCCCAAGAAGGGGAGCCGATTAGTACACCCGGGCCAAAGTGTACTCCCTGTCTAGGAGAGGTCCGAGCCAAAGTGATGTGTTGAGAGTGCTGGCCCTCTCAATCACCAGGATCTCATTCCCCTCCGACACAGGTCGCACCGCACGGCAAACACGGCGGAATCTTAAGGAGACCACAGAGAGAAAAGGAGTGTGGAAAAGAAGACTTGAAGGGTAGACGAAGATAGAAAAGGGCCAAATAAGAGAGGCAGAAAAGAGGAAAAAGAGAAAGGCGGGTTACTCTTAGTCAGGATCCTCACCCTTAGCCTATCTGACATGGGAAGCCTACCAGGGGCATCAACTCCTTACCACGTTACGCTTAGGCCAGACAGCATCTTGACTTCTCAGGCCTAGAAGCAATTGGAAAAAAACCCAGCCTATCTCCAAGTATTGATGCCCCGCCAGCAAAGCCTAAGGGATCACAGGACCACGCAAGCCCTCCGACCACGGCAAGGTTGCAACCCCCGGAGGGCTGCTCTGGTGAACACGAATCAAAGTTCCACCATGACGCACAAAGATCACGCTCCCATCTTGTCCAATGACGGTTCCTGGTCCTTTCATTCATGACCATCAGGTCGCTTGTAGTACACTCTGTCTCCCATCTGGTACTGACCTGACCATGGTCGAACCTGTTTCCTCAAGGCTCTTCTGATTTTCTCTGAGCTTTCTGCTTCTGTGAAAGCTTTCCTTGTAGCATGCAAACTTGCGATATGCTCTCCCACTGTCCTACTTCTGGTGATTCCCTCCAAAGCAGGTAGTTCATCTGTGAGTGTGGATGGAAAATTTGGATTCTTCCCAAAGACCAGCTGATATGGGCTGAAACCATGTGTGTTCACCATGGAGTTTTTCGCTGCCAAAGCCCAACACAAAGCAGTCTCAAAATCCATGTCTTCCTTGTCTGCCCTGACTTTCTGCATGATGTTTGTCAGCGTCTGATTGTGTCTCTCACACAAACCATTGCTCCATGGACTGTATGCAGCAGTAGTTTTGACTTTGATGTTGAAGTTTTCACACATGTCCCTGAATTCCTCATTGTTGAAATCTGAACCATTGTCACCGAGTACAACTTTTGGTGGGCCATGTATTGCAATCCAGTGCTTCATGAAACTGTCAACAATGACAGAAGCCCGTTTGCTCCTGATGATTACTGCAGCACTGAATCTTGTGTATTCATCAATCATGTGGAAGTACCAGACATTTCTATCCAATTCATGCGTCGGCTGGGCTATAAGAAACATTATCTTATCTTATCTTATCTTATCCAATTCATGCAGATCCACAGCCACTGTGTGATTATAGTCTTCTGCTAAGGGCATCCCTACCACTGGCTTCGGTGGGGTCTTCTTGTGACGTGCACACACATCACATTTTTCAACAATTTCTGTCATATCTCTGTACACTTCTGGATCCTTTATCCCAGCATTTTGCATCAGTTTCTTCAGGTTTGCAGTGGAGGCATGTCCAAATTGCTTGTGAAGCTTCAAAATAGTCTGCTTCTTTTCACTTTCATGCAGTTTTCCTTCCAGTAACAGGATTTCACTCTCCTTACCGTTTTTTGTTTCCTGTTTGCCACAAATGTCGATGCAGTAATGCCCTGTTGATGTGTAGTTCAACTCCACTGGTTGATGAAACATAGTAGCCTTATCATTGCACATGTCCAACACAGCCTCTGCTCTTTTGAGTGAATCCTGCTCAACAGAAGTGGTAAGTCAATGTCCACAACTTCAGTTTCAATGGTGCACTTGGTATCACCAATTTGTGCTGGTATTGTTGCCTTCATGTAGGACTTGACTTTTGCACCATCACCAAATCTGAAAGTCTTAGCACTTGCACCAGTCTTGATTTGCTTTTTTCTTCTGCTCCAGCTGATCAACATATTCTTCGTACCATCTTTTTCCACACACAGTCTTGGTACATGCTTTAAACAATGATCGCACATCCAAAGGACTCTATTAAGAGTATCTCATTTTCAGGTTTGTGTTCTTTTGTAAACAAAGCCAAGTGACATTCTTCTTCATTTTCTTCTACATCTGTCATTATGATTTCTTCTTGTTTTTGATGCTTGTGGGGGCAATCCTTAGCCCAGTGAAACACACTCTCACAAATAGCACATCTGGTTCTTTTGCCATTCCTGTCTAATGGATTTGTTCCTTTTTGTTCTGCTGTTTTATGTTGTGAACCTGTTTGCTGATATCTAGAAGGTTTCTTTCTGAACTGCTGATATTTGTAACTCTTTACCAGAAATGCTTCTTCTTTTTCCTCTTTGATCTTGATTTCGTTCACTGTGCTTACTGTCGAACTGTCCCCAAATATTCTCTTCAAAGCAGATTTCATTGAAGCAAATTTTCTGTCAGACGCTGCTGTCAGAACTAATTGTCTTCTTTCACTGACAAACCTGCATTGTCCAGCAGTTTAAATGCAAGCACTGAATCTGGATATTCCACTTTGTATTTTCTGCAAATATTGTATCTTCTTTCATACTCAATGATGAAATCGCACATTGACATGTCTTGTCCTTTCCTCAGTCTTTCAAAGTCTGAATATGCTGTGTAAGCCAAGTCAACCTCATCTTGTAGTTGTAGAAAAAGACTATCAAGTGCAGTCAATAAAATATCCATCCCATCTCCTGTGTTCAGCCGTGCAACATCGATTTCTAGTGCTTTTGCTCGTGCTTGGCCCGTTAATGACAATGTAACGGCTAGTGCTTGTTTCTCTGGCTTGACGTCCGTTACTAGTTTCCATACTTCCAGTTCGTTTTTCCACGTTTCATAACTTGTATCTGGCCCTAGGCTCGGCGGTGTTTTATAGCTCTGCGCCATGATTTATACAACTGGTGGACTACTATAATTATATCCTGCACTTTTGTTTCGTTGAAGTCGGACCGTCAAACTTCGTTGTTGGCTAGTCTGTATTCAATCTGTACTTTCGTCAACACGTCAGTTGTAGATCTGTAGATTAGTCTACCGATGTAGATTATCTGTAGATCACGCTCTGCTACCATGAAAAGTCACTTCTGACTATCAGGGCTTAAAACAGGAGGAGGAAAAAACCACTGAAACTAGGGGGGTCCGGGGGCATGCCCCCCGGGAAAATTTTTTTAAAAACCGAGTGTAAATCTATGCCATTTCGCGCTTTCTGGACATGATTTCAAGAGTTATTTAGTGCATAAAAATTGCTGTAAACACATAATTATTACAGGAAGACATATTTGGGACAAGGGGAGAAGGGGTTAAACACATAATAAAATGAACACTCCCCCTTTAACTTGAGTGTTTTACAGGTGTTCACCAACTATAGTCTTTGGATGAAATCTCACTTCTGGGGTTGCTCAATAAGTTTCACTTTTCAGGTTTAAATGATCACACAATATCAAGTTTGAAGTTGGTGCACACAAAGTCAGTAACTGCATCAAACACTTTAAAGTTCAGTCTCATATAACAGAGATCAACTTGCGGAATCAGCACATTTTGAAAGTCACAATATCCAAATTTTGATAAATGAGAAATTTGTGGAATCAGCCCATACTGAAAGTCAAATTTTGAAGTTCCTAAATTATAATAAACACTGAAATACAGGATTTCACACAAGGACACAACACACACACACAACACACACACCACACACACACACACAACACACACACTTTCATTTGGTTTTGGGGGCATCACACGGCACACTAC
>CM031600.1:90496134-90513634 GCA_018398815.1 Conus ventricosus
GGTCGAGACAAACACGTACGACTACGTCAGCACTCCAACAAGATCAGGTCTCCACAGTAGGGGGGCCCCCCATTACAGTATCTTCACCTCAGCCAACTACTGGTGAGTACCGTAGTCATATCACCTCCTCTCACCGTTTCTTCCTCCACTCTGTCATTTCCGGTAATAACTTCCGGCTCGCTATCGTCGTATCGAAGCAACACATCTATATACCTGTTATGATTTTCTTCACATTTTTTTTTCTCCATCTACTACCAAAAGATTGTTTTAGAAAAGGGCAATTTAAATAAAAAAGAAACATCCAATTTTTGCACTGCGCATGCTCTGGGTAAACATTCACCCATGCATTTAAGAAGACCTTTCCATGGCATAGTTCCTCAGTGAATTTGCATCTACTTAAATTGTGAAAGCCAATATGTTGCAAGCTCAGCTTACGAGGCAGTAAAACACTTGTGATAAATCAGCCCAGGGGAGGGTTAGGAATTCTACTGTTTGTTTTCCAGGGCAGGTGGGGAGTATGCAGGGCAGGTGGGGAGTTCAATCTATCTGTCTGTAAGATGAGCGTCTTTGTAGGTATGCCTGTAAGCACATACTGTGTGTGTGTGTGTGTGTGTGTGTGTGTGTGTGTGTGTGTGTGTGTGTGTGTGTGTGCGTGCGTGCGTGTGTGTAATATCTAAATGTGCATGTGCGGTGTGCAACTGTGTGTGTGTGAGTGTAAGTGTGAGTGTGTGTGCGTGTGTGCATGTGTGTGCACACATCGATCTGTACACATGCATATGTGTGAGAGAGAGAGAGAGAGAGAGAGAGAGAGAGAGAGAGAGAGAGAGAGAGAGAGAGAGAGAGAGAGAGAGACTGTGTGGATATATATAAAAGCTTTTTTCAATTCATGTTGTTTACAGCCCAGCCAACAATGAGGGCCATGTAAGAGCTTATCTGGCTCTCTACTCTTTAATCAGGTAGAAGAGAATACCTCTGATTACTACTTTGCTGATTTGGCTCATAAAATCTTGTGACTGCTAAAGCTTCCTTTCTTCTAATCTATCCCTTCATGTGCCTAGTCAGCTTTGGTGGATGAGGTGAGACGTTAAGCCTGAAAGAGGCCCAGCCATCTTTCTTTTAGCCCTCTTTTCTTTTTGAATCCTAATTCCTATATAAAATATCCATGCTTCTATGCAATTTTGACATACATGTACAGTGCTGAAGTCTGTTACGTCTTCTGCTATGTTCAAGCTTCATGGAATTCTATTCACCATTCATGTAGGTGAATGTGGTCTAATTTTTTCTTTAAGAAAGAACAGTGTGTGTGTGTGTGTGTGTGTGTGTGTGTATGTGTATGTGTATGTGTGTGTGTGTGTGTGTGTGTGTGTGTGTGTGTGCGTGCGTGCATGCGTATGTGCGTGTGTGCATGCATGCATGTGTATCTGTACACACGTGCATGTGTGTGTGTGCATATGTGTGTGTGGAGACAAAAAAAAACAGATACAGAAATCGCACTAATGTTGGTCAGAATTATTATGTCTGTTATTCAGTGTTTCAATGTGCATATATTTGTTATTCTCTATGTGTACCTATGCTTGCATGTAGACATAAGTGTCTGTAGAGTTAATATGTCTGTGTGCTAGTGTTGTGGATGTGCACGGATTACTACAGCTAGTTAATCATGAACATTCATCTGTATAAAAAGGACTAAAGCCTGTCCAACAAATCATCCTGACTCACTCTCTCTCCCACTCTCTCTCTCATCAACACACAAGCTTGGAACAGTGCAAAATATATGCTCATCTATGTCATACACACACACACAAAATTTCTTAATATAAACAGCAAAGTCAGCATTTGCTATGGGCAATTATCAGAAATGGCAGGAACGTTGCAACCATGCAGTCTACTCTGAACTGACAGAGTCACAGCGAGCAAACTGCCCAGTGCAGGTGATCACTTGTGTCTGTCAGGCATGCGGTGAATGCTGTGACCTGCCTGCCAGGCAAAAGCAATAACTGTCTCAGTATCTGCAGTGAAAAACTAAAATTCAGTGTAATTTTGTCATTACTGAGTGATTCCTCCAGCAGCCAGAAGTTTTCCTTCAAGAAACTATAATTCTAAGCTACTGATAATGACAATAACATAATTAAGAATCATGTCAAGTGATATACTTAATCAGAAAGTGCTTGCCAATCATAATGGAGCACAACAGTGGTATTGTCTACCTGCTGACAAACTGACAGATGGCCATAAACTGTGTTTCCCTGTACCTTCATGTACAATAACATTTTAAATGATTGCTGATCAACAGGCATGTGGTTTTGCATGGGATTGGGAGCAAGAAAAATCTTTCTCAACTTGCATCTTGTGCAGACTAGAAAAACAAAAACTCTACCCTACATATGTGGACAGTTTATGACAGAGCTGATTCTTATCTTACCATCGACTTCTGTCTGGCTTTTTGCTTAAATATGATGAATTGCCCATAAGGCACAGCAACCAGTTGAAATACAACAAACGATCATGCAAAGCACACAACAACAAAAATGTATGTAGGTGTGCACTCACAGTGACTCAAATACTTTCTCTCACTCAGCGGATATTTGTTGCTTGGGAAAAGATATTTTGGTGTTCCCTGTTTGAACCTTTTGGGTCAATTTAAAGCTCCCAATAAACGACAGTTAGTCTTACAGTTCTTCACATCCATCCCCATCCCTTGTCGTCCCCTACCCAACACACATACAGAGCTGCTCACGCATGCTTCAATATATATATTTTGCGCGCTGGTGACCTACTCGTTTTTGAGTGAACCAGTATTTTAGGAAGAAGATATAAACTCATACACACACACACACACACACAAGAGAGACCACACAAAGGAGACACACAACCATGCATTTGACTGTCATTCTTCAGCTGCTTTGAAAACTGATTTCCCTTGTGTACTTTAATACTGTAGTAAAAAAAAAAAAACAGAAAAAGAAAAAGCTCAACAATTAATTGTGTATTAATCTAATTAATAATTTACAGTATGTTTCCTTATTTCATTTCTTCCTGCTGCCTCAATGGCAACCTTGGGAAGCATTATTTGGGGTGTCTGACATAATTATTTAAAGCCATGACATGATTTGAAGATCTGTCGATGCTATGCCGCAGTGTGGCCCTATCGACTATTCACCAAGATCAAGAAGATCAAGATCAAGAGATCAAGATCCTGTGGAAAGAGAGAGAGAGAGAGAGAGAGAGAGAAGAGAGAGAGAGAGAGAGAGAGGAGAGAGAGAGAGAGGGGAAAGAAAAGCCCAATCAAACATGCTCATGTAAAACAAACCTTAAAAGTGACAAAATTTTTGGTATTGCTATATAGGTAGTGGGACTTGCTTGCCTTCTGGCTTTTATAATGTCCCTTCTTTTTACACATTTGGGTCTGGCTATTGCATGCGTTTGCTTAGTTTCTGTCTACTTAACTGCTGGCCTTGATGCATCACTGTATAATACTGATTCACAATCCAAACAAACTTCTAGTGTGGATCTAGTCTAGATCTAAGCTATCTGAACGAATTTCCTTGATCCACAATAAGTAATAATTCGTCGTTTATGTTGCAGCCGATTCCTCCCAGACATCCCTCGGCTATAAGCAACATTATCTTATCTTATCTTCTTCTTCCTAAAATACTGGTTCACTCAAAAACGAGTAGGTCACCAGCGCGCGCAAATAACGACCAAAACCAATACTATTCAATCTGGTTGCTTCATCTGTAATATTCCAATTCGTTTTAATGATTAATCGAGACTTGTCCACGGTCAAACATCGAAAGCAACCAGAAAGAAAAAGAAACACCCGAAGGTGCTGGGGAGGACCCAGAGAAGCACTGTCTTCACCTGCCTTTAGAGCAGTCCTGTACCACCCTTGGGGGCCTGCGCTGTGTTGACGATGGGTACAGGCACGCGCAGGACACTCCATTAAGATATCAAGGGGCATAACTGCTCCTGAACAGAGGTAAATTAGACTACAGGATGCAGCTCATAACAGCCTTAAAGTAGCATCCCCATGGGTGTACCAGCCCGTATTTCATGACTGCAGAGCCCACCGGCGTAAAACACCACCCTCCAGCTGCCGAGCACACCCCACAGACCCAACCACCCCTGCCCACGGACAGACGAAGACAGTGCCACTCCAGACACAGCCAAGCTTTCGCCATACGGTCTTATGTGCCCTCAAGAGAGAATCCAAAGTTGTAGTCTTTCCCACTGTCAACAGGACTTTCCCAGACCTGCCTACCTCATGTTGTGCTCATCAGTAATAACCACAGAGATTTCAGTAATTTTGCATTTCCTTCAGTAATTCCACGGACGCGTAATACACGGCGTTTTTGAACAAATAATGTGTACAAAACTCCAACTACATTTTTAACATTGAACAAATAATGTGTACAAAACTCCAACTACATTTTTAACATTTTAACAAAAAATATAAACAGTAAAAAAGGAACAAAAACAACAAAGCAGAATTAAAATACCTTGGGATGATGGCAGATGACGGACTCAGGACAGGAGTTTCAGGTCAATTCAAAGGTGATATACTTGACAGTTTGTAACTTACACAGCAGTCACCACAGATGACACCACTGATGAAGAACCTAATGTACAACCCCCCCCCCCCCCCCCCCCCCCCCCCCACAAAAAAAAAAAAAATAAATAAAAAAAATATGTGTGTGTGTGTGTCCCTGAGCTGTGCTGATAAGATAGTGGCGAAAATGAAAAGGACCTTTTCATTTTCGCCACTATCTTGTCAGCACAGCTCAGGGACAAGTTGTTTTCGCAGATCAGCTCACACAACAGTCTTTCTGCGTTGGTGATCTTCCGGTGTGGGTCTGACGGCTGCTCTCGCTGGATTTCGTAAACAACGATGTGATCTTCTGACTGGAGGCACTCGCAGCTGTCTCTTTGTGCATTTCCCCGAGATATGGCGCTTGCAGTCATTTGCTCCCCCATGTCCGATGGAGAAGTCTGAATTGCACACCGAGCAGAAATGAGTATACAAATCCAGGTCCAAGTCCGCGTGTATTTACTTCGGAACACTTGCTTCTTCGCCTTCTTCCGTTGTGGCACAGTGGTTTTCGAACCCTCGTCATCGGTTTCATGCAAACGTTTAGAAGATTTCTCCGCCATTTTCACAATCGCCGGCAAAAAATCGGTTGAAACTTTGTCTTACAATGGCTGAACAAAAAGCTTCGAATGGCGCGCACAGATGTGATGGCGTGTCGTGTTGGCCCACAGCACTACATTGACCAATCGCAAGTTCCGAACCATCTGTGGTTTCGGCTTGAGTCAAGGGAAGTTACTCTGCGGTCTCGGAAAGGTCTAGCAGTCGACAATTTTTCGAGTCTGAAATTTGCGTAGTTTTTCAATTTTCTTTTCCGTAATTTCGCACGGAAAATCGTACCTCCGTAATGGGGGTTAATTTCCGTAAAATTACGGACGATTACGGAAGGGTAGGCAGGTCTGCTTTCCCTGTGGTCAGTGGGTCTTTCCTCACCGTCACTGGACCTTTCTCCAGGGTCAGCCTAGTTAAGGCAAAGAAGAAAAACCCGAAGGTGCTGGGAGGACCCAGAGAAGCACTGTCTTCACCTGCCTTTAGAGCAGTCCTGTACCACCCTTGGAGGCCTGCGCTGTGTTGACGATGGTACAGGCACGCGCAGGACACTCCATTAAGATATCAAGGGACATAACTGCTCCTGAACAGAGGTAAATTAGACTACAGGATGCAGCTCATAACAGCCTTAAAGTAGCATCCCCATGGGTGTACCAGCCCGTATTTCATGACTGCAGAGCCCACCGGCGAAAAACACCACCCTCCAGCTGCCGATCACCCCACAGACCCAACCACCCCTGCCCACGGACAGATGAAGACAGTGCCACTCCAGACACAGCCAAGCTTTCGCCATACGGTCTTATGTGCCCTCAAGAGAGAATCCAAAGTTGTAGTCTTTCCCACTGTCAACAGGACTTTCCCTGTGGTCAGTGGGTCTTTCCTCACCGTCACTGGACCTTTCTCCAGGGTCAGCCTAGTTAAGGCAAAGAAGAAAAACCCGAAGGTGCTGGGGAGGACCCAGAGAAGCACTGTCTTCACCTGCCTTTAGAGCAGTCCTGTACCACCCTTGGAGGCCTGCGCTGTGTTGACGATGGGTACAGGCACGCGCAGGACACTCCCCATTAAGATATCAAGGGACATAACTGCTCCTGAACAGAGGTAAATTAGACTACAGGATGCAGCTCATAACAGCCTTAAAGTAGCATCCCCATGGTGTACCAGCCCGTATTTCATGACTGCAGAGCCCACCGGCGAAGAAAACACCACCCTCCAGCTGCCGAGCACACCCCACAGACCCAACCACCCCTGCCCACGGACAGATGAAGACAGTGCCACTCCAGACACAGCCAAGCTTTCGCCATACGGTCTTATGTGCCCTCAAGAGAGAATCCAAAGTTTTAATGATTAATCGAGACTTGTCCACGGTCAAACATCGAAAGCAACCAATAAAAATTGAAGTTTGAACCCCTTATTTCATCTGTGACTTTGTTGTCTGCAAGAACGTTACGGCAACACCAATGCCCTCCAGTACTGGCTAAGGACAGTAACTTCACAGAACAGTAAGCAGTGAACCTTTAAGAGTCAGAATAACTCGACACTAAGCCTATGCTTTTGAAAAATAACAAACTTACGTCTGTTGTTGAAAAATCCTGTTTTGCAGGCACTCCGGGCAGCCAGGGTCAGTCTCACGCAAGCCATGTTGCACGACAGATTGCCGGCTGAACTTTGTTCTCTCGTTGCTCAGCCGAGAGTTCGGGGTTTGAACAGCCCCAAACCAAAACTTCTCTTGGCGTGCATAGTTTTATTTTAAGAGTGGTTTTTTTTTTTAAATATGAAAAGAATCATTTAAGATCATGGCAATGATTAAGTTCATATTTGTTAAGTTTTGCGTCTGAATCAGGTCTAACACGAGGGAGAGAAAAAGCAGTAGAAAAATCATTTATTTATTTTGGGGGGTTTATCGGATTAGAAGTCGTAGTGACTTGCCCATGCGTCACATGACTTGAATTCGAGACTTGGCATCCAGCAACATCATGGCAGCTCTCGTGTGCAGAAGATTTACCTTGCACCCGTCTGTTTTGTATCGAGGTAAGTGGAAATAATAGTTAACTGAATTATGAGTTTTGTTATTTTAATGCTCTAAACTTGCATGACGCTGTAAATTTGGTTTGTTTGCGGGACAGTATTAGAATTTACATCTTTCTTCAATAGGGCCTAACTGAACTATGGCAGCAGACGAAATAATTCACAGCAGACGATCACACCGAGGGCTACTTGTGACAGTCGTACTTAAAGCAGTCAAAATTCAGGCACACTTCTTGAATTCTTTGCCATTTAATTTTCTTGTACAATCTGCACGAATCGTTTTAGCCCTTCAGGATTTAGTTTATTCGGTTTGTTGTTAGCTGACAAGATGGTGATGTGTGACATCGTACACCGATACCGATTTGGACTTTGACCTGACTGGCTGGGGTTGTTTTTGAATGAGAAAGCCTAACGTTGACAGAAAATGTTAACACAGTAAGATAGTATTTGAGTATTCGCCAAGTGCTGGCCGAGGTGGTGCAAAGTCCACACCCATACGCATGCACGCCATACTCCCTAGAATGTTGTAGAAGGGCATCCGTTGAGGAATGTCAAAGGGGACGTGATGCACCGGTGATCAGGTCTAGGCCTACTTCTTGTTCTTCTTCTTAAAACACCGGTTCACTCAAAAACGAGTAGGTCACCAGTTTGTTTGGACTAAACATGCGAGCTTCTGTCCAGTGATTGAGAAAGCTAATACGAATTAATATTACAGTCTGTGCATAAGCTGTTTACTATTTTGATTTACCATTTTGATTTTCAGCTTCTGTCCTGTGAAAAAGTTAAGACCATTTTGATTTACAATTTTGATTTTTGTTTCTGATTGCAAGCCTCTGGCCTTGTAGTCATAAAAAGATCATTGATTTAAGAAGATGTTGAACTCTTCCAACTTTCTTTGTTTAGTTTTTAACCAAAACTTGAGGAATAAACTGAGGAATATCTACAAGAAAGGGAACCACTATGACCTAGCAAACTACTGTCCTGTCTCCCTTACCAGTGTGCCATGTAAAATCCTAGAACACCTGGTCACTAGTGCCCTTATGGAAAACTTAGAAAACAACAAAACTCTCAGATCCGAGCAACATGGCTTTCGTAGAAAAAGATCCTGCGAGACTCAACTTTTGGACTTCACTGAGGAACTGAATGAAAACGTAGAAAAGGGACGGCAGTCAGAAATAATCATCATGGACTTTGCGAAAGCTTTCGACAAAGTAAACCATAGTCTCTTGATCCACAAACTTAGAGACTATGGTGTCACCGATAAGATCAACCAGTGGCTCAAATCCTTCCTTTAGGATAGACGTCAAGCAGTCATCGTTAACGGTGCTACATCAGACTTTGTCAGTGTGCAATCAGGAGTTCCACAGGGATCCGTCATGGGGCCAGGCTTTACCTTGGCATACATCAACGACCTACCAGAGCAACTCACCTCACTGACACGTCTGTTTGCCGACGATACCATTGTCTATCATCTCTCTGCCACAGAACACGACCGATACCAGCTACAAGAAGAACGCCTTCTAACTACCAGTACAAACTCCATGGGCAAACCTTGGCAAATGTCGCCTCGGCCAAGTATCTCGGAGTCACCCTCACCAAAGATTTGTCATGGGGTTCCCACATCCACAACATCATCCTCAAGGCCAACAAGGCCTTGGGTTCCTGCGGAGAAACCTGAAAGTGAGCTCCACCAAAATTAAAGAGACGGCCTACAAGACCTTTGTACGCCCCATACTGGAGTGCGCCTGCACAGTATGGGACCCACATGATGAAATAAATATTAACAAAATTGAAGCGGTCCAGAGGAGAGCTGCCAGATTTGTCATCAACAGGTACCACAACACCTCGAGTGTCACCTGCATGACAGACAAACTCAAATGGCCCTCCTTCCAACACCGACGGAAAGTAGCCCGTCTTACCATGCTGAGAAAGATCCTGAACAATGAGGCCGCATTCCGCATGGACAAGATCAACTACGCCCCCTCACGAAGACGACATTGCCACCCTCAACAACTTGTTCAGATTCAGTGCAGGACAGACTATAGACGATACTCTTTCCTTCCAAACACCATCCAGGAATGGAATGAGCTGCCTAGTAGTACTACATTGGCAGCTGACACTCTGGACACCTTCAAGTCCAGAGTGCCACCCAGTAGTTAGTTTAGTTAGGTAGGCTGCCCCCCCCCCTCCCCACTCTCACCCCCCAATCCTTTTTTTTTCCCCAAAAAAAATGCGAAGATGTAGTAGTCTGCCAGGTAAACCCACTTATATAGGAGTTAGGGTTAGGTTTTATTCTCACTATCTAGATCTTTCACTTTCTCAGTTTCTGTCCACAATTCTTTTTCTCACTCTGCAATCCTCTCAAAAGTTTTACAATGGCAGAAAAATCAACATGATGATTGAGGCCATTTAACTGGATGATGATGATAAAACAATAGAACAAATTTTGATGTTTCAAGGTATCAACACTTGTGATTTATGTATTGTGAGAATACAACGACAAGTGATAAAGTTTAATTTTCCCAAAATTCAAGAGGAAGAGAGAGATCTATGCATGTTTTCATCCAGCTGGATCAAAATAGATTGTTAGAAGATATTTAGTGCTGTGTTGTTTTTTCAGTTGCAAGTCTGGCTGAACACTGTTAATACAATTTTGACAAATCTTACATGAATGTAAATTTACATTTTACAGACTTCGATTTGGTATGGCAGGATTTTAAAGTGAATAGGATTATGTGCAAGTTTCACCTGATTAGGCACAATCCCATGAGTTTTCATTTTCAGTTGTAAAGAAGATTGGTCCCTGAGATAATGCCAGGGCTTCAGGTTGCTGGTATTGCTGTGATATTTTCATGGTAAAATTTTAAACGGGTGTCATATATCAGGCTTGTGCATTAGATTGTTGCCCATCACTCATGAAATGTCGAGTTGGGAATTGTTCCTTTGTCTCTCACTCAAACTTTTGGTGCTTTAGAAAGTCAACAAATAGTGCAGTTCAAGCGAGTACAGTTCATATCTATGTGAATGATCAGCTTTCAATCAGTTCAAAATTAAAGAGTGACAAGAGCCGTCTCCAGAGGACACAAGAAAGAAGTATCCAATTGCTGTATTCGAGTGTTCCTCTGAATACACGCTGCATTCTTTACACTGTGTGATCAGAAGGGGGAAAATGCTAGGAAAGTTGAAGTGGAGACTTGAAGTCTCACAGAGCAGCAAAAAAGAGTTTGAACAAAGAATCTTTTAAGCAAGTGAAGCTTCACACTATGCAAACATGACAATAAACTCTCATCACGTGTATTATGTTCATATCATATATATTCTCTCCCCATTTCCCTCCCTCTCTCTCTCTCTCTCTCTCTCTTGGCTTATGCCACATCACACAAATGCACACATTTTCCTCTACTGACTCATTCATATAGTGACTGCTGGCTTAGTATAGTCACACACACACACACACACACACACACACACACCCCACACACACACACAGTGAAATATTTTGATGAAAACATAAATCCACAACAAATACACACACAGAAACGCACCGCGTATGCACAGACCAGACACACACACACATACACACACACACACACACACACACACACACACACACACACACACACACACACAACTTGATCTCACTCACACAGACTTGCGCACACACACTCTCTCTCTCTCTCACTCCTCTCTCTTTCTCTCTTTCTCTTTCATGCACCACACACGCGCGCGCGCATGCACGCACGCATGCACGCACACACATACATACACACACACACTCAGACAGAGTGACACACACACACAGAGTCATAAACTGAAACAGACTCTCTCTCTCTCTCTCTCTTGTATGCACTCATGCATATGTGCACATACACTGTGATCACACACACCCCTTAAATGCAAGCACACGTGCCGCATGCGCAAAGAAAAGATACCCTCACATGCACACGCACACACACACACACACACACACACACACACACACACACACACACACACCACACACACACACACATTCTCTCTCTCTCTCTCTTGTCTTTCTTATGCACATGCACGTACGCACCCCACACACACGCAACCCCCCCCCCCCCCCCCCCCCCCCCCCCCCCCCCCCCCCCCCCCACCACCCCCCCCCCCCCCCCCCCACACACACACACACACACACAGAGTCATAAACTGAAAACAGACTCACACACACACACACGCACACACACACACACACACACACACACACACACACACACACACACACACACACAAAAATAGAGTGTTTACAAGGTGAAAAGTATAATCGGAGCAAATTCATGATTCTTAGTGCTCAAGAATGATTAAGGTTTGATATATAGTATAGAAATGACACTTCTGATGATGTACTTTAAAATTTGTGTCATGGCTTTGCTTTTGATCCTATAATATATAACTTTAAGCTGCCAGGTCCAGTAGTGGCTGGAAAAAAATTTGAAGCTGTATAATGCAGCAATAGTCTATTACAGTATTAGTATATGAAATTCTGTATGTGGAGGTTGCATAAGTTCTGAACAATGATTTGCACATATATTGCTGTGGAATATTGTTCATATCCAAATATTTATTCCTTCCTAGTGTACCATTTGCTTGTTTATAGTTTTTGATGTGTTTAATTAGTTATATTCTCATTTTCAGATGGCGTAAGATGCCTCAGCGTATCCTCTGTACAGAATGCCAATGCACAACCAGGTAATATAAGTTTTGTTAATCCTTTGGTTAAAAATGTGTTTGTTCATTGTGTTATGTAAGAAGAAAGAATGAGGAGAGGAGGGGGGGCGAGGTAACATGGTGGGGAAGGTGGCAGTGCAGTGCTGATGGAAGGAGAATAAGGAAGCAGGATGAAGGGAATGCTAAATATAAATGTGAGATATCTGCTTGCCATTTAGTCAGGAAAATATAAATGAATTGAAATGTGCACAGCTAATATTATAGAATGAGATGTTTATTTTGACTCCTTAAACACAACCTGTCATTATGACATTCATTATTTCATTCTGAAGTAATGGAAGCCTAATGTACTTTCACTACTGTCTGAGGAAACAAATTTCACATGGTTGTAGACATAATGTTTCAGTTGCATTTGACCCACAAGATCTCACTCAAGTGTTTTTGCTTGTACGTGTGTTCTGTGTTTAGGTGTTCTTTCTTGTACATGTTCTTTACCTGGTTCTGTGGTCAGGGGATAAGACAACTGCCTGGAGCACTTCAGTCGTTTTAAAGGAACAGGTTTAAGGGTCAGGAAGCAGAGGTGATGGCATGTTTGAACAAGACCAGAATTTGTGGGCTTTGTTGTCTATCGTGAATACATCTACATTGCAGCAAAGAAGACATTAGCCAAGCCCAATGTTCGCAATGTGGTACTGGTGGATGGTGTACGCACACCCTTTCTACAGTCGGGAACATTCTACAAAAACCTGATGCCCCACGATCTGGCCAGAACAGCATTACAGTCAGTTTTCCTTGTTTCTTTCTCTGTGTGTGTGTGTGTGTGTGTGTGTGTGTGTGTGTGTGTGGTGTGTTTCTGTGTGTGTGTGTATGCTGACAATCTAAAGCTTTAACACTTGAAACAAATGTATAATTCATTCATATTATGTTGGGTTGTAGTGTTTCTGTCGCCTTTCTACATATGTGTCATAATGCCTTTTCTAACAAAAGAAAAATGTTCAGATGTAAAACATGACATTCATGCATGCGTCAGGTCACATACAGGAGAAAATAGGTGAGGGAGAAGAGATAGACAGACAGACAGACAGACAGACAGACAGACAGATAGACAGACAGACAGAAATAAATTAAAAAAAAGGTAATGCAGAGACTGGAACAGAACATTACCAGAGGAGATGTTCTGAAGATTTACAACAACAAAACATGCGCATACACACATACATATGCACGCACTTAAAATTTGTCCCATGCTATTGCTTTTTGTCCCCTCGCATACAGCTGCCAAAGGTCTTGTGGCCCACGGTGTTTGGAAAAAACCTGAAGCTCTGTTATGCTGTCCAGAGTACAAGTTTCCCCACTATTTTACACTGTCTGAATGAGGAACACTGAAAAAGAGAAGAAAAAAAAAATTTCCTTTAAATTCTGTGGTTTTGTTAGTACCGTCTTCCCTCCCTGACAACCCCAACCCCCCCCCCCCCCACTCCCCTTCCAAAACCTTCATTCTCAGCATTCACAGGTGTGCTGACATTTGTTAACACATATACTTTAAAATACCTAGCAGTTTGTTGCCATTGAACAGGCATAAATCCATTGAAGTTTGTCCATTGTAACCTTTAATGTCACTTTTGTCAGGTCTCTGTCTTTGATTTTAGCAAAGCATGTAAAGAGTTTTGCCTGTCTAATGGTATTCAACATAATAGTTATTTAGTGGTAAGGTATCTTTTTACATACATTATTTAATCTTCTTTCCTCGTCTTTCCTCAGGGGTTTGTTGAAGAGAACTGGCTTACCTAAAGGTAAGATTCGTTTGTTTGTTTTCTAATATTTGTTTGTTTTCAAAGGATAGTTAGAACTTGTGCATAATGTTTTGTCTGCTTCAGTTCAAAGTGCTCTTGAAGACTGATGGTTCCAGATCCAGTATTTAGACTTGAAAAAAAAGAGTGAAAAGAAAGTTATCAGAATCATTTACGTAGTGTCAGTAGTCTATTTTACTTTGTTATTGAATGAAACTGTTTAACATGTAACCATTTTAAAAAACTTTGTAAAGTATGTTCAGTATTGACAGAATGCTTGATTTAAATGAATATTTAGATATTTCGCCATGCGTTCACTTCCAAACATATATTTTTATCACACAAAGAAGTGTGTGTTTGTGGTTTCACTTCTCTGTGCATGCACAGATTTCATATATATGTTTGTATGCAAAGTACATTCAGAGACCTAATTGTTTATGAACTTTAGATGTTTAGAAATGTGAATCTTACAGATGCTGTGGAGTACGTGGTCTATGGAACAGTCATCCAAGAAGTCAAAACGAGTAATGTGGCACGAGAGGTACCTTTTACTTTTCTTTTTGTAATTTTCCCTTTTTTGTTATATTGGCTTTAAAAACTTCGAGAAGTGGTTAATGGGACATAGAAAAAGAAAAAAGAATTTTCCTTCAAGAAGTAGTTTTATGAAATACTTAACTGTCCAAACAAATGCTGTATTGCCACACGTTATCAGGACCCAGTAAATGTTAAACACTGGGAGAGCTAACTATGCCACCTATCGTTTAGCAGGATTGCCTGAGTAGTCACTTTTGACAAATATGTCATGCGTAATTAAGTGGTCAAATCAGTTTCTTGGTAATAAAGCAGGCAGGAGGGAATGCATTCTTATGTCGGAGAGATATGCATGCCACAACGCTACTTTTAGTTGGAAAAAAACTTTTTGTCATACTTACCCGTGCAAACAAATGCCAGAATAATGGAGGTGGAATAAGGGAGGTCATGAACCCACAGGTCTCCAAAAATTTCCCAGTGCCAGTAGCATGGTAACAATAACCTCAAAGAGCTCCAAGGTAATGTTTGTCTCGCTCACTAAACCTGGAGGTGCTTGGATTAGTCTCCCTTAAACACATATGCAAAATACGAGTAGTAAAAGCCAAACAGAAGTAAAAACCAAAGTGTGCAAACAGCCAATGTAGAAAGATGAACTAAACAACAAAAGGAACCAAATAAGGAAAGGAAGGAGGCCCTAAAATGTGCAGTAAATCAGAGACTGCATTGCTCGTTTAGCAACCACAGGTTCCAAGACTGTCCAAGGCTCTGAGATAGAATCCCCCAAAGGTAGACTGAGCCTGTAGCCCTGCTGCATGCACAATGTCGTCAACTGGAATGTTTCACCTGTGAGCAGAGAGCCCGGCTCTCATGCGCGTTGGTATCTGCTTTTGGGGATGAGGGAAGGGGTAAGGAGGGGAGGGACAGAAGCAGTTTATGCCTCTGAATATTGACTTGAGGGAAGAATAGAGTGGAAAATTACCTGACCAAACTGTAGTTTTCTACCAGCTCTTCTAATATGAACACATAGAGATCTATGCATGTTTGTGTGCAGCAATACATTGTATGTGTGTGTGTGTGTTCTTCCAGGCTTCTCTTGGAGCAGGGATTTCGAACCGTGTCCCAGCTCACACAGTGACCCAGGCCTGCATCTCCTCCAACCAGGCCATTACTACAGGTGAAGGACACTAGATGTTATCAGTCATTTGTCACCATGGGCCTGTACCATGTCAACCTCCGTGCAAACTACAGCCAGATCACCAGCTCTGCTGAGCTGAAGTTTGCAGATAGCACAGTACCAAGATACAACACACACTGTGTCCACACTACGGTCCAGTGCACATGTTCAGCAGTTGACCCGTACCTGGTGACATAAGACATGCCAACTGGCAGAAGACATGCTAACTAGCACATAATCTGATACCTATTGCCCCCATGTTGGTACATATGTGGTAGTCTGCTGGTATTCCATGTGATCTGTGCAGCTGCAACATTTCCACTTGGTCTTTAGGTGTTTGTTCTCTTTCTCATCAGTGTATACGTTGTGCATCTTTTAACATACTCAGTTAACTGTACAGACACATTCATTGAAAAATCCTATAATTGTGTTTGAAAGCATGTGCACATACACATTTGCACACACATGCGCACACAAGGCGCACATGCATGCACACACATACGCATGCACATACAACACAACACGCATGCACTCGCACTTACACTGTCTCTCTCTCACAGTCAAATTGTTTCATATTATATACTGTTCAATTAATTCCACCCACTCAGATTGTATATTTCTTTGCTGCAATCTCAGGCATTGGCCTCATCACCAGTGGGCAGTGCGACGCAGTGATCGCCGGGGGAGTGGAGTTCATGTCGGACGTGCCTATCCGCCACAGCCGCAAGATGCGCAGCCTGATGTTGTCGATGAACAAAGCCAAGACGGTGCCCGCCCGCCTGCAGCTTATCAGCAAAATGCTTTCCCCTGCCGCCCTCACACCAGAGGTTACTGGATTGTTCTCTTTCACTTGTGGGACCATAATGTGTACTTTACACCCTTAGGAATTGGTGGTATTAATGCATGATGCAGACATGTTTACCTCCCGACCTCACCGGGAGATTCTCCCGAGTTCAGACGTTGTTATACGGTCTCCCGCTCGACTTCAAATCTCCCGATCGCGAAACGCGCTTTCTCCCCGTTGCTCACCGAAACCACTTCGGCAGATTTATTTTATCAACATACAGTTCACTGTCGGTGGCGCCCGGCCAAGTTACCTGTTCTCTCGCGCGTGTGCGGTGATGAGTTACGCGTCCGCCATAGTCGTCGCGGGCGGGAAGTTGATGCAGCTGAACGCTACCACTTCTGCGCAGTGAAAATGGCGGCGATTGAGAAGAAGCGTGCTCATGAAACTGATGAAAGCGGCGGCGACTCAGACTGTGATTCCCGTGTGATTGATGCGGTTAAGAAGAAGAAGAAGAAATATTTTCAAAAGTTCAAGCTGCAGTACCAGACAGACTTCCCGGACATTATATCATCAAGTAAAGGAGCAGAGTTCGCCTTCTGCACCAAGTGCAAACTTCACTTCAGTATCTCCAGAGCATACTACATTATAGTATGCTCTGGTATCTCGCATGGCGGACAACACGACATAAAAAGGCATGTCAACTGTGAGTCTCATAAGTGTTGCGCGCGCAGTTCCGGCCCACAGATTACGAACTTTTTTACGGCTGCCGTGACCAAAGATGACGCCAAAGGAAAGTTGGAAGATGACATCACAAAGGCAGAAGCAACACTGTGTCGAGTGATAGGAGGTGTCACAGCTGACACAGTCATTGAACAGTTCATCACATATCAGTGTACTGATATAAGGCAATGTGTGACTGAAGGGGATGCTGATGGGATTGATTCCACATGGAAGAAGATTGGGGAACTGGATGAAGGGCTTCTGTCAGAATTGTCTCTTGTGATGAGAGGTATCTTGACTATTCCTCATGGCAGCGCTCACTGTGAGCGTGTCTTCTCATGTGTCAAGAAGAACAGGACTAGCCAGCGGGCCTCCCTTTCAGATGTTACCCTGGAGAGTTTACTGGTGGTCAAATCAGATCCCAGGGAACCTGTCGAGGCTGTCAGGGACATGTCCTCTGAATCCGTGCGCAGGTTAAGAAGTGCTTACACGCAAAGTCTTAAGCACCACTAGACTAACCTAAAATGAAAAGACAGCAAGCCATGTACTGTATATTCATCATGCAGAACTATTTTTAAGTTAGTGAAAAGTGCTATTTGCTCTCCCTGTGTGTAGTCACCATGCAGAACTGTATCTAGTTAGTGACA
>CM031600.1:90516134-90676134 GCA_018398815.1 Conus ventricosus
GAGAAGGACAACGGGATCCGACCCTCCTCCATGGCTGCCATGGGAAAACTGAAGCCTGCCTTCATCAAACCCCATGGCACCGTCACTGCTGCCAACGCTTCCTTTCTAGTGGGTTCACTTTCCAGGCTTCTTTCAAGTTACAGTCTCTGTGTTCATCAACTGTTTTCTCTGTTTAGACCACCAGATCAGGCTTATATTTGCATATTTTTAACGCTCAGTATACAATCAGACAGTTTGTTCATTTGATCTTGGTGGTTTTGGTTGTTACTTGAGTCCCCCAGTCTACCCTCAGAAAAAGAAAAGAAAAAAGAAAAAGGCACACATGCTATAATAAAGATACTAAAATTCAGTGATCTGCACAGTATGCTGTATCACAGTTCAGAATCATTTTTATGTTTTTAATGGTCATAATCATAGGGTTGACTTTCTTTCACAGCACTATTTATAGCAAGAGTATGATGAAGAAAAGACTCCAGCAAGCTGCATCTTTCAGCGTTAAAGGAATTATGCAACTTTTTTATGATGATAGGTGAAATGGAAAAAAAAAAAAAAAAAAAAAGAAAAAGAAAGGAAGAAGAAAATAATACATGTTTTGTTTTGAAAAAAAAGAAGAAAGAAGAAAATAACATGTTTTGTAAATGGCTTCCAAAGAACTATCAAATAAAGAAGAGAATGATGCATATTTTGTAAAATAACATGTTTTGTAAATGGCTTCCAAAGAACTATCAAAGAAAGAAGAGAATGATGCATATTTTGTAAAATAACATGTTTTGTAAATGGCTTCCAAAGAACTATCAAAGAAAGAAGAGAATGATGCATGTTTTGTAAATTGCTTCCAAAGAACTATCGGAAATTAATGAGAATGTTATGGGTGTACTGATAGCAAAATTAGGGTGCAAAACACATGATTTGAAAGAGTCAGTCTTTTGTGATAATTGATAAGCATACATGGCTGTTACTGTGTGTGGCACAGACGGATGGTGCCTCTGCCTGTCTGATCATGTCGGAGGAGAAGGCCCTGGCCATGGGCTACAAGCCTCTGGCCTACCTCAGAGATTATCTCTACGTTGCCCAGGATCCCAAGGATCAGCTGCTCTTGGGGTCAGTACTTCCCCTTGTCTGATTTTACTGTGTGGATGAAGGGGAAGTGATGCGTGGGGAAAATAAGACAGGAAGAGAAGACACAAGGGAGGGGGCTTAGAGGGGCAGAGATTAAAAGGAAATCCTACTTTATGATAGAATGTCAGGTCTTTCATACATCCAGATATTTCTACAGAAGAATGTCCCTGTTGGTAATACCATTTGTGATGAAATTTGTAGAATGTCAGGTCTTTCATACATCCAGATATTTCTACACAAGAATGTCCCTGTTGGTAATACCATTTGTGATGAAATTTGTAGAAACTGGTGACTAGGATATCACGACACATATTAGTATTAAAGAAACCCAAATTTGAAACACTGGACACTGCTTCACAGGTTTAAAGGGCTCACGGGAATATGCAGAAATAAATAAGATAAAGGTTAGCTATGATGTCATCAGATTTGTGTGTGTGTGTGTACATGCATGTGTGTGTGTGTGTGTGTGTGTGTGTGTGTGTGATGCTTTGTTTCCAGACCTGCGTACGCAACACCTCGCATTCTTGAAAGAGCTGGACTGTCCCTTGCAGATATCAGCGTGTTTGAGTACCATGAAGCCTTTGCTGTAAGTGCACTCTGATGATTCCCTCCATAACGTCGGTGACCACTGGGATGGGACTGATCCCATGCATTTGGAATACATGTAACTGTTGTTCAGTGGGAGTTGTAAGCTTTTTGACAATAAGATCAAACTACACACAACAATGTTAGTCTGCCCTTGACAGCTAGAATAGATGTTAGATATAAGATATTGGTTTCTGAATTGACGGTTCTTATCTGTTGATTCTAATTAATTGTATAAGATGTGTTTAGAATGCATTTAGCAAATAGTTGTATTCCTCAAAAAGGTATAGGTGTGCAATGCTGATTACTTATTAGTGTTCTGAATATTTTCCAACTTATTGTCAGTGTTCTGAATATCATCCCACTTAGTTTTAAAGAATTTATCTTCATGTCTTTGCAGTTTTATTGTTGTGTATGCATTTGTGTGTGTGACAGGGTCAGATTCTGGCCAACATGAAAGCTCTGGACTCGGAATGGTTCGGAACCAACATGATGGGACGCAAAGCTAAGGTGAGACTGTTTCCTTCTGCAAGTGCCCAGGGCATTTTGTTCCTAGTTCTATCAATCAAGATTTCAATTACGTTTTGAAGAACGAATGTTGTTTTTAAGTTGTAACCACACTGACAGTCCTGATAACATTACAAATGAACATTAAAGATAAGAATTTGGACTAATTGGTGAAGCACCTGAATATTTACATAATGTTATCATGTCATAAGAGCCGCATTAACTTTTCTTCTGTGCAGTGCAACAAATGTGTGCAGCGTTTTTAGCTGTATGGGTGTGTATAAAAGGTATTTGCTTGTCAGCTGGTGGTGCTTGAGGTGTGTCAGTGGGTTTTGTCCTAGGTTGGTCAGAGTCAAAAAGCAGACAAAGAAGGCGGCAGAGGCTACTGTTCTTTTTTGTTGAAAGTTTTGTGGTAGTGATGAGTTTTGAAAGATTTACCTCAGATTTTTTTTAAACTTGCATATACAAATAGCCAGGCTTATCTGTGGGAAAAGCAGGGAAGAAAACCGGCAATGTCGACTTAGAGAAATGTAAAACTGAAAAACCAACCATGATACAAACTGCCAGATACGCTGAAGTATATGGTAGTACATGCACTGAAACTAGTCAGAAGTTGGTTAAGAGTGAGGTAACTACAATGATAGGCAGCACAGCTGAACATCCAATAAATAGGTTGTTTTAACCAAGATTTGGCACCATATGTTGTATCTGTCAAACTTTAGCAAATTACTGCTGTCAGTCAGCTCTGTTTAGCAAAAGTGTCCATGGCTAGTGCAGTAAGAAGAGGCCTCTCGGATCATCTGTCACTAGCATGCAGCACTGACTTGCTTCTGCTTTCCATCAAAAGCTGTGTAGATAAACCTATACAGGCTTACACTGTGTCTTGCTTAATCTGTCTCCACTTTCAGTGTATTGCTGTTGTGGCACTCTCATCTTTTTTGTGGCTTACTCTATCCCCCTTAGTCGAGTGCTACAAAGTGAAGGGTCAGTCAGATCAACTGATTTCTACACTTCCCATGTCTTGCTCAGTGTTCACTCATTCCGGATCATGTTTCATCAAACTGGCACATGACCCTGCTGTCTGGAGTGGGCAGGGTTGGAATGTGGGGAGGGGGGATTGATTCCTTGGGTCCCAGGGTTTGGATCCTGCAAATGGCCATGACGCATTGAGGATGAGTGTGGAACCTCTCTGGGGTACACTCAGGACACAGAGGGTCTGAGCTTTCAAGGCACTCTCCAGTGTGCTCCAGTCCTTCCCCTATTGAGCAGGGAGCTAGGTGAGGGTTGGGGGGTAGATGGGTGGTTGACTCGTCAGCTCCATATTTAAGTCATTTCAGTGCAGATCATACAGAATGGAAAACCAATTGTAACAGGCGGGTGCCCCGCCCATGGACAAGCTGAACCTGTGGGGAGGGTCCCTGTCTTTGGGACACCCTTTTGGTGCCACAGGGGTACGTCTGGTGACCACAGCCGCCAACCGTCTGCACAAGGAGGACGGACAGTTTGGTTTGGTAGCTGCCTGCGCTGCCGGTGGATTGGTACGATCAGTTTTTTTGTTGCGTTTGTTGAGAGGGCTGTGCATATAGGGGTGTACTTTGTTGAAGACAGTTATGCAAAAAACAGGATATGTCTGGCCTTTTTCTTCCATAGCTGGAAAACTGCTTGTTTTTGCTAATCCCAGATGTAAGGAAATCTTTACAGTGACTATTGGCTCGAACTGGATCTACATAGAAGGGGTAGGGGGATGGTGAGAGGAGGAGGGTGGTGCGGGAATGAAAAGAGAATTTGACTTTAAGATTGGCAGCATTTTTATTCTCCAGCTGGTTCTGAAGATGAATGTAGGACAAAAGAAAGAAACTGTACCTTCCATTTTATGTACAGTGGTGTGAACTTGACCTCAAAATAAACGAGCCAGAAAGTAAGTCGAGACGAAACAATCATTTGATCCAAACAGCACAATTTCGTCAATCTGACATTTGGTTAACCCATAAAGAACATTCCAGTTTATGGTAAAGTGCACTTGAGTGTAGTTGCCAACACTTAAAAAACATAATTTTATTTCACTCTGGAAACATTTTATCATTCTTTGTACACAAACATCCCTAAGTCCCAGATTTTCAGTATTTGTTTTATTGATTGGGAAATTTCTGATTAATTTTGAAGTGTTTGCAAACATGTAATGGGTTTAAGAGCAAGGGCATCAGTTTCTTAGGCGATATTAAGGTCTGCTACAGGATGTATCTGAGGCAAAGGCATGCACCTGTGCGGCCACACTGTTCAAAATTGTATGGCTGTGGTCTTCTGACAGATGTGTTTAAAATGAATTCTTTTGTTTTACAGGGACATGCCATGATTGTGGAGAGATACCCAAGGTGAAGGTCAAGTCGTCAGCACATACCAGTGACTTTGATGTAGATTGTTCATGACCTCTTTCATTTTACCTGGGGAGTTTTCATCTCGGTATTTATTCATCTAGATTAATGTGAACAAAAAGGTAAAAAAGAAAGAAAAAAAAAAAGGGGGGGGGGGGGGGTGTTATTGTTTAACTTTTCTTTTTTCTGCAAAAAAAAAAAAGTTATTAAGATCAAATATTTTTATGTCAGTTAAATAAACAATCTGGTTTTCTTGGTATAGAAATGAGGAGACATCTCTGATGGGATTTTTTTCCTCACCAGAATGCTTCTTTTATCAGAATATCTAGTTTCATCCAAAATGACTTGAATCATTTAAAATCTTGAGTCTGACATTTTCAAACAATTATTATGGCATGTCTTCAGAATACTTACTTGCGTGTGTCTTGCATCCACCCTGATGAGTAAAAGTGATAGGTGCTTCTGTTAAGACTAGTTCACACATTTTAATATTTGGTATGATTGTGGCATTTCATGTAAATAACATGAATAAAGATGTGCTGTTCTTTATATCTGTATGTGTGCGCATGCTTGAACAAAATAAAATTACACCATGTTTTAATGCACAGGACCTGGTTTCATTGTTTTTTATAACGTAGTCTTAAGAGTGCTTCCAAGGTGCGACATGCATACTGTGTGCTTTGTTTTACAAGGAGTCCATTGAAGGAAAACAACCAGCTTCTTAGTTTTTGCTTCCATGTAACTGTTGCTGCAATTTCTGAGACATCAGTACAGTCAGCACAACACTGACAGTAGGTTGGCCGTATTCTGCCCTCATTCCATGTTTATCTATCAGAGACGAAACATTCGTAAAGTAACAGCTGTAAGCCATTAACTCTACTGGTAAATTATTTTTCGGGCAACAGTACACAGCAATGACAAAAGTCAGTTATTAGGTACTCAAAGGGTTAAGCTGGAAAGGGAAATTAGAAACTGGTACTTACCACCCCATTCCCAAAGGTAATATAACTCTGTCCACAAGTGCGGGAGGTATATGGTATGCATTAAAATGATTTATGGCAGTTCCCATCCCCCTTTTTTTTTCTTTTTATTAAAATTATTGTGTACTTTTGATCGACATTCTGTTGTTTCATTAACAAATCTTTAGAGTGAGTCTGTCGTCGCCCAATATTGAGTATCTGTGAGCAAGTGCTAGGGAGTGTGTGTGTATGATTTTCTTACAGTTGTATTTGCTGACTTAATCCTTGGTTATTCAAAACTGTCCATATGAGCCTTCACTCTGTTCCTGCATTCCACTACCCAGAGACACAATAAAATCATTGTGTTTCTGAGCTACTTAAAATGACATCTCTGAACTGCTTCGACACAGTTGGTTATCCATCAGGTGATTTTGGTGGATGTGCTCCATAAGGGAAAGAAGTAATCAGTTGTACCATTGGAGCTGTATTCTGCAAGTTCAATGATGTGGGTTGTTCAGGACCCATGAGACCAAATCCAGGACAGCAGCGCGTTAAGTGTGGGTCATGGGCGACCCACATTGTCAGTTAAGGTATAAACTCTAGAGAAGTCTTTGACTAATGTGGTTCTTGAATGACCAGCATTGTAAAAACACAGAGTAAAGCTTATGTAAACTGTACGAGTCATGGACAACCAGTGTTCTGTGGTCAGAGTGATACCCAGGGAGGGTTAAGGAATGTGTAAAGGGAAGTTACTGCCTTCCTGCCATGTGTACAATGGAACGGTTAGCACTGTATATATTGGAATTATTTTGTGTGTGTGTTTCTCACCTCAAAGAAAATGTTGGACATTGACGAGTCACTTGTAAGACAGAGCAGCAATCTATAAAGAATGACCTAAACTGACACTGCACAGTGCAATTAGAAGTGGCCATAGTCATTTGGTTCAGACGTCGACAGTGAGTGACTTAGCTGTGCACAATCAGAACGTGATGTCTTCAGATTGCAACAATATGTGAAATCATTAAATAAAGATTTCATCTCAACCTCAGACTGCTGCTTTTAATAGTTAAGACATGACGAAAAAGAATTTCTAGGGTGAAGCCAGCAAAAATGAGAAGCATGAAGGCAAAGTGGCCAGCAGGCAGTTTCAGATCCCCTGGTTGGGTCAAGGGGCAGAGCTACTTATCAGGGGTCAGAGTTGAGTGAGAAGTGAGGTGGAGGAAGGTGGGAGGGCGCTGTGGAATTAACTGGCCTTGAGAACTTGTGATGTCATCCAATACTGCTAGTGCTGATTGCCTGTGCTTGTGCCGATTTATTACCAGGAACCACTTGTGAAATTTGTCTAAGTGGAGTTATAATAAACTTGTCCTTTTTCAATTTTGATGGCTGTGTTTTTATATCCTTTGAGATTACCCCTAAAATGGAATGTTTTTCATCTGTAGCTTGATGTGGATCAGTCAACAGGTGTGGTGGCAGAACTGTATCTACGAGTCCCTCTTTCCTATCACTGCTATTGCATGTATTCATCGTATCAGAGTCAAAATGACCTTTATATGCCTTATTTAGCTAAGGAGTTTGGTAGGATTCATTGTGCAAGTGATGGTAATACTTGCACCTGACACTACATGACTGAACTTGACAGCACAAGCAAAGCACAAGCGTACCACTGCAGGGAGCAAAAGATGACCAAAATGTTAGAGTTACTTTCAATCTCTAGTTGTTCTCTGCTTAAAACTGAGGAGTCATGGTATTTAAATGATGACACATCATTTCCTCACCTTTAGCCTTGATTTCATGTTTGCTTCTGTCTTTGAACATTGCCATTTTTACAGTATTTTTGAAGGGAACTAATACAAGCTGAACTTCAGTTGCCAATAAACACTCAGCTGGGTACTTATACTAGGATTCTTGTTTCACATCAGTATTTTTAGCTAATGCTTGTAAGTACTGTTTTGAATGAATTCATCTGGAAGTCAGTTGCGTGCCGAGAGTGATTCTTGGGAAGAATTTAGCGGTGGTAATGAGCCTTTCAACCCAAACGGTGAAACTAGACAAACCGCACACACTAAAAAACAAATCATGTGAAAGCAAAAGGCATTAGGTCAGTTTTAAGTGGACCATGACATGAGGATAATTTCATTATTTACATGGGTGAAAGTTTTCAATCATGGGGTGAAAATGCCATTTGTAAAATGCCAAATAATCTTGGATACAATATTGCGATCGCGCAGACATTTTGGACCCACAAGAAAGCTTTTGTGGCAAGTTTTTATGCATACCATGTAACATGTGATCTGTAATGTTTTGAATAAATGAAAGTGGGCTCAGCAAAGTGAGGCCAGAAATTATGCAAACTTTGGGTGCAAACCTATGAAGGGACTTCACACCATTGTTAATCCTTAGATTTAACCTAAGAGGTAAGGAGTTATCGTTTTTTCAAATTCCCTCGCACACACACACAAAATTCACGAAAAGAAAGATGAAGCAAATTTTCATGGTATTGGCTTTTCTATTATTTTCTTAAAAAAGAAAAATAGCTTTCAAGACCCAAGTCCTTGTATTTGCAGGAAAGATAGTTTAAATCACAGAAACCTCAAAGAGGCCACCAAATTGTGACAAAATATAATGTCTTTGAGGATTCTCGAATATTTTAAATATTTCACCATACAGCAACCTCTGTCAGTACCTCCAGGATTCCCACCGAAGTAAACGAAGAAGAAGACCACCATTGTGATACTGAGAACTGGGCGCTCCAGACTGTGACATCACATCTCTGCAATACTCCACCCTGGTGGGTCTTTAATTTATCCATGCAGCTCCAGTGACGGTGGAAGAGTCCCAACAACACCAAAAGAACAATCCTGGCCTGCCAACACACTGATGAGTGCAAAACTTTATTGACCACTGGAGAGCCTTCACCATACAGAAGCCCTTGCCAGTACCTCCACCATTCTTGCCTAAGGGAACGGAGAAGAATCTCTTCCTACACTACCATTGACTTCATATGATCATCACATATCAGTGACTGATTGATGATAATAATTTTTTTTATTTTTTTTTAAAGTGTGTGTGTGTGTGAATGAGTGTATGTGTGAGTAAATATGTGTGTGAAAACTCTCCACAGTTAGTCTCACTATGATCACATGATCTTAACTCACCCAGAACAATGTTTATATGTGGTTCCCCCCACCCTTTGTGTGTGTGTGTGTGCAACACATGATACCCTGTTTTTCATTGATCACTGCTATCCTCTCTCAACAAACAGCATATTGATTCCAACACATTATTTCACCTTTTGCAATGAACATCATCCCACAGCATTGTTCACTTTTTTAAACACACACCATTTATATGAACCTCCCACCCCCACCTCCCACCCCATAGTGGATGATGAGATAGCTCTCCTTCTCTTGCCCCCCTCCCTCCTCCCCCCCCCCCAACAAACACATAACCCTCCCCCCCCCCCCCCTTTTTTTTTCCCCACCTCACCCCCCGATCATACCTTATCACCCATTTATCTTCCATCCCCTTCCCTCCCTAACATTACCCACACACCTTCTCAACTACCCACGCATAACTACCACTACCTCACCCAACGAAATCATTTATTTTATTCACCTAAACCTTTTTTTTTTTTCCCCCTCAGTCCCCCCCCCCTTTTTTTCCCCCTTACCATTATTATCAATCCACCATTACCACAACCATCACAAAGATATTACACCATCCCAACAAACTAGACACACAACCCTATCATATCACACACACGCCTCCCCCTACGCAACACCCCCCCCCCCCCCCCCCCTCCTTTTCCTCTCCCAATCCATAATCCCCCCCCCCCCCCATGTCATTTCCACCTACCGGCTATTCTCCCCACCACATGGACAACAACAGATGAGTCATTTTTCGTTCTTTTTTTTCGTTTTTCGTTCTTTGTTTGTACTGTCCCAAATGTTAAATGTGATTTATTTTTTCGCCTGAAGAAGACCCAAGTGGTTGAAATGCATCGTGTCTTGTCATGTGCTTTGTTTGTCAATGTCATTGGCGGTAAGAAACAAACTCTATTTCTAAATTTTACTTTGTTCGCCGCCATCAGTCACTCCATTTTGATATTTTAAAAAAGAAAAACAGAACAACTATGAACAATGTTTCAGTCATAGACCGTCTTCAGGGCTTGAGATAATTTCATTATTTACATAAGGTGGCAAACGCCGAGATGATGTGTAGACTGGTGGCTGACGCGAATCTGTCCGTCAACGACCGATCATCTTGTTCCCTATTCCAAGGTGTTTCCTGACACTAGTGACAGCAAAATTGCTCAAGGTATGCCTGTCACTTTAAACATTGTTGATAGTAGTTCTATTTTTCTTTTTAAAATCTTCTGAGAATCCTCGGACATTTAATATTTTTTACAGATCTGCGGTCAAATATCTGTTTTATTTTTGTGACAAGATATGTTTTCTCTCTTTCATCTTTGGAAAGGGGCAAGTGTGTATGTGAAGCAATCTAGACCTGAAAGGGGTGTTGCCCCTGCACCTCACGGGAACCTGGATGGCCCCTGATCCAATTCCTTGTATTTGGAAATCTTTCATCCTAGTATTTACTATGTACATAAAATGTGTTACTGCACAGTCGTTTCACCAGCTCTGGGTTTTGTGAGGTTTCTGGATGGAGTTGTCAGCAATAAAACTGAACATGAGACTGGTGGCCTGAAAATCAAAGTGCTGGGGAAACTGTCTTGTGTGTAGTAGTATGCATCAGTCTTTTTTTTTTCTCACATGACATCCCTCAAATAGCTTTGTCCCACATCGCCAATAGCTGTCAATCACCAGGTATGACAGCTGTCGCCATGGCAAAGTGGTTAGCGTTGCGGACTTCGTGGCTGGGAGGTTGTGGGTTCGATTCCCATCCGAGTCGTGGGTTTCTCTGCTCCAACCGGCTCCTACCCAGAGTTGAGTTTACTACGGGCTGTTTGGAAGACTGGGACCACACAGTCGAGTTTCATCCACTTAAAGGATGCGTCTCTGAGAGTGTTGCTCAAATTTCCTGACCAACACTGCAGGTGTCTGTATCTCTCAGGCCTGGTTGACGCTGGGATATATTATGAAAGGAAGCGTAGAGTACAGCCCTGTCATGCAGTCTCAGACTGGAATGGAAATCCGTAGCATCATCATTGATCAGCATAAAAAAAAGTCTCAAATTCTGTGGCCCTTCATGCCCTGCTCTCATGGTGACCCGTTTCAATGTCCTCTCCACGTCTGTGACTTTGGTTTAGTTCCGTTGGGGTCACCAGTATCGGTGAGTCCATGGGGGCCGTCATTGGATGGACGTGGTAGCGCCCTCCGGAAGGAGAGCTCACTCACACCGGCTTTGCAACTAATAATTATTGTCGTCGGTAGGGGGCTTAGTAGGTGGTGTCCTGCGTATGTTGAGTCGGAACAGGTGCCACTGAACACCACCGAAGTGACTCGGCAGCAGTGCAGCGTCTCCTCTGGTGGATTGCCTCTTGACGACTTGACATTGACTGCTCCCTGTGGATTGCCGGTACTGTGGGGACTGCGCTGGCTGTGGCTGTGGACGGGGTGTCAGAATGAGCGGCGTTGGTGCAATGCCACTGAGGTGGCACAGAAGATGTGACAGCAAAAAAAAAAGAAAAAAGGTATGACTGCTGTGAAGCATGCTATAGCTTTTTCAGATAAACACCAACCCAGACCTACCTACCTACCTCAAAATTGAACCATTAGTATTCCATGGAGTAAATTTTAGTATTGACAAAAATTGTATTTTTCTTACCTTGAACTTCAATATGGATCTTATATCGTGCAATTCTTGCTTGCAGCCTGCAGCCAACTCACTGCGCTGTACTCGCACTCAAACACTCCCACCAACCAGCACAAGTGCACTGCATGTACCTAGTCGACCATCTCCCTAAAAAAAAAATATAATGCCCTCCTCCCTTTCACCACCACCTCTCCTGTTCACACACACACACAGTGACAGACAGTCACGCAATGTATCCCTTCATACAGATTTCATTTTCCATCTTTTTCTTCTCTTTGTACTGCCACTCCATCCCCCAACCCCGTCTCTCTGTTTTTTGGGGGAGTAGGCGGGGGAGTGAAGCTAATTAACAGTAGAAGTTAAAGTGACGGGTACACCTTGAGCAATCTTGCTGTCACTAGTGTCGGGGAAACACCTTGAATAGGGAACAAGATGATCGGTCGTTGACGGGGACAGATTCGCGTCAGCTACCAGCCTACACATCATGATCATCTCGGCATTTGCCACCTGCTGCTCCAGGTTTCCCACTAGACTTCGCCTCAGCCTTTTTCAATGCTTGTACAATTGAAGGTGTTCCTTTCATCACTTCTGATAGTTTTTTTATGCGATTTTGACGAAACATGCTTTATGCAGTTGTTGCGCCCTCCATAAGCACAACTAAAACCCGTTTCGCACAAAAAGCACCATACGAAAGTTGGACCTTTTTTGAGCTTGGGACTAAGCACTTCCAGGTTTGCGTGGTATGCATTCAGGAAAGTTTGCTCCCTCGTCCTGGCAACCTTCTTTTCAACATCTAGCTCTTCATCACTCTCATGAACGTGTGATTTCGCTGGTGGCTGCATTCTCATAGTGGATATGCTGGTCGCTCACTATGAAAGATGGCCGACCATGGTGTAAGCGAGTACACACCAACTGAAACTGGAGACAAAAACTCGCATTTTTAAACAGGAAAATAGTTTTTCTTTTTTTTTGTTGCCAATTTTTGTATTTTTGTCGTACTTGACATATCATATTTTCCAGTGAAATTTCGTAAAATAGCTAAAAAAATCATAGGGTAGACAGGTCTGCCAACCTCCAAAATGTTCGGTGTCTGTTTTAAGAAGGAATCCCAACTTGCTGAGCTTTCAACAATACAGGAGCTTTTAATCATCTTCTCAGCTAAAATTTAAGCGCGAGCGAGGTCACAAATTAATATGGAAAATAGGAAAGAATTGCTTGACAGTCTCATTTCAAAGGGGATCTTACTAAGTGAAATTATCAATGTGTAACAGCTAGTACACAGCTTTATTTTTCCGTCCTGCGCTAGACACTTAGTGAAAGGGTGAACAAACAAGGCTTACTCATTTCTGATTCAACATTTTTGTTGCTGTAGTCCGAGCAGAGCATGTATCAAACTTGTGCACCAGTTAACTAGGGAAAATTAAATACCCAGAAAGTGATGTTATGTTTGTACATTTTTGTGTTGTCATTGTTTTAATATTGCCTGACCACTTGCGTACAAGCTTTCATGCCATATCTACAGGAAAATAAACCTATTCGAGTTTTGTATTAAAATAATTGTCGGGAATTCGTTAATTTAGTCATCTCAAGACCACAGACATATTACATTTTTCATAACAGACAGCCCCATTGGTAATGGCCACTCAACAATGCCAAACACATTGCTCCAGACTGGCTATGCACAGATGACATTCAGTTCGCCGAGTACAGCACGGTTAGCTGGCGGTGGGGAGCGGCCTGCAGAAAACACCCCTTTCCCTGACCTGCATTCATGGCTTGGCCTCTGCAGCTTCGGGCGAGCTGTAAACTCCCCTGCCTCTCAAAACTAAGTAACTTGCTCTGAACAGCCGTAAGAAGTTGCAAGATTTTTAACATTATCAATTTTGATCTCTCCCAGAATAAAGAGATTTCAGCTTTCTTGAAAATACTGATCTTGCTCTGCATAACATGGACTGTTCCTGGTGAGAACTTGGATCCAGGGTTCATACTGATTTTTGTAGGTAAATTCCTTGACTTAGCCCGATTACTCCAGCAGCATTTTTTATCTTTCTTGCCAGCATTTTCTACAAATATTCCTGTTCAGATGTAGTTGCCGCCCTGCTACACACAGTGCAAAATGCTGTACTTTTGCTTATTGTTATCTGAACTACAGAAAATAAAACTAAGTGAATAAACATCATCATGAACATGGTAAAAGGGGATGAAATCATCATAAAGGGGTTGAAATCTTTATGTGTGTTCAAGACACGTCTGTGCTAGATGAAACGATACTTTTTTTTTGTGGGGGACAAGAGGAGGGGGGGGGGGGGGGGGTGGGTTCGGTAGTTCACCAACAAAGTTGGCTACAGTGAGAAAATTCCATGACTTTCCAGGGTTTTTTTTTACTCCATTTTTCCTTTCCATGACTTTATAGTGATGGGAAAATGTTCAGAAATTCCCTTTTCTCAGTTTCCACTGAATAGTAATAGCAAAGCAGATCATGTATCCCTTTTGGAAGGAAAAATAATTACTTCTTCCTGGTTCTGTTCAGATATTTTAAAATGAAGATGAATATGCTTTTTCAACATGCATCCTTCAATAACACACACCAAAACAGGCAAATGTTTCCACATGTATTCAACACTTATAACCCCTTAAACATAGCCTTTTACAAACATATAAACAAACCTCGACCAAATTCCTAGAAATGACACCACTTGTTCTCAGCAAGTTTTCTCAAAACATGTTGGTAAACAATATAAAGGTACAAACAGTTTGACTTCCCAGAGAATATCCAAGTTCCAAGGTTATGCCATTTGGGATCCATGTGCATAGATGGTCAGCAGCAACTTTTGAAGGACGATAGAAAATGTCCGACGCTGCTTCTGTACTGGCCCATGATTATGCTGCAAGTAAGTTTGATGGTGAAGTCACTTGAGCTTTGATGGAGCTTTAATCACAAGATGTTGCTGCCCTGTTCGAAGTGATCAAGTGTATAATGTACATCACTGGTTTAGCTTCTGATCAGTATTCATTCAATACATAAAAAAACTGTTAAAATAAAATTAAGAGGGAATTGGGGGGTGGGGGTGGTGACAATTTCACATGGATAATAATAATAAATCGGTCTCAACAGTATATTGGTCACTCTGGGTGCAGTAATTATTTCAACAAACATAACGGAGCATCAGTGCACAACTCACCAGCCCCCTTCACATATTTTACAACATCAGGAAATAAAGTCAATCAAGCAAACACAAACGCCATCCTTTCACTCACAGTAATTTTCTTCGTTCTTTTGTTTGTGGATTTATGAATGGAAATGAGGAGATAACCTGAGAAGGAATGACCATGCCATGTGTTGTATCACATACATGTCGGCATTCAACTTTCTTCATGCTAAAAGCACTCCACTAACTGGGTTATTTCTGTACATAATTGTATGCCCTGAGAGTAAGGTTAAATGTATGATGGTGATAAAGACATGATGAAAAGCAAATCTAGAGTTCTCCAGCGCCAGCTAAGACTTGTCAAGTTTGTTTCTTGAAATGTGATACTTTGTTTTCCTTGGTCAAGGAACAGAAAAAGGCAGCCAGCCTTTGAAAGGCCACCTTTTTAATGATTATGATCTACAGTCAACCATGATTATAATGAACTGACATTTTACGTTGGGTCTAAAAGGGGAAAAAATGATTCAGATTCATGCATTCAAACATACACATGAATGCACATATACCCTCTTAACCCCAACATCAATGCTAGAATACACACATCAAAAATGTGACAAATACCTCAAGCTGAATTCACTTTTAACCAGATGTTCTCTCTTGTGGCTAAATAAACATTTAGGCCTCAAAGCTTTCATTTAATTATGTCTTAATTTAGGCAAGCACACAAACTCAAATACTCACACACTCAACATACACCCACACTACACATAAACACAGTGGGTACCACCATATACATCAAACATTATTTCTATCACATGTGCAGCCTGTCTGTGTGCTTCAGTGTTGTGTGATTGTCCTTCATCTTGTTCCTCAGTAATGTTAAAATGAACATTTCATTCTTTATATACTGTAAAATTAAAACTGTATAGAGATTGTAATAATACTCTTTTCTTTATGTAAGCAGGTGGTAGCACACTTGAGCAATCATGGTCCCACAGGATTTTTCTTCAGCATATCAGCAACTTTAAAAATCTATTAAAAAACAAAAACAAACAAAAGACAGACCAGTCACACCCAATATTCAAAAGCTTGCTGTCCACACAGTTTCACAGCCATTTACAGTCTTGAAGCGGCATGTGGGGAAGATAATTTCTGTCATCACTGTTTGCCGTCAAGTTTGTCTCGCATCTTTATCCCCATCATGATCCCGGACACCATGGCTCTAGGGAAGATAGGTACATTTAGTCTATTTTCATCCCCCACCCTTACATATAAATAAATAACTGAGAGATCAAACCAAGTTAAATTAATACAAAAGTTTTTATTGTAAACCTCATCACTACACCTCTTGCACATTAAAATTTTTTTTTTTTTTTAAATTATTATTATTATTTTTTTTTAGCAAAGAATGCATTTCCACTAAGTTTGACAACCTGTGTGATTTGGCTTCTCGCATCAAAGACCTTATTTGCACACGCAGATTCTAGATCAAACTTGGAGCCGGCTCATGCCTTAACCTCTTCACTGCGATGTTGATGAACGGCGTTCGTCACAGATACGTCGTCCACAATGCTTAGTTGACGAATGCTGTTTGTCATGATTCAACACTCATTCTGTTTCGTCCAGCATGGGCCTTAACAAAATATGATAGCAATGAAAGGGTTAAATAGTGAAAACCACTTATGTTCTCTGGTTGATTGATCTATGACCTTGACCAAAATGTTGAAGCATTCACAGTTCTGAATATAAATGCACAGACAAGGCTACATGGTGTATATAGTAAGTCACATGGTGTATAAAAGGACAAAGTTCATGCTACCATCATTATGCTCGCAGACAGAACTGACATACATCAACAATCTCGCAGTTCATCCAAGACTTGAGATCAAAACATTACTACTTTCACTATTCACTTCAAGGATTCCTCTTTGGCCTTAAAAATCTGAACACTTTGTTGTTATACACATATTATATTGCATGCTGACATTGGCAAGAGCCTGAATGAACACGTATTATGATAGAAATATATTTCCATCTAATCTTGGACTTTGTAAACCGTTAAGTTCGCACATTCCTAACAATGGCATAAGTCAGAAACAACTGCATGTGACCAACAACTACTCCTATCCAGCATGAATGTCATGAACTACCGACTCTTACCACAGACTATCCTTCACTCGGAGCATTACATTTTTACTTGACATTTTACCTAACACTTGCTCCACTGGCAGATGGTAAATATAAAAAAGATCCAATCACATGTTCATTCAGATAGCAAATGGATTAGTTCAGCTACATTCTTCATGAAAGAATGCAACACCAGACTGGAATGAACAGTGACATATCAAGTGGGCAAATGAAATACTTGGAAATGATCTTGTATGAAATCATGGATGATTGCCAAGTACCTACTTGCTACATTATAGCAACATGCAAGCATTTTGTATGACTTGAAAAATTCGTTGTGTTGTGTCAGCTACTCTTCAGCAAATATTACGTGCATGTGGGATCCAAATCCTCTGACAATTTTTCCAGGCTACCAGCATACCACCAAAAACATGGCAAACTACACCTGATCAACCAGCATACATACCAATACAGAGAAATACTGACATCACTAATAAAACACACATCAAAGCAAATGGATCATATCACTCCTATTTCACCAAGCTACCGAATCCCACCTGTGTTTGCAGCCCAATGAGTCTCCGATCAAGTGTGTGTGTGTGCATGTGTGAGTTTGAGACCGGTAAATGTAGGCAAATTTTTTCACTGTACACACACACCTCAGATTCATGGTTTTGGTTGGCTTTCTTGTATCAAACTCCATAGCCATGTCAGAATATCCTTTCTTCAATCAGCCCCCACAAATTTATTTGACACTTTCCTCTGATCAGATTGGGTTTTTTTGCCCGATATTTCCAACCCAACCATTGCAGCCATTTAAAAACAAAAATCCTTCGCTTGTTTGCTTCTCTCAAACAGAACTGGATGGTGAACATCAATGACATAAGTCCACTAAATGTATGAAGTTAGCTCTTAGTACCTGTGGCACTTCTATCGCAAGAAAGTTGAAATACTGGTAGCCAAGGTGTAAAACTAAGAATTTGACGTAGCCAATGGTGTGATGGCTGCAATTCAGATATCTGTCATCATGGTAACTGCAGAAAAAAAATCATCAGGCATCCGGTGTTCTGGAATACAAGGGCTAAAACCATTACAAAAAAGAAAAAAGCCAGAATTCCAGCAAACCCACGTTCACCCTTGAGTGAAAGTATTTGATGAAGCAGTTTTAAGACACATTTAACATTTCCCCTTCCTCCACGAAACAAAATGTGAGAGGAAGACAAATCACTTTTCACGCACATGCTAAGTATACATTGTACTAGTTGATACAGAAGGCACACATGAGTGGATACTATCCTCTTCCAACAAAAAGCTATGAAATCCCATAAATACAGATCAGTTTGTTCTCTTGTCTTTCACCTTTCAGGTTTTCTAGAATACTGGTAATCTTAAAAAAAAATCACTTTGTATTTACAAAGTTACGCCAAGAATCCAAACACGAGAATGCCCTTAAAAACATAACTGGGACCATTTCTGCAAAAATGCTATTTCTGGATTTTTCTATACCATGCCTCCTATGTGATATACTGTTGCCTCAACTCTTGAGAAGCATTGACCAAGCAGAAGACGAGGAATACATGGTTTGTAGCTTGCTGACAAAAAGTGACTATGTGCTTTTTCTAAACTCCACACTGTGATGCTGAAATCAGAAATACTGTGGGAAGTGTCTGGCTGCACTCTGACAGGCAATTAATGATACGTGGTGAGTCAACAGATGCCCAACACATGCCTTGGGTCAAGGATGGAAAATGGGTCAAACACATCAATGTGCTGAGAACATGCGTGTGACCAGCAATGCTGCCTAAATCATTCAGTGACTTTGGACATGCATTTATGTCTGTTGGCACCAAGGTGAAGCACACAGCTTTTCTAACACTGGTGTCTTTCTTACTGTCTATCTGCTTAATATAGTCTATCCAGTTTGCTTCATTGACCCCCTGCACAGAAGACAGCAAATTCCCGCTGTGAGAAACTATGTTTGAACAACAGTCACTCTGCATCTTTCAAGTAACTACAATGCGCGGTAGTAGAAATCACAGAAAGAAAGAATACGCCAGAAGCTTTCAGTCACATTTCCTAATACAAAGACACTTGCTAACTATTCAATAGCTAGTGCCAAAGACTTTTGAAGGATGAACCCACTGTTTCTCCCAAAGAATCCCAAACACCAACTGCTCTTAAGAAAAAAAGAACACACCACCATTTGTGGAAAGTGGTGCTCATAAAAGCAGGTGATGATTAACTAAGTATCTATGATGCATTTTCGTGCCAAATAGAATGTGAAAAATTATCTAATAGTGCATGTTCATGAGAACAGGTCAGCTACAGTTCAGAATCTTGTACACACACAATTTTTCACTTATCCTGGACAATAAATCACACATACAAAAACGAAACCACTACCTCAGCACTCGATAAATCCAACACACTCCCTGTAATATATAAATTTAATAAATAATATATGACTTGCAAGGGAAAAAAAGGTGAGCGGAAAGGAAAAGCAAGCAAGTGTTATAAGTTAGATTGTAGATAACAGAGATAAAAATATACGGACAGACAAATTTACGTATATCAGGTTTTATATGTCATTAAAAATAAGAATTAAAAAAAAAAGAAAACAAAAAGACATCCCTGACATGTCAGGTTCATGAGGACCTGAGTGCAGAATGAAAACGTCAAATGACTGAAGACAATGAAGGAAACCCTGACAGCGAGTGGCAGTGATTGGCAAGCACCACGAGATCAGATGCACTGTGCAAGATGTCACGTTAAGACGATTTGTCATCAGTGGCATCCAGTTTCCCGACAGGCATTCTCCACTGCAACTTCCATCTCCTGCAACAGTCACGTCCGCTCAATCAAAATAAAGGTCAGTTTAAGCATATCAGGGATGCAAGCTCTATGAATAAACAAAAACAAAGCAAAACAAAACAAACAAAAACCTTGACAAAACATGATGCCCACACCAGCACAAATACCAAACCATTGGCAGACAAACTGACCACAATGGGAGTACAGCCTAATGTCCACTTGACCGTGCTAGGATTTCCCAGATATCCTTTAGTTCTATGGGGGACAAATAATCACAAAATCTACTTGCCCCCCCCCCCCCCCCCCCCCCCCCCCCCCCCCCCCCGTACAATGACAAGTCAGCAGACAAAATTCAATGATGGCACACTCTGCATGTTATTCTCGCTTGAGAGGGATAAAGTAAAGCAGACTTGTCACTTCCACACTAATCAAGAACAATGCCTGCAGCTACCATCATGACCAGACTGACAAAGAAGGCATGGAACAACAGCAAGCTGACTGAGCACACAAAGATCCAGATCTACAGAGCCTGCATCGTGAGCACCCTCCTGTATGGCAGCGAGTCTTGGACTTTGCGTGCCCGACAAGAGCGAAAGCTCAATGCTTTTCATATGTGTAGCCTCCAACGCATTCTGAACATCACCTGGCAGGACATGGTCCCAAACAAGGCTGTCCTGGAAAGAGCCGGATGCACCAGCATGTACACGCTGCTGAAACAGAGACGTATGCGCTGGCTTGGCTATGTCTTGCGCATGGATGACGGACGTATCCCTAAAGACCTACTCTATGGAGAACTTGTGCAGGGAAAACGTCCAACAGGCAGACTACTGCTGCAATTCAAAGATGTGTACAAGAGGGACCTAAAAGCCTTGAACATCGACCAGAACAACTGGGAAGCAACAGCCCTCGAACGGTCAGCCTGGAGACAGACTGTGCAGAAAGGTCTCTCCAAGTTCGAAGAGACACTTGCTCAGCAGCACGGGGAAAAGAGAATGAGAAGAAAGGCTGCAGCCCAGGCAGACAGACCAGCGTCAGACTTCATCTGTGCCCTCTGCCACAGGGACTGTCATTCCCGCGTCGGACTGGCCAGCCACACCCGTCGCTGTACCAGAATAGACACCTAGAGCACAACTCCATAGTCTTCTGAGACTGAAGGATGCCTACATGTGCAGTAATGCAATGACAAAAGGATTTTTATATACGATAAGATAATGTTGCTTATAGCCCAGCCGACCGCAAAGGGCCACATCAGGGCTGTCACCACGTTAAAATCAACTCACCAGTCATTAAAAAAAAAAAAAAAAAAAAAAAAAAAAAAAACCTGTTTTGCTGAGCTATAGTAATGCAACTATAAAAGGATTTTCATATAATTATGTGAAGTGCTTTGTTTTCAATAATTTTTTTCCATATGGTGGCCATCAGGCTTCGCGTTTCATTGCTTTCGAATTATTCCAATAGAAATAGCAAATGATATGTGCTGTTTTGACTTATAAATAAAATATCATTGCATGCAGAAATCATTTATGATCAAAGAAAAAAAATTACCAAGATAGCTAGTCTGGATTCAGAGATACTGAATGAAAAGTGAGGTGCAATGCCAAATACTTTGATTTTCCCTCACCACTCTGAAATCCTTCGGCGATTTGACCATCTGGAAACATTGTTTGAAAAATATGAGAACTCTGTTCACAAGAGCTGAAGCTTTGGTGCGCGTTTACAGTGTTCAGTGTCCACAGAATTTCAGATTTCAGCACATCTGTCTTTGAGCAAAACGAGTCCACTGTGGCTGAAGAGCTGGTACTGGATTCACGCACAGACACATCACGATCAGGATTTAATGACATCACAACATTCATGTTCGACACTGCTGCTGCCGTCTTGTTCGTAAGAAAGTACGAGATGGGTATTGCTGCTGAAGATCTCACCACCAGTAGAGCCACGTGCTTTTTTCCTTTGCTGTGGCTAGTCAGGGCACTCTCGCCCATTACTCGCACATCGAAACTTTTTTTGCAGACTGTGCAGTTGTTGGCTTTGTCTTCTCTCGCCCAGTCAGAAAACTCGGGTTTATCCAACCACAGACGGTTGAAAGCATGTTTCCCCCCAGGTATTTTCAAGCTCCGTTCACAATGAACTGAACAAGCCAGAAGCGCAAGACCTTTTCTTCGCGCATGCGTAGAATTAAAAAATTGCGGAAGTTACAAATTATCTCCCTTGGTTCATTCTTTAGCAGACAACGTGGGTTCGCGATGATGTAAAAATTTTGAAAATAATTTTTCATCAACCTGAATGTATAAAATCAAACTGCCGGTTTTTTTTTTATCTTGCCACATTAAAAATATTTTGGAGATGATGGTTTGATTTTCAAGGGTTTTCGAGGTTTGGTCAACATAACCACATTTTATTGATTTTCAAGGGGTTTCAAGGTCATGAAATTGGCTCTCAGCAATCAAGGAGTTTCAAGGAGCGTACGAACCCTGGCACTGCCATACACCTCCCTGGAGGTCCCTGTGTAACAGGGGGAGTGGTGGAGGACATGGCACCGGGCCCCTATCCGCCTGTGCACGGAATGGAATGGCTGCGGTGCGGTGGCCTCCCCCTGGGTGGGATCGTGCAGGTTACCCGTGGTCCCGCTGGCAGATCCTCCCCCCGGAGGAACGGGACCATGAACGTTGCCCAAGTGGGGGGGGCGGAGTAAGTTCGCTCCCCAACCTCCTGTACCCCAGACCTGTTTACCCCCCTCGAAACCAATGTGTAGTCAGATGACCAAAATGTGTAGTCAGCCATGTCAAATGTGTAGTCTACTTTTTCGCACAAGATAATATTAAAAAAAACACTAACATGCACATTAATCTAAATAAAGTTGCTAATTAATGTGTGTGTGTGTGTGTGTGTGTGTGTGTGTGTGTGTGTGTGTGTGTGTGTGTGTGTGTTTGACGTGGTTGGATCAAAAAGAAATAAAATAAGCTCACCTATTAGCTGTTAGATGTCCAAGCCTTGACTATCTTCTGATTAATGTAACATTACCAGTTCATGTCCTCTCTACACCTACTTTCACTTATTCCAGTTAGGATAAATTGTCAAGAACCACAATATACGAGGGTTGTTCAATTTAAGATGACACTAGGCTTGCCGTTTGGAAACGAAGCACCGCACAGAAAAATGTTTATACCAAACACAACTTTAAAGTTTACCTGATTAGAATTGCAGAAAATAAAGTTGACGTCATGACGCAACTCGGAGTATGACGTAATTACAACTGTGTTTCAAACAGCTGAGCCTGAAAAAAATGGACGTCACCAATGAGCAATTTCGTTTCTACACTTTCACAAGGCTACAACTTGGTGACGATTGTAGGAGGATACACGCAGATTTGCAAGCTGTTTACGGAACGGATTGTGTGTCTTACCGCACAGTTTGCAGATGGGTCAAACAATTAAGAGCAGGTAGGGCGCCATCTGATTGGGGTAATCGTGCAGAGCGAGCTTTACCAGCTCGGAACGAACAAAACATTGCATTTGTGAAAAGACTGATAGAGGAGGATCCACATTCGACTGTGCGGGAATTAAGCGAGGCATGTGAGCTTTCAATTGGCACCATTAACAACATTCTGCACAAAGACCTTCACATGAGAAAACTGGCTGCAAGATGGGTGCCACATCTCTTAAGCGATGATCAGAAGCAGCAGCGGGTGGCATGTTCACGCAAACTGCTCGACGAGTTTGAGCCCAATGGGCCAAAACGACTGTGTGACTTAGTGACGGGAGACGAGAGTTGGCTGACATTCTACGGCATCCCCAACAAACGCTGCAACCGCATGTGGGTTGGCCCTGACGGAGACCGACCAGTTGTTCTTCGCCCAGGATTCCAGAGTCGCAAGCGAATGTTTTCTATTTTTTTCAACACGCAAGGCCTTGTGGCAATTGACATTTTGCCTGAGAAATCAACAATCACTGCCTCCTACTATACCCAAGTTGTGCTCCCAAAAGTTGTAGGAAAAATCCATGAGCAGCGCCCAACCGTCAGCACCCAGAGGACCCTTCTTCTGCATGACAATGCCAGTGTCCATAAGGCGAAGGTCACCACGACCTTCCTGAGCGAGCAAGGAATCCAAGTTTTGGACCACCCACCCTACAGCCCCGACTTGGCCCCATGCGACTTCTGGCTGTTCCCTGCTCTGAAGGAAAAGCTCGCTGGGCGTAAGTTTGACCGGGTACAAGACCTCGCCAAAGCCGTAAGATCAGAGTTGTCCGGTCTGCCTAAAACCGACTACCAGAGGGCGCTTGAGAATTGGCGTAGGAGGCTTGAAATTTGCATTCGAGCCAACGGAGAATACTTCGAGGGGATGTAAAAGTTTCAAGTTGCTGAGATGAGAGGTACGTTTTTTAAGGGGGTGGTGACATCTTAAATTGAACAACCCTCGTATACACTATTAACACGTGACATTTCACATGCTAGTTGAAAGTTACTGGCTGAGTTTTTTTGCAGTAAGCACTCTTCAGTGCAGCAAGATCCTCTGGAGTCATGTTCTTCACAGCATCTTGAGGCTCATGGGGCACAGACTTGAGGACCAGCAGGCTCTCCATGGTGCTGTCTGCCAAGCTGGCTCTCTGGTCTGTGCGGTTCTTCCTCACGCAGGAGAAGATGCGCTCACAGTGGGCACTGCTGTGAGGGATGGTGACAATGCCCCTCATCGCCAGAGACAGCTCCTTGAACTGCCCATCTTCCAGCTCCCCAATGGCCTTCCAAGTTTCATCAATTCTGTCCTTGCTGGGAGCAAAGTCGGAAGAATCAACTTGCCGCTTTGACGAGTCAGCCATTTTGATGGATACAGTATACTGAAAAGCGCGCGAAACGCGTTCAGCGAGCTCTTCGGACATGCAACCTTAGCGGGCAGTAAAGGGAAATAAGTCACTAACAGTAGCGGGCGGGCAGCCCTGCTGAACGCAGCAGCATGTCAGGCTGTTTGTATGGCCCATCAAGTTTGTCAAAAGACGGCAACACGCAAAATAGCTTGTGTTTCGAAATCGCGTACCGGCGAAATGCTGAAATGCGTACCGAGGTTCCAAAATGCGTATTTGGGGTCAAAATGCGTAGAATTCTACGCCAAATGCGTAGACTAAACAGGTCTGTGTACCCCTAGGGGAAAGTACGACAGTCAATCGGGGTTTGTCGACCGCGGGGGGTCTAAGCGACACAGGTCCGGGCGTAGCGGTGCCTGCGGCTGAGACCTGGAGTTATGGACAGTTTGGGGGTCCCAGACACTGACCATAAGTCCCCTCCCGGTTTATGGACGCTCCTCGTGCAGTAGTGGTGGCTGCACTTGTGCACGACTGGGGAGAGCATCAAGAGCCTGCGTGATACTAGTGGGGGGAAGACTAGGGCCACGCGGCTCATGTAGGCAAGTGACGGGCGGTGATTCCCAACGCATCCCGTCATCCGTGCTGGTGCGCGCCTCTGCAAAATGCCCCAGGGGCCGAAGGTCGCGTGGCGCAGCATGACAGAGAGAGTTCGGTGTCTCCCCGTGCGTAGGAAGGGAGAAGTCAAGCCAGCCGGTAAGGAGGGAAATCCTGTTCTGCCCGACGGGCATGGTGGGAAATCCTGCTCTGGATGATGGGAAATGAACCTTGGGCTCCCGCATGACATGCGGGAAAGTACCCACTATAACAAATGAACTAGGAGAGGCAAATTTGGGTACGAATAAAAGGCAGGCTAAAGAAGAAATTTAGAATTGGTGGCAGCTTGCCTTTCGCCCTTCGGATGCAGTGATCGTGTGTCCGCCGGTCGGGTAGGGGAGGCATCAAAATGATGGTAGCGCGCCCCCTGCGCAGAACCCCCCTCTACATTGGCCGTACGTTCTACTGTAGAAAGAACGGTTTGCTCTGGGGAATTGGCACGCGGGTCCTCCGGAGCAAAGAGCAACTCCTAGAAGGGAATGTGGCTCAACCCGTCGGTGCCCTTCACCATCCTGGGCTATGGTGGAGACCAAACACGGAGCACACGACCACGAAGTGGAGACAAGTTGATAGATCGAGATATTGTAAAGACACTCGATCTACCATGTAATAATGATAAATGGGGTACTAATAAATGTGCACAAGTTGGTAGATCATGAGATTGTAAGACACTCAATCTACCTGTAATAATGATAAATAAGGTACAGAAAATTGTGCCCGGGGAAGCCCCGTACCGCCAAACAAGGTGTGATCGAAGGTGGACACCATGCGACGAGGCAATATGGCGGAAACGCTGAGAGTGACGCGCAATGGAGCGCGAGAGTAAAATACCTCTGGTGTACCTTACTATTGCTAAGGAAGGTACTAATCAATGTGCACCAGTTGGCAGATCAAGAGATCGTAAAGACCCTCGATCTACCTATGATAAATTAGGTAGATAATAAATAATGTAATAAATGTGCACCAGTAGGTAGATCAAGAGATTGTACCGACACTCGATCTACCTGTAGTAATAATACATAGGGTGCCACATAGGGTACAAATAAATGTGGCCGGTGAAAACCCAGTACCGGCAAGCATGTGCGACCGAAAGTGGGCACCATGCGGTGAGGCAATATGGCGGAAACGCCAACTGGCGTGGAACATCCAAGATGGCGGATCGATTGACCGGTGAGGGATCGATCGCTGAAAGAGAAGCAATGGGCACGAGAGTAAAATAGACTAATGCGCTGTAGATATACGAGGAGGCCGAAAGGCGACTAGTAGAGGGGAATTTAGGATAACAAATGCTTGTTTATTCTCTTTAATGAGTGACGGGATATCTAAGGCGAACTCTTCTTTTTCTTCCTCTTTCTTTAAACCTCCGCCATCATCATTTTGATGGTTCTGATGTGTGTACAAACTCGATCGACCTGAACTAGAAGGGCGATCGTAAGGAACACGATCAGTCAGTACTAATACAATGAAAATAAGGCGCTAATAATACAAATGAAAATAAGGCGGTAATAACAGAGGAGGAAAAACCTCCATAGCACTGAACAGGTATGACGATTACGTCAGACAGTTTTATGTCACATCAATAGAGTGATGAACCGATCTATGAAAGATCTTTCAAAATCGAAAACTACAGGAATATAGACAAGGCAAATCCATGATGGACAATCACAGAATGGCTGAGAATACCAAGTTCACATACAGATGTGACTACAACTATACTTGCTTGATTAATGCCTACAAAAGTGCCATGATATACCACAACAGTATAGGGTGACATTGCCTTGAATGATTAAAACCTCAATGCAGAAATGGTCTTGGGATGATGAAGTGACTGAAAATCTTTCCTAGGATGTTCGTTTGTCCATCTACTGAAAGCCAGCGGAATTTTTCCAAAATCTGTGAATCCGAGAGACCTCTTGCCTGAAAACACCAGGACTTTCAGTCCGATCAAAGGCACTGTACAATCTACAGTCAAATCCCCAAACATACATGCACCTGCAAAAATGTGGGAACTCTTTGAAAGCAGACAGTGCAGAACTCTACTCTCCCCCTCCTTCCCTCCTCAAAAAAATCAAAACGCATGTCACCTGAATCAACAGGGCTTTATCCAGCTTGTATCTGTGGTTGTAGATGGTGCAGCTCAAGACACTGTAAAGGTGCTGTAGTTTCTCCACTGTGAAACCCTGTGTGCGCAGCACCACCTTGTCTAGAAGGCTGCTCAGCTGCTCCTTGTCCACCTGCACACGCCCTGCCTCTGCTTCGAGGGCTGTCAGGGCACTCATCTGCAGGGGGTTCTGCATACGTGAACGTGTGCGGGCAACAGATCCTGCAACAGCTGTTGCTCCATTATTGTGAGGTAGACATAAGGCTGAATTTTTTTAATTGTTCTTGTTAAAAAAATATAATGACATGGAATGAAATGCTATCAAATTCATATTTTTCCTTTGGGCTTTCTGAGCTCTTTTCTTCCATTTTACATTGCGTCTGCCAACTGAGAGGCGTCTGACAGTAAATATGATTTTGTATGTGTATGTGTCAAGAAGACACAATTGCTGAAAATGCACTTGCCTATTTCATGCTGTGTGTTAAATAAGCATTGCTGTGCACTCTGTCTTATATGTGTACATTTGTGCTTTGGCTTTGCTGTGTTTTGTTATGTGAAATCCGAGTACGGTATGTATTTTTTGCATACAAGATGAGAACACGGTATGCTGTGTGTGTGTTGGATGTGGGTAGATAATATGTGCAGTTAAAGGGGAAAAAAAAGAAAAAGAAAAAGCAATGATTTTATCTGTTAACAACTGAGGCCAGATATGCCTATGACCCTTTTTCATGATCCCAATCTACTCCTGATCAAACATGTGATCTTTTTATGTTGCAAGATAGCTCTGTTTTTCATGATTCCGATCAAAGAGAATTATCTGCTCTTGGCGAAACGAGAGACTGTTGTGTTAAAAAACAAACTGACTGAGAGAACAGGGCTATGAAACGAACCAGAGTGAATCGTACACAAATGAGGATATTTCTTTTTTTTAATTCTTTTTCCCATGAGCCTTTATTTCTCAAATGAAATTACACCTCACAACTATTCAAATGAGGATATTTCTTCGCAATGACCTCCTAGAATCATTAGTTAAAACTTTTTGGCTCTGGTGCTGAGGTCTGGGATGAGTTGAGGTCAGCCTTGTGCTTTGAGTTGGTCTCCCAGGTGAGATTTCCTACCATCCTTTTCGACATTCTGGCATATTTGTTTGGATAGGCAAGTATGAAGAAAAGGCATTTTATTTCCAAAAGTTTTTTCATGATATACTTATCAGTCTAAACGCAAGCACACACACCCCCCTTCCCTGCAATATGGAAAAGGGGAGAAAACTGAAGAAAACTGAATTGTTTTAGGCAGAGTGAGTTGATTAATTGTTAGCCAGGGAAGACTTCTCATGTATTCCTGTAGGTTAGGTAGAGTTAACACCCCGTTCTCCATTTCAATTTTTTTTTGTTGGGGGGGGGGGGGGAGATTCTTGATGTAATCGTGTTCCACATAAGATGGAGATAAGGCCTTTGATTGGACAGGTTAAGTATATCATAAAACTACTTTAAGTTGTAAAATTCCTATAATTGCCTTTGTCACATAAGTAATTTCAACATTTCTAAATTCATCATGAGCTCAAGTTTGCTGCTGTTCAAGTCTTCATGTTCAGTAATATTGCTTCCACTTGAAAATAAATGAATATTCATTATATAACAGCAAATATTCACTCGAAATGCATGGTCATTTCCTGTAGAAATGTTGCCGTATCATCACTGGTTCTAATGATGCAGTCCACTAAATTGTATGACGAGTACACAACTTACGCTTCTTATTTGAAAGACATCAATGTGCTACACGCACATGTGTTTACTAAATGATAAGGGGTATTATACACTGGTGCATTTCCTGTAGCCTAAGGTAAACATGCACCGGCATATTTCCCGATTTATATGGATTAATTTCAAACTGGCTACCTTTGTAATTGGACAACATCTTCATGCAAAGGAAGCATGGAAAGACTTCTCCACATTTATCTTTCAGCCAAATTTAGTTACACTAACACTTCTAATTCATGACAGCAGATGATAAAGTCCACCATTAACCAACCAGACCTGTTCACCCTAAATCTGCTTTTGGTGTACTTTTCAAGGAAAATGAGCATATTTTCTACAAAGAGTGTGTACAGCATTCCACATTTCTGTGAAAGCAGGAGGGAGAAGGGAGGGTCCTTCATTTTGTTTTCACCTGCCATCACATTACAAACGCTTCTTGCCAATAGTAACCACCTGATCTTGTTCTGATTACGATAAAACAAGTTCTGATACAAATTACTGTCAAACCTGACTCATCAGCATATTTTGGCACACGCTCATGCTCTCTCGCCAGTTTTTCAACGTTACAGGCTATATTGCTGAAGAAACAAACACTGCAAGACGTGATTTCGTGTGCAGAAGTTAGCAAGAGTTGTCACTCTTTGGTCAAAGCCTCTGCCGCAGTCCCCCCCCCCCCCCAAATTACCGCTCAAGAACTGTCTCTAGAATTTCTTTTTGGCCCATTTCTGTTCAATTTGTCTTATTCATCATATTTTCACCTAACAAGTACAAAATACAGCAAAATCATATGGGTAAACAGGTATCACAGCTGTTTAGAGCAAGTTACTTAGTTTTGAGAGGCAGGGGAGTTTACAGCTCGCCAGCAGCTATAGAGGCCAAGCCGTGAATGCAGGTCAGGGAAAGGGGTGTTTTCTGCAGGCCGCTCCACACCAGCCAGCTAACTGTGCTGTACTTGGTGAACTGAATGTCATCTGTGCAGATCCGGTCTGGCAGCGATGTGTTCGGCATTGTTGAGCGGCCATTACAAATGGGGCTGTCGGTTTGATAATTAGCGGCTGTCATGAAAAATATAATATATCTGCGCTCTTGAGATGACTGAATTGGCGAATTCCCGACAATTCTTTTAATACCAAACTCGACTAGGTTTATTTTCCTGTAGATATGGCATGAAAGTTTGCACACAAGTCGTCGGGTAATATTAGAACAATGACAACACACACAAAATTGTGCAAAAATTACGTCATCACTTTCTGGGAATTTAATTTGCCCTAGTTAACTAGTACACAAGTTTGATACATGCATCTGCTCAAACTACAGCAACAAAAATGTTGGATCAGAAATGTGTAAGCCTTGTTTCTTCGCCCTTTCACCAAGTGTCTCGCTTAGGACGGAAAAATAAAGCTGTGGTCTGCATGAACGCAAACAAGTGCATATACAAAAAAGCCCACCTGCGAGTACACAGACAGAAAACTGGAAAAGGTGATTACATATACCATAGTCTCATTTAGTTAAACACAAATTCGAAAACGGGGGAATAGTTAATTTGCAAAGACTTATTTCTTCTTAACCTACGATTGTATATTTCATGTCCCATTCTGAGCAGTATCATAACCATTACAGTGAAACAATGCAATAGATATCTTACCTGATGTAGATGCAGTTAAAGTGGTGCCATCTTCTGCACGCTCATGATTCTCAGCCTGAAAATGATAAAACCTGGTTATACATGTTACTGCCTTTAACTGACTACCAGGAATGAAACAGAAGTGAATTGGAACAAATGCATCTTCTTCAAATGTCACAAATGATGAACACAAAAAAACGCAAAGAACAATACTCTCCATATCGCAGCCAGCATGAGATTTCCCATGCTGATATATGGTGTCCCCCTTGCCTCTCCCCTTTAAAAAAAAAAATTTATGCCTGTATTGTTTGTAACATCCAAATCCCTCCCCCCTCTCACCCCAACATTTGTTGAAAATTCCTGTCTTTCTTTTTACTGTGTATGAAATAAGCATTACATTGCACTTTGTTTTGTGTGTTACTTTGTATCTGGCTTGCTTTCAGGGATGCTGCAGTCTGTTCTAAATTTTCACACAAATAAACATATCTTCAGGAACACAGTGTAACAATAAATACCATAATAGACTGTAAAATGTTACAACTGTTAACTAGTTGCCGTATACAAGGGAGGAAGGATGACAGTTTATCATGAGATTTGTTACTTGTATTTCATTTATGCAATGGTGAGTAGCCTGAAACAAGGAAGGCTTTCTGACAAGAAACTATATAAATTCCAAAACCACAGAAACGTTGGAGATCTATCAGTTTACCATGCCATTGGTGCGATTGCTGTTGTTATGGTCCAGGCTGTCTCGAGAATCTCCGTTGCTCTCGCTGCTGATGCCACTATCTGTGGCCACCACCATCAGTTCCATGTCCAGACTGCGGGCCACAGCCAACCTGTGGTGCTGCCCGTTGTCGTTCCCTTTGTCATGAAGACTGGATGTCCCCTTCTGTTTGGACTGCTCTTTAGAACTGCACTCTTGTTGCTGTAATGCTGGAATGTGGTCAGAGCTGCTTCGAGTTCTGCTGCTGTTCACATTGGCAGGGTTGGCAGCTGACACTGGTGAGTGCTCGTGCTGGTTCCTCAGCAATGTATCCCAGCCCTCAGGCTGCTTTGTTGAAGGGCTGGATTCTAACTCCATGGATTCTTCATCAGTAGCAGTATCCAAGTCTGACACATGATTTACTTTTTCCTGTCGGTGAGCAAGGGTGGAATGGTGTCGCCTTCGTCGCCTCGTGGCCAACCATGGGCACTTCTTCCTCATGCTAGCTTTCTTGCTAGCATGGGTCGATGAATGCTTTGAGTCACTGCTGCCTTTGGAAGTCTTCCCTGAGTGAATGGGAGTGGATCCTTTGCTTGTGGAGCTTGGGCACATGCAGTCTGCTGGAGTTGCAACAGATTCTACATGTTTACTCATGAGACTGGAACTGTCTCCAGATGATTTATGGCTGCTTACTTTCGCATTGCATTCTTCAGCATTTTCACTTTCACTTTGATGTACGGATACTTCAGTGACAGTTAACTGTCCTTTATCACCGAATTCCTGATCCTTGCCTGAGAGAGATTTCTCCATTTCTACCGTCTTCTCTGCAATCTGTGAAGAAAGGGTGCGGTCAGCATCCAAACCACGAACACGACGGCTATAGCGGCATCCCTCTGGGACTGTTAAATGATTGGGCGGCGATGGAGTATTTTTTTGAACTTCAAGAACAGAACCTGTGGTTGGAAGTTTTCCAGCAGGGCGGGTATGGTAAAACGCAGGAACAGTCTGAGAGGAGTCCACACCTGACAGAAAGAAGAAAAAAACCACCATGATAAATTCAAACCATGGCTAACATGGAAAGTGCCTCCTGGCTTTGATGTTCAGATCAACCAATCAAACATGTTAACAACAATAAACACAAGCACTTTTATCACATGACATATCCAGCAAATATTCAAGCAGATAACTAACAGAAAGAATGTCAGACCATTTGGGATGTACTACAACTAATTATGAACATATAGTAGAAAAAAGACAATTCATGTATGTTAATGAATGACCCAACCTTCTCTACCAACTAAATATGCCATCACCTGCTATCCAAAATTCTTTACCAATGTCATATGCATCAGCTTCTGTGTGTTGAAATATGTTTTATACATAAGTAACATTGAACATACCCAATGATGGTTCCACAGCACAGCTGAAAATCTATCACTAACTCGAAAACATTCAAACAAATATGTTACTTGATCTGCCATGAATATAGGGTCATCTTATTCAGGCAATTTATTTTCATGAATACACCATTAAGATTACATTCAATCTGGGGGACCATTCAGCTAACTCCCTTTGGAAGAGGGAACTTTCTCCTAAAAAGCTGTTCAAGAACAATTCTAATGATTTATCAAAGTGCTGAGAGGGCCTCCACCCACCACCCAGTTATAAGTGCACTGAACTAACATCAAACACCCAATTTCATAAAGCCTGCTACCTACCCCTGGTTTTTCTGGACTGAGCAATCTCCTGACAGAGCCTCTCAAACTCGGGGTCCAACTCTGCCTTCAGCAGGGCTTGAGCCATGTCTCGCAAAGCACAGGCACGGTGGCGTATTCCACGATCTGCAGATTACAATTATGAAATACGGTTAAACGTTAGGCAATAAAGCTAATAAAATCAATCCTCCTTTCAATTAGCTGCAAACAAAATCGGACACACATGTACACAAATAATGTTCCAATTAAAAAAAACAACTTATATCACAAAGTGGCTGCATTTGCGAATAATATTTACAGGAAAACAAGACTCAAGCCACGTAAGACTTTGTGGTAATCCTATGAAGATAAAACTCAAACTTTTGGTCTTATAAAGATGAAACCCCCTGATACTTTTAGTCTCATAAAGATGAAACCCCATGATACTTTTGGTCTTATAAAGATGAAACCACTTGATAACTTCTGGTCTTATAGAGATGAAACCCCATGATACTTTTGGTCTTATAAAGAGAAACCCCATGAATATTTTTGGTCTTATAGAGATGAAACCCCATGATACTTTTGGTCTTATAAAGATGAAACCCCATGATATTTTGGTCTTATAGAGATGAAACCCCATGATATTTTTGGTCTTATAGAGATGAAACCCCATGATATTTTTGGTCTTATAGAGATGAAACCCCACGATACTTTTGGTCTCATAAAGATGAAAGCCCATGATACTTTTGGTCTTATAGAGATGAAACCCCATGATATTTTTTGGTCTTATAGAGATGAAACCCCATGATATTTTGGTCTTATAAAGATGAAACCCATGATATTTTTGGTCTTATAGAGATGAAACCCCATGATACTTTTGGTCTTATAAAGATGAAACCCCATGATATTTTTGGTCTTATAGAGATGAAACCCCATGATATTTTTGGTCTTATAGAGATGAAACCCCATGATATTTTTGGTCTTATAAAGATGAAACCCCATGATATTTTTTGGTCTTATAGAGATGAAACCCCATATTTTTGGTCTTATAGAGATGAAACCCCATGATACTTTTGGTCTTATAAAGATGAAACCCCATGATATTTTTGGTCTTATAGAGATGAAACCCCATGATATTTTTGGTCTTATAGAGATGAAACCCCATGATACTTTTGGTCTTATAAAGATGAAACCCCATGATATTTTTGGTCTTATAGAGATGAAACCCCCATGATACTTTTGGTCTTATAGAGATGAAACCCCATGATACTTTGGCCTTATAAAGATGAAACCCCATAATACTTTGCTCTCACAATCTTCAAGTAGTTCTCATATCATTTACACATGAAACGTATTACCTAACAATGTTGCACCAAGCTAACATTTACAGCAGTCCATCAGCCTAACATCAGTGTTGCCCTACCATTGGCCCTCGATCAGGGTTGTATTCGAGAGCATTGCTGCAGATGAGGAAGATGTCATCAAGGAAGGCACTTGCAGTGTTGTACTCATGCAGGTCAATTTTGGACATCATGGTGGACAGGTCCATGGGATTCTTGATGATATCATAGTAATCTGGAACCTAAAACACAAATAGCCCACTCAATCACACCAAATTTGAAACACATTGAAACGAAAAATTACAAACACAATTTCACAAGCGAACAACGGCTATCAAGCTGGATTTTAAAAAAAAAATTTTTTTTTACCTTCTTCCAAAAACCACACTTACACTCACCACTGAACTAAAGGGGGAAAAAAAGAAAAAATTTCCCTTCAACTAATGTGTTATGTTCAAAATTTGTCCGAGAGTTTAGAAGGCTTTACATATTCAAAACCTGTCCTTCACAAACCTCAAATACCCTAAGATCTCAGCTTCTCCACTTAAAGACCCAAAAACAAATGACAGGGCATTCAAAGATTTACAGAGGCCCCTGAAAACATGAAAATAAATCAAAAGAAATGTTGAATATCTGCCAGCCCAACCCTCTGCCCACAATGCACAGCATGGGTAAAGGTTAAGGCTAGTGGTTAATCATGCATGGCTAATGGGAAGTGAAACCCAACATTCTCCTACCTAGTCTGATTCAAGTACCCATCTATTACTGAATGGAAAAAGTTTTCAACCACAAATGTCTGAACCCACGAAAGGTTCAAATCAAGATCTCCAGCTCCATAGCCAGCCACTCCAATCACATGATCCCAGGCCAATTTTCTTGAGAGAACAGAACCATTTGCCTGCCTGATGAAGGTCTCAAGACAAGACCGAATGTAAGAAGTGAAATATTACAGTCAACAAACTGCACAGGAGCAAGTTCACTTGATATCTCAGCTCTTTACCTCTTCCACATCCACAGGCTTGGTGAAGATGATAAATTTCTTCTCTCTGCCCATTTTACCCAGGATGTCGCGCAAGAAGATGCGCAGCTCTCTCAGAGTGTCCTCTTCATGGTCATACAGTTTCCTCTGTTCTTTCTCAGTCAGTTTTCTGGGCTCTGGAGGTGGAGCCTTTGCTAAGGGTTCCAATACTCGGCGAGCTGCAAAAACAACAAATGTGTATGATTCATTTTTTGATATTTTAAATCAGTAACACTTAGGAAAATACAAACTAAAAAAAAAAAAAAAAAAGAAACAAAATATCAAATTATGTTTCCAGTGTAATGAGTTGTCTTAAAATAAAGACAAGTAATAATTCTTCATTTAGCTTCCTATTGATAATATGTGAATTGAAAAAAAAACCCAAAAAACAAACCCCAAAACAATACTTAAATCCTACCTTCTACTATCACAATTTAACTATCAAACACCATGTTTTCATACCTAAAATTAATCATCAAAGTCAGCCAGATATAATTCCGAAAGACTAAACCAGTTTGTCAAGTGGTAGTGTTTCTAGAGGCAAGCAAGATAAGAGATCGCTAGTGTATCTTGGGGCTCTCTTGCATGCATAGGAAAATGGAGGACAGCTGTAATATTTCTGATGGGCATACAAAAAGTAGTGACATCTTTTAATTTATGCACGAAATGTTCCTCCAAAATAACAACTTGCTGAAGTGACCATACTGTTAATTTAATATTTTTCTAGTGACCATTCTTTTTTTTTTTTGCTCCAGTCATCTCTTCCTTTCCTTGCTGCAAGCATGGGCTAGCCACTTGCAATTCCTAGCAGCTATGAAACTTGCCTCTGGTTACCTCCTTTTGAAAGAAAACTTTCTCTTTTAATTCATTACTCATGTAACAGATTCATTTCTTGGATCAGACAAATTCGAAGGTCTGGTGTCATCAACTCACAATTCTGGAAACAGATCCAAGTTTCCTACTGCTAATTTTTCAAAATGTAAATGTTCATCTAAATCACAAGGCAAAATCATCTGAACATGCAATATCAAACTATCAATAAATCAAGTAACATCCAAACAACCCAACAGATATAACTACAGACTGGTGAGCAGCCAATCTTAATCCGTATCATTCCACAACATCTGGCAAAACACACATTCACAAACACCATGTCCAAAATAATAAAAGGGGTGCAAAAATATAGTAAGGGCAAGCAAGCTTGTGGCACAGAAGACAAGATGCTCCTTGCCAAACACATTAGTCTTCATTACCAAGAACCATGGGAACAGATCTGATGAAGTCCATGCTTCAAACAAGAGACTCTAAAGATACATGATCATGCACAAACACTACCTCTGGGCTGCCTCCTTGTCTGTGGCAAAGCATTAAACTGCTGCCAAGTTTGAAAAATATCCACATCCTCAAAGGACTCCAACTTTTTGTTGTATGGAGATCGCCGAGAAGGATAACGCTTGACAGGATGACTGAGTGGAAGAGGATACGCCGCCGTATGTGGCAAAAGGAAACTGGATGCAGAATAATTACTGTTCAAACAGTCTCTGCGTCTTCGTTTAAGTACATTATAATGGCATTTTCTTCGTCGTGATTTCTTACGAATGGTCACATTACCTGCAGGTGAATTACTGGAGATTGTCTTTTTGCGTAAACTGTATGCACATGTTTTGGTCTGATGAGGCTGTTCAGTTTCATTTGAGGATGTACCCGCGACTCTATCTGTGGCATCAGATTTAGTAACCTGGAGTTGGCCTTTAGACAAATGTCTTCCAGTATGAATAGAATCAGTTTCCTGAGTCACCTCAACTTTGCACTGCAGCTCTTCATCCCAACCAGAGGAAGCACTAGCTCGGGTTCTTCTTGATTTGGGGCCTTCTCCTCCTGACCCTTGGCTGACATCAAATTGGTTGTTCTCAAAATAACAGACATCAGCAGTCTTTGTATGCTTACTTCTAGGGTTTGGAGCGTGGAGTTTTCCACTGTTTGACACTTGGCGCACTTCTGTGATAGTGGCAAGTTTAGAATTCAGTGTATACTCTTCATACTCATAAGACTTCTTCTTTTTACCTCCTCTTGGGAAGAAATGATAAGTACCATCCATGGCAAGGGATCTCTCTGAAAAATCAATGTTGTTTTTCAATACAGCCTAGATGATTTAAAACAAAAGGAAATTAATATATCACATGTAAACGAAAATAAGGTGTTTGAATTCATTACTTGTGTCATGCAATGAACAAAGGACAGATCTGCCAAACCCTATTTTCTGTTACACACATACTTTTTATGACATGAGAACAGCTAAAACACACAATGCCCAAAAACATTTGCTTCACACTATTAGTAACCATGTCTGGGGAAGAAGTATCTTTGTTACATCATTCCCTGACCAAAATATAAGTCTAACAGACGGCTGAGATTACCAAAATCTTGAGCAGAGAATACTTCTGGTGCATTACTGTGTATTGAAGAAAAATCAAATCTGGTGAAGTTCATTTGTCAAGGATTGTTTTATCCTACACAGCTATGTGAGATTTCTGAAGTCCAGTCTACTTATAGTAACAGAAAATGTGGCTTCAGGCCACATTAGACTGATCAAAATGTGTGTTCTTTGCTTTTAAGGTAAGCACTGCAACACTGTGTTGCCAATTGTTTTTGGTGCCATCACTACTGCATTATTGGTTATCTTTATGGCCGACAGAGTTGCAGCAGGGTAAAATAATACTGCTGGCAACAGGCTTTACATAACAATGGATACATATCACAGGGCAAAAAACCAACAACTGTTGTTATGCCTGAAATGTCACATTTTCCCCCCATTTTTTGCCAAAATCAATTCTATTGTTAGCTTTGTTCCACAGTCAACTAACAAACATGGGGAGTTTTTCTTATACTCCCTGTTTGGCTAGTATACTTACCATGTCAGACCATAGCATTCAACAGCAGTTAGTCAGCTCTGCCAGGCCGAAGATTTTTGTGGCTAATGCAGTAATAAGACAGTCATGTGACACCCACCCTACTTCCGCCAAAGGCAGAAAGCCGAGGTCCGCTTCCTGTTCCTTATTCTTCTGAGGCCCGCACCAAGGTAACCCCGAGAACCTTGGCACTAGAGGGGAAGGAGGGCGGGCATTAGAGTCTGACATGGTAAGTATACTAGCCAAACAGGGAGTATAAGAAAAACTCCCCATTTTGGCGTCATATACTTTACCATGTCAGACCATAGCAGAATTTAAAGGAATTGGAGGAGGGCGAGTGCCCTAATGGTTCTTGGGGTTAGAGGGCGGAACGGAAATAGCTGCATTAGCCGCAACAAAAGAGATCCCCTTCGAACCATCAGCCCGGTCATTCGGATGTCCCTCAAATGAAAGTTTATGAAGGGGTTTTCCGAATGCCAGAAGGCTGCCTCCAATAGATGGCGCACGGGGACAGAGTGCTGGAACACCGCGGAAGTGGCCAGCGCTCTGACCTCATGAGCCCGGGGGAATATGGCTAGAGAGAACCTTGTACGCCTGGGCGTAGGCAGATCTGACCGTCCTGGAAAACCACCTAGAGATGGTGCCCGCCAAGATGTCCTTAGAATTGTTGGGGTTAATGGAGATGAGGAGGTGTCTCTGGATGCGCGCCTGGGGCGCGAGCGTTCCCAGTAGTATGTAAGGTACCTAGACGGGCACAGGTCCATGTCCCCCCCTTTTTCTTGTCTGCCGAGGATATCCGTGAGAGAGCGGATGACGATGGAGGGAGAGGAAGAGCCCGGATCCTGATTTTTAGCTACAAATTCTGGGAGGAACTTCAGGGAGACAGAGCCGTCCCTGTGGAAGGCAATGTCTCTGGGGTCTCCGCTGAGGGCATGGATTTCGCTTCGCCTTCTGGCCAAAGCCAAGGCAAGGAGAAATGTAGTCTTCATGGAAAGGAGGTCAAAGGGGATGGTGGCGATAGGCTCGAAAGGGGGTTTCTGAGAGCATCAAGAACAATAAAGAGGTCCCAAAGGGGTACACGCCTAGGGACTGGGACTTCCGTAGGGCCAACCCCCTGGAGATCAATCTGAGGAGAAAGTCATTCTCAAAGGAGGGTCCGCCTAGTTGGCGGATAGTGGTGCAGATAGCTGACCTGTAGCCCTGGACAGGGTTCCCACAGATATCAGAAAAAAAAGTTCAAGGGGTTTTCAAGGGAATTTCCAGGGTTAGCAGCTTCATTCAAGGGGTAGTAATTAACAACTTTCTTGCAAAGTTATGTTTATTAAACTCTATGAGCAGCCTGTTACTATCAATCATTAACTTAACATCATTTCTTACCTCGTATTCATGCTAGCACAACTGGTCAGGTCCAGTAGATGGAAGAAGGCAGGTACAGTTGTCATTGTTTTCTCTGAATTACACTGTGACTTTACAGTTTAACACAACCAGCACAGAGCTGACCACCGCTTCCGCTAGTCTTGAGTCTGAATGCACAGGAGAATACAGTCACCTTTGCAGAAACTTTCCCTTTTGTCGATTTTTCTTCAGTACATAGAAAATATACACCTTCGGAGTTCTTCCAATACCTTACACACTTTGCACTCACATGGCAGAAAAAATAAAAGTACTTCTATAAGGAAGACAGTTATACGCAGGTCTATTAAGGAAATATCTAAAGTTGCACATCTGTCAGCAGTCAGAAAAGGGAGAACATTTACACAGTTTACATCTCCTTCAGCTCTTCCAGTTTTGCACAGAGTTTTTTCTCAAGTTTTGACACTTCTTCAGTCTTTTCCTTGGCAGACCTTCTCATTGCGTTGGACTTGGCTATCAAGTTCCCCTGCTGTTTCACCTGCACACTGTTTTCAGCCTTCACTGCCAAGTTGTCTGCTGTATGGATCAAATCTTCGGCACAACTTGCTAGTTTTCTCTTCTTCATTTTCAGATCCTCAACCTCATCCAGTAGCTGTTTCCTTTTTTTCCCTGCTGCTTCAGCCTCACCTTTCTTCTGGTTTTCTTCAATAAACAGTCTGTACCTTTGCCTTGCACTGGCAGCATTATACAGGAGTGATTTTGTCATTTCAACCTTGTCAGCACCTCCAGCCTTGGTCAGGTGGTCTGCGATGACTCGCTGCGCTGTCAAAGCTTTTTGACTCATGCTGTCTGTCGAGATGTGCTTGTTTACAGAAAAACCCCTTTCAACAGAAGCTTGTCCATGGGACAAAACCAACATCTTACGCACAACCTGCCATAGGAGCTCCCAATTTTTCCGACCTGAAAGAGCAGAGTGGAATAGAGTGTCCAGACGTCCTTCGTCCCTGTCAAAGTCCTGCAAGTCTGGAAGTGCAGCAGCCTCTCTACAGAAGTCTTTGTACTGGCTGATGATGCTGTCACAGTCCGACGAGTCAACTTGTTTACGGTCTACCATCTCCCCCAGACATCTTTTCAAGTTCTTTTCTGCAAGTTCCTTGTTCTGACAGATCAACCCAGGATTGAGCCAAGCCAGAGAGCGTACAATGGTATACCGCAGTGGTGACTTTTCCAGTATTTTGTCAATAATAGCCATGTACATCTTCTTCGTGCTTATTCCACAGCTGCCACATCTGCTTCCACTTTTCCTTCCTTGCTAGTACTAAGCACAAGTTGTTGCATAGTCCTGTTGGCAAGAAATCCACATTCCACTTTCCTTGTCTCTTTGTGCAGACTCGTGTCTGCAAGTTTTTTGGTGAGTTCAAAAAGCTTAGGAATGGTGTCAATGCCCTTTGTGCACTCCTCCTTTACAAATTTCTGTGTCAGTTTCAGAATCAGGTTGAACAGGTCCTCTGCCAAGAAAGGCAACAATGGTTTGTCAGACTGGTATTTGGCCAGAAAGGGCTCAATCTCCTTGGCCACAGACACAAAGATCTGCAGCTTTGCAGGAAACAGAGGATCATTGACACTGCTCTGCACACATGACAAGGATTTCAGTGTTGGACATTTCTTACTTGCTGCCAGAGTATTGACATATTTCACAATGTGAGGCCAGATCTTCAGAAGTCGCTCACACACAGACACATTCTCCAACCATCGGACACTGCAAAATTTCTGGGGAAAGTCAGTGCAACCTGTGATTGTAGAGAAGTCCTCTCTCCTTGCAGGAGAATCTTTGAACAGCCAAAAGGGTGCGCTGATGCTGTACTCTATGTCCCATTCAGCTGCAGCAATCCCACACTTGAAGGCGTTGTGAACCACATGCAAACCACAACTACCTACATTAAACATCTCCTTGCTGGTATCTCTCTCTATGTCTTCAGCCAGTTTATCATATGTGGCCCAGTTCACATTGGGACCATCCATGGACAACTGTAGAATTCCTGATTTGCCCACAGAGGCACAGCAGTCAGCAAGTTCAGAGTACAAATGGTCTGATGTGGCATGTCCAAGAAACCGAGATGTGAGGTATCGCGTTGTCACCTCTTTTTCGTCCCAAAAACGAATGAACACATCCAACTGTTTTTGCTTCAGTTCATGATTTAAACATTCATCGAAAAGCAAAACATAGCCATCAGAAGACTTCACTTTGCGAGTCAGCAAATCCAGAAAGTGGGGTGCTAATCCAAATGTGCTCAAATACCTGGCCTTCGTTTCACTGCAGGCAAACTTGTCAGCAACAGAACACGATGGAAAAATTTTTTTGAATATCTCCCCAACACCAGTGAAACTGTGATAAGAGTAATGCTTCTCCATGGCAAACAAAGTCCAATACACCTCAGCAGTTAGGACATCGTTCTTGGTGCACGATTCGTCGATCGTTTTCTGTTTAGAAAAGCTGCTTGAAGACCCTGCAGCTGCTGATGTGGAAGGTGCATCTTGAGACCCCCCTGTCACTGCAGTAAAACTTGAAGTTGAAGGCAGTTGACTGCCAGTCTCCTGCCTTGCACCCGGTGGTTCAGATCTTGGTGAGGAGTTTCGGTTTCCAAGAGTGAATCCATGCATGGTCAGCTGTGTGGCACCACCGGCATTTCTCTTATTCTCATGTTCATGTTCCACCAACCGTTTGTGTTTCACTCCATCAGCATGACTCTTCACAGCACTGATGCCCATACCCGAGATACTAAAACTCTTCTTGCACAATGTGCACCTTGCTGAGTGTTCGTTTTCTCCACGAGCTAACCAACCTTTGAAAGCATCTTTTTCTGCCCACATATCATTGAAAACGCAGTCTCCTTTCCCCATCTTGCAGGCTCAGTAGCACTATTTGGCGCAAAACATCGACCGTCGACACAACCCCGATGGTAACCAAAGGGAAAGAACTCTGTTGGCTTCTACACTTACGTCTATAGTAAGTCAAACACTAGTCACTGACGAGTTACTTCCCTTCTGCTTCAGCTAGGCTGTTGTCGGTTGCTACGGGATCGGCGATCACGAAGCCACATGGAGTGACAGAGATTGTGATTTATTTCATATAAAAAACATTTTCTTGAGTGACAGTCACTTCCTTGCTTTGAGAGGACAGATTGTGACCGATTTTGAAATTTCAAGGACTTTTCCAGGGGGGTTAGGCCTTCAGCTTATTTTTAAGTACTTTTCCAGGCCTTGAAATGGTCATGTCAAATCTCAAGCACTTTTCAAGAAAATAAGGGGGCGTACGAACCCTGCCTGGATGGAGCTAGCAGATAGCTTACGCGCCGAGGATAAATGAGATAAGAAGTTGCCTATCTGGATATTGGATGGGCAATCATGGGAACAGAGTTGTCAGAGCACCAGGAGACCCATCTCTCCCAGCGGTAATTGTAGAGGGACTCCGTGCTGGCTCTGCGCGAGGCCGAGGCTAAGTTTCGCAGGTCTTCCGAGGCCCCAGCCCCCGCGAGGATGTCTAGGATGGACTGGGCTCTGTCCGAGTGGGAGACAGGGGCAGATGCTCTCACCCGGGCGGGCACAGCAGCCAGGCGTGGAGGCAGAGCATCTGGGGGTTGGAGTGAGGGCGTCCGGAGCGGGGTTGCCTGAGCATGTCCCACCTGGGGTTTAGTTGAAGAGGGGGAACATGGGAGATGGCTTTTAGGTCCGGAAACCAGGACTGGGTCGGCCACCATGGGGTTATGAGGATCAGCTTGGGTCTCTCCAGTTTCGCCTTCCTGATCACTTTGTGGAGGATCGGGAAGGGGGGAATGGCGTAGGCTATGAGACCCAGACGTCTCCACTGGAGGGCATGCTGGGAAAGGCTTCCCGCCAGGGGGGGCCGTCGGGCGGGGCAAGGGCGAGGGGGCGGGCGGTGGGGTTAGAGGTGAGGGTTGCCCCTGCCCTAGCGAGCCCGGGGTGAGTGCTCCAGTCACCTCCGGAGTCCTGCCTGTTGGGTGAACCGAAAATTTTGTGTGGGACGTTTCGGCTTCAGCCTAATGGGCTTATAAGGGCGCTTGTCGGGCCGAGCGGCGCGGGATGGTGCCTGGCCTGGGCAGTGGGGGAACGCCAAGGGGTTTGAGCAGGCCGAGGATTTGGTGGAGGTCTGGCCACGAAAGAGGCGGCCTGCTTGCGTTCCTCGACTGCGTGGGATATAACCGCAGTCGAATAGTCGCCGAACAGCGACTGGTCCTGCCCAGGGATGCACCGCAAGGCCGACTTGAGCGCCTGGAAGAGGTTGGACCGTGACAGCACGGCATCTCTCCCTGCCAAAAGGAGATTGAAATGAGTCCTGGCTGCGCTGTCCGCCGCAGCCGACAGGTGATCCGAGATCTTGTTGATCAAGATCCGCATCAATGGGTCGCCGAAAGGGCGAGGTTGCGTCTCCTGGTCTGTCTCCGAGTCATCCGGGGACACAGGGCCGCTGCCGTCCTCCTCTGGTTCTCCCATCCGCTGCAGGAGCATGTCCACAAAGACGTGTCCCGCCGTGGTGTGGAGCAGGCCCATCCTGACCATGCGGTCCCACTCCGCCAGGTGCTTCATGGAGATCGTGGAGGAGTGGGGAGGGGCGAGGTTGGGGATCAGCCAGAGGTCATCCTGGGAGATGGCTATCTCCCTGGTCGCGGGGTTGTCCGAGAACAGGGAGGCAATAGCAGGCTTCCGGGGGTCCTTAAGGAAGGAGCCAACCGGGGCCGCATTGGGGACCGTGAGGGCCCCCTTCCCAGGTGGAAGGACGGCTTGTGCACCCCTGGCATGCGTTGCCGAACCTTTCCAGAGTGAGGAAATTGTTTGAGGGTGCGCAAATTTGGGGACGGGGTTGTGAACGTCAGGCTGGGCGCGGCCCGGCGAATTTTGCAAGTGAAAGGATGTTGCCGGGGGGGAGGGGGGAGAGGATCCCTCACGACAAGGTCCGGAAGCCACCATTCCAGGTCCCCCAATGAGGAGACTGGGACTTCTTCCTCGTCGTCAGACTCAGGGTAGTTGTGTTCCTGCCGAGGTTCCAAAGAACCTTCAGCAGGCGGCAACAACCGGGGTGCATGAGCAGACCTGTTTACCCCCTTCGAGACCAATGTGTAGTCAGATGACCAAAATGTGTAGTCAGCCATGTCAAATGAGTAGTCTACTTTTTCGCACAAGATAGTATTACTATTAAAAAAATATTAACATGCACATTAATCTAAATAAAAATGCTAATAAGTGTGTGTGTGTGTGTGTGTGTGTGTGTGTGTGTGTGTATTGCGTGTATGCATGTGTGTGTGTGTGTGTTTGTGACGCCGTTGGGTCAAAAAGAAATAAAATAAGCTCACCTGTTAGCTGTTTGATATCCAAGCATTGAGTTGAATATCTTCTGATTCATGTAACACTACCAGTTCATGTCCTCTCTATACATATTGTCACTTATTCCAGTTTGGATTAATAATAATTGTCAAGAACCACAATATATACACTATTTACACATTTCACATGGTAGTTTACTGGTTGAGTTTCTTGCTGTAGGCACTCTTCAGTGCAGCAAGATCCTCTGTAGTCATGCTCCTCACAGCATCTTGAGGCTCCTGGGGAAGTGACTTGAGGACCAGCAGGCTCTCCATGGTGCTGTCTGCCAAGCTGGCTCTCTGGTCTGTGCGGTTCTTCCTCACACAGGAGAAGATGCGCTCACAGTGGGCACTGCTATGAGGGATGGTGACAATGCCCCTCATCACCAGAGACAGCTCCTTGAACTGCCCATATTCCACTTCCCCAATGGCCTTCCAAGTTTCATCGATTCTGTCCTTGCGACAGCTGCTGACATCGGTAGCTTGGTAAAGCGAGAACTGTTCTGTGACAGAGCTTGCAGTGCAGGAGGGAGGGATCAAGCAGGGAAACCTTTCCAGGAAAAACCTGACGTCTTCCACAGATGAAGAGCACTGGTTATCGACGTCCACTACTTCAGCATGCTGAAGAACGGGGTCATCCAAAGGAAGCCTGGACTTCAGATAGTCGACAAGCTCCACAAAGTAGGCCTTGAGATGACTGCTTTCCTCTCAAAGTCCTTGTGAGTCTGGTTCTCGATATGCCGTTTGCAGTCAAACATGCGGGCATGTTTGATCGAGAAATCTTTCCTGCACAATGTGCAATGAGCATAATGCTCCCCTCTTCTGGATGAAACAAGGCACGGGTAGCGTTGATGGTATGATGACAGAAAGGTTTGATCGGCAACTTTTCTCTTCTTTTTGCTGGGAGAAAAGTCGGAAGAATCAGCTTGGCGCTTCGACGAATTATTGTCAGCCATCTTGATCGAAAATGAAAACCGACCGTAACGCGTTCAGCGAGCCGTTCTAACCTGCCCCCTAAAGTTATTGGGCAGTAAAGGGAAATAAGTAACTAACAGAGGCGGGCGGGCAGTCCAGCTGAACGCAGCAGCGTGTCAGGCTGCTTGTCAAGTTTGTCAAAAGACGGCAACACGCAAAATAGCTTCAGTTTCGAAAATGCGTACCGGCGAAATTCTGAAATGCGTAGCGAGGTTCCTAAATGCGTATTTGCGTATTTGGGGTCAAAATGCGTAGAATTCTACGCCAAATGTGTAGACTAAACAGGTCTGCATGAGGGTCCCGCCCTAGCAGGGGAGTGGGGGAAGGCAAGGGCGGGTCCCTCGTGGCTCTATGATCGGCGGACGGACTGAGAGGGGGAGGACCGTCCTGCCGGTCAGACAGCGCCCGAGAGGATGGGGGACCAAGGTCGAGCCAGCTGTTAGAGGCTGAATACCACAGCCGACCACAAAGTAGGTCCTGGTGTAAATCAGAACGTAGCCACTGATCCCTCTCGGGGGAATAGAGCCACCGGTCCCCGAGGAGGCAAGCGGGCTGTGGTGGCCCTGGGGCAGAATTTCCTTGGGGCCGGGGTATTCTGCAACACCGTGTGTGTGTGTGTGTGTGTGTGTGTGTGTGTGTGTGTGTGTGTGTGCGTGCGTGTGCGTGTGTGTGTGTGCTAGGGAGAGAGCGTGTCGTGTCGTGGAGGCAAGTGACGGCGGCAATTCCGGACGCATCCCGTCACACATGCTGGTTCGTGCCTCGGCAAGGGTCCCCGGGGGCCGAAGGTCACGCCACTCAGCATGATAGTGAGAGGCGTCGCCATGCGTCCGAGGTGAAGGAGGCAAGCTGTCCGAAGGGGAGGGGTAGGGAGAGATGGAATGGGATTTCTTAGCTCGGCTCTGCCCTCTGAGGGGAGCCTTGCCTTTAGATCTTTTAGAAATCTCGAATGAGAGACATTTAGCAGCAATGGTGGCAGCTTGCCTTCTTCCCTTCAGACGCAGTGATCGTGCATCCGCCGGTCTGGTAGGGTAGGAACGGTCATGCGTCCCCTCCACGGACCTCTACACCGACCGTACGTTCTTCCACGGGAGGAACGGATTGCCCTGAGGAATCGACCGGCGGGCCCTCCGGGGCAGCAAGCGACTTCAGAAAGGCGAAGTGGCTCAACCCGACCTGGTCCTTCGCCATGTTGGGCACTGGTGGCAGGGCAATCACGGCACGCACAACCACAAAGCGGAGACAAGTCAGTCGATCGAAGATTAATCACTAAATCGATCAATCTAGTGCTACAGCACCGTAATAACACACCTGGTAGTGGAACGAGAGATCGTAAGATGCTCGACCACAGTACCCTCGATCGAGGATGGGACAAAAACTCGATCACCATAATGGAAGCTAACTAAGGGATAGCAGGTAATTACAGGAATGTGAGATCGCGAGGAACTCGAGCGATCTGCACTAGTGCATAGACAATGGGTCTATGAAGGTGCCGACGGAGAGAAACCTCCGTAACTATCCAAGGTACAACGCACGTGGATGTAACGTGGTGGGGCAAGATGGCCAACAACGACCGGCGAGGAGGAAAATGGCGGACCGGGGAACCGGCAAATGATAGATCGGTAAAGAAAATACTGATGGTGCGTGAGAGAAAAAAGTTGCGAGTCAACAAGGCCGATGGGGACAAGGAATGTATGAGATTGCAACTCACCGAGGGCAAAGCGTAGCCCCGGTATGGGAGAGAATTTGGCAAGGTGAAGACAAAGACGCAATCACGTCCCAGCAATGGCAAACTCGCGAGCTGAATCACACACCGATCGCGCAATTGACGAGAGCAATAGCGTGAATGAAGTAACACCTCACCCACCAAAGCCTCACACGGCCAGTGTGCCCAGGGTATATAGTGCAAGCCACAATATGAATAAGTAAAGCAAGCAAACACACAGCAATCTTTACACAAGGCAAAAGAAAGGCGAGACAGAGCACAAGACTTAACTTGCTTGGACAGCAGGCCGAAGAAGAATGAGGAACAGGAAGCGGACCTCGGCTTTCTGCCCACGGCGGAAGTAGGGTGGGCGTCACGTGACTGTCTTATTACTGCATTAGCCAAAAAAATCTTCGGCCTGGCAGAGCTGACTAACTGCCATTGAATGCTATGGTCTGACATGGTAAAGTACTGTATATGACGCCAAAAAAGAAATCACTGCCAGATTTTTGCTACTTCAGCATAGGAACGTTACTGTTCCTAGCATTCTCATACTCAGCAGAGAACACTCCAACATTATCAATACAAAATTATCTAAGCAAAATCTCATTGTAACTGAAAATGAGTCAAGAAGTTGAAATAAAATAACTACAACGTTATCAAAACAAAATTATCTAAGCAAAATCTCATTGTAACTAAAAATGAGTCAAGAAGTTGAAACCAAATTTCTTTATGGCAAATCCCAAATATCCTTTCGAAATTGAAAGATAGCTGACAACATCCAAACGACACCAAGAAAAGGAGGGAACTGATTTTATGTTTACTTTTGGGCATTGCATCTATGGTCAAAAGCCAACACTAATAATCAGGGTTCCCAGGTGATGGGCATGAGGCCAAAAAAGGACTTTAAAAGGACCTCAAATCAGTTTAAAAGGACCTTTGCCAACATGGAGGGAGGGGGGTAGACAAGGCGGGAAAAGGAATCTATCCTGTAAATGTTACTCAAGAACTCAGCATATAGCTGTTCCCCAAGCTGTTTGTTATGTTCGCAATCCGTCATGTTATGTACCTATATTTATTTGGGCAATAATATTTTCATCATTATTGCCCCACTCTTTTAATGAATTTCTAAAAAGGGAACATTTTAACATAGATAGCATGAGCGAAAATGTTAAGTCAGCTATATGCCGCGAACATTAGCACCGCGTCTGCACTGTGGAACCCATGACGTCAAAAAAGCTGGATTGCAGCAACGCACCAGCAGAAGACACAAGCCACTGCCCGCAGCTTTGCGTCGTCTGCTAGCTAAGCTTACTAAACAGAAAGCCCACTGATAGGCCTTGCGTTATAGGCCTGCCTACCGCGTTTCAGACGATCGCGTCGGCATCTGTCAACTCTTTGCAACTTGCAAAAGTACGGTTTGGGTTGTGGAAGATGCATCGGCTTCGTTTTCAAGCCTCCTTCTCTTGAAAAAACAGGACTTAACAGTACCTTTCAAAAATTAAAAGGACCTCCTCGTGAGTTAAAAGGACCAACTTGCTGAATCAAAGGACTTAAAAGGCCTTTTGACAAAAATCCCATTTATAAGGACGTCAAAGGACCCTACGAACGCTGACTATTGTCATCAGCAGGCCTGGAGACTTGGTTAGCTCCAATACTGTAAATTTTCATGATAGGAAATCCTGGTTTACAGCGTCTGAACACATGGAGCAGGGTTAAGGCTTTTTTTTTTTTGGGACAGGTAAGTATGAAGAAAGTGCACAATGTAATGATGACGTGTGCCACACCAATGAATTCAAGATTCTCCCATGATTCACATCCGTTTCCTCATTCTTGACTTACCCGCTTGCTTGTGGGTGGGTGGACCCTGAACAGTCTGCTGCATAATGAGATCATGGAAGAACGTGCGTCGCTCTTCCTTCGTAGGACTGCCCACCTCTACCACCTCTCCACCACATACACTGAACAATGCCTTCAACTGTGGACAAAGAAAGGGTGGTGGATGGAATGGGAGACGGCATACTTGTAAAACATCAGCATGGAAGAGCACTACTATCTTTTTTTTTTAAAGACAAACTCCAGCACCACCACTTAATGTCTTCTCCACAGTTGGGGCTCAATTCTAGAATCTTCATAATGTCCAGCTAAGTACTCTCAGTGACAATTATTTCTAGAAATAAAAAAGTCAAACTCAGTGCGAAAACAGACATGCCTACCCCAAAATCTTACTATCAGGAACAGATGTTATAAAAATCAGGAACAAATTGAAAATTTCAAAAATTTTCAGGAACACTCAACCTTCCTTTTGTGGACACAACCGCGCGTGTGTAGGTTCACACACACACACATTCACACACACAAACACCATAACAATTCTGCAAAACCCCTCTCTTTCAGGCAGAAAAAACAACTTACCTTTATTTACACTATGTAGGCCCTACATTGCATGTCATGCATGGTTTTCACTGTGCAGACTTCAGAGACCTATAGTAGGCACTCTTCAGGTCTGCATAGTCCGAGGTCTTCTATTGTTTTCGCCGCTATTTCTTTTATAATGGCTGTCCCCTTACTCCTGCCACACTGAAACTTCTTTGCCACATCAGAGTCTTTAAACATCAGTTTGAACGCTTTTGTAAAAGTATCCAAAACGGTGAAAGGCAGATTCAGTTCAGCAACAAGGTCGATGAGCATAACTTCGGCACGAATCACTTCATCTGTTGATTCTGCTTTGCTGGTCGACGAACTGGTGAAAAATCCAGAAATCTTGCGAGTGTGACCACAAGATATCTCAAAGTCCTTGTGTTTTTTGGATTCGACATGTCGACGACAGTCATCTTGGCCGCCATGTGCGATGGAGAACTCGCACTGGCAAACCGTGCACCAGCAAAAGTTTTCCCCTTTCCGTCCTTCTTGTAAACATGATCACCTCTCACTGTATTGTTTACAAAAGGTTTGCCGACGGCGATCTTGTTTTTTTCGCGGCTGCCGCTGGGGTCCATTTCGAGGTTCATCATCATCTGTCTTGCACACTCGCTTCGCAGTCTTCATGCTAGCCATGTTTGATAGTCGAGCGCGCTTTGTCTGAATCTCGGCTCCGTTCGGTAGCCTATGTTTCGTCGACGGATATGGCAGTGTGAGCATGCGCACTGCGCTTCAATTCAAGCGTCCTAACCATCATCCGGTTTGTCCCTCTGTGAAAAATTGTCCACTCGTTTGATTTCGGTTTTTTTTTTTTTTTTTTTCTTTTCCGGAACACGTGATCCCTGACCGTAACGTCCGGAACAAACCTCGATTTTTATGTTTTTCCGTAACAAATACGGCTATTCCGGTACGGTAGGCATGTCTGCGAAAAGCACTTGTTTCCAAATTTTCAAGGGATCACAAAAATATTCAGGGAATCATGCAAGAAAACATATTGAAAACATGAACAGGCACACAAGCTCACTGACTGGCTCACACATGTAAACACACAACAAGAATGAGGCAGGAATGGATAAGAAATGAGGTGACAGTAATAAAGTTAATAAACCATTCCAGATTATGCTAAATATCATTTATTCAGATTTGTGTTCCAGTGTCGGGAAAACGATTTGAACTAAAGTGAATAAATGTGAGCACATACATGATCAGGATGTTAACAGTGAAACTTGATCTTTTGGATGTCCTCCATGATCATCATCACAGCTGTGCTCATCAGAATTTTCACGACATGACACACTTCTGTCACTATTGAAACAATGTCTTGATTGACTATATTCCAGTCACCATGCAATGATCATAGGAAGCTCAGTGACAAACAAGAGGCGAGAGATGAAAATTTGGAACCTTTGACGAAACTATATGTACATTGGCCTCTCTTGCACTGTGCGCAATACATTTGTATGTCCATGTAATGGAGCCATTCAGTATACATGCACTAGACCTTTTCCTCTTAAAAGGCTGCTGCGTCAACTGATGAATGTCATTCACCACGTGATTTAAGGAGGGAGCTGCAGCCTACCCTGGCAACTCTTCCGAACTGGGTTAAAAAAAAAGGAGAAACTCTGTCTCCCAGAAATTCAGAGATATATACAGTTGGAGCATGCTCTCAATTCATTATTGCCTCTACTTATTTGGGTGTTGCTATTAGTGTCACTGATAATCATTATGCACAAGTACATTTCTGACACATAAAATTCCCATATGACACACAGCAATTCAAGCCAGTGTATGACTAAAATGTACCCAAATCTACCAAGACACAATAATTTTCTCCCGTATGCATTACAACTTTGAGCAGCGCATCACCTAAATGCAGTTTTGTTCAATCTGCCACGATTGAAGGGCAATGAAAAATTAACTTTCCTTAATATTTTTTAATGTTCTGAGTCTATATATTAAACAACTTTGAGCAGAGCACCACATAAATGCAGTTTTGTCCAATCTGCCACGATTAAAGCCAATAAAAAATCAATTTTCCTCAACATTTTAGAATATTCTGTGTCTATAAATAAACAACTTCGGTTTGAGAACTGTTCTCTTCTTAAAACCAACAAGTCTCCTAACTAGACTATCCAGTCTATGATAGGACCACATTATCATGTAATTTGGTCAAAAACAAAAAGCATGGCAGTCCCAATGAAATTCAGCTTTTCAAAATAAGAAAATCAACAGTTCATCTACTGCTTGTCCTTGATAATCCAGTAACTGGAACAAAAGTCAAGTGATCTATGCAATGTGACCGACTTGGACAATTAAAATACTATATTCGCTTTTGAACAAACTAGTGTGCAATTAACTGATGTCTTTTTTTTTCCTTTCACCTTTGAACAAGCTGGTCTGCAATGAACCAATGTTCATTTTCTTTCAAACTTTTCACACACAAACACTTGCTTCCTCTCTAGTGCTTATAAGTACAAATGCTTAATTGCACATCTCTCTCTCTCTCACACACTTAATGCAGAGCTCAATCTAGGATTTTTGAAAAAGGGGGGCAGTACCCCCCCCCCCCCCCCCAATAAAAAAAAAAGGGGGCACCCCACCCCCCCCCCCCCCCCCCCCCCCCGGCCACTTCTTCAGCCAATCGTCTTGAAACCGGTGTTCCCTTGCACTGGCACTCTTTTCGGGCTGCTTTTCCGAGCTTTTGGATGTAGTCGCAGTCTTTTCATGATCTTCTCCACCCTCGCATGGCACAGAATCTTTTTTTCCTTCACTTTTTCTCCACGAAAGTCGAAGTCGAATAAGGTAGGTGCGCGCTTCATTTTGGAAAATAATCCAATATGGCGCATTAAACTCTCACAACTTCTCGTCGGTGATCGAGATGGAGGAGATAAACGCCGCCGATTGGTTGATTTACACTAACAGCCAATGAAATATCAAGAAATCGTTCGCTCCTGCTCAGTCCTCGTTTCAGTTTTTCAAGCAGACGACATACGAGCGCCCGCAATGATCAGTGAACAGGGCTGAGTCTGCCCGCATTAAGACTCAATAATTGCGGGAAGGAACAGATTTTCGGGGGATTGTACCAATCCCGCGCTCTAGATTAAGCTCTGATATGGTGCAAGTGCAATGAGAAGGAACTGAAAGAACATACAACTCACCTGGTCATCCAGATCATCATAGGTGGTTTCACTAGTGGCCAGCATGAGAACAGGTGTGGAGGGACTCATGCTGCGAATCATGGTCATGAAAGTCACCCGCATGCAATCGCTGACCACCCCCCACAGCTCATTGATGTAAGGGATATAGATGATGCTGGGTGCTGTGCGTTTGGCTTCATGGAATACCTGTCAGGCAGCCATGAAACATCATAGGTTTCTTTTGGTGGTGTTCATTTTTAAGACTTATACAGCTCCCAAAACAGAAGTATATCCTTCATTTCCAAGCATGTATAACAATAACAGTGCACCATTTTATTTTTCTTCAGATAACAGTACACTTTCTTTCTTTTGTAGTTAACAATATCCTCTAGAATCCCTACAGAACAAAAGAAAAAACATTGTCTCCAATCAACTGAATATCAGAACACAAATGCTCAACACACAAGTGGTTTTCGCACCCATTCTAAATAATCTCAAGACTAAAGAACATTCATCAGCCAAAATCAAAGGTATTCAGGAAACAGGGGTAAACAGGGATATAAGACTCTTATTAAGAGTCCAACACCCTGAAACTGAATTGTGGCCATTCTTGAAACGCTGAAAATTATGAAAATGAAAGTCTGTAATTATTTTTTTGGCACCTTCATCCACTGTTGTTTAACAAAGCACAAAACATGGACAGTGGGCTAAAAAAAAACCTTTCCCCTAAACAAAAGGGCAAAAAAGTTGATCTAAAGGGGGGGTGGAATCACCCCCCACATCCCCACAACGTAAAATTTTGTATGGGGCCTCTAAAATTTGAGAAATAAAAAAACTGAAAAGCACATGCTTTGGGCATCAGAGCCATTTCTGAAAAAGTCCTTTTTATTTCCTTTTTTTTTTTGGGTGGGGAAATAGTTCAGGTTACCACAAGCACAAAATCAGCAACAACACTTTTGGGCCCTAAATTTGTGCACCAGCCCTTTTGCCCCGGTTTTTTTCACCGTTCTCATTTCCCGCAAATTTTTTCACAAATTTTTACTAATTCAAAGTAATACTCTCTGTCCCGTATCCCCCCATTTTCCCCTCTTTTCTCCTCCTATAACCATCCTACCTGCTTGTTTTAACAGGCAGACCAAGGCTTTACCCCAACTTTCCTTTTCTAAATTTTTTTTTATCTACAATACTAAATTACAAAAGATGGGAAACCCCTTTTGCCTAAAAGTCTAAAACAAGATGTATCCTAAAATGTCTGATCTTTCCAAAAGGTTTTTAAACACAATCTCTCTCCTGGAAAATCAAAAAAAGAATATTTTTCGCTACATTCTGGTTTTTTTCGCAAAGCGCTTTCCATTTGGGCTTACTGTTTAGCTTTTTAAAACCAAACTTGGTCCATTCAAAAATTAGGGGGGCATAACTGTTTCCCCAAAAAAACTGGTCTTAAAACAGCCTCTTTACATAGCCTTTTTGCACAAGACAATTCTTTTTGTTTTTGTTTTTTCCAAAATTTTTCAAATGAGCAAAATAATGGTAAAAAATCTGTTCAGGGTTTTTGTTAAAATTATTGTGGTTGGCACCATGCCCTACAGAAAGTCCTTTGGTTAACAATACTACATTCCAAACTTTTCAGGCATTTTAGCAGATGCAGCAAAAAAGTGGCAGAGTTAGGGGTTGGGGAAAGGAAGGTGCTCCATAAGGGGGAAGACTGGCGCCAGATGAACCCCGACCCCGCCCCCAAAACAACCCAGATTTCGTGGCCGGGAAAACGGGTACTGCTTAACCACTGCTTTAAACAAATCCCTTATCTATCAAATTTTTCTCGTTGGGCCCCAAACCCAAACTTTTTACCATTCCAAATCAAGGACTAAAAAAACTTTTCACCCCTTCCACAATCAAGTACATAAAACTTTTCACCATTTCCACAGTCAAGTACATAGAACAGCTTTTCACCACTTCCACAATCAAGTACACAAAACAATCAAAATGCTGAGGTTTTCATACAAGGCACTGACAAAGAGAACATCATACCGCTTTTTAAAAATGGTCACAAAAGCCATTATTGGAACAACATGCCTTTTGTGTGAAAATCTATCAACGAATACAACCAACGACCTGAGGCTGCAAACGACCAACTCTGCACAGAAATATGCTACTACAGCATGCAAGTCTACAAGATATCCTAGGTGCAATACCATACTCAGGGATGAAAACAGTTTAAAAAGAAAAAAGAGATTGGCGGGGATCTGGGGTTCACCATGGGCCCCCGGGGGAGTGGGGTCCATGGGCAACAGCCTGGCGGGGGTAAGGGGGCGCCGCCCCCTGAAGCTGAAGCATATTTTGTATTAACCTTTCTATCCTCGTTCCGCCCTTTTCCGCCCGACCCCTCAGGCTCCTGATCCGCCCTATACCGCCCGTTCCTCAGTAGGCTGATTGTCTCGGTGTGCCTCCCTTATTTGGGTTGACTACAGTAATAAGACAAACCGGTCGTTATCCGGGCCTTTCATACCTTTCTCAGCACCATTTGTAAGAGCGGTTTGTGGCTTTTTTGATTTTTAATCGATTATTTTGGTCATCCCATCGACTTCCGACTACGATCAAAATGTCGCACTCTGACAGTGACAGTGACATGAGCTTGACTGTGGACCAAATGTTCAACATGAATGTGTTTCCGACCGAAAATAACGACTGGAATGAATCGGACATTGATCTCGACTCTGTAGACAGCGACAGTGACTATGAAGTTGCAGAAGGAGTGAATGCGAGTAGTGACAGTGACTCGGACATAGGCAACGCAGGTGCTACTGATGTCGGTGGATGTGCACAGTCATCGCAGTGGTCAAACGACGACTTTCGGACTGAAGTTCGTGTGTTTGATGCATACAGGGGCCCCCCACGTCCACAAGTGAATCTTCGAACACCTTTTGATTATTTTTCACTTGTTTTTCCTTTGGACGCATTCCATCTCATGGCCAGGGAAACCAACCTGTATGCAAGACAAACGCTCATGGCTGCTGGTCGTCCTGAGGATAAGTTTCAGCCAACCACTGTGGATGAAATCTGAGCTTTTGTTGGTCTTCTCATGTTTATGAACATGGCCCCTGTTCCTCATCGTGATTTTTATTGGAAAGACTCTTCTCCTTTCTTCAATCCTTGGGTGTCGAGTGTCATGTCGAAGAACAGGTTTGAACAGCTGAACCAGTATTTTCACCTCGCTGATACCACTCAGTTTGTTCCCAGAGGTCAGGCTGGTATGACCCCCTGTTCAAAGTCAGACCTCTCATTTCCATGACACAAGAATGTTTTGCTATGCAGTTTCTACCTGGGCAAAACATCACAGTAGATGAGGCAATGATCAAGTTCAAGGGTCGTTGTGGTTTTCTGCAGTACTTGCCTGCAAAACCAACGAAGTGGGGCCTCAAGGTGTGGGCTTTGTGTGATGCCGATTCTTTTTATATGCTGAATTATTCAGTATATACTGGGAAGACCAATGATGTGCCTGCTGGGACAGGTGATGCCCTAGGGGATCGCGTTGTCAAACACTTGGCAGAACCCCATTATTTCAAGTGGCACACCATCTACTTTGATAATTATTTCACGTCAGTCCCCCTCATTCAATATCTGTTTCAGAAGAAAACCTTGGCATGTGGGACTGTGCGAAATAACAGGAAGGGTCTGCCACAGGATATGAAGCCAGCAAAATGTGTCAAAAAGTCTGGGGACACAAAGCGCTGGTTTCGTGAGATTGGCTATGATGATTTGAAGGGCAAGCTTCAGGCTGTTGCTTGGTTTGACCGTCGTAAGGTCACCCTTCTTACTTCTGTCCATGATGGAACCGATGGAGAGCTTGTCAGAAAAGGTGCAGGGGGTGTTGAAACAGCCAGGTATTCTAGGCCCCTGGCTGCTGCTGATTACACCAAGAACTAAAACGGTGTTGACAAGCATGATCAATTGCGATCATATTATTGTTCCAAGCAGAAATTCATGAAGTGGTGGAAATATGTGTTCTTCTTCTGCCTGGACACTGCTGCAGTAAATGCCTTTGTAATCTACAAAAACTCTGCAGATGCCCCACTGAAACTGCATGTGGATTTTCACACTGAGATTGTCATGGGCATGGTGAATGGTTTCAAGGGTCGAAAACGGATCGGCCGTCCCGTCGTTCATGACAATCCAGACAAGCAGAAACACTTTCCTTCCAAAATCCAGTCTGCCAGAGGCAAGAAGGACTGTGTCTGTTGCAAGAAGGAAGGCAGGAAAACCCCAGCAGGCAATGCCATCCAGTCAACACATGAGTGTGTGATGTGTAAGGTGGCTTTGTGCAAGGATCGTGGCTGCTTTTTTTCTTTTCACCAGCAGTGAGTAGGTTCCTACACACTCATTCCTAGCAGTACACTGATACTTGACTAAATCAAGGACTGGACTTTGTCATTTTGTTTTGTACAGACTGTTTTTGGGTTGACTAAATATTGAAAGTGCCACATACAAAAGTACTGGAATTTGTGCATGCAAGAAAAGTGCACAACGGAAAGAAAATTTCATGTCGGTGATCCTGATACTTGACTAAATCAAGGACTGGACTTTGTCATTTTTGTTTTGTACAGACTGTTTTTGGGTTGACTAAATATTGAAAGTGCCACATACAAAAGTACTGGAATTTGTGCATGCAAGAAAAGTGCACAACGGAAAGAAAATTTCATGTCGGTGATCTGTGTGTGACAAAAGTGATCAAAAGCAAGAACATTTCCAGTGACTGTGTTGTTTTGTGGTGATCACATTTGGATTATATAATTCATTACATCTGGAACCATATGGTGAGTACAACAAAAATATTTGAGTCAGGGCTTAAAATGGTCTATCCAAAAATCAGAGACAAATTTCTGAAGTGGCGAAGCCACGAATGCATGCCTGCGAAACAGGCACGCCCTGCTAGGGGGGTCTGGGGCATGCCCCCCCAGAAAATTTTGAAAATCTAGAACAAAATCTGTGCACTCTGGCTCATTCTGAGCCCTATTTTGGGGGGAAAAATTGCACAGAAAAAGTGCAAGATTTAATGCAGAAAAGGTACATCCATACAGATATTCAATCCACTGTCAAAGACAAGACAAAGGTCTTAAACATCTAAATCTGAAATGATATTTATATCAACACATTTCATGTGAAAGAGCATAAAAAAGACCAACAGGTTATCAAGACAAAACAAAATGGTTATGGTGGAGACACAGTTATCAAAATTCAAAACTCACGTTTGGAATGTGGAACTAAGCAATCGAGAGGGGCTGGTTCTGTCGCCTCTTACGACAAGCACAGCCAAGCTGCAGAAATATCCTTTCCCTTCCCCTTGTCTGCAGGGGAAAGCTGCCCATTTAATCTTTAGGATGGGGTCGGAAGAAGCATGACAGGGTGCTCTGCTTCTTCTTCTTGGGTGATGAAGGCATTTCAATTTGCTCTTTCAGTGCGACGATCCCGCGGAAAGTGTAGACGATGTCTGTGGTGCACAGTACACATCTTGCACTGCCTGGCACGTCAACCTTTCGAATATGTTGACAGATCCGCTCGAATTCATCGGATCTGACCTCACTTTCACGGACTTTAAAGTCCACTCCCACCTCCATTTGTTTTTGATCCCGCCTTTCGTCAAACTTCTCTCCACTTCGATGATTCTCACAGTCGCCATCTTGATAGATATGCGCCTAAAGCTACCGTGCGAAATGGCTGTTTGCGACTTTGAACCGAATACGAATCAGAACCATATGCGAATGCGGACGCGTTTGGGGCGTTTTAGATCGGTTTTTTTCCCCCCCCGAGGAAATCGATTTTTTTTCCCGAGGAATTTTTTGGCTTCCCGAGGAATTCTCGGATCCGAGGAGGATTTAAGCCCTGTTGAGTGTTGTTTTGGTTGTGATGCCTGCCTCTCTTCCTTCCTACTAACACCTGCATATAGTTAGAAATATCATCAGTCATAGGAATTTTTTTTCTCACAAACACAAACAGGGATGAAAACAGTTTTTTTTAAAAAAAGAGGAGATTGCAGGGATCGGGGGGTTCACCATGGGCCCCCAGTGGGGTACATGAGCAACAGCCCAGCGGGGTCAGGGGCGGCGCCCCCTGACGCTGAAGCATATTTTGTATTAAATATGGCATAAAAATCTTTTAGAAATCACTTTCTTGCTTCTAAACAACTCATTCTATAGATCAGCTTTCAACACCATGAAGACTGAGACTGATGTGGAAAGAAACTATGTCAATTGAGACAAACATTTAGCAGGATGAAAACAGTTTTTAAAAAAAAAAGAGGAGATTGGCAGGGACGGGAGGGGGGGGGGGGGGGGGGGGGGTCACCATGGGCAACAGCCCGGGGGGGGTCAGGGGCAGCGCCCCCTGAAGCTGAAGCATATTTTGTATTAAATAAGCATAAAAATCTTTAGAAACACTTTCTTGCTTCTAAACAACTCATTCTATAGAACACTTTCAACACCATGAAGACTGAGACTGATGTGGAAAGAAACTATGTCAATTGAACAAAGCAAACATTTAGTATGAATCCTCAGAACTGTAGCTAAAGAAAATTGACAAACAGTGCTTTCCAGGACATAAAGAATAAGGCCTGTAGATAAGTAAATCAGAGTGGAAATCAAACTAAGTAAATCAGATGTATGAAAACGACTGCTGGACTTCAATAAACACAATATGAAAAATGATTACTTTGAAGTCCTTTTTTAAAAAAAAAACACTCAAGCTTTTGGGCCTTAACCCTTCGTCGGGAAACACTAACACAAAAAAAGAACAAATGACATCAAACAAACTGATGTCACAACAGTACACCAACACACACCCCCCCCCCCCCCTTCCCCCTTACAACTTATCATTTTCCCCCCCCCTTGACAGTTTGGTGTGTTTGGGGGGGGGGGGGGGGGTTGAGGTGGGGTAGGGACTGGGGTGGGGGGGGGGAGGGGCGAAGTGTGTGGGTATGTGTGTTGTGGGTGAGGGTGGGGTTGAGGGAGAAGGAGAGGAGTAAGAGAAGTATATAGGTAGTGGGGGAGTGGGCTGGTGAAAAGGATTTCATAGGGGGGCTGTTAGCAGACACCTAACACATGTAGCAAACGTTTGCATTATACCTGGGGAAAAGTGTTACACAATACTGTTGTGACATCATTTATTTTGATGTCATTGTTCTTTTATATTCTTTTTGTCACTTTGACGTTTTTCCCTTCTTTGAAGACTCTACGAGTGAAGTAGGCTACTCAATTCCTCATCTCTCCAGTGGGTTCGAATGTTGTTGTTTTTCCTCCGTTGTTTTGTTATCCTGTTTTTACTGTTTAGTGTTTCCTGATGAAGGGTCTAAGACCCGAAAGCTTGAGTGCTTATCATTTTTTTTTTGTTTTAAAAAGGACTTCAAAGAACTCATTTTTCATATTAAGTAAATCAAAACTACCATCGAAATGGAACTTGTAGAAAAATCAAAAGTAGGAGCAAACTATCATTGGAAATGAAACGTAGATTGTTGCATACCCAATGATCTGAAAACATGCTGTAATGGTGTGGGAAACACACACATTTTCTGTTGGTGACTGGACGCTCGATGTGACTCTGATTGCCACAAAGCCACTACTACCAAAGTAGACACGTTTTTGGCAAGGCTCGCAAAACACTTCAAATTCGCCGTCTTTTCATGTTTTCTTTTTACCACCTGACCTGCGGTCACACACGTCCTTCTGCAGCCACTCGTCTTCAGTGGTTCCATACTTCTTTCTTTTTTCCCCGTTTTGTTTCCACTCACTGGCGACAAACTCTCGCTGTAATCGACGCCATGATGAGAAATGAACTGGAAGGAAGCAGAATGAGAACTACGCCGTTGAGAACATTACCGACAAAAGAAGAAATTCGCTGTGCAGAACAAGTAAAATGGGTTTCTGAGCTTCCCCTCTTCGAATAATTTTTCGGCGGAAAACTTTTTCTTTCGGCGGAGATGCGAAAAAATAACGGCGGAGACGGCGGAAAGGCGGAGGAGTTTTCACCCCCTGATTAGTATGATGAACCCCTCAGAACTCTAGCTAAAGAAAATTTGACAAACAGTGCTTTCAGGGCAAAAAGAATAAGGCCTGTAGTAAGTAAATCAGAGTGGGAAATCAAACTAAGTAAATCAGATGACGAAAACGACTGCTGGTTTCCCAATAAACACAATATGAAAAATGATTACTTTAAAGTCCTTTAAAAAAAAACTGAAGCTTTGGGCCTTAAACCCTTCGTCGGGAAACACTAAACAAAAAAAAAAAGAACAAAAAAGAACAAATGACATAAAAACAAACTGATGTCACAACAGTACCCCCCCCCCCAACTTCCCTCTTACAACAATCATATCCCCCCCCCCCCCCCCCTCTTGACAAGTGTGTGTGTGTGTGTGGGGGGGAGGGGGGGGGGGGTGATTGTGTGTGTGTGTTGTGTGTGTGTGTGTGTGTGGTGTGGGGGTGTGTGGGTTGGTTTGTGTTGTGTGTGGGGAAGTGGGGACGGGGGTGGGGGGGGAGGGGGCGAAGTGGGGTGGGGTATGTGTGTTGTGGGGTGGGGGTTGGGGGTTGGGGAGAAGGAGGGGGAGTAGAGGAAGTATAAGCAGAGCTGCCAACCCCCTGATGACTTGACCTTAAGATTTGAAAATTTGACAGGAAGAAATGCATTTTGACAGAAAATCTGGCGCGCGCAAGAAATTCATAAAGAAATCAAATTTTTCCCTTTCATCATTTATAGAAAAAAAAGATAGAATGAATGAAGTTGAACTCACCAGTATGTACACAAATATTACAAGAAGAAAGCTGTCTACAGGGACTTCTTTGTTGCAGACTTGCAGTCTGCAACAGTTTCCAGATAAGGCAGTCTGATGGCACGGCACACGTTTCCCCAGATTTGAGGACCCATGAGGCACTTAAAGGGGTAAAAAGTCATGGTCCCCCTGAAATCATCTTGTTCTTCCTCACCATAGAGAAGATCGTTCACATGCGCAGTTGGAGACGGGAATCAGGAGTATTCCTTGCATGACTGCTGCCAGGTTCTTGAACTTGAGACTTCCATTGTGACTGTTATTTTGGCCATCATCTCCACTGGAGCTCAGCACATCTTGATCCATCACATCGGGTGGAAACAGAATCCTCAGACTGTACTCAAGGTATTCACAGAGGAGATAATCTTGGTAGCACCATCTTGTAGCAGGCAAGGAAAGCGTGAATGAAGTAATCCAGGGATGCAGACTTTGCTTGTTCCTCAGCCTGATATCTGCAACCCTGCATTCTCCACAGTGGCTGATCTTGGGTTCATCTTCTCCACCATGTATGTACAAGTCGCTTGGAAGAAGGCCTTCACATTCTTGAAAAAGATCTCCTTCCCTTGCTTTGAATGCCCTCCTTCAATGTTTGTCGGTCTGGTAGCCAATGAAGAGATCATCATCACCTTTGATGTTGTAACTAGATTTGAAGTCCACCTCCATCAGAGCCCCCTGATTCAAACCCACATGGTTTCACGAATGAAAGCACACTTCTTGAACAGACGTTCCAGATCCTTTGATGAGAGGGATCCTGGCAGGATCCGTCGGAGCTGTTTGTTGGCTTTGTCAAAGATCCAATGACTGCTGCATAGAAAACACATACACTTCGCTCCGTCGGCAGAAGAATTCCTTCAGCTTTTCTTTGATGGACATGCTTCATCAGATGATCTGTCTGACGTCTTCAGGAGCATTCCTGCTTGAAGAACATCTTCAGGGGCCCCCCACTGCTCAAGGACCTCTGGACAGAGCGGCGCCAAGGGACAGCCACCTGGTGGGAACGTGGAAATGACTTGATGCTGGGGAACACTGCACTTTTTTTGACAGTCCCGAAAACGCTGCTGCCTTCCACGCTCTTTGGACATGTACCATGATAGCTGCCTCATGATGTCATCCATGTCAAATTTCCGCTGGCCTTCATGCCTCTCTTGAGTTTCCAAACTGATGAGATACAAACACATCCAGCCAAGAAAACATCCCGAATGTTTCTCGCGCACATACGAATCACACCTTTGTGGGCCCCTGTCATCAACGTATGCGTTGTCACACACTAAAGCAAGCAGTTCTTCCATGGGATGTCCAAGAACTAAGCTCTTTTTCGAGTATGGCGAAAATGTTCTCCCCTGTTGACGACTCGCTGGGAGACTGGATTACACAAAAGCTCCGTCTTTATCATGCCATCACAGACAGTCCGAACGACGATGGGATAACATTTGTCTCCACCCTCCCCGGCTGCCGTCTGTTTTCCCATAACAAAAGCCCTTTCTTCATACTGGCAGCGAGCTCTAAAACCTTCCCTCTGCTGCAGGCTTGACTTTTCTGAGTTGTTTTCGTCCTTCCACTGCTGTACTCCTTAGCAATTTTGCTGTCCGGAAACTGGCTCGGAACAGGGCCCTGCCCTGTTCAGCACACTGATAGCGATGTTTGTGCTCCACCAAAAGTGAGAAAACAATGTTCTCAGCCCGAATCGTTCGACAGCTCTGAACTCCCCTCTGAAGTGCTGATGAGAAGAAATTACTCACCCTTTACCGTCTTCTTCACCCTTGCTCCTCTCCACAGGCGACAGAGGAACAAGGCGACTTTTCATCATCCAGCCCGCCATAGCAGATCTTGAAATCCAGTTCACATGGAACGCAGCGTGCATGATTGGTAAAACTTTAAGAAGCGATGATGCCTGGATACTCCTTCGAGTAGTGCGGCAGGAATTTCTGATGGTACGAGGTCTTCTTTTTCGCTGCCCTTCATCATTCGTGCCTTGCGTTTGCGACAGCGCTTTGTCCCCTAGTCTGATAGAGAGCAGTGAAAATCGCAAAAATCTTCGCGATAGCTAGACACTCCTGCCACACGCAGCTTGTGTCGCCTGCTACAGTAGCAGACGACGCATGTTGAAACACAAGTGGGTTTAAAACTGAGAGACTGCAGACGAGCGTTCAGTAGGCCCTACATCGGCAGCTTTGTCTCTCAAAGCGAGCGACTTGAGCTACTCGCACTATTATTTTGCAAGCTGAGCGCTTACTTTTGGGAAATGATGTCGGAAGATTTCAGATTTTTTTCGCCGGAAGAAATACCGATTGACCAGAAGATCGGAAGAAATTAATTTGACCGGAAGAAAATCCGGCGAAACCGAAGGGTTGGCAGCCCCTTTATAGGTAGCGGGGGAGTGGGCTGGTGGAATAGGATTTCATAGGGGGCTGTTAGCAGAAACCTAACACATGTAGCAAACTTGCATAACCAGGAAAAGTGTTTCACATACTTGGACATCATTTATTTTGATGCATTTGTTCTTTTTATCTTTTCGTCACTTTGACGTTTTTTCCCCTTGCTTTGAAACCACGATGGAAAGACTTAAGTAGAGTAAAACTATCTTTGGAAATTAACGTAGATTGTTCCTTATTACCCAATGACTGAAAACATGCTGTAATGTGTGGGAAACACACACATTTTCTGTTGGTGACTGGGACGCTCGATGTGATCTCTGATTGCCACAAAGCCACGACTACCAAAGTAGACACGTTTTGGCAAGGCTCGCAAAACACTTCAAATTCGCCGTCTTTGTCATGTTTTCTTATTGCATCCGCGACTCTGCTGTCACACACGTCCTTCTGCTGCCACTTCGGTCTTCTAGTGGTTCACATACTTCTTTCTTTTTTTTTTTTCGTTTTGTTTGCACTCACTAGCAGCAAACTCTCACTGTGAATCGACGCCATGATGAATAAATGATACTGGAAGAAACAGAATGAGAACTACGCCGTTTGAGAACATTACCGACAGAGAAGAAATTCGCTGTGCAGACAAGTTGAGATCGTTTTCTGCGCATCATTCTTCGAATAATTTTTCGGCGGAGACTTTTTCTTTCGGCGGAGATGCGAAAAAATAACGGCGGAGACGGCGAGGAGTTTTCACCCCTGCACAAACTAACTCATGCAGATCAACAAGCATGCACTCCAATACATTTTCAGTAAATATGGTATGATTTTGCTTCTTATTTTACGCCTTGGCTTAAGGCTGTGTCAGACCAATTGACATAGGGCCCGAACACCAAGGCTACATCAAAATGTTGTTATGCTCTGCATAGTTAGTGGGGATTGTCTTCAGTCGTGACAAGCTCCTAGCATAACATTATCAGTCTCCCAAATCCCCCGAAGTCGAGTGTGCTGCCCATGTGGCGGGTAATCAAAACGGTCACACACGTAATGTTCTCAATCCCCAGCTGATGCATTTGTGCCATAGTGTTCAAATACTTCGGCTGTTCGGATGATCCCTGGAGTCTTTTAGCCAGGTACGACAACAACAACAACAACTTCTTATTTTTTTTATTTTATTTTTTCCCTGCTATGTAACTGCTATGTGACTTAAAAACGTCACAAAAATTTCGCGTATATTCCTAGCTACCTGTGTAACTACTAACACCTCACAACACCCATCAGTTCTTTTCAGATGGTGAACCTGACCACTTGCCACCAAAAAGGTAGGTGTTATAAAGTTGATGGGTGTTGTATTCCCTGTCCATCACCTATTTCACTGACGTAGGTGTTTTCCAGGTAAAATCAGGTGTGTGAGTGTTGAGCCATAAAAATATTTTCACATCCCCCTAAAATAACAAGTGCAAACCAAAGTTCAGCTTTCCATAGATTTTTGCTGAAAATTTGAAATCTTTTTATCCATTAGTTTATTTTTTACAATTTTTTAAAGTCAGTACCCCAATTCGGGCAGCAAATTCCAATATAAACTTAGTAGTCTAGGCGAATTCTGTCATACGAAATACAGGACAATGAAGGTTAAGTAAGGCATAAAAATCTTTAGAAATCACTTTCTCATGGGTGAAACCTGGGAAAATTGAAAATCCTGAAAGGTGGGGGTCCAGGGGGCCGGAAGGCCCCCTGGCGGGGTCAAGGGGCAGAGCCCCTTGTCGGGGGTCAGGGGGCGAAGCCCCTGAAGCTGAAGCATTTTTACATTTTCGTTATTAAAATCAGACCATTTTGAGGTACTTTCAGCATGTTTTTATAAGTGAAATAAGACTGTTGTGTCCCAGAGTAATTTATGCTGCCCCCCCCCCCCCCCCAAAAAAAAAAAAAAAAAAAAAGAAAAGAAAACTTGTGAATCATAAAGAATAATAAAAATCACTAAACCAGCATAATTTTGTATGTTATGCAGAATTTACTTACAGACTGGTGCATTACTTGTCCAAGGAATGTATTCAGCATTATCCAGCAGCAGCAGGTGTCCAGATGTTCATCACTGAGCAGTTACAAAATTGAAAAAGCCCACTATCCAAAAAACAAACAAACCCACAGGTGTTCAAATAATCTTTACAACGCAGATGTCCAAGAACAGTATTCTTATAGCCCACACGATCACATTCATGAAGGAGTCCATACAGCACATATTAACACAAAACCTTGCAGAAAGTGTCCAAGCCCAGATGCTCAAGCAAGGTATCCTGGAAGTCTATACATTCATATGTCCAATGTAGTATACACAGCTCATAAGTCTTTGAAGCATGTGTCCTCTTATACCTACTTAAAAAACTTTCTAATGGTGCTCTGAACACAAGCATTCCTTTTCAGGAGCATCCGTCTATGTTCATCTAGCACACTATTTTGACAACCCCTCCCCCCAAAAAAAACAAAACAAAAAAAAACCCACAATAAAAGCCGACCACCCACTCCTATTCTAAAAACTGTGTGTGTGTGTGTGTGTGTGAGAGAGAGAGAGAGAAGAGAGAGAGAGAGAGGAGAGAGAGAGAGAGAGAGAGAGAGAGAGAGAGATTGATTGATTGATTGATTGATTGATCTTTAATACCCAAGGATGAAGATTTTAGGCCAAAGCCTAGTCTTACAATCTGTCCTTGTCAAGTATACATTACTTCAGCACATATCATTCATACAGACAATTCAACATAGCAACATGATGAGAGATAGAGAGAGCGTTGACAACCTTTGCATTTTCCTGGTGTTTCTTGTATTTGACATGCTTTTTGAGTGCCGTTATGCCAGAGCTTCCATACTTGATGTCCTGCAAGCAGACGATGCACCGGGCAACGCCAGCAGCTGTGGTTTTGCGGCACCAAGTCAGAAATGTCGCCCTTTCCCATTTCGCCATCATTGTCCGGACCTCTTTCGTCCAGCCATCGCCAAGACCATTTGTTGGGGACAGAAGTATCGATCAGCGACGTGTCTTCATTCACAGCCACAAACGGCATCGTGCTCAAAGAAGAGAATGAAGTGCAGCAGATTCAGACTAGATCTAGGTCGACGGGATCGTTCCGACGTGAAGAAGATCGTTGCGACGTGAAGACGTGCGACGTGAACACGCTGTAGGCTATCGTGAAAATGGCGCATATCGGAAGACAAGTTTTGCAACAACTTGGACGGCGCATGCGCGAGTTGTTCAAGAACGCAGCTTCACCGAAAACTACCCAAAAAAGGAAAATCGACCACAACGAACGCGGATGTCCGGATTTCCGGACAAACGACCAATACGAAATCCGGATTCCGGATTTTCCGGACGTGTGGTTTCACCCATGCTTTCTTGCTTCTAAACAACTCATTCTATAAAACAACTTTCAACACCATGAAGACTGAGACTGATGTGGAAAGAAACTATGTCAATTGAGACAAAGCAAACATTTAGTATGATGAATCCTCAGAACTGTAGCTAAAGAAAATTTGACAAACAGTGCTTTCAGGACATAAAGAATAAGGCCTGTAGATAATTAACAACAACAGTAAACCCCCCCCCCCCCCCCCCCCCCCCACACACACAACTAATCATATCCCCCCCCCCCCCCCTTTGACATGTTTGTGTGTGTGTGTGTGTGTGTGTGTGTGTGTGTGTGTGGGGGGGGGTGTGTGTGTAGGGGACGGGGTGGGGGGGAGAGGGCGAAGTGTGGGAGGTATGTGTGTTGTGGGGTGAGGGCTGGGGGAGGAGGAGGAGAGGGGAAGTATATAGGTAGCGGGGGGAGTGGGCTGGTGGAATAGGATTTCATAGAGGGGCTGTTAGCAGAAACCTAACACATGTAGCAAACGTTTGCATTATACCAGGGGAAAAGTGTTACACAATACTGTTGTGACATCAGTTTATTTTGATGTCATTTGTTCTTTTATATTCTTTTTGTCACTTTGACGTTTTTCCCTGCTTCGGAGACTCTACGAGTGGAAGTACTCAATTGCTCATCTCTCCAGTGGGTCGAAGTTTTTTTTCCCTCCGTTGTTTTGTTATCCTGTTTTTCCCTTGTGTTTACCGTTTAGTGTTTCCTGATGAAGGGTCTAAGACCAGAAAGCTTGAGTGTTTATCAATTATTTTGTAAAAAAGGGCTTCAAAGTACTCATTTTTCATATTAAGTAAATCAGAGTTAGAATCAAACTGTCATGGAAATGGAACTTGTAGAAAAATCAGAGTAGGAGTCAAACTATCATTGGAAATGAAACGTAGATTGTTGCATACCCAATGATCTGAAAACATGCTGTAATGGTGTGGGAAACACACATTTTCTGTTGGTGACTGGGACGCTCGATGTGATCTCTGATTGCCACAAAGCCACGACTACCAAAGTAGACACGTTTTTGGCAAGGCTCGCAAAACACTTCAAATTCGCCGTCTTTGTCATGTTTTCTTATTACATCCGCGACTCTGCGGTCACACACGTCCTTCTGCTGCCATTTGGTCTTCTAGTGGTTCACATACTTCTTTCTTTTTTTTTCCCATTTTGTTTGCACTCACTGGCGGCAAACTCTCACTGTGAATTGACGCCATGATGAGAAATGATACTGGAAGGAAGCAGAATGAGAACTACGCTGTTTGAGAACATTACCGACAGAGAAGAAATTCGCTGTGCAGACAAGTTGAGATCGTTTCTGAGCTTCACTCTTCGAATAATTTTTCGGCGGAGACTTTTTCTTTCGGCGGAGATGCGAAAAAATAACGACGGAGGAGTTTTCATCCCTACATACTAGAAGATTTTTTCTTTCACATACGATTTGTTCATATGGCAAAAAAAAAAAGAAGACAAATTTACTGATTACTAATTTAGTTAAAAACATAGAACTTCATCAGGATTTAAAAAAAAAATTTACTTACGATGCAAACTTGAGAAAAGAAACAGATGAAATGGCAAGCTGACTGTGAGCTCTGTTGCCTCTTGAAACTGGCATGAAAATGGAAGGAGCATTCTCTTCTTCATCCACGGGAAGGTCAATCATCAGTCCTGCTGGGGTAGCACCATCATTGCCACCACCTGCACACACCACCTTATCAGGAATGGCAACTACAACTTAACACATCAAATCTCCTGCCTTTCCTACCAGGTTTTATGTCTTTTTCATTCACACACACACACGCATGTGTGTACATGTGTGGGTGTACGTGCATATGTGTGTGTATGTGCGTGCATGCGTGTGTGTGTTGTATGTGTGTGTGAGTGCGTCTCTGCATTTGTCTGTCTGTGTGTGGGTGTGGGGTGTGAGTTCAGGTGCATGTACTGTGCATAGGTCCATAGCTGTGCAGTGCCAAAATCGGCTCCATTCTTTCACTGTTTTAGTGTTGACCTAAGCGAGAAGCATTATTCAGGTTGGCATGTAAGGCCACAACTTATTGCATAAACAAAAATCACCAACAAGCCCGTGTTGTAGCTGGCTGCAGCACGTATAGATAAATGCCATGGATTTTCAGTCGGCGAGCTGATGCAGGTTAAAATATCAAAGGGTCTAAAACGAACTGAACAAATTCTTCAAATTATGAAGCCATCTACTTATGTCAGAATTTTCAGCATACAGAAATATAATGGTACAAAAGCAAAGAAAATAACCTACTAATGTTGTTTCAATACTCAATAAGAATTAAAAATCGAGAATTTAGTACGTGTAAGAATGTGTGCATGTGGGAAAACAGTTCTATTAATTAACTAAGTGAAACTTCAACATTTGAAAAGAAGAGTTCAACCAAGGTCCGCACCCCTCCCCACTCTCATTAAAAAAAAAAAAAAAAAAAAAAAAAAAAGCTTTTGGAATTAAAAAAAAGAAAGAAAAAAACCTCAGGAACAATTTGTCTAGAAGAGACTGCAAGTCATTCATACCTTCCTGAATCATTGCTGATTCTGCTCTGGCTGTCAGCTTAGAGTATGGAAACCGTGTAGCTAGGGCTGTGCTCAGCTTGTTCAAAGCGCGTGTCAAAAGGGGCCGGACAGAGACCTCCAGTGCCATGGCTGGGTTGGGCACTGCCCGCTGTGCAGCAGGCACAATGTTGACAATGGCCCGTGCAAAGTCACCAGCAGTCAGTGTGATGGATGATACATCCAGCTGCAGCTTATCAGAAGTGGTGTAGATCTGTGGGTAGCGCCGACGCAAGGCGTTCTGGGTGGCTTCCGTCACAAGGCATTTTAGATCAGCCCCACAGTAACCTGGATGTATATGCATTGCGTCAACTTTCAGGGCTCTAAATTCTAGAGGTAAGTGGTAAAAATGCTTTAATCTTAAAGTGTTTTGACTCGTAACTCCTAGATCTAAAGAAAATATCTTTCTCTGAGTGTAGTTGTTGACACTGACAGAATATAATTTCGGCTATATCCAGCAACATTTTATCATTCTTTTCAACAACAAAAATCCCCCCAAACTACACTTTTATACAAGAGTAGTTCAAAATTATTGAATTTTGTTTAACAAATTCCTCATTTCAGACATGATTTTGAAAACATTCCTGAAAATTTAGAGTGTAGCATGTGATGTGTGGCATCTAATGATGTGCGGTGTGCAATGTATGGTGTTTAGGTGTGTGTTATGCAGTATGCAGTGTGGTGTAGCCGAGTGCAGCGCTCTCTCTCTCACGTGCGTGTGCGTGTGTGTGTGTGTGTGTGTGTGTGTGGGCGTGCGCATGTGTGTCTGTGTGCATGTAGGTGAAGATTCCCCAGTCCTGAAACTGAATTGGGGCAATCCCACCAGTCCTGAAATTTGGATCAAGACCATCCAGTCCATGCAACCGATCCTGAAATTTATCAAGATGTGTGATGCAATCCTGAAACTTTTCCAGCAATTTGTCTAGTTCTGAATCTAAACAAACAGATATCTCTATATCCATATTTATGCATTTATCAATCTGTCTCTCTCTATCGACAGGTAAAATGTATACACTAAATGAGAAAGAATTTCTTATCTTATCTTTCTCCATCTTTTATCCTACAAACACTTAGCACTCCAGATGTTGTCTAATCACTTGATTTGTTTTTTACACCTGAACATGTAGCATAGTCTCATAACAAAGGATGTTAAATACTTACAAATGAATAAAGAACAATACAAATGCCTTCTTCCATACAACTGAAATGCCACATACCTGCACACTTCTCCGCCAACTCAGACAAGAAGTCATCACGGAGTAGAGGATTCCAATCCTTTGTGTGAATTTTCAAAATTTTCTTGCGTCCTGAAATAAAGGCAAAAAGATGTCACTATTGTATCATCCTGCAGAAGAAGAAGAGATACTGAACTAAGCTTTCATACTTCAGCAATCAATGATATGAGCAAGAAAAAGAAAAACTTAATCTACTGTTAAATAGTCTCCGATACATATGTTACGCCATCATCTCCATTGAGAACTAATAAACCAATCCCAACTGCAAATGGCAAGGCATTCTCTTAAATGTAAAGTGTTTTTCTCTGTCTAAATTTAAAATTTTGAACCCTTGGTGATGAGAACACCACAGAATTATGGACTGTGGTGTGTCTCTATTTTGACACCAAGAGCACAGACACAATCAGCCGTGTCTCCCTGATGAGTCCGATCCAGCGGACGAAAGGCCTAGGAGCAGGCAATACAAATAAATGTGCCTTTGAGAGGGATTGCGATGGTTCCCTCAGGCAGCTAGTGAAGGGTTTCTCATATTTATAATATATTACCCCCATTTTCTTCATCTTCAATTTTTTTATTTTCTTTTTTTTTTAAAAGTTCAAATCTTTGCCAAGTCATTACTGTAATGACGGAAGAATTGTTAACCTGCACTTGTTTTCCCCCACTACTTAATTGTTCAGCATTAAATTTAAAATTAAGGGATTAATTATTTGAAACACGGTCAGTTTACCACCTTACCTGTAGACTGGGCAAGGGAAAGTGAACTCCCTATCAAAGCGTCCTGGGCGGCGAAGAGCAGGATCAATTGAGTCAATGCGATTGGTGGCACCAATGACAACAATCTCTCCGCGCGAGTCAATGCCATCCATGAGGGCCAGCAGAGTGGACACAATGGAGCTGTGGATCTGATCCTGTCGACTGGAGCGCACAGGGGCCAGGCCATCAATCTCATCAAAGAAGATGATGGAAGGTCTCATTTCGTAGGCCTGAAAGTGCAGGATTGTAAAGAAGGTTGTTTCATCAACAAAGAGCAAATGTCACATACAGATACAACAGAGCAAACATTTTCAACTCTGCTATCAAATAGTAAAAGGCAAGTTCAGGTACGGTTTGTGGTGAGATTTCAGATTTTGAAATGTCATCCGATCTGTTCATCCGGAATAAAACTCATGTTTTATTTTGGAACTGGCACAAATATACACATAACCGCTGGACTGATGATGTGTGCTTTTGGACAAGACATTTAACATGGACAGATTTCGTGGATCATTATCAAAAGATTTTTTTTCTTCATTGTTGCACATGCTGTACTGAATTTAGTATTCATATGGGCGAGTATGTTTTACCCTCTAATATTAACAAACATTCACATCAATGGTCTGATTGATCGTGACCACATCAGATAACCCAAAGAGAATATTCTAATCATTTCAATTTAAGACAAATACACCTGACTGCAAATATAGCATACTGTATCTAAGTCTCTATGCTTATCTTCCTTTATAATTTGGCAACAGTTGAATAACTTGAAGAAAATATGATTCTTATTTCATTTTCAGGTTCAAGATGGGAAATGAAAGGTGGTAACAGAACAATGATCATATTGAGTCAAAGGCTGAAATCTGAACCAATCAAGATCCTGTTGCACTGTTCCAGACTGAGATAGTGCATGCCACTACAGAGAGAGAGATGGGTGTGCCAGCTCTGTATTCAACATTTTAGAGCCTATAGTCTCCACTATTGTTCTAACATCATCCAGATGAGAGTTAGCACACACAAGTTAGCGAGAGTTGTCACATTTTGGTCATAGCGCACTAACACAATGGTTTACAGACCGCAAGAGCAACTATGGCTCAAGAACTTCCTTTGTGATTTTCTTTTTTTTGGCAATTTTTTTCTGTCTTATTTTTTTTTTGTATTTTCACCAAACGTGTACAAAATACATCAAAATTGTACAGTTAAGCAGGTCTGGATTGAAAGAGAAAAACGGGCACAAAGAGAGACAGACAGACAGAAAGGCTGAGAAAGAAGGGAGGTACAAAGAAAGTCAAACAAAATTTCTTTGCATTTACTTTTCAAAGCACTATACCTTTAAGGACATTTGAGACTTTGCAAATGTGATGGATAATCAATAAATATCTGAGCATTTAATGTTTAATAGTATCTAAAGATTGGAGCTCAGACATCCACAATTATGAGAGGGAGGACACTACCGGAAGTACAGCCTAAAGAAGAGTCAGAATCTTGTCTTGGTTTTACCCTATATTAATCAACCCTGAGTAGGATGTCTAAGAGAATAAACAAACTAGAAAAAAAATAAGAAAGAGTAAATGTATGCCTGTGCATACGTTTGTGTGCACACACATGAGCATGTGCGTGCGCATGTATGGGCACAAGTGTGCATGATTCCGGCTAAATCTGAAAATTTCAATGTTTTTTCTCAAATCTGGGATTTCATGACCAAAAAACAACTTTCTTTAAGAAGATTGTGGAGGGTTGATGACAATGCTTTCATTTTCAGATAACTTTGTAGAGCAAGACACTTAAAACCAGATAACGGTAGTGGATCCTCCACTCAAAAAAGTTTATTTGTTAACTCAAAATATCTGCTGTTAAAAAAAAAGATATTTTCATTCAGCCTGGAAACACTTCATGAAACAGCATTCAAACAAATAAAAGACCATAAACTTTCAGGTTTTTTTTCTTCTTTTCTTGTAGCACACCTGACCAACCATATTGCACCTATGAAGGCTGCAGACTTTACAGTCAGCTGCTAGCTGTCGATCGAATGTCTTAATTAGTTAATACAGGAACAATGATTTGTTTACTTTGATTGTTGAACTGTGTACCACATGAATAAATGGTGAGGCAACAAGGAAAGGCATCGCTACAAAGTATGAATGTGTATCTGGTTGGGGTTGGGAGAAGGGTGATCATTCTGCTGGCCTGACCCGCTGCGCAGCCATGGTTAACTCCATTCGCTACTAATTTTTTTCTTTGAAGATCCTGATCATATGGCTTCATTCCATGCCAAGAACAGAGAAGCATTTGTTTGGACAGGTAACTATGAGAAATATGGAATGAGAAACATAAAAACCTGGAACTCATCCCAGAAGATTGCTTTCTCAGAAACCGAGTGGAAGGGAACCCGAACTCCGATACTGGGAACGGTGAAGAAGCTGTGTCAGGGTAAATTACCATGTCTAAGATAACTGGCAGTGACAAAAGGTAAATATGTAGACACAAGAGCAGACCAACCTTATCAAATAAGAGCCTAAGCTGCCGTTCCGCCTCACCAACCCATTTGCTCAGACAATCTGCCCCTTTGCGCATGAAAAAAGCCACTTTCTGAGTTCCTTGACTGCACTCATTGGCCAAAGCACGCGCCACTAGCGTTTTAACCTGTACCTGCAATAGCGCATCAAATGATTTTCATTCAACTTCGTTTGTTTTCGTACACAAAAGTATAAATGCACACATGAAAGTGTTTTCCCCTCCCCAAACAAAATGATTTCCCAGAAAGTCTTTCAAAACTTGCAATGTTAGACACCATCTGTAAAGTGTCACGATAGATGACATTCAAATCATTTACGTTTTCAAGTCTTGTGACAGATTTTCGCATAAAAACAGTATTTCCTTGATGCACTCAACAGAAAACATTTATCATTAACTTTCCATCAAATTTACTGTGAAATCAATTACAAAGAATCTCGGGGAATCTTTGAAGACTACAACAAAAAAAAACAAAAGAAAAAAAACAACAAACCACAAACATCACGGGACAAAGATTCTAAGCTTATTCAGTTTTCCTCAGTTCAGGGCTGCCTACCCCCTTCCGCATCTTTCAGGGATATACTTTTTTCAAAACCAGGGACACTGACTGATTTCCGGGAACACATGCAGCGGTAGCACATATCACAACCACATCAACACTAAAGTGAAAGCTTACCTTTATTTACACTATGTACAATTTCTACAATGCTACTTTGCTTCTGGTGCACTGAAACTTCTTGCGATGTCCGAGTCAGGAAACATCAATTTAACGCCTTTGTTTAGCTTGTCCAACGCGACTATCGGCAAATTCAGTTCAGCTGCAAGGTCAACCATCATCGTTTCAACTCTTACGACGTCAAAAGTTTCCTGACTGGTTGACGTGTGAGCGCGCTGAAAGAATCCGCTAATGTTACAAGATTTCTCACTCTCACAGATTTTTGTGTTCTTCTTGTGCTTTTCAGTGGCGACATGACGGGTTATTTCATCCCTACCTCCCGATCCGATGGAGAACTCACACGCACAAATTTCACAAGACGCGCAAGTCTCGATCTTGCCACGCTTGATGAACGGCCAGGTTTCCGTATATTTTGACAGGAATGTCTGCTGACGTTTCTTCTTCTTAAGAGAAGCCCCATTGTCGAGATCGCCATCGGCATTTTTACGCTTTCCCTGTTTCGCGTCCATTTTTCTTGCTTTCAAAACTCGGGAAGATGGTGTATGCGCATGCGCACTGGTCAGTTCGGCAATGTTCGGTCTTTTCGACGGATTTGGTCAGGATGGCCACGACCGAAGTCGGTCAGTCGGTGATCGGCTGATGAACTCGACTTCGTTTTTTGTTGTTGTTGTTGTTGTTTTTTCTCTCCGAATTTTTTTTTCGCAGGACATAGAATAAAACAGTGGATTCCAGGGACAGGCTGCATGATTTTATTATTTCGGGGGACAAATACGGATACTCGGGGACGGTAGGCAGCCATGTCAGTTCCACTGGGCTATAACAAATAATGCGCTTGCAAACTCATGTTCACTGAAAATGTTCTTATAGATCTCCAATCCTAGGCTCATGTATGACTTATGTTACAAAATGCTTTTTCCCCCCAGTCATTTAGAATTGTCAAGGATTAGTCACTGACACAATAAATCTTGCATACTTACTCAAACAAGGACCTGAACATGTGTAGTCATCACTGCATTCATGTATGCCTTCCTGTAATCATTGTCTGTGTAAATGAGAGAAAGTTTGCAGTAATCCACAACTATACAAATAATAATTACCTGGAGGTCCGTAAAACAGCACTCCTCGAGATGGGGCCACTTTAAATTTCTCATAAAATTCTGGGTAGAGGAGAGGAAAGACCACCATCTCTTTCAGTTTCATGATATGTTCTTGGAGACCTCCCACGCTGTCAAATGTAACCTGAAAACAGACATTCTGTGGATTCACCACATCTTTTTTTTCATCAGAATCTGATCATAATAGGAAATTTTTATTCTAAAATTACGTTTAATCTAACATACTTACCGTGGCTCACTAATGCAATAAGCGGCAGCAATTTGCTATCCCTGCCTCGTATACAATAAAGTCCGTACGGACAACAAAACCCCTGAAAGGGCCTCGTGCCTCGCGCATGCTCAGAACCATCCTCTTTTCGAGGTATATTAAACCCTGACTGAGAACTCCTGATGGAACCAGGAAGGCGGGGAGGTAGGGAGGGTCTCTGCGTGAGCCACGGTAAGTATGTTAGATTAAACGTAATTTTAGAATAAAAATTTCCTTTTAATTACACATACTATACCGTGGCTCACTAATGCAGAGTCGCACTACCTGGAAGGAGGGCTCACCTGGTTACCGCCTGGAGGAGCGAGAAGAGCCGGAGCGTGTGGCGGAGATGGAGTGTTGCGCCACCACAGCTGATGCGATGCCCCTAGACCCATCATCGCGCAGACGGGAAACGTCGCGCAGATAGAATTGGATGAAGGTGCCAGGGGACCGCCAATATGCGGCATTTAACACGCTCTGAATGCTGGCATTATGAGCTACCGCCAGCGAAGACGCCCATGCCCTAATCTCACAGGGTTCCCAGGGACTTCAGTTTATGCCAAGTAAGGACCTTGTAAGGACCTATAAGGACCATTTTCTAAATTAGTAAGGACCTCTACATTAACATTAGCAGCATATATATTACAAAACGTACTTGTATATCTCTTCATGGAAATGCACCAAACACAGCGTACACCCAATATAACCTGGCTACTGTACTGCAGAATCAAATCACACTGAAAACTGTTTGTTCCCTTGTTCAGTCTTCAGTAAGAACAATGTCTTGAGTCTCTCGTCTTCCACTTCAATCCACTCTTTTCACACCTAAAACTAAAACCAGCTGATACTTTAACCTGACAGTCAAAGCTGATACTTAAACTTGAATGTCAATCTTTCACAACAGAAGAGATAAGTTTTAAAAAAAAATTGCACTGAGAATGAGAAACAAAAACAAAACTGTTATTAGTGGTCATAGGCACTTTCAGATCCTGAATATATGTCGGAGAAATAAAAAAAGAGCACACACACACACACATACACTGGCCTTAATCAGCATTTTTTCCATTCTTTTTCGACCGCTGTGATGTCCTGTTGAACTCTCTCTGCTTCATTTTTTCTGTCCTTAGCTAACAAATGCAGAGTGTTGGATCGTTCAATCAGACTGAAACTTCTCTGCTCCTGAGACTGGAAGCTTAGATGGTCAGCCTCTTCAAGTAGATGACGTGCCTCATCACTGGTGCATTTATGTTTCTTCCTCAGGTTGACCAGTTCTTCTCCTAACCTCTTTCTCTTTTTTTCCACAGCTGCCTCCTCCTCTTGCCTCTGTTCAGCAAGGTATCCGTCATATCTTCCCTAGGCTCCTGATGCTGAGACAGGAGTTTTTTTTGGCAATGACAACTCCCTCCACACCTCCCATATTATGAATATGGTCTAGCACAACCCTACGTGCCATCGACGCCAAATGCAGTGATCTTTCGCACACAGAACATCCAGCATAATGTTTGTTTTGGGGATCCTTCAGCAACCAGTCCTTGTACTGCTTTTTTGTTACCCAATGATCCTGAAATGCACTTTCCTGGCATTTCGATTGCCTTGAGCAAAGACTGGAAAATGATGGATGTAAGTATCGAGTCTTCACGCGAAACGAGACCATGCAAAACTAGGACGAGACCTTGAGAAAAACCAAAACTTCCAAGCTGAAAGTTGTCTGCTAGGCCAGGGCCGTTTGTCAGAACCCATTGGCGAGCAGATTTCAGAGTAAGTACCGCTTGCTTCCGAGATTTTCCAACCAGCATTTCGCCATTGACGATTTTTTTTGGCTGTCATAAGGACTTGTAAGGACCTTGATGCTAATATAAGCACTTGTAAGGCCTTACTTGAGGTGTTTCAAAATGTAAGGACCTGTAAGGACCCTGGGAACCCTGTCTCATGGGGTCTAGGTGAGAAAACAGCCAAATCCCCTTCGGGTCTCGCGTACGCAGCTTTGATGACTTCTCTCAGTCATCGAGAGATTGAAGAGCGCCCGATCTCCTCCTTATAACCTTCGTTGTGAGAGAGAACAGGTGGCGCTGCTTGGGGCGAGAAGATTTCGTGCGTCTCCTATACTCCCGCAGAGCGCGCACCGGACAGAGAGTGCGGTCTTCGTCGTCCGGGGCGAGAATAGAAGTGAGAGGAAGAAAGGATATAGTCGGGGAAGAAGAACCTGGCAACTGGTTTTTCGCTAAAAATTCTGGGAGGAGGCGAAGAGATATCGAGCCATCCGGTTAGGAGGCGACATCCCCAGGCAGGCCACTAAGGGCGTGGACTTCACTGCAGCGCCTCCCTGAGGCCAGGGAAACGAGAAAGGCTGTTTTAAAGGAAAGGAATTTCAGAGAACACTCCCGATGAGCTCGTAAGGGGGGAGCCTGAGGGAGGAGAGGACTAAGAAAAGATCCCACGCCAGGATACGGCGGGGCATCGGGCCTCCTGTAGGGCTGCTCCTCTGACCAGATCCCGCAGAAGAGGGTCGTCCCCGAAGGAGGGCCCCCTAACTGGCGGATAGTGGTGGAAATAGCCGCCCTGTGAACCTTAACAGAGGAGCCTGAAAGTTTTCTCTCCGATGAAAGAAAGGCTAGGTAGTTCCGGTAGTTAAACCGGGTGGCGAACAGGTCTACCCGTGGTTTGAACCATACGGTCCAGAGAGGTTCCAGGATAGAGTGGACGAGAGTCCACTCTGAGGGAAGAACCATGTGCGACCTGCTGAGGGAGTCCGCGAGAATGTGATCTTCCCAGGAACATGCTTGGCCGAGATCCATATTGATTGTGTCTCGCACCAAAGAAGAAGCTGTTCCGTCCTCAGGGACAGGGAGTGAGAACCCCCCCCCCCCCCCCCCCCCCCCTGGCTAAACGATCAACCATTTCGTTCCCGCCGATGCCAACATGGCCAGGAACCCAAGCAAGAGTAATGTTGTAACCGTCCGCCTTCAACTTGCTAAAAAGTTCAAAAAAAAAAAAAAGTTCTGGATGCTGAAGGTTGCGGCCAGCTATGGCCTCCAAAGCTGACAGCGAATCCGACAGAACCAGAAAGCCCTCTTTGAAGAATGTGAGATTATCTTCAAAGCCAGAACCAGAGCAGTAAGTTCAGCAGAATAGACAGAAGCATCTGAATGTATATGTTCCAACAGTATCTGAGAAGGGGCCCCAGGGCAGTAGGCTGCACAGGCCACTCCATCTCAGACTTGGAACCGTCATGAAAACTTTTTGATAGGATGGGAATTTCGAACAGAGCTCAGCATACAATGCCTTGTACGCTAGAGAGCTGGTAGACTCTTTGCGAAAAGCTGCAAGATCGAAACGAATCTCTGGTGTGAAAAAGGTCCACGGAGGTTGATCCGGAAACTTGGAAAATCGGAAACTACTCCCAGGTCTAGACCTGCATTCCGCATGTGAGGCTGCATACGAAGACCAAACGGCGGAATACATTTAGGGTTGTTTTCAAACTTACTTTGGAATGGAGGGTCAAAGACACAGTCATAGCAGGATCTGCGGTTCTGAGAACAGTCGGATATAATAATTTAAAGACAGTTTCAGCCTGCGGTTGGACAACGAAGGTTCGCCCGCCTCTGCGTACAGGCTGTACACAGGGGTGGGCGGAACGCTCCAAGACAGAGACGAAGCCCTTGATGGTGGATAGGTCCAAAAGTTTGAGGTAAGAGGATCTGCGGAGCCGTAGACAGCACAACCATAGTCCAGTTTGGAACGGACCAGGGCTCTGTAGAGGTGCAGCAAAGTTTTCTTATCAGCGCCCCAGTCGGTGTGCGCTACGACCGCAGAATATTCAGAGCTTTCTGGCAAGAAGTTTTGAGGTTTTTTGATGTGGCTGAGAAAGTTGAGTTTCTGGTCAAAAATGACCTCCCAGAAATTTGGCCTCTGTAACAGCTGAATGGAGATTTCCCTACTTGAAGTTCAGGATCTGGGAAAAACTGACGGAAATTATGGAAGTGAATACATTGCGTCTTTGTTGGAGAAAAGGTGAAACCGTTTTCATCCGCCCATCGATGGATTTTATCTACGCAAAGCTGGAGCCTGCCCTGGACACTCGGTACAGGCTTCCAGTTGCGTAGACAGCGAAATCATCCACAAACAATGAGCAGTCTGAACCCTGCTGAACTGATTTCACAATGTTGTTGATTTTAATACTAAAGAGGGCAGGAGACAGTATGCTCCCCTGGGAACACCCAACTCCTGCTCGTGGACATCAGAGAGAGTGGTGCCAACCCGACCTGAAACTGTCGTTCTGCAAAAAATTGAATAAAAAGCGGAAGATGACCTCGAAAACCCAGATCGTGGAGATCATGAAGTATCCCCGACTTCCAGGTGGTATCGTAGGCCTTCTCCAAGTCGAAGAAAATTGCCACTGCATGCTGCTGTTTAAAAAAGCGTTCCTAAGTGTAGATTCCAGACGAATCAAATGGTCAACTGTACTACGATGTTTGCGGAAACCACACTGTTCTTTCGCCAAAAGGCCATCGGTTTCGAGTTTCCACATGAGCCTAGCATTGACCATTTTTTCCATCAATTTACAGACACAGCTGGTCAAAGCTATGGGACGGTAGTTAGATGGATTAGAAAGACTTTTCCAGGTTTGGGATGGAATAACGAGGGCTTCCGCCAAGAGGGTGGAAAGCAACCTGTAGTCCACACGTGGTTGTATACCTGTAACAGGATGTTCAGACCTCTTGCGGAAGATGTTTCAATAGTTGATAATGAATGTCATCTATACCTGGAGAGGAATCGCTGCAAGAGAGTAAGGCAGATTTCAGCTCGTTTAATGTGAAAGGAAGATTGTAGTCTTCCATGTTGTCGGATGAAAAGTTGCAGGGCGATTTTCTTTTAGGGCTTTGTTTTTGACAAAGTGACTGATTTATTAGAAGAGGAGGAATTCTTTTCAATGGTTGAAGCAAGCAATGTCACTGCTTTCTCTCTCTGTTATTAAAGAATCCGAAAACTTGAGATGGTTCACAGTGGGACAGGTGTTCTTCCCTTTGATTTTCTTAATGATGTTCCACACTTTTTTCTTAGAAGTTTTTGATGTCAGCCTGGAGCAGAAGCTTCTCCAGGACCGACGTTTACTGATTTTAAAAGTGTGTCTTGATTTGCACGGAGTTTCTGATGGCTCGAGCGTTGGGACCCGAAGGTCGTTGGTATACCTGACGCTGAGCCCGTTTTCTAACTTTGGAAATTTGTTGGCATTCTGAATCGAACCAGGGTGTTTTGGCATTTGAGTTTATCGGAAGACACTGGAATACAGCCTTAGCACATTTAATCATAGTGTTAGTCAGTGATCAGCTGGTCAGGACTCTGAAAAAAGCAGTGTCCTGGAACTCCTTAGAAACAGTGGCTGCAAAGAGATCCCAGTTTGCTTTCTTATAATTTAAATGCTGAGAGACAGAGACGTGTTCAGTTATTACAGTTGTAGAAGGACAGGGAAATGGTCACTTCCGTGCAGATCGTCATGGACAGACCACTCATAGTCCAGGACCAGCGAGGGGTCACAAACCGACAAATCTAAACACGAAAGTGAACCTGTGGAAGAATGGAGGTAAGTATGCAGATCCGTCGTTCAGACAACACAAATCCAAATCCGAAAGGACCATCCTCAATCAGCAGACCTCTGGATGACGAACCGGTACTACCCCAAAGAGGGTTTGTGACCGTTAAAGTCACCCAACAGCAAAAAAGGTCGAGGAAGTTCCCCTAACAGACTGACAAGGTCCTGACGACAAACCGGGACAGATGGCGGTAGATAAAGAGAACAGATTGTGACAGTCTTGTGGAGAGTGACTCTCGCAGCTACGGCCTGAAGGGAGGTAGACAGAGCGACAGGACTATACAACAAAGTTTTGTGAAGGAGAAGGGCAACACCCGCCCGACAGTCCCAACGTGGAAGGTTTGTGCAGGTTTTGAAAGAATATTAAAGCCAGAAAGAGTAAAGGTCTTCTGGCTTTGAATTTGGGTTTCTTGAAGAGCCACGACAGAAGGTTTCATAGATTGACACAGAAGCTGCAGCTCCTCGAAGTTGGAATTTAGACCACGGATATTCCAATGGATTATTGTATTATCCATGGTGCAGAGGGCGAAAAGGAGAGAGATCAGGTCATCTCCTCCTCAAATCTGCCGCTAAAGCTGTAAATTTGTTGCTTAATTTCACTGGACTATCTGCAGACCTGCTGGCAGACTTGCCAACAGGTGAAGTTAGGTCTGGGTTTGGGAGACGGTGGAGGTTTCTTCCTTATCTCCACCATCTCCACACTGGGTTGAACTCCCTTGCCCCGCATGGGCACTGGACAGAGGAGTTCGAGGTCGGGGTGCTGGTTTTTTAATCTGCCCAGCAGCAGATGTTGTAGACTGCTGGGCAGTCTGAGGGGTGGCGGATTTTTGGCCTCCACCAGGGGCAACTCACTTTGGATGAGAGGTGGTGGACCTGCTTCCACCAGAGCTGACAGTTTTTCCTTGCAATGTCTTCGAAAACGTAAAGTTATCAGTCTGACAGCAGACTGACCGAGTTGGAACTGTTGGAACTTTCTTTACGGCCGAAGCATATGAAGAAGCTGTCGGCGACGGACTGCCCACAACCTGCTTGCGGGCTTCAAAAAAGGAGATCTTCTTTTCTGTCTTAACCCTTTGTATTGCAGATTCCTGAATCCACAGAGGACAATTCCGTGAAGAGGAGGGATGGTCGCCACCGCAGTTTGCACAATGTGCCGGATCTGTACACGGCCCATCATGGGTTGCCTTGCAGCAAATACCACACACCTCCTGCCCAGAACAACGGTCTCTGACATGGCCAAACTTCTGGCATCGGAAGCACCTCAACGGGGACGGAACGTACAACTGAACCCGGACAATCAGGTAGCCGACTTTGATGACCGGAGGCAGCACAGGGTTGCAGAATGTCAGAAAGAGGGTGTTGGTGGCCACTCTTTCTGCACCCTTCTTGACAGTCACCCTCCGCACCTCCGTCACACCCTGGGATGCCAGCTCCGTTTTGATTTCTGCCTCTGAGACTCCTGATAAATCCCCACAGCTTTATTTTTCTGTCCCATTCGAGACACTTAGTTTATAGGGCCGAACAAACAAGCCTTACACATTTCTGACCCAACATTTTTGTTGTTGTAGTCCAAGCAGAGGCATGTATCAAACTTGTGTACTAGTTAACTAGGGAAAATTAAGTTCCCAGAAAGTGATGACGTCATTCTTGCACAATTGTGTGTGTGTGTTTCATTGTTTGAATATCGCCTGACCTCTTGTGTACAAGCTTTCATGCCGTATCTACATTATCTACAGGAAAATAAACCTAGTCGAGTTTGGTATTAAAAGAATTGTCGGGAATTCGCCTATTCAGTCATCTCAAGAGCACAGATATATTACATTTTTCATGACAACCACTGATTATCAAACTAAGAGCCCCATTTGTAATGGCCGCTCATCAATGCCGAACACATTGCTGCCAGACCAGCTGTACACAGATGACATTCAGTTGGTCGAGTACAGCACGGTTAGCTGGCTGGTGGGGAGCAGCCTGCAGAAAACACCCCTTTCCTCGACCTGCATTCACGGCTTGGCCTCTGCAGCTGTGAGAGAGCTGTAAACTCCCCTGCCTCTCAGAACTAAGTGGCTTGCTCTGAACAGCCGTGTCCCGGCAGCGAATCACGCCTTTAGATGAATTTAACTGTTTGTGGGGAGTTACCCTGATCTCCCTGTCCACTAGTTTAGTTGCTTTCAGCAGCTGTTCAGATTGTTTGTGTGACTTGCATTGAATAAGAAATGAACCATTCCTCAACCTCTTGATGGACCGAGGGTCACCTGCTATACCTTGAAAGCCCTTTTGGATAGCAAATGGGCTCAAAGCTGAAAGGGGTCTTTCTTGCTCCGTTCCTTCCAAAACGAGCCAGGAAGCCCAGAAACCTGTCTTCTGTCGTATCTCCATATCCGAATCGCTGTCGGAATCGAAATCCCCTGAAATAGGGGATGCTGCCTTCCTCTTTTTTGGGGGGATGTGTTTTGAAAAAGCCATGTGTATTTTAGTATACTTCATCCCTCCCTTACCCACCCACCTTGGAGTCCAACTAAGGGGCCAGGGCCAAGAAACCAATGTCTTGACCCCTTCCAGGCTTCAGGAGAGACATACGACAAGCAGAAGCAACCAACCCTATCCCCCCTGATCATGCTCAACTCCCGGAACAGAGAGCTGAGCACTGCAGGGGTTTACTTGGCCAGCTGGGGAACTGCCCGTCTTGACCCAACCCCAAGAAGGGGAGCCGATTAGTACACCCGGGCCAAAGTGTACTCCCTGTCTAGGAGAGGTCCGAGCCAAAGTGATGTGTTGAGAGCGCTGGCCCTCTCAATCACCAGGATCTCATTCCCCTCCGACACAGGTCGCACCGCACGGCAAACGCGGCGGATCTTAAGGAGACCACAGAGAGAAAAGGAGTGTGGAAAAGAAGACTTGAAGGGGAGACGAAGATAGAAAAGGGCCAAATAAGGGAGGCAGAAAACAAGAAAAGGAGAAAGGCGGGTTACTCTTAGTCAGGATCCTCACCCTTAGCCTATCTGACATGGGAAGCCCTACCAGGGGCATCAACTCCTTACCACGTTACGCTTAGGCCAAACAGCATCTGCACCTCTCAGGCCTAGAAGCAGTGTGAAAAAAACAGCCTATCTCCAAGTATTGATGCCCCCGCCAGCAAAGCCTAAGGGATCACTGGACCACGCAAACCCTCCGACCACGACAAGGTCGCAACCCCCCGGAGGGAGGACTGGGAGTGCCATTGGACCACCGATGACTGGAACCACTGACCGAGAGGGATCGGCAGGTCCCACGACTGCAGTGCCTGAGACCAACGCTTGCGAAAGAGGCGCTGAAACCGGCGTTTGTGCAGTCGTCCAAGGGGTACTAAGGGAGCCAAGGACTCCATCAGACCCGGAAGAGAGCTGCTGCGACGGGATGAGACGGGATGAGATCGGACTTCTCCTCGTTGCGAACAAATCCCAGCTGCTGACAGAGGCTTAAAACCTGTAGGGCTTGCTGGGAGCACAGAGTGCTGGATGAGGCAAGAAGAAGCCAATCGTCTAGATAGGCCTTCAGGCGAATTCCTTTCTCCCGAACATGCAAATAAAGTTCCCGAGCCACCTTCGTGAAAACCCAAGGGGCCGGGGCTAGTCCAAAGGGAAGAGCCCTGAACTGAAAAACGCGGCTTCTCCACATGAAGCGGAGGTACTTCCTGTCCCTTGGGTGGATCAAGGGATGGAAGTACGCATCTTTCAAGTCGATGGATACCGCCCAGTCGCCGGGATGCATGGCATCGCGGATTGACATGGGGGTTTCCATTCGAAAACGGAGGACGAAACGAAACCTGTTCAAGGGCGAGAGATCTAGAACCGGTCTCCATCCTCCAGAAGCTTTGGGAACCACAAAAATGCGGCCATAAAAGCCCGGAGAGGAATGGAAGAGGACTTCCTCTGTGGCTCCCTTGGCTAACAGCGAAAGGACCTCCTGGTCTAAGGCCGGAGAGTCTGCCAGATCCTGAGGAGGAACGAAAGGAGTGAGAGGAGCCTTCACTGCACCCCAAAGAAGACGAAACCCCGACCTGATCACCCGCAGAGCCCAAGGGCTTGCGGGAAGCCGCTCCCAGACACTGAGGTGCCTGGACCGACTGCCCACAGGACCGCCCTGGGGTGAAGTACCCAGGTCGGGGCAAGTCATTGGGGGTGGGCCGTCTGAGACGTGGGAGCTTCCGGACCCGCCGGCCGAGCCTGAGGCCGACCCCTGCTGGGTTGCTTGCCTCGGATCCCCCGGGGTCCAAATGACCGTCGTCCCTTGGGTTGAGAGGGACCCGGTGATGAGAAAGGCGCTGGCGCCTTGCGTTTTCAACCGGGGCGGGGGGGAGGGGGGCCTGACTGAAAGGCGAGGTCACGCCTAATCTCGGCCTAGCTCTTAATGGTAGCCTGTACGTGATTCCCAAACAGAGACCCTGATCTGACTGGCAAGGCTCTGAGGGAGGCGCGGGCAGAGGGGAAACGGGTCACAGAAGATGCCAAAAGGACCGCATCTCTCCTCGCTAGTACAGAGTTCAGAAGGAGCCTAGCGACGGCCCCAGCCGAATACTTAAGCCCTTCAACCATTGACTGAAAACAGGCTACCACTGCAGCTGGGTCCGCGGATTGGCGGATGGTGAAGGAATCTGAATCAGGATCCTTAAGGGCAGACACTAGTCCCCCTAGAAAAGAATCCATAACCGAGATAGCCTCCAAACCCCCCCTCGCAGGCTCTTCCCACTCGGCAAGGCAGTGCCCTGAGAGGGACACCTGCTTAGCGTGTGATTTCGACCTCTCCTGGACCAGGAGGAGGTCCGCCTGGGAGAGGGGGAGAGTGGCTTCTGGGATAGTATCATTTGCCGAGAAGGCCTTCTTGGCAAATGGAAGCCGCACGCCAGCGCACTAGGGAAATCAGGGACAGAACCAGGCATGATGTCCTGTGCCTCCGTGCCCCTGACTCTTATTTGGGCCCTCCTCATGCAGTCGGCCACCATGACCGACTCCTTTAGCAGAGAGGAGGGCCTAGCTGCCAATGGGCGAGATCCCAGGGCGAGTTCCGCTGCCGAAGGGCAGGGGGCTCTGACCTCCTGAGAGGATGACACCGCCTCCGGAACAAGGGAAGCCAGAAAGGCCACCGAGTCCTGGAAGGAATAAGAACCGGGTGACTGGTCCTCTTCCTCTGACTCAGAATCCACCAGGTCGGATCCACAGACCGAGGGGGTGACCGCCCTTGGCGAAGCGGTGCGCGGCTAAAGCCCAGAGTGGCCTGGAATGGCTGATTCCCTAGACATTCCGGGAGAGGGGTCAGTCCCCGGGTGGACCGAGGGGGCCTGGGAGGGAGAGGCCTGCACTGGTGGAGGGCTGGGCATAAAACCCGGCCACCAGGGAAACCCCGGAGCAGGGGGCTGTGAAAGCCCATGGTCGGGGGATATTGCCATTGGGCCCGTGGCGCCCAAGGCAAAGGGCCCTGACCCCATGATAGGGGGGATGGGGGGGGGGGGCTGAGAGTGTGGCTGCTGGCCCAACCCAGAAAAATGGGGGGCCTAATGCGCCGGTCCCCTGAGGGGTGCTCGGAAAAGAGGGCGAAGACCCCGGTGGTCTGCCCAAAGAAGAGGCAGACACGAGGTGGGGGAAGGGAAACAACCGGGGCCGAACGAGATTCGAGCCCTTGAGCAGGAGTTGGTTCCCTTGGATCGCCTACCGAGCGAGAGGGGGAGGGTGATGAATAGTCTACCTCAACACCCGGCGCCTCCGGAGAGGGCCCGTGCATCTTCGATTCTGCCATGGGAATCGAACCGTGCGCAGTAGAACCGCAGCTGAACTGAACACAGGATGCACTTAACGGGAACGACCGAAGCTGAGTCGATCGCCGTTAGGGGGACAAGGGGACAGTCACAGGATCGACAGAACCACCTCTGAGCCGATCATCGTGCTGTGGCTGTTGGCCCAACCCAGTAAATGGGGGACCTGATGCGCCAGTCCCCCGAGGGACGCCCTGAAAATAGGGCGAAACCCCAAAGTCCTACCCGAAAAGGCAGAGACATGAGGTGGGGAAGGGAAACAACTGAGGCCGGGCGAGATTCAAGCCCTCGAGAAGGAGTTGCTTCCCTTGGATCGCCCATCGAGAGAAAGGGAGGGGGTAGACAAGCAGTCTGCCTCATTATCCCACCCTTTGAGCCTTCCGTAATAGGGGCTCGTGCATCTTCGATTCCGCCATGGGAATCGAACTGTGTGCAGTAGAACCGCAGCTGAACTGGACACATGATGCACTAACGGAAAACGACAGAACCGAAGCCGAGTCGTTAGCCGTCAGAGGTAGACGTGGAGTCTGCCTCAATACCCCACCCCTGAGCCATCCGTCATAGGGGGCTCGTGCATCTTGATTCCCCCTGGGAATCGAACTGTGAGCAGTAGAACCGCAGCTGAACTGAACACAGGATGCAATAACGGTACGACAGAACCGCGGCTGAGTCGTATGCCGTTGGGGGCGAGGGGACGAGATCGAGCAGAACCGCAGCTGAGCCGATCATCGTCACGAATTAAGGGTTGCGAGAAAGAGCTCGCTGTCACAACAACATAACCGTTGAAGTGAACCCTTGGAGAAAGAAGACGAACAAGAAGAGAGAAAGTGACGCGGAAGCGAGTGGGGGGGGGTTGGCGCGGCCAGAGTAGGCTAGGCTAAGCGCCTGCCAGTGAGACGAGGAATCGAATGACAAAACCTTCGTAAATCTCGCCTTACCACCCAATCGCTTCACGTACGTTCTCCCTTAAGTGAAAACATAAGCAAGGACACAAAAGAACAGCAACAACGATCGAGCGATCGTGAGAAAGCAAAAAAATACTTAGCTGCTCGTCTACACGCGGCTAACGGGAAAAAATGGCTGCCGAGAAAAGAGGATGGTTCTGAGCATGCGCGAGGCACGAGGCCCTTTCAGGGGTTTTGTTGTCCGTACGGACTTTATTGTATACGAGGCAGGGATAGCAAATTGCTGCCGCTTATTGCATTAGTGAGCCACGGTATAGTATGTGTAATTAAACATGCTGTACACAATATTTCATCTATTTGGTCCTTGCATTAAACTGAGGGCAAAGCAATGGAATAAGCTTGGATGTCAGATTGGAACACATCTTGTTCAAATTTATCTGCATCAGTGCAGTCGATACATCAATATTACCATTTAACTCTCCCACCCTATTTTAGCAAGTCCTAAAATAATCACCACATAAAAAAATGTCTTTTTTAAGTCTTTTGCAGAGCACCTGGATCCCCCCCTCTCCTACAGTTACAGGCTCAGGGTCTGTTTACATTAAAAGGGTGGGGAGTGGGTGACTTGCAGATCCCCAACCACAAATTTGCCCCTGGATTATTTTTCTGCCGTTCCAGCATTTTCACCCAAAGTGTACCACTGCACAGATCTGGACTTGAAACTCTTTTGATGTACCCTAAGAACCCAGGATTGAGTAAACACATCAGTTCCCTAAAAATCCACAAGTTAATCAGGAAACACCTCTGATCAGACACTTCAACCACTGTTTATCATTACAGCACAACTAACGTGTAAAACTTCCTTTCTGTTGTTTCCACAAGTGACTACATTATCACGACACACGCTGAACTTTCTTTTACTCTCATTGCCTAAAGTAACCTAGCCACCAAACAAGTGTTTCACCAACGGTAAATGAAATGGTAATTAAGCCTATTTTGATTTTCTGAACAATTCTCTTCCATGGCATGAAACTTGTCAAAAAGTCTGGGAGCCCAGATGTTTTTACCTAGATGTTCCATGGCACTACTCAGAGCTCCAATAGCGGAAAAAAACAAAATTAATTGAAATTCTAAGGGGAGAGAGAGAGAGAGAAAGACAGTGTGTGTGTGTGTTTGCGGAAGGGGGGGGGGGGGGGGGGGGGGGGGGGGGGGGGGGGGGGGGTATGGCAGGCACAGTTTGTTATCTGATGATAAACATATCTGGCATAAACCACTGCAAGCAGTAAATGTACTGGGACAAAAATTTCATGGCACACAAAGAAAGATTCAGCTGCTCACCGACTTGTCAATTTCCATGGGATCAACATCAGCAAGACTAGCCCCAGTTCTCACACGATCTTTCACCACACGAGATGAGGAGATCATGTCAGCAGTGAAATTGAGGGGACAGATCCTGCAAACACCACATCAGCTCTGTTTTTGAAATTCTGACTATATATATATATATAATATATATATATATATATATATATATATATAAAATATACAAGAATAAAAACAAATCGCTACTTCAGAGGCACACCGGTTCATCTCCAAAATGGCCGATTTGAGAAATGCCCACTTGAAGTTTTTAAACAATGGCAGAAGTCACACGAGTACTTCTATAGTCACATAACTCACAATGGTTCAAGTTCAAGTTGTAATGTATAAGTGCTGTTAGCAGCATCAAATAGTATTCAACAGAAAACATAAAAAGACACATTTACAAAAAATAGTCATTCCTTGCTTGAAAACTGCATCGCAGGGCTCTTCATAATTTGGAGCAAACCAGACTTCCAGTGGTAAGCCTGGTGTAGCGCACTCTTTATCTGACCTCCTAGCCTCTCCCCTCCCACATCATGGCAGAGCAGGCCATAAATCAGTGTAATGAGGAAGGCAGACGTTTTTCCTCCTGCTGCCCTTATCTTTCACGGCAGGGAAGAGTATCAGCCAAGTGTACGGAGGTAGCCTACCCTCCCTTCCTTTCCTTAACATATCCTCTTTCTCAGCACAGTTGGTTAAAGCCGGGTGTTCCGCTGTTGCTCCAAACACATAGGTAATCTTGCTCTGTGCCACAAGTGTTTTTTCGCTTTATCTCTGCTATTATGCAACATCACATCACCAGGTTTGGAGCTCTCGATAAGACCATGAAAAGACACACAATGCACCAAAAAACCCAAAACCCAAAATTTGGAGGTAATCTGGTGTGGCTCTAATGTAGCGAAATCCAAACTGGTATAAAAGACTGCAGTTTACAGACCTGCCAACCTCCAAACATGTTAGTATGATCTTGAACATGACAAATCTCAGAAATGGCAAATGAAACTTAGTAGCTGCACAATATCAGTGGAAATAGGGAAGATGAAAGGATAGGGAAGAAGAAAGAGGATCAGATGGAGAGGATGGAATTAAAATTTAAAAAAATGAAGTAATAATAAATGCAAGATTTCAGATATATCAACTAAAACCATCAAGCAACCATGAAGTCCTAATCTGCTGTTCAGGAAAACAAACTGCTCGGTCATGGCCAAGGCAGCTTGCATAACACCCACATCAATCACATTTACCCTACAAAAAAGAAAGAAAAATTTCAAGATTAAACTTTTTTTTAAAGCAGACCTGGCTCTGGATTTAGCCATGCTTTTGGACTTCCTTCGGTTGAAACGCTGCTCGTCTGAAGTCTCTGTTCCACTGTCAGAATCTGAGGATGTAGAACTTGAGCTGCCATGGAATGCTTGGCGTTTCCTACGTCAAAGATAGGATCTCGCATTATAACACTGCACTTGCTCTCTCTTTCTATGTACATGTATATATAGAGCTTTACATTTTTTTTCAGTCATCATGGGACACGTATACCCTGGCAGCTTTAAGTCAGGGGCAAAACGCAAAGGTATGAGACAAACTTTAAGTTCATATCTTACGGTTTTCATGCAGTTTTTTACTAGTCATTATCAATAAGCACCATGAATTTTGCTTTAACTATTTTTTGCCTAGTGGACACTGTGTATGTGTAGACTATTAAGTGCTCAGTGTGAGTGTGTGTGAGCATGCATGCACACATGCGCATGTGTGTGTCTGAAACAGAGAGAAAACAAAGAGAGTGAGCGTGTATGTGTATTGTCTTCCAGTAATGCACATGAAGGAAGATTTGTTATCTGATTACATTTGCAAGCGGTCATCTTCCATTTGCTGAAAAAATGTTTTGTTCATGCTCTGCTGACTGAACTGTGACACTGTCCGTTTCTGGGTTGCCTCCTGTGGTATTTTTGTTACTGCCCATAGCATGGAACAATGAACACAGCAGGTATCCAGCCAACAACTACAATGGGTCACAACTTTATTTTTCCTTGATTCCTACACTTTTGTTGCTTGTTTCAATCCCAAATCGATCAAAAGATGATCATTCATTTCTCCATATGAAATGTGATTGTGTCGACAGGCACGATTTTTCGTTTCTGATCCTCCACAAGACTGAGTGAGGGAGAAAAGGGCCGATTCCTTTGTTGGCATAATGGTAAAAGGTGCACAACATCATGGCGCAAGAGCTTGATATGTGATGCGCCATGTATAAATTTCATGCAAAAATACTGCGGGTGCACAAACTGAAGTTGTGTATATAAAACTGCTGAAAACCCAGGGCTCCCAATGACGCACATATGTGCGTCCATGACGCACTATGAGCGAAAAGGACGCACTGACAAAACGTGTAGCGAGTCCTGCGGGACGCACTACAAAATCAGGCAAACCCCAAAACGTGCCGCGGTCAGTGATCAAAGCTGAGCACACCACAAGCTTTGCGCGCGATTGCCTACCGTCAAATTCAGGACAGCGTGTGCCCGCGAAAGTACAGTAAGCCGAGAAGCTGCGTAAACACTGATAGGCTCGCCTTGTGGCCCACGTCACTGAACGGTTACTCAGTCGACCGGCTGACTTATTCAGACTGTGGCGCCCGCCGCCACTAATTAACCTTTCCCGTACGTTGCCTAAAATTTTGCGCACTGTACTTCGTGGGTGTGCAGAAACCCATGCTTTCTAAGAAGGAATAACCCCTCGCCGTACGCCGTGGGTGTACAGTAACCCATGGTTTTTGTATAGGAGCTAACCCCTCGCCGTACGCCGTGGGTGTACAGTAACCCATGGTTTTTGTGTAGGAACTAATCCCTCGCCGTACGCCGTGGGTGTACAGTAACCCATGGTTTTTCTCGAGGAAGTAAGACCTTGGTACGTCATGCAAATTTGACTTCTATGAGATGAGAGTCTTGCTACTTGAGTCAAACGGTTGTTCGTTGTTTTTGTTTCTCGGTGAATAACTGTGCACAGGCGGCCGCATGAATGTGCGTTTATCTGTGTGTGTGCATGTGAGCATTATTGCATGTTTGTCCGAGAGAGAAAGAGAAACAGAGAGAGAGAGAGAGAAAGTGTGTGTGCGTGTGTGTGCATGCATGGAAAGACACACACACATATATATATATATATATATATATATATATATATAATATATATGAGCTATGCTATATAGTACACGCGCACGGGCCCGCGCGTGTGTGTGTGTATTGGTAAAACATTAGAAATACTTGATCCTCTGTCAGTATGACGTTTCCTAGAATGTGCAACATACCAAGGCCTACGTGGGTTTTTTTTTTTTTTTTTAAATACGTAATGTTACTTTGCATCATTTTCGTTATGACGTACATTGCTCACACGTGGCAGTACGCGCCCCGCTCAGGAAGAAAGCCGCAAGGAATTTCTTACCAACGCGACTCTTATCTCTCTGTGGCAAGCACGCGTGACGTCACATCCATAGCGTGTGGCGCGCAAGCTTTGTTAGTATGGGTGGCCCCACACCCACGGCGTACGGCGTGCAAGGTTTATTCTTTGGTAGTATGGGTGTTCTCACACCCACGACGTACTGGGACATTAATTGTTTAATTATTTCTTTGTTTATGTATAAAACAAAATAATTTTCAGTTGATATGTAGTATAATATATTAGGGACAAAGTCATGAAATTAAGTGGAAGTGGCTTCAAAATTACTAGAGTTTTTTTTTTTTTTTTTTTTTTAAATTACTAGAGTTACAGAGCAAAAAAACACGTGTCTGGGTGATTTCACACCCACGGAGTACGGGAAAGGTTTTAATCAATTCGATGACTCACAAGTTGTAACAATCGCGTGCACAAGCCTAGGCGAACGAAGCAGAAAGGAAGTTCACGGCTATCGCATCTCGCAAATATGTCGTTGCTTCAGTGGTTGGGCGCTCCTAAAAAACGCAAAGAAACGTCTTCTGAAGATGCTTCAGACAGTGAATCGTCGATTCCTAAAGAAATATCTACAGCAACACCACCTAACAAGAAATGTTGTTGTTTTTTTAAGAAATGTTTTCAGAGAGAGAGAGAGAGATTAATTTTTTCTGAAATGTTCAGATTATCAAGCCCATAATTAAAAAAGCAAGAAATACTACATTTTCTGTATTGGTTAATTTTGTTCATGGGGACTCTCTATACCCCCTCTGGGACCCTCTATAGCATCAGTGAAGGAGTCCCTGGGACCCCCTATCTGTCAGTACAAATGGTAGCCCTGAAACCACATGATCAAAAGCTCAAAAAGTCAAAACAATAAATTCGAAGCCAGATTAAGAAACAGACTTGCAAATGCATCTTCATAGGATCAAGCCAAATGGACGGGAGTGGGGAGCTAGCACGTTAAGGCAAGAGGTGGCACGAAAATTAAATCATTGTTCTTTAAAAACTTAATTTTTTTTTTCTATTGTTTATGTAAAAAAACAACAACACACACATGGAAAAAACATATTTGGGTGATTTCAAAGCTCTTGTGTGATTTGGGGACCACAAATGGGGGCAAAATGATGAAAAAAAAGGTTCATAATAAGAACTGTATTTGAATCATAGCAGACATGTTGAGCACTTGAAAGATGACTTTTCTTGTTTTGCTGAGCTATAGTAATGCAAATACAAAAGCATTTTTATATATGATATGTAAACTACTTTTTTTTCAAAATTTTTTTCCATATGGAGGCCATCAGGCTTCACGTTTCATTGCTTTTGAATTTTTCAAATGGAAATAGGAAATGATAAGTGCTGTTTTGACTTATAAATAAAATGTAATTGCATGCAGAAATCATTTCTGAGCATATAAACGTACTCCCAGTTTATCCTGAATACGCGTGAGATATTCCCAGGGATGAGAACAGATTTTAAAAAAGCAGAGGAGATTTTTCTGTTGGGGGTCTGGGGGCAGAGCCCCCAGTGGGGTCAAGGGGCAACACCCCTGCGGGGGTCAGTGGGCAGCGCCCCCTGAAGCTGAAGCATTTTTAATATATAAACAAGAAAAATCCACATTTAAAACCATCAAAATATGTTTCTAGCCCTTATCTAAATTGAACTAAATTTATCTACATTCTGTTATTAAAATCACATTTCACACAAGGCATTACTATTAAAACTAAACTATATTTCAGTTTTTCACAAAAGGCACATAAATACAAAAACAATTTGGCCTTACCTGCTAGTAGTAGTAGAAGTAGGCCTTTTTTCTTTTCTGCTTCAGTGTGTCCTTGGTAGAATATCACACTCTATGCTGGCATTTGTCTTTCGATACTTCTTTATTTAGCCTACAGTTCTCAAGAGGTTGATCTGTAGTGTAGGCCTCATACGATCTGTGAAACACCTACACCACTGAATGAAGTCTTTCAATTGAGTCTTAGTCCAAAATTACACCTCTCATTGAACTCTTTTTTTATACTAACTAATGCTATTCTTAGTCAAAATCAACACTAATTTAACACCAGCAATCGTAATGAAGCCACGACTTCCGAAGCTGATTTTCTTGTTGCAAGCAACACATAACGCCTGCTCTTCACTGCTTTTGCATATGCTATCTCCAACTCTACTCCCACACACCTCTTCCTCGAGCCAGTTTTCTTTCCAACGGTTGGGATATTTTTTCCTTTTTTTTTGCGATTTCGTTCGACGCCATGACTCACAAATGACACTCGGTCGATCGGCGCTGTAAGCGGATGTGCAGTGATTGGCCGAGTCAACCGAGTAAAAACCAGCCCATTTGGGAATCTCGCCGGAGGCGTCTCGCCGAGATTGGGAGCAAAAAAATCGCGATAGCTTTTTTTTTTTTTTTTCGGCGGAGATTTTTTCGAACGGTGGAGATTTTTTTAAAAGACGGCGGAACGGCGGAGCTGTTCTCATCCCTGTATTCCATAAAGAGGAAAAACCGTCTTGGACTGGTGTAACCGTTAGTAATGGCTATTCTGGTAAACATAGGCCATCGTCTGTGACCTATAATGAACATACCTACAAATTTTCAGAAATATCGGCCACATACTTTCTGAGATATTCCATAAAGAAGATAAACCATTACAGGCCGTTACAGCCGTTAGTAACAGCTATAACGGTAAACTAAAACATCGGGCAATATTCGTGACCCATAATGAACATACATGCTAATGTTAACAAAGATCAGCCAAGTACTTTCTGAGATATTCCATAAAGAAGAAAAAGCGTTACAGGCCGTTACAGCCGTTAGTAACGGTATATATGGTAAACTAAAACATCAGCCATCATCCGTGACCCATAATGAACATACCTACAAATTTTCAGAAAGATCGGCCAAGTACTTTTTGAGATATTCCATAAAGAAAAAAACACGTTACAGCCGTTAGTAACGGTTGTAACGGTAAACTAAAACATCGGCCATCATCCGTGACCCATAATGAACATACCTACAAATTTTCAGAAAGATCGGCCAAGTACCTTTTGAGATATTCTATAAAGAAGAAAAACCGTTACAGGCTGTTACAGCCGTTAGTAATGGTTCAGGGCTTCTGCTGGGGTGAAAATCTTTCCGGTCCCTGGGACCCCTTCATCAGATTTTTAAGGGGTCCCAGGCTAACATTAAGGGGTCCCTACACCACAATAAGAACAACAAAATAAACGTTAAAAAAATGCATCCCTGCACGCGCACTGCAACTGTCACAGACACATCACAATAAAAACAAAATAAACATTAAAATTGTATCCGTTCTCGATCTTGCTCCTCTGCTACGCTTTTTCGACGATAATTTCGTTAACCACGCTTCGAGAGACATGTTAGAAACAAAGGAAATGCCTCTCTCCTGCCGGGAAAATGAAAAGCGTCATCGTGACATCACATGGCTCAAAGTAGGAAAATTCGGTCAACTGAAAACGATGCTGTGGCCTAGCGTTAAGCTTAGTCAGTCAGCCTCAGCAGACGACAAAAGTCACCGACGTATGTTGTTTGGAGGCTGCCCTACTCGCTTTGTTACTGTTCAAAACTTGAAAAGGGATGGGTTCAGTCCGAAGTGTAGCAGACCTACGATGTTACGGCACCCAACGTACGATGTTGAAGGCAGTCATTTCTCACTTTATGTCTGACTTCACCAAAATTTGAAGGGGTCCCTGGGGACCCCTTACACAGACACCCAGTGCGTCCCGTAGGTTTTAATGCGTACTGTACGCAATTTTTTGCGTTTTCAGAAGCCCTGATGGTTATAACGGGGTAAACTAAAACATCAGGCATCATCCGTGACCCATAATGAACATACCTGCTAATTTTCACAAAGATCGGCCAAGTACTTCTGAGATATTCCATAAAGAAGAAAAAGCGTTACAGGCCGTTAGTAACAGTAAACTAAAACATTGGGCATCATCCGTGACCCATAATGAACATACCTACAAATTTTCAGAAAGATCGGCTAAGTACTTTACGAGATATTCCATAAAGAAGAAAAGCCGTTACAGGCTGTTACAGCCGTCAGTAACGGGATAAACTAAAACATTGGGCATCATCCATGACCCATAATGAACATACCTGCTAATTTTCACAAAGATCAGCCAAGTACTTTCTGAGATATTCTATGGAGAAGAAAAACCGTTACAGCCGTTAGTAACGGTTATAACGGGGTAAACTAAAACATTGGGCATCATCCGTGACCCATAGTGAACATACCTACAATTTTTCAGAAAGATCGGCCCAGTAGTTTTGTCTGGAACGAGTGAAACACATTTTGACCACGACACACACACACACACATACAGCATTTCTTCGTTCCCATTCTAAAGTACTCATTGTTCTTTAAGAACTGGGAGTACAAAAATTACCATGCAGCTAGTCTGGATCCAGAGATTGTGTTTCTTTGCATATCAACCGTTGTCGAAAAAAGTAATTTTGAGAAAACAACGTTCGAAAATAAAGAAGTTAAGCAATTTTCACACACACCTCCTTCAAATAGAGTCATTTTTTACTAAGAAAATGTGAAAATAGACAAAATGAACACCACAGTTTGGTTTCAACACTTTCTTGAGCACAAAAACACATAAAACATGATTTTTGAAAATGGTCAAATTTTCGTGCCACCTCTCCCCTTAAACACAGACAAGAACCTTACACATATACACTGCTCAAAGTACAATATATCTGAATAGATTAAGAAACATTCTTGCCAAGGCATTTGCTAGAAATAAAATAAGCCATGTCTGATGAAACCAAGAGCACATCAAGAGTTTTTCTATCCAGTATATTTACCACCAAAATCTCAACAGCTGATACGAGACAGAATGCTGCCTGCAATAAATTTTTAACACTCAAACAATTTTCACTGACAGACACGAAAAAATATTGATCACATCCCACACCTGATACTGGGTCTAAGATGGGCAGGGGAACAATAGGCACCCTGCTTGGGCATCCGTCTACGTGGTGGTGGTGAATCCCGATGGAAAAATGAAGGTGCTTGGTTCTTTTCTTGGCCTCTGAATACAACAAAAAAGTTTCAACCATGAAAACATTAAATTTGCATTCATGAGACTTATAATAATGAAAGCCACAAAAAGACTTTGTGATGATTTTATATGCTCTATACATCATTGAACTCAGGTTTTGTTTTTCATTGTTTTTTTCAATCAAGTGTCATGGCCATTTCTGTATTTTGTTCTCTTCATCATACACCAATTTCACAAACTGTTTTCAATCCCTTAACCCTCAAAAATGAAGATTTCAATGGCAACTATGGATGTTTTGAGTGCAATATATAACACCCAGCCACAGTGTCTCTACACTGCAAATCACCAACAAAGAAATGTCATATCTATAGTTTTATTGTTAAGCAGCTACAGTCAAGGTTTTCATATCATTTGACAGAAACTTTGGAAAAGTTTTCACTCACTTTATAATCTAAACTTCTCCTCTGACACATCAGAGCTTAATCTAGGATTTTTGAAAAAAAAAAAAAAAAGGGGGGGGGGGGGGGGGGGGAGTCCCCCCCTCATATAAAAAAAAAGGCGCCCCCCCCCCGGGCCACTTCTTCAGCCGATCGTCTTGAAACCGGTGTTCCCTTGCACTCTTTCGGGCTGTTCTCCGAGCTTTTGGATGTAGTCGCGTTTTTTTCATGATCTTCTCCACCCTCGCATGGCACAGAATCTTTTTTTTTCCCCCTCACTTTTCCTCAACGAAAGTCGAAGTCGAATAGGGTCGGTGCACGCTTCATTTTGGAAAATATCCAATATGGCGCCTTAAACTCTCGCAACCTCTCGAGATGGAGGAGATCAACGCCGCCGATTGGTTGATTTACACCAACAGCCAATGAAATATATAAGAAATCGTTCGCTCCTGCTCAGTCCTAGTTTCAGTTTTTCAAGCAGTCGACAAACGAGTGCCCGCAACGATCAGTGAACAGGGCGGGCAGTCCTGCAACATGTGTGGGAGTCTGCCCGCGTTAAGACTCGATAACTGCGGGAAGGAACAGATATTCGGGGGATTGTACCAATCCCGCGCTCTAGATTAAGCTCTGCACATATCACTTAAGCTGATCGATTGGATAGAAATTTCAGTAGAGCAGCTTCCCGCTTACAAAAATGTTAGGCCAGATGTCATCCAATCAAACTAAACTTATATGACAGAAAATCCCAGTGTCATTGATTATCATGCAGTAAACAGAACAAATTATTCACTACACAGGTCTGAGACCTAGTTTCTCACAGTAATAAAATCATATATCGCGCTATGTATTTCTTTATATCTACATAAATAGCTGTCTGTCTATAACCTTTGCTGCCACGCTTTTGTTTTGAAGTTAAAGTGCAGTCACCCACTAGAGTTTGTAAAACTGATTAAGAGAAAAAAAAAAGTTGGGAAAGAAGTCTAAAGTATACCAATCTATCTATCTGTCTGTCTATAACATTTGCAGAAATGCTTTTGTTTGAAGTCAAAAGTTTAGTCACCCACTAATGTCAGTAAAGCTAACTAAAAGCAAAAAAGATTGGGGAAGAAAGTCTGAAGTATCAACAAATGTTTTCTGATGCAGAGCATACATAGCATAGGAAATGCAACTTATGTAAGTTCTGTCTGGTAACAGACTGCTCACCTATTGCTGGAGCAATGTATAACTGTGTCCTGGGCTTGTGTTCTCTTAGAGAGTAAGAGCGCCTCTTCTGAGTTTCATCCTCAGAGTCATTCTTTTCATCATCATGAGTTCCATCTGAAAGAGGAAAAAAAGCATCTAATTATTACATGATCATTCTGACCAGCTGCTGTAGCACATGGTAACATATGCCTGCAGAACAATCTGTTTCAAGAGTATTACTGAAAAATCTTTCAGCGTCAGCTAAGTTTTCAGTATCAAGCATTTCTATTAGTACTTTCAGATTTCCAACATAGCAAAGTACTTTACTTAAAATATCAATCAAATAGTTTCCAACATAGCAAAGTACTTTACTTAAAATATCAATCAAGTAGTCTTTCACACATCTGTATTCAGAAAACATACACATGAGCTTGCATGACCCCTGCTTTTGACATCATCACCCTCTTTACACCATACTTGCACACTGACAGTGACACATACATACCTGCCTATAGGCCTCAACCTCTCTGCTAAATGCATTTACATATACAACAAAAGCAGGCTTCGAAACAGGCTTAAAAAAACAACAACATTTAATTGTTGCTCACGTGCATGCAGATGAATCCACATGCAGTTTTCTCACATTACAAAGAATAAATATTGAAAACTTCAAAAATGAAATAAAAAATTGTGTTTAACAAGCAATGCAAAAAACACACAAAAAAATTGATTCACAAAGAAAAATATGAGCATAAATCCTGACTGGAAAGCTAAGACCTCAGCTGAGGAATTTTTTCTATATTACAACATATCCCAGAACATTTTATACCTGAGTTTGATGCTGAATTCTCTTGTCTCTCATCATCAGCCTTTTTGGTGCGTGCTCTCTTAACACGGCTGTACATGTCTTCGAATTCCTGACAAACATCATGATATAAATGAGGCATGTAAATGTTTTTCAAACGAAAAAAAAAATTAATACCTATCTAATCCACATAATAAAACACACACTAGGGAATCCTCAGCAGGAAACATTTGAAAATGAAAACAAACTTACAACGTCACATTCCATTAACATAATAGGTTTTGACAACTAGGAGCCAAAAGACTGAAATCTGTATACTATGGAAGTTCTACTTAACACTCAGGGTTTTAAATCATGAGCTTATAAGAGCATATCACGAATTCAAATTGAAAAAAGGAATTTTACGACTAAAAGAACTGATATGATACACTTACCTGTCCAAACAAATACTTTCTTCCAACATGACAGAGAACAATGTCATAATATTAGATCCCCCCCCCCCCCCCCCCCTTAAAAATCAGGGAGCTAACCTTGCCTCAGTTCCCAAGCAAGCCAGCTAGAGTGATTACCCTTGTAAATTCACACTGCGCCCTCATAGAACTAGCCTTGCTTTTTCACCTTTTCTCAAATTAACTGGGATGTTGGAAGGTGTCCTAGTATTTGGACAGGAAAGTGGTTTTTTTTATAAAACAATTTAGTTTTCGTACCAAAATTTTTCTTTCAGGTAAGTTTGGTGTAACTTTGGCATGTCAAACCCCCCAGAATTTTTTGTTCCGAATATGAAATTGCCCCCACCCCTCCACTCTCCTAAATCTTTGGTGAAGTTATGAAAATCCTCACATTTTTAATAACTACGAAATCCTGACATGCATAAATGTTCCCATACTCATACCAAAGTCTCTTCAAATCACTGTATTTAAACATTCACACATTACATTTCTTTTTTATTGTAATCTTCACTTAAATTATGAATATGAGGGATCATCAATTTTCTGATAAAGAATTTTTTCTTCTTTTTCCCAAAATAGAACATTCATTAAAAAAAAAGAAGAAAATTCACTTATATAAAGGAACAATATCAAACTTTTAACTTTACTAACCTCACTTGAATTGTCTGGTTCATCAGAACGACATCTTTTTTCCTTTCTCTGCATTTCCTTCACTGCCCCTTTCTCTTCATTTCGTGTGCTTCCACGAAAGCGGGAAAGGGTTTTCCCTTTCCAAACGAAAAGTTCGTCCCCCCAGCACTAATTCAGGTTTTCATCTTCATGATCCCATCAATTTTTCCCCCGCATTCTGATTCTAAATTCTTCGTCACTTCTTTTCTTGTGACTGCTGGTTTTGGGTGTCTTTTGGGACTTTTGGGGTTTTTTTGTCTGTCTTGGCTCTTGGTTTTAAATGCCATTTGGGGACCTCCCCTTTTTGGGTCATTTTCATCGGGAGCTTTTTTCCGTGACTGTTAGGGCGGCGATGGCTTTAGTCTCGGGACTTTCTTTAGTCCGCTCACTTAACACCCGTGAACGCCTCCTTAAAAATTTTTTCGGCAAAAAAAAACCACTGAAAGGATTTTGCTGAGATTTACAAATTTTTTTTTTGACGTCGAAATTTTTAAGATCAAAATTTACTTTTTCATGCCTAACCTCATTTTGGCCCCTGTTGTGGCCCTTTGCGGTCGGCGGGGTTTTAAAAGGAAACCCTTTTTTTTAAGATCTAAATTAAGGGATAAAAAAACAGTTTTTTAAAAAAAAAGAGGAGATTGGCGGGGATCTGGGGGTTCACATGGGCCCCCAGTGGGGTACAGGGAAAACAGCCCGGGGGGGGGGTTCAGGGGGGGGCCCCCCCCTTGAAGCTAAATGCAATTTTGTATTAAATAGGGCATAAAAATTTTTGAAATCACTTTCTTGCTTTCTAAACAATTTTTTCTATAGATCGTTTCATAACCCTTGAAAAATGGGACTGATGGGGAAAGATAACTATGTAATTTGAGCAAACATTTGTAGATGAACCCTCGAACTTAGCTAAAAAAAAATTTGGGACAAACAGTGTTTTAGGACAAAAAGGGAATTTAAGGCCTGTTATTAAGAAAATCAGAGGGGGAAATCAACTAAGTAAATCGGATGTATAAAAAAGATGCTGGATTTCCCCAAATAAACCCAAATATGAAAAATGATTATTTTGAAGTTTTTTAAAAAAAAAAAAACGGGAGCTTTTGGGCCTTAGCCCCTTCGTCGGGAAAAATTTTAAACCCCAAAAAAAAAACAAAAAAGAACAAAGGGACATAAAAAAAAAACTGATGCCCCAAAACCCTTTTTACCCCCCCCCCCCCCCAATTTCCCCTTCTTAAATAATTTTCCCCCCCCCCTCTTGACAAGTGTTTTTTTTGTGTTTTGGGGGTGTGTTTTGTGTGTGGGGTGTTTTGTGTGTGTTTGTGGGGGGGGGGGGGGGGGGGGGGTTGTTGTGTGTGTGTGTTGGGGGTGGGGGGGGGGGGGGTGTTTGTGGGGTGTGGTGGGGTGTGAGGTGGAGGGGGGTTTGGGGGGGAGGGGGCGAAGTGTGTGGGGTATTGTTTTGGTGGGGTGAGGGGGGGGGTTGGGGGGAAAAGGAGGGGGGAAGTAGAGGAAGTTTTAGGTAGTGGGGGGGAGTGGGGTGGTGGAAAAGGGGTTTTAAAATTGGGGGGGCCCCGTTAGCAGACACCTAAAAAATGTAGAAACCGTTTGTTTTTATCCCGGGGAAAAGTGTTACAAAATATGTTTGACATCATTTTTATTTTGTGTCATTTGTTCTTTTTTATTTTTTCGTAAACTTTGATTTTTTTCCCCTTGCTTTTAAGGGACTCTACGAGGGGAAAGTTTAGAGTAGGGGTATCTTTGGAAATTAAACGTAGATTGTTCCCATACCAATGATCTGAAAACATGCTGTAATGGTGGGGGAAAAACAAAACATTTTCTGTTGGTGCTGGGCGTCGGAGTGATCTCTGATTGCCACGACTCCCAAAGTAGCCCGGGTTTTTGGGGAAAAGGGCTCGCAAAACACTTCAAATTCGCCGTCTTTGTCATGTTTTCTACTGCATCCGGGGACCTGCGGTCCCCGCCCTTTCTGCTGCCACTCGGTCTTTAGTGGTTCACAACTTCTTTCTTCTTTTTTTTTCGTTTTGTTTCCCCTTTCCATAGCGGAAAAATTTCTCACTGTGAACGACGCCATGATAAAGGGATAGGGAAAGGGAAAAACAGAGGAGAATACCCCGTTTGAGAACTTTACCGACGGGAAAAGGAAATTTCGCTTTTGCAGACATTTTGGAGATCGTTTCTGGCTTCTTTCTTCAAAATAAATTTTTTCGGCGGAGACTTTTTCTTTCGGCGGGGGGATGCGAAAAAAAAAAACGGCGGAGCGGCGGGGGGGAATTTTCCCCATGCCGAAATTACTTTTTCTGCTAACCTCTCACTGACCCCTGATTTTGGCCCCCTTTGGGGGCCGGCTGGGCTATAAGCAAATTATTTTAACCCTCACGGGGGCCTGCGTCACCCTATTTACCCCTCACTCCCAATGCGTGTTTTGGGGCCACCAAGGTAATGTTAAAATCCCGAGTATTAAATTTTTAAATTTGCCATTTTTTATTTTTAATTATTTACAAAACCCCTTTTGATCAATGTTAACTTTAATACTTTTTAAGTTTTGGCATTAGATAAATTTTTTAACAAAATTTCCTTTTAAAGGCATTTTATTAACCCAAAAAAACAAAAAAACAAAAACCAGGCTGAAAGTGCCACAGTAAAAAAGGGGGGAAAAATGGGGGGGTCGGGGGGCCCGGCGTGGGCCCCCCAGTGGGGCCGGGGGGAAATTCCCCCGGGGAAGGGGGCAGGGGCGGCCCCCGACGTGAATTTTTTGGATGAAAAAAAAGGGGCCAAAAACGCAAAAAAAAACCCCTATTTCAGCGTTTGTTAAGAAGGGAAGAAACCCCACATTTTCATGTTTTCAGTAAGGGAAAAAAATATTTCAAAAGCCCTTTGGGGTTTAAAAAGGGGAAAAAAAAAAATTAAAAAAAACTAAAAAGCCGAGGCCGGGGGCCCAAAAATTAAATTTTAAAAAATCGGGACAATTTTTTCGTGGCCTCGGGTAAAAGGGAAATTTTGGGAAACCCGGGGCCCTTTTTTTAAAACACTTTATTTATTGCTTATATGTAAAAAAAAAGCGTCTTTTTTGTTTCTAAAAAAAAAAAAAGAAAAAAAAAAAAACTTACCCCCCAAAAAAAAAAAAAAAGGGGGCTTGGTTGGTCCCTTGGACATAGATGGGCCATTTATTAAGGGTTTTTCAAGATCACAAATCTGGGGTTTTTTTAGGGAAACCCCAAGAGTTTCCACTGTACTTCAAAAAACTAACCCATTTTTTTTCACGGGAAAAAAGGAACCTTTTAAATATTTTTTTCCCCATCCTTTTTCCATTTAAACAAACCCCTTTTTATTTTTTTTTCTTTCATTTTTTTTTTTCTTTCTTTAAATATTTTTTCTTCTATTTTGTCTTCATCCTCTCTCTCTCTCTCTGTGCCTTGCATTCTTTTGTGTGTGGGTGTTGTGTGGGGTTTTGGGTGTGGGGTGTGTGTGTTGTGGTGTGTGTGTGGGTGTGTGTGTCCCGGGTGTGTGGGGTCACTGGGGGGGGGGGGGGGGGGGGGGGGGGGATGGGGGGGCCCCTAAAAAGATTTTATGAAATTCTCACCTTTCATGCTTTTAATATGGTCGGGACTTCGGGACACCCTTTGCTAGCCGGATTTTCCTTTTGGACCCAATTTGGGGGGTCTGGGGTTGAAAAATGCGGAAAAACGCTACACCAGGTTTGTTTTTTTTCAAACACCAAACACGATTTTTGTGTTTTTCATTCATCTTTTTTGTTCAGCCAACCCCATCGCCCTTTTTTGTAAACCCGCGTTAAATCTCTTAAAACAGAATCCCTTCTTTAAGAGGGGGACTTTGCCCACGGTTTCCAACAAACTCCAAATCGAAATGTAGTTTTTCGGAAAATGGTTGCTTTATTTTGTTCCCTAAAATAAAGGGTACTACCGAACCCGGCATTTTCCTTTTTTGGGTAGCGAAACCCCAAAAATTTTTTTTTTGCCCCAATTTTAGAGACTGTTTTTTCCCCCCCCCCCCCCCCCCCGATTTTGGGAAAAAAAGGGAAAAAATTTCCGTCTCAAATTAAATTTTTCATAAAACGGTTTCCCGTCCTCAGAGGGAAAGAATTTTTCCCAAATTGTATTTTTTTTTTTTAATATGGGGCATACTGATCATTAAATCAAAAAAAATGGGGACAGCCTTCATAAAAACCCATTATTCAGCCCGGTCAATCTTTTCACAGGGAACACAAATGCGGGCCCCCTTTTTCATTACTTTGCGAAACACATCACCAACTCGAAATCGCCACTTCCTGGTCAGCCAGCCCCCCCCACCCCCCAAAAATCGTTTCTCATCCCTTTTTAAATTTTTTCCCCCGTTAAAATCGCGACGCGTTTGAAAAAACTTCGCCAATTTAACGATGCCCGACAGGCGAAAAAAAGCCCGGGATGATGTTTAACGAGGAAGTGCCCGGGGTTGGGACATTTTTGGGGAAATGAGTTCCCAAATCTTTAAAAAAGGGGGAATAGCATCAAACGAAATTTTATTTCGGTTTTTTTTGTTTTTTTTTTTTGGGGCCCGGAAATTTTTTTTGGGGCGGGGGGGGCGACAGTTTAAAAAAAATTTGGGGCGGAAAACCGCCTTAGGGGGAAAAAATTTCTTGCCTAAAAAAAAACCACACAACTAAATATCAAACACCCTTGGAAGGGCACACTTTTTACAGGAGCCCTAAAAAAGACCTATAGCATTTCGGGAAAAACAACCCAAAAATTACAAAAAAAACAATCCCCGGAAAGGTGCAAACATCACTTTTCTAAAAAAACAATACCAGTTTAGTGATTTTTTAACAAATGTCATCTTCAGTTTGTAAAAAAGAACAAAAATTTAAAATGCACTAAAAAAATACCCCCCAGTTGGCTATCAGTTGCAGGATTCTGTTGCCAGTAACAAATTTCCCTGGGTTTTGTATTGCTTACTGCCTGTTGTCTTGCAATTTGTTACTTCTAAAGAAAAAATTAAAAAATAAAAAAATTTTTCTTTTGGTCATGTTACTAAAAAAGCATTGTTTTGCATTTTTTGGGGGCTTATTTTTTTTGTGTTTTGCCTCAGGGGTTTGACAAGGTTCAAAAGTTTTTCCCGAAAAAAATTTCACGACTTGTTAAGGAATTTTGAAGCCTTTTTCTTCTTCTTAATTCAAAAGACTTTCTTCAGGGGACTTCAAGAAAAAAAAACCCTTAAAAATATGGACCCCAAATTAGGTTATTTAAATGTTTGGGATTTTCCTTAAAAATAGCGGAAAAAGTTTTTTGGTCCCTGGGTGTCCCTGCAAGCTTTCTTTGTACTTTTTTTTTTCCAGCCAAACAAGTTGTTAACATTCCCCTGGGGGGTTTGGCTTTAAAATTTAAAGGGACGGCCAATCTTTTTATCATGGGGCCCCAGGCTTTTGGGAAGGGCCAGTAACTCTGGGGGTTTTAACCTGTAGCAGACAACTTATGGGCCCAGATTGTCGGTAAATCCCCCCCCCCCCCCCCCCCTTGATTTCTTTTTCTTTCTTTAATTTTTTGAAAACTAAATTCAGATACTTTTTTGGGAAAGACGGGAAGATTTTACAGATTTTAATTCAAAATCATTGGCGGGTGAAAAAAATTTAAGCATTTTTTAAAAGGGCCCCTATAAGCAAAAGCCTGTTTTTAAAAGGACTTTCAAGGCCGGGGAAAAGGGGGGGCCCCCAAAAATTTAAAGGTTTTTTTTTTTAAGGACGGGTAGAACCTGCTGATTTATATGGGGTTTATGCGGGCTAAAAAAGGGACAAAACAAAAAAAAAAACCCCAAAATATTCAGTGTCCCTGGAAAAAAAAAAACAACAAGAGAGGAAAAATTTGTCTACTTTTTGACTAAAATTGGTTTAAATACAAAGAACAGCACAATGAAAGGTACAAGACGCGGGGAAAAGAAGGGGTATTTTCTACACTCTTTTAAAAAAACCCCCAAAAAAAGTAAAAAATTTTTCCGTTTTTAGTGTTTTCACTAATTTTTTTCCTTTTTTTTGCGGGTTCCAAATTCCATCATGGAGGAAATCAGAAAAAACCCATAGTTGTATAAATCTGTGAAATAAAAAAAACAAAAAAAAAAACACAAAACAAAGTCAATTCCTTATCGTCAGGCTTTAAAAAGAAAACGGGTGACTAGGCTCCCCAAGCTTTTTTTTTTTTTTTAAAGTTTCCCTTTTCCCCCTGCCCCTAAAACCCCACACCAAAACCAACACAAGCCTGAAAAAAAAACCAAACATTAGACAGATGGTTTTTTTTCCCCGGGTTTTTGAAAATTCAAAAACTTTCAGGGAAAATCTTTTGGGCAAAAACAAAGAAACTGGGTTGTAGCAATTTTTTTTTTATTTAAAAAAAAAATTTCATTAAAATAAAAAAGAAAAATTCTTAGTATTATTATTCTTTGCATTTCTAAAAAAAAAAAAAAGAAGGGCAAAAAAAAAAAGAAAAAAACAAAAAAAAAAAAAAACAGACAGTTAAAACAAACATTTTTAAATCTTTTGAAAAGGGACCCCAAAGGGTTTGTCAATGGGGTTACCCCTTTTCCAAAATGGGGACAAAAAAATTACTTCGGGTTTCTTTACGGCCACAAAATTTTTAAATATGATGTTTACTTTATTAAAACCCTCAAAGCTGGGGAAAAAAAAAATTCACCTTTTAAATTAAGCTGTGTTCTTAAAAACATTTTTGCACACCTCTACGTTTCAGATTTTGTCTTAAAATTTGTTCATAAAAATGAAAATCCCAAAATGAGTTACCGGGGCCCTGTCCTTGGACGCAGTCGGGAAACCCCAATTTTTCTCCTCAAAGACAGATTTTTTTTTCCCTTGATAGAAACCCCCAAATGTGATCACTGTCATGCCCCTGCAAATAAATGATTCAAGTGACAAGGAATTTCAGAAAAAAGTGAAAGAAAAGTACATAAAAAAGGGAGAAAAACTAAAAATTAAAATTTTAAAAAACCCAAAATACAGGGGCCCTCAAAGTCCAAGATCTGTGTTTTGTCTTTTATAATCTGTAGGCCCAAGGTCTTTTTTTTTTACCCCCAATTACCAAAAAAAAAAAACTTTGAACAGTGAAGGGGTTTGACGGGTCTTCCCACACTTTGCCCCCCAGTTCTGCCCCAACAGTCACTGAGTTTTACCAAAGTATTGAGTGGAAAAATTTTTTTTTAAAAAAGAAAAAAAAAAACTTTAAAAATTCCAATAAGCAAAAAATTTGCCAGTACCCCCTTTTTTTTCCAAATTTAAAATTTTTTTTTTTTTAAACTCTTTCAAAATAGCATTTTCTTGATTAACATCCCCAAAAGACAGCCCAAATTATTTACAAAATAAAACTTTAAAAAAAGTTTGTCAAGACTTTGGTTTCTCTTTTCTTTTATTTTTCTATTATAGTTATTAGAAATCATAACTTATTTTACAAGATCCCAAAAGCATTAAAATTTTCAAGTGTTTTGTTCCCTTTAAATAAGTAATATCCTAATTAACCTATACACAAAGGTTTTGTTTTGTGGAAAAAAAGGGCACAACAAATACTTATAAAAATTTCTTTCCAAAAAGCACACCCTACCCTGAACTGGCTTTTTACTCAGCTGATCATCTTCTTTCTTTAGGGGCCCAAATGTGACCCGAATTAATAAAAGGATTCCCAAAAACAGAAAATTACCCTGATTTTACAGATAAATGATGAGCTTAAAGGGAAAAAAAATTCCCCAAGGTGTCTTTTTTCCCTGCTTTTAATTTTATTTTACAAGAGAGAGGAGAGAGAGAGAGAGGGGGAGAGGGGAGAGAGAGGATGGGGGGGGGGGTAGGGGTATGGGGAAAAAGGAAAATTCTTTTCCATTTTTCCCCTTGGGGTTGATGTAACAAAAACCCCTGTAAGTGTAACATTTTGCACTCCTGTAAAGGAATGGAATTATTATTGCTTACCAATTACACAAAGGAAAAAAGTCAGTTATTTTCCTTCTATGCTTAGGGACCCTATAGGAAATTTTCATTCTAAAATTATTTTTAATTTCTAACAAAATTTTACCGTGGTCCACTAATGCAATAAGCGGAAAGAAAATTTGCTTTCCCCTTTCCCTCGTATAAAAATTTCCGTTTCGGACAAAAAAAACCCCTAAAAGGGCCTCGTGCCTGCTCAGAACAGTCCCTTTGGAGGTTATTAAAACCGGGACTGAGAACTCCTGATGGAACAGGAAAGGGGGGGGAGGAAAGGGAGGGTCTCTGGTGGCCAGGGGAAAAAAGGGTTGTTTTAAACGTAATTTTAGAATAAAATTTTTCCCCCTTTTAATTAAAACATACTATCCCGGGTTTGGCCCTCACTAATGCAGAGTCGCCCACCTGGAAGGGGGGGTCCCCTGGTTCCCGCTGGGGGAGAAAGAAGGGCCGGGATGTGTGGGGGGAGAGGGGAATGTTGCGCCACCCCAGCTGATGCAAAGCCCTGGGAACCCCCCATCAGGGCAGAGGGGAAACTTTCCGAAAGGTAGAACTGGATAAAATTGCCAGGGGACCCCCAAAATATGCGGCATCTAGCACCCCCTGAATGTGGCTTATAAAGCTACTGCCACCCAAAGGGAGGGGCCCATCCCCTAATCTCATGAGGCCCGGTGAGAAACAGCCAAACCCCCTTCAGGTCTCGCTTAAACGCGCTTTAATGATTCTCTCGGGCCATCGAGAGATTGAAGGGCCCCTGAGGCCCTCCTTATAACCTTCTTTTTTTAAGAGAAAAAACAGGTGGCGCTGTTTGGGAAACGAGAAGTTTTCGTGCGTTTCCTAAAACTCCCGAAAAGGGGAAAAACCGGACAGAGATTTGCGGTCTTCGTGTCCGGGGCGAGAATAGAAGTGAGAGGAAGAATGGAGTGGTGGGGGAAGAAAAACCTGGCAAGGGTTTTTTCGCTAAAAAGTCTGGGAGGGGGCGAAGAGTATCGACCCTTCCCGGTTGGGAAAAGGGGAATCCCCCCAAAGGCCCGGGCCCACTAAGGGGCGTGGACCTCACTGCAGGCCCCCCCGAGGCAGGGAAACGAAAAAATGGCTGTTTTAAAGGGAAAAAAGGAATTTCAGAGAAAAACCCCGGAGGGGGCTCGAAAGGGGGAAGGCCTGGGGAGGAGGGGGATAAGAAAAGTTTCCCACCCCGGGGACACGGCGGGGGCCCAATGGGGCCTCCTTTTGGGCCGGGTCCTCTGAAAAAGTTTCCCGCGAAGAGGGTTTCCCGAAGGGGGGGGCCCCCAAAATGGGGATAGGGGTTGGAAATAGCCCCCCTGTGAACCTTAAACAGAGGGAGGTTTAAAAAGATTTCTCCCCCGATGCCCAAAAAGCTGGGGGTAGTTCCCCCAAATTGGGCATTGGAAGGAGAATGAGGTAAATACCCGTGGCTGGAGTCCAAGTTACCCCAGCCATTCCAGTGGAACTATAGCACTTTGGGTCCCTCCCCTGGGGGATGTTCCACAAGGCCGATTACCGCTGGGGAGGGCCTCGTGCAGACGCGCGTCCCCCCACGTAGCCAGGGGTGAAAAATGCAGCACGTTTGGAATTTCCGTGTTTGGGAATTTTCCTGACCGCGGCTGGAGCAGGGGGCCTTGCCTTTAAAGGGGGAGCCCCGGGACGGGGGCCCCGGGCGACGGGGTAACAGCCCGGAAACCCCGGGTGGGCCGGCCCGCGTGGACCACCGGGAAAAAGCGTGGCTGAATCCCCCCTTGGCCCCTTTCGGGAAAATTTCCTAGAAAGGGGAACAGGGGAAAGGATTGCCCCTCAGGCCGGACCCAAAGGGGGGGACAGGGCGTCCACGGCCCCGCTTTCCCGGGTCCGGAACTGGGGGAAAACATTTTAAAATGGGCGGTGGTTGAAAAACCCGGGGGGGGCGAACAGGTCCCCTGTGGTTTGAACCTTTCAGTCCCGAGAGGGGTTTTAGGGGTCGAAGTGGACCCAGGTCCATTCTGAGGGAAGGGAAAAAGGCGACCTGCTGAGGGATTTTCCCCGAGAATGTTGTTTTTTCCCAGGAACATGCTTGGCCGGGGTCCGGGTTTTATTGGGTCTCGCACCAAAAAAAGAAAACTGTTCCCACCTCAGGGACAGGGAGTGAGAACGCGCCCCCCCCCTGGTTGTTGATATAACCCCGCCCCCGTCGTGTTGTCGGTGTTGGGGGGAAAGTGTTTTTTCCCTTTTAGGAAGGGAAGAAACTCCCTTTAGGGCTTGGAAAAACCGGGTTCCAGCTCCAGGAACCCCCCCCCCATTGATTTGCCCGGGGGGCCCCCCCCCGGGGGACCATTGCCCGGAGGGTCAGGGCTGAAAGTGGGCACCCCACCCGGGGGCCCGGGGACGCGTCCGTGAACAGGTCCTCGTGGAGGAGGGGGGGGAGATGGGGGGCCCCTGAGTAGCCCCGGGGCTGGGAGTGCCCTTGTACCACCGGGTGAAATGGAACCCCTGCCCGGGGGAGGGATCGGAAGGTCCCCGACTGGCGTGCCTGGGGGACCAAAAAGCTTGGGGAAAAAAAGGGGGTTTAAAAAAGGGTTTTTTACAGACGTCCGGGGGGCCTAAGGGGGCCCCGGACTCCATCAGGGCCCAGAAAAGAGGGCCCGGGTTTTTTGGCGGCGCCCCGATCCAAGGAAAAGGGGGGGGCCAAGAGGTGCGGAAAGGGAACAAGGCCCCTGGCGGGTCGGGGGCCAGCCAGTCGGTGGTGGGAAGGACCCTTTCCCAGAAAAATGAAACTGTTGCGACGGGGTGAGAAACGGACTTCTCCCCGTTGGGGAACGAATTTCCCCGCTGCTGGGAAAAGGTTTAAAAACCCCGTAGGGCTTGGGGTTTGGGGCACAGAGTGCTGGATGGGAAGGAAAAGAAGCCAAACGTTTTAGATAGGGCCCTTTAAAAGAATTCCCTTTTTCCCCAACGTGAAAACAAAGTTCCCGAGCCCCTTGTGGGAAAAAACCCCGGGGGGGGGGTTTGTCCCAAAAAGGAAAAAGCCCTGAACCCGAAAAACCGCCCTCTCCGCGAACGGGGGGTATTCCCGTCCCTTGGGGGGATCAAGAGATGGGAAAGGGGAAAAAGCATCCCTTTAAAATCCCATGGATCCCCCCAGTCACCGGGATGCCTGGGGCCCCTCGCGGACTGACATGGGGGTTTTCCCTCCCAAAAAGGGAGGACGATAAAAAAACCTGTTTTAAAGGGCGAAAGAAACTAGAAACCGGGTCTCCCTCCCCCAGAAGGGTTTGGGGACCCCCAAAAAAGGGCCTTTAAAAACCCGGAGAGGGAAAGGAAGAGAACTTTTCCTTTTGTGGCTCCCTTTGGGTAACAGCGGGAAAGGGGGCCCCCTGGTCTTTGGCCTGGAGGCAGCCAAAATCCCGAGGAGGAGCGGGAAAAGGGGGGGGAAGGGGTGAGAGGAGCCCTTTACTGCACCCCCAAAGGGAAAACGAAACCCCCCCTGTTTACCCCCCGGCCCAAGGGGTTGCGGGGGCCGCTCCCGGGCCCCTGAGTGGGTTGGACAGGAATGCCCCCAGGACTGCCCCGGGGTGAAAATACCCCCGGTCCCGGGGGCGGGGTAAATTTGGGGGGGGGGCCGTCGGAGGCGTTTGGGGGCTTTCGGACCCGGGGCCCAAAATCGGAGGCCCACCCCCCTGCTTTGGGTTTCCTGCCTCTGGTCCCCCGGGGGGCCCAAATTTTCCCTTTGTCCCTTGGGTTGGAAGGAAACCCCGGGGCGAGAAAGGCGGGGCCTTTCGTTTTGAAAAACCCCCGGGGGGGGGGGGGGATGGGGGCCGACGAAAGGCGAAAGGGCCGGAATCTCGGCCTGGCTTTGTTGGGGGCCCGCCCTGATTCCCCGAAAGGGGGGAAAACCCGACTTTTAAGGCAAGGCTCTGGGGGGAAGCGCGGGCAGATGGAGAACGGGTCACGGGAAAATGCCATAGGCCGCATCTCTCCTAGCCCCGAACTGAGTTTAAAATGGAGCCTAAAGGGAAAGGCCCCCGCCCAATTTCTTAAGCCCCCTTAGCCATTTGGGCTGGATTTAGGCTACCCCAGCAGTTGGGTCCCCGGGGGCTGGCGGGGGTGGCGAAGGAACCAGAAAACAGGGGTCCCTTTAAGGGGAGAAAACTAGTCCCCAAAAAAGGAAAACCCCTAACAGATTGGCCCCCCAAACCCCCCCCCCCGCGCTTTCCCACTCCCCAAGGCAGGCTCTGGGGGAGGGGGGCCCTGCCCAGCGTGCGGGTTTTGACCTCCCTGGGGGCCCGGGGGGAGGTCCTCCGGGAGAGGGGAAGAGGGCCTTCGGGGATTGGGGTCATTTGCCCGGCCCTTTTTGGCAAATGGGAAAAAACTCTCTGGTTTGAGGAATTTAAAGCACGCCAACCCCGGAAAGGGAAAAACAGGGACCGAAAACCCGGCCGGGGTCCTGCGCCTCCGTGCCCCCGATCGTTTTTTGGGCCCCCCTCATGCAGTCGGCCCCCAAAAACTGATCCTTTAGGAGAGGGAGGGCCCCGGGCCCCCGATGGGCGAGACCCAGGGCAAGTTCCGCTGCCGAAGGGCAGGGGGGCCCCGACCCCCCTGAGAGGAAAGACACCCGCCCCCCGGAAAACCCGGGAATGGGCCCGCACCGCCAAAGAGGGTTTGGGGAAAAATTTTAAAAACCCGGAGTGACCGGTCCTCACCTCTGAATCAGGTCCGGCCCGGTCGGGCCCCCGGGGCCCTGGAAAATGGCCGCCCCGGGAAAAAAGGTGCGCGGCGAGGGCCCTGAGTGGCCTGGGATTTGGGGGGGTTTTCCCCGACAAACCGGGGGAGGGGTAGAAACCCCGGAAAAGGGGGAAGGGAGCTGGGAGGCAGTCAGGCCCTGGTGGAGGGTTTGGGGATAAAAACCCCGGGCCCCTGGGGAAACCCCCGGGGCAGGGGGCTGAGGAAAGCCCTTTTTCGGGGGGGTTTTGCCATTGGGCCGTGGGGCCCCGGGGAAAGGGCCCTGCCCCCCCATAGGGGGGGGTCTGATTAATTTTGGTGCGGGCCCCAAACCCCGAAAGTGGGGGGGGCCGGGAAAGCGCCGGTTCCCTGGGGGGGTGTCGGGGAGAAAAGGGGACCCCCGGTGGGGTTTCCCAAAAGCAAAAGGCAGACCTTTAGGCGGGGAAGGGAAAACAACCCGGGGGGGAACTGTTTTGAAACCCTTGGCAGGGGTTGCTTTCCCCGGGGTCGCCTACCCGGGGGGGGGGGGGGGGGGGTTTTCGCCCTAGTCCCCCTTTATTGCCCGGGCCTCCGTTTTGAGGGCCCGTACCCTTTTGATTCTGCCCTGGGAATGAACGTGAGGGAGTAGAAAAAATGAACACGGGGGTTTTACTAACGGTTTCCCACCCGAACCCCGGGGTGGTCGCTCACCGGGTTTTGGGGCAAAAAAGGGGGGGATCCAAAAAACCCCCAGTGAGCTGATCACCCCCACAAATGAGGGTTGGGAGGGAAAAAGCCGCTTTTTGACGGGATCGCAGAAAACCCAAACTGGCCGATCACCGTCCGAATTTAGGGTTGCCCAGGGGAAAGAGTTTGCTGTCAGACAACAGAACCGAAGCTGAGTTTAGGTGAAAAACCCCGGGGGGAAAGGACGTGAAGGGAGAGGAGGAAATTGGGGGGGGTATGAAAGAGGCCTGCCGGCGAGTTTTGGGAATCGAAAGGGCGAAAACCCTTTTTTAATTTTTCGCCTTACCCCCAAAACGCTTCAGTTTTCGTTTTCCCTTAAGTGGAAAACATAAGCAAGGGCCAAACGAACAGCAACAACAATCGATTTGATTGCGAAGGGAAAAGTCAAAAATACTTAGCGGGCCATTTTTAAAACGGGTTAACGGGGAAAAAGGCTTTCCCAGAAAAGAGGGGGCGTTTCTGAGCATGCGCGAGGCCGAGGCCCTTTCAGGGTTTTTTTTGTCCGTACGGACTTTATTTTTTACGAGGGAGGGATAGCCCAAAATTTCTGCCGCTTATTGCCTTAGGGAGCCACGGTTTAGAAAGTGGAATTTTAAAACACATTTTTTTATGCAATCTCATATCAAACATCGCCTTACAGGGCCCCCAGAAAAATAAAAGCATGGTTGCATGGGCCTTTGGGATGAAAAAAATGTTGAGATCTATCCACAAATTAAAGTTTTTTTTTTGTTTCCCAATTTTTGGCCCCTAGTGGCATTGCCTCCATGCTGGTTTTATTTTTGATTTCCCCTGTCCACAGCCCAGCCCGTTCTGCTATAGCCCCCCCACCGGAATTCACCCGAGGCAGTCAAAATCTCTTTATTTGGGGAACCCCCCAGAAAAGACACTGCCCCCCAATGAGGGCCTTTTTTGGGGGTGTTTTAAAGTGCCTTTTTTCCGATCCACTGATGACAATTTAATTTTCTTAGCACGAAAACTGGCATTGGGGCGGGGCTCTCCCTTTCCGAGGGGTTTTCACTTCAAACCATCCAAAAAACAGTCTCCTTTAAAAAAGGGAATATCCTTTACCTCGACCCCAATCAAATCAAGGCCGCAGACATAGAGAGGCAATCAAAAATAAAAACAATTTGAAAGCAGGGTATTTAAGGGCCCCAGAATTTGACCTTTTTTTTTGCTGATTGATGGGGGAAAGAAGATGCTGCTCCTGTTTTACATTCTGGTTCAGACCACATGAAGGCTACACTTATGCTTATTTTTTTTGTGTCCCGGGTTTAGGCCCTGATAGCCCGCATTTTGGGCAGGAAATTTGAGCCCCTCAATTTTCAGAGGGCACATCCGTTTTTGTGGGTGAAACTTGGCTGTGTGGTTTTTTAGTCTTCCCAATGTAGCCCGTAAACAAACTTTAATCGGGGTGAAGCTGGGGCAGGGCAGAAAAAAAATTTCCCCAAATAAAAAGCATGATGGGGGAAAAGGGGAACCCCTGGAAAATCCCAAATGGGGGTTGTAATACAAACCACAGAGCTGGTGTCCACTTTGAAAAACTAAAAAGTGCTTCAGGTTTTGTTGTAAACCCCTTTTTGAAAGTTTTTAAAGTGGAAGGTTTTTGGGGATGGTGTTTTGTTTTAAAACATCCCCCCTCCCCATTTATTTTTTTTTAAAAAAAAAAAGTCCCGGTATCCCCCCCCCCCCCCCCCCCCCCCCTTTTTGTTTTCAAAAAAAAATTTCCCCATTGGATTTCCCGTGCTTTCATGGTTCTTTTTTTGTTTTTCTTTAGCTGTGTGTTTTGGTGATTTTTTTTTTCGTTTTATCTGTACTGCGTGCCCCCCAATATATTTTTCCCTTTTTTTCTGGCAACCCCTTTTGAAAATTAGAAAATGACCTTTTTAAAAAATTTTAGTTAAAGGGTTATAACGATTTCTCAGAATTTTTGTCCTTTTGGGGAATTCTCAGTGCATGCCTGTCAGGAAAATGGGGTTGATGGGCACACTCTTGAAAAACACTTGATAAATCATGTCATGTGAAATGTTACTATTTAATGAGGGCTTTTTTCTTTCTTCCATTGAATAAGTAAGGGGCCCCTGAAATGTATTGGGGTGAGTCTGCAACTTTGAGCAAAGAAAAATGGAGACATATCATAATCCTTCCCCCAAAATGAGGGGGGGGTGATGGGCCCCGATTTGAGGACTGGGAAAAGGGCTGTACTTGTTGGGGGCTTCCGGAAAAGTTGGGAGACCCCCTGAAGATGGTGCCTTTTAGCGGGTGGGCTGCATGGGTAGTTCTATTGGGGAGAGATGAAAGGGCAGTGTGGAGGGTTTTCCGGGAAAATTTTTTTTGTTTTCCCCGAAGTAAGGAGATAAGAGGGATAAAAAGAAAAGGAAAAACCATGGTGGGTCATCGTTTTTAGCCCGCGACAGAGACTGGCTGAGGTTCCCCTAGACCAGGAATTCAGGGGTTTTGGCTTAATTTAAAAGTTTTCTTAGAGAGTTGCGTACCAAATTCCAGCCCGGCCCAAAAATTTAGCCCCCTGTGTGGCTTTACCCCTCTGTAAGGGCATGCGGGAAAAAAACTTTTGGAAAGTTTTCCTATATCTGGTATACCCCCTGTTTTTTTTTCCATCCAAAATTTCACAATAAACATGTGGAAATCATGCTTTCCAAATTTTATCTGGGGATGATCCGTTTTTTTTTTCCCTCCAAATTCGCATTGCTACTTTTTTTCAATTGGGTTTGGGGGGCCCCTTTTGTTTAAAAATTTTAAATGTTTACAAAGTCAACTGAAAGGGAAAAAAAAGCCCTTTTAAATCATGAATGGCCAAAAAAGGGTAGTTTAAACCCCCTTTGTCACCACTTTTGGGTGTTTCTTCCAAAAAAAAAAACACTGTGGTTCTTCTTCTTCAGCCCTTTTAGTTTATGCTAAAAATGGGTCTGGTTTTTTAAGGGGGGAAAGGGCCCCCCCACCCCTTTTTTCCCTTTAGGGAATGCTGCCAGTCCCCCACCCGCTTCCTTTTCAGGTCCCCCCCCGGGGGCCAAAAATTTCTGGGCATTGGGGGTCAAAAAAGGTTGAACAGGACTGGAGAAAGTGGGTTGGTTTTTGTGGATTTTGCCAAATAAACACCCCCGGTGTGAGGTATTTTCAGGGTTTGGGTTTCAAAAAAAGCCCAAAACTGTCCCCGTTCTTTGGGCTTTAAAATGGTGACGAAAATGCTGCACCCTTTTCCCGCTGGTAAAAGCCATTTCTCAAATGTTTTGTGTTTGGGAATATGTGTGCTTTAAAAAGGGCCCCTAAAACCCCCATTCTCTCATGCAATTTTGGGATTGCACTCACATGTGATACAGTCAGGCACACTCCCCCACCAGAATCAAGGGAAATTTACGGGGGGCCCCCCCCCCCCCCCCCCCCCCCCCCACCCTTTTATTTAAAATTAAAAATTTTCGAAGGTGGGGGGCCCAATTTGGGGCCCCGGGAAAAAAAAACTGGTAAAACCAGTTGAGTAAACCCAAAAGCAACAAAATTACACAAAATATTCAAAAAACACAAATAAACAACAGTTACTGACCCATTTACCAATTTATGATTTTTAAAAGCATTTTCCCGCAAACAACACACGGGGAGTTTTCTTTCCCTTTGAATATATTTGCAGGGAAAATTTTTAAACTAGAAATGATGCAAATATGGGGTGGGGGAAATTCTGAATTTACAAATACTTTTCTTTGGGTTAAAAACCCCCTTCATTTTGCTGGCCCGTGTCTCTCCGTTGATTGTAATGGGGTGCCCCGCCCGGTTGTTAACAGAATTTTTTTTTCTTGGGTGGTCCCCTGTATGGTAGTTTCAAAAAGGGAAGAAACCCCTTGGAGAGGGGGTTCCCAAACAGAATTGATCTTATCCTGGGAATTGGCCCATGATAAAAAGCCCCATTTCACATCTACCCATTGGGGGCATTCCCTTTTTTTCCCTTTCCCTGAAAAGAAAATTAAAATTAAATTCCCGGAAAGAATGATTTATTTTCCCATGGAAATACTTTGAAAAAAACCCTTGGGGGGGATTCCGTACAAAAAACAAAAGGGGAAAAAGTTCCTTTTTGGGTATTGGTCCTTTTAACCCCAAAAAAATTTTTTTTTTTTTACAAAATAAAAATTTTCCCAAAAAAACCCCCCTTTTTTTATTTTTTTTTCTTTAGTAATCCAATTTTTTCTTTTTTATAGTTTTATTTTAATGTGGGGTCCCGGCAACAAGCTGCCAACTAATTTTGGCTTTTCCTCTTTTTTTTAACTTTGTTCCAAACCCCTTTGGGGACCCCTTTTAAAAGGAAAAGAGGGGTTTTTTGAACTTCCTTTAAAGGGTTTTAACAGCTTGGAAACAAACTGGTTCCTTTTCTTCCGTTAAATTTTAAAATTTTTATGGCCCAAAACCCCCTTTCCCCCTTTTTTTTGGCCAAGGGAAGGGGTTTTAGAAAAATATTAAAATTTTGGTTTTATTCTTTTAGGGCTTTAAAACCAAAGCTCCTTTTTAAGGGGGGGCTTTTTTGGGTGGCAATTCCCCTTAAGTATTTGGGGAAAGGGATTTGTTTTGGGAAGGGAATGTTTCACCCTTTGTGACCTTTTTTTTGGTCCAGGGAAACGACCCCCCCCCCTCCCCAGGGTTTTTGCCTTCCCCAATCTCGGGTTTTAACATTTTCGGGCTTGAAATTTTAATAAGGGGGTTAAAAAACCTTTAAAAAGGGTTTTTTAACTCCCTTTTGGGTTTTTCTTTGGGGAAATGGCTTTTTAAACCCCATAAATTTTTAACCACCCCCCCCCCCTGTTTTTTTAGGTTTGGTTTATTTTATCTCGGTTTTCCCTTTTTGGGGGTTGTTTTTGGGAAAAACCTTATTTAGGACCCCTTATTTCGGTATCTAAGGGGGCAAAATGTGATGGTGGGTTGTTTTAACCTTATTGTACTCCTGGGTTTTTTCCCGAAAGTTACTTGGCTGGCCCAAAGGGGTTCTTTGGGAATTTTTACCGCTTATTCGGGAACCCGGGCAGTTTTCTTTAGGACATTGGGGCCGAAGGAGGTTCCACAACCCGCAAGTTTAAACCGAGGGTTTTCCGTTCCCCGGGAATTTGGATTTTTAGTCTAGCAGGAAATTTTTCCACTTTTTTTTGGATTTCCTTTGGGTTTTAGGGATTTTTGGGAGCAAGTTGTCCTAATCAGGGTTTCCAGCCGGGAAAACTTCTCGGTTTTCCCAGGCTAATTAGAACCCTTTTGCGCCCCGGAAAAAGAGGGGGTTTTCCCTTATCCTTAATCCCCGGAAGGTTTTTTGGGTTTGACCTTTCATGGATTTATTTAGTAAAAAAAAAGTAGCCTAATCATTTTTGATGTTATATTTTCATTTCCCTTTAAAAATGGGGCCCCCAAATTTATCTAAAACCCCCTTCCCCGGTTTTTTCTTGGTTTTTCCCCGGTAAAATTTGGGGGTTACCCAAAAAGCCCCCAAACCTCGGCCAAATCGCGCCAACCGTTTTTTTGGACGGAACAAAGCAGTGAAAAAAAAATTTGGTAAACTTTACACATGGAAATGGGAAAATTGTCCTTGTTTTTGGGTTTTCTTTTTTTCCTCCCAAAAAATTTTGGGGGGGAATTTACCTTCCCAAGGCCCCTCTGGCCGGAAAAGGGACCATTCTTGCTCAAGCCCCCTTTTTTTTTGGGTTTCTTGTGGAGCCGGGAAAGTAATTTCCTTTTTTAAAATCCCACAAATGGTGCCCTTTCTTTCGCTTTTTTAGTCCAAGGACAAAACAGGGGAACAAAAATAACAAATAAAAATTTAAACTTTTTAACCCGGGGGTAGTGAATTAATTACCTTTAAAAAAGGTTTAATTTTTAAAGGAAATTTAAAATTAAGAAAAAACCGGACAAAAACAAATATTTTTAATTTTCAAATTTTGTTTTGAATTTAAAAATTTGGTGGCCCATTTAAAAAAATTTTAAATTTGTTTTGCCGAAATTTAAAAAGAAATTTCAATTTTTTCCCCCCCCAAAATTTAAAAAGACAAACCAACAAAAAAAAACCCAACGCACCCACACAAACCCCAACACCCAATTGGGGCCCCGTTTCCTAAGCCTCCGTTTTTCTCAAGTATGGTCAAAACATTACGGTTGACGAATCTATAATTTTTAGTAAATGCGCTTTCCCTTGCACAGATTTAATGAATGCATTAGTAGCGATGCGCGAATTCTGAATGTCAGGGTCAATTGTACAACTACACTCTAGCCCACTAAATTTAGACTGGAAAGCATTACGAATTTGTGCCAATCTGAACATGTCCGTGAGCACGTGTGTTGTTTGTGACACAAAAAGAGGTGACCTTTTGACGTAATCTTACTCGAGATTCTGTGATCTACCGGGGATTGAATTGTTTTTCTTCCTTTTCCCCCCTGAACTTTGAAACTGACTGATCTAAATCCCTCAAACTCATATTAAAATTGACATTAGTCTTTGGGTCTGTAACTTTTGAAGAGTTTTGGGCTTCACACAACATATTATTATGACCAACAAGGAACTAGGCCAAATGTTGGTTCAAATGCGTTCGGTCTGCACTACTTTCATCCACGGCCTGAAACCCCGCCCACTTAGGCTATCCCCGGTATCAAGCCGTCCCCGTCCTTCCCTTCTCTATTCTCCATCCTGCTTCTCTCTCTCTCTCTCTCTCTCTCTCTCTCTCTCTCTCTCTCTCTCTCTCAAAATGCAGAATCCTGCAGGGAAAAACTAATTCCACATTTCACAACAGATCGTTACTATCAATGGTTGAAAAAAAGGTGGGCGGGGAAATTATGATGGCATCTCTCTCTCTCTCTCTCTCTCTCTCTCTCTCTCTCTCTCTCTCTCTCTCTCTCTCTCTCTCTCTCTCTCTCTGTCACACGCACACACATACTTATTACACACACATGGGCGCACTCATGCGCATGCATGTGTGTATGGGTGTGTATGCGTGTGCATATGTGTGTGTGCACATGCACGTACACGCGCCAGTGTGTGTGTGTGTGTGTGTGTGTGTGTGTGTGTGTGTGTGTGTGTGTGTGTGTGTGTGTGTGTGTGTAATGTGCGCACATGTGTGTGTGTGTGTGCGCGCGCGTGTGTGCATGTGCATATGTGTGTGTGTGCACATGCACGTACACGCGCCTGTGTATGTGTGTGTGTGTGTGTGTGTGTGTGTCACTGTGTGTGTGTGTGTGTGTGTGTGTGTGTGTGTGTGTGTGATTTGAGGGCTTTTGTGAGCATGTCCCTTTGCGCACGCACCTGCGCATGTATGTGTACATATATGTTTGTATGTGTGTGCCGGTGTATGTGGGCATATACGCATGTGCATATGCGTGTATGTGCACACGTGTGTATGTATGTGCACATGCATGCATGTGCAGGTGTGCTCGCGCATGTGTGTATATGTGTGCGTGCATGTGCGTGCGCATGAATTTGTATTTATGTGTTTTGTTTTGTTTTGTTTTGTTTGATTTAGCGTCATTTCACAAAATAGTGTTTTTAGACGGATCTTGAAATCTTCCTGAATGACATAAGTATTTTATCACAAATAGGAATACCCCGTCATTTCATATCCCCCATCAACGTAATACCCTGTTTGACAGAAATAAACATCAATAAACAATACCTATAATTTAATTTTTTTTTAAATTTTCAAAACGAGCAAACTACACAGCTGTTCCTATAGGACTCCGAATAAGAGAATTAGCTGCAGTGACAAGAAGTGATTGATCATCAATAATGGCTTTGAGATCGTCATCTTTAGTATTGTTTTTGACTGCCAGACTGTTGTGTGTGTGTGTGTGTGTGTGTGTGTGTGTGTGTGTGTGTGTGTGTGTGTGTGTGTGTGTGTGTGTGTGTGTGTGTGTGTGTGTGTGTGTGTTTGTGTGTGTGTGTGTGTGTGTGCCTGCGTGCGCCTTTGATTGTGGGAAATGGATGTTCAGAAGAGGGTTTGTGGGAAATGAATGTTCAGAAGATGACTGCAACAATAACAAGAAGAATAACAATAACACACACACACACACACACACACACACACACACACACACACACACACACACACACACACACACACTAACCACCACCACCACCACCACCACCATCCCCTATACACACACGTGCACACACACACGCACGTGAGCGCGCGCGCGCGCACGCACACACACACACACACACACACACACACACACACACACACACACACACACACACACACACACACACACACACACACACACACACACACTTATGCACACCAACGTATGCAAACTCCAATTTACACACCTCCATCCTTCACCGATGAACACCCACCAGTTCACACACGTCTACAGTTACAGTATACACAGGGATCCTAACAGTTTCAAGGTCTTATCTCAGCTGACATGTGTTTGATCGTTTGTGTCTTTCTGTTATTGGAAAGGCCCGGCAGTATGCGTTTGCTCCAATCTCGAGGAGTCTTCGTAGCGTTGGCCTTGAGATTATTCCAATGTTTGTTTGGTTGGTGATTTTTCTTGCTCTTCCTTTAAGTCTGGATGTGTGGCCATTTCCTCTCTTGATGTTCAGATCTGAAAGATGATCTATGGTATGGTGGCTCTGCTCTTGTCTGTTTAGGTAATTCTTTAGATTTCTAATCACATCAGATCGGCCAAGCTGTAATCCTGTTCTTATCGTTGCCTTGCCTGCCAGTGCCTCTGCACTCTCATTTCCTTTAACTCCTGCATGTCCAGGGCAGTACATCCATGTAAGTCTCTTGAATGGAAGGTTGCACATTACTTCATGCCTAGCACGGCTTCCCATTCCATTCTGTACCCTTTGAAGTAGGTTCATGGAGTCAGTCAGTATCATGGCTTGTTGAATTTTAAATTGGCTTGTAGATGAAAGCCAGTGGGGTGCTTTGTACACACCATTGTCTTTGTGGGTTGTTCGGCCGTTCTGCTTCACTGTGTATCCCCAGCCTGACTTACCTTTGGTGACAAAACCGTCAGTATATAAAGAATAAAATCTTCTGTTCCAAGGTTTTCTACCTGCATCTGAATTTCTGCGTTGGTTTTGCCTTTTGGTCATTCTCGACAGTGTCTTCCAAGTTCTGTCCCGTTGGCACTTAGGTAGAAGTGGTCTAGATATTTTCCCCATTCCATCGTTTCTTTGAGTTCTGATACAAGCTGTATATTGTCCTGTGCCTGTTCCGTCCATGATTTTCCACGTCCTAGCCGAGTGCCTTTTGTTTCCTTGACCGCCGCACGTAGCAGCGGGTTTGTGGATTTTCAAGTGCTCTGAAATATGTCTTCACCTTTTCTAGCTTGTGTCGTGCCTGCATTGAAGGAAGGTCAAGCATGTCTTGCATAGTTACAACTGGTGTATTCCCAGTGGTTCCCAGGATCAGTCTTACTGCTTCATTTCGAATCCTTTCTAATTTAAGAAGAATATTCTTGGACAGTGTTGTAAGCCCTAATCCATAATCACTCATACTGAGTAGGCTACAAGTGCGTGATACACTCGGTAGAGATTGGGGCTGTTCAATGCCTTTAGCTGCCATTGCTTTCATGGCAGATGGGCCTTTTTTGCGTTTAAGAACAATATTCCCAACATGCTTTCTAAAGGTCAGAATTCTGTCGAAGCCTGTACTCAAACAGTGTAGGTTGTCATTTATTCAATTGGTATTCCATTGAAGGAAACTGGTGAGGGTAATTGTACTGATGTCTGTTGTTGTCTGTTGTTGTTGTTGGTGGTGGTGGTGGTGGTGATGGTGGTGGTGGTGGTTGTGGTGTGTGTGCGCGCATGCGTGCATGCATTTCTCAATCGGCTTTGAATCACGCGTAGTGTGGTCTCAAAACTTACCGGATGTGGTGTAGCGTATATGGACTAGTCCGCACGCAGTGACACCTCCTTGATAAAACTGAAACTGACACAGTGTTTGTGCTGAACACTGGGTGTAAGCATATCCGCTCAATTTATGAACTGAGCACTTCAGCTGCTCAGTATCTTCTTTTTTTTAAAATCTTATTTTGCTTTATTTTTTGTTGGGGGGGGGGGGGGGGAGTTATGTTTGTTTGCTTGTTTGTTAGTGTTGTCGTTGCAGTTGTTGTTGTTGTTGTTGTTGTTGTCGCTCATGTCAGATTCGTTGCTTATTTCATGAAATAAGCGTAACATAGCAATTATTATGCAAACCTACGATCAGTTGTTGGCTGGCGACTGACCACGACTTCGGTTTTTCTTTTTTTGTCCGTGACACAGAGAGAATGAAAGAAAATTATTAAAAAAGAAATGCATTCCATAGGTATAAGTTACAATGTCCCATTCAACTATTCATTTTGTTCTTCATTTGTTCTTCAACTCCCGCACCCTCCAACCCCTATTTTCTGCATTCAAGAGAAGACAACTCTCATCGCAGTCTCTGTAAAACAACTGAACAGACCTTACTTACTACAGCCAAGTTCTTTGGATCTGGGATGCACTTCCTTGTCAGCGGTGAACGCCTTACCCAGGGATGTCCAAAGGGTCGAAGCACGGTGCTTTTATATTTTGTGGTTTTGGTTTGATTTTTAGCATTCAGTAATATCACGTTTATACTCTTGGTTTAAGACCCGTCTGCATTCACTTCACTTTGACTTCACGGTGGGGAGTAGTCATAACTGAAGTAGCAGACAAACAGTTAACTGAGTGCTGCATGTTTTGGTTCACTGCGGATTCACTTAATTGTTTATAAACAGGTGGATTTGTTTAATGATCAGTATGATTTAAAAAAAATAAGAGATATTGTAACATACACACATTAGCGCATGCTTTTTGCGTGTTTGAGCTTTTCTTTCGTATACTACTAGCCTCATCTGTTTTTAGAATGGGATCTTGAATTGTAGGAATCACAACGCTCTTGAACTGACTTTTTCAATGGCATTGCCGACCAGACAATGTCATTCTGGATCCCTTTCATTTCCATTGAGATACCTCCATTTCCATCTGTGTGTGTTCTATGTCTGTCTGAACAATGTGTGTATAAAATTATCACACTCTGTGTGTTCTATGTCTGTCTGAACAATGTGTGTATAAAATTATCACACTCTGTGTGTTCTATGTCTGTCTGAACACTGTGTGTATAAAATTATCACACTCTGTGTGTTCTATGTCTGTATGAACACTGTGTGTATAAAATTATCACACTCTGTGTGTTCTATGTCTGTCTGAACACTGTGTGTATAAAATTATCACAGTTGGCTGCTGCATTGCTGTGGCCCTAGGCAGCTGGGTCGCTGTTTTGTTTCCTTTGTTTTAATTTTTTTTATGAACGTCGACTTGCAGGAGCACGTTATGCAGACAATGATAAGAGATGGGGAGTTTGATGGGAATAAAAGAGATGGGGAGTTTGATGAGAATAAAAGCGATGGGGAGTGTGATGGGAATAAAAGAGATGGGGAGTTTGATGGGAATAAAAGAGATGGGGAGTTTGATGAGAATAAAAGAGATGGGGAGTTGATGGAATAAAAGAGATGGGAGTTTGATGGAATAAAAGAATAAAAGTGTGTGTGAATTGCCGAGGTTCGTAAACTAACCAAAGCCGAAGAAGTCCTGCAAAACAGTTAGTCTGACGTTTCGGGTCATGGACCCCATTATTTTGGAATTAGTCAAGCTTAGGGTTGGGAAAAGGGTCTACACGTCAGATGAATTGTGTCAAGATCTTACGTCCAGACTAGGCTTAAGCCTGGCATGTACCCAGGGAACGGCCGAAGACTCGGAATGTCGGACGAACAGTTTTTTGGATCTTCATTCCAGACTGCATTTCAACATTATTTTTAGTCAGGGTGGCCACATCTCAGGTGATCTTTTCCACTGTCGTCACAGGCGTGGTGAATGCGGAGAGGAAGGGAGGGCGAGCTGAATATTCGTCTTTCGTGAAGACAAACACACACGTACTTTCGTACGCGCGCACACACACGCACGCACGCACGCGCGCGTGCACACACACACACACACACACACACACACACACACACACACACACACACACACACACACACACACACACACATACACACACACACACACACACACATGCGTGGATGGGCGTGCTTCCGCACACACACAGACACACAGACACACACACACACACACACACACACACACACACACACACACACACCACACACACACACACACACACACACACACACAGCGAACGCGCGCGCGCGTGCGCACACACACACACACACACACACACGCACACACACACACACACACACACACACACACACACACACACACACACACACACACACACACACACACATGAGGTACCGTTGTCTTGCGAGACATATTATACAGATTAATGTTTGTTTGTATGCGTATTTGCTTCGGAAAGGAGGAGAAGGGAAGGAGGGAGTTATAGCCTTCAAATGAACTGTTCTTGGCGACGAAACGCACTGAACCAACTGTTCACAAGCTACACAGACAGAGAAACACACACAGACAAAACAAGTACTCCGTGACTGGCTCGGCTGGTGTTGCCAGGTCCCACGGTGTCAGTGTGGTTCAGTTCCATTCAGGCTTAACGTAGGTAGTCCACACCCATTGAATTAAGGGGATGCAGCAGACGGGATGATTATAGTATGAGAGGGAGGGTGGGGCAGTGTCTTGAGGGTCTGTCTTGCAGTACACTTGATACCACCAGAACACTGATGTGAACACCGAGCCAAAGGTAGTGACAAAAACAAACAAACAAACAAACAAACAACACCTGTTGCCGCCACACCAGTTATCAGTCCTCCGGTCCAAACCCTAAACATAACAGCCCACACTGAGTATTGAACACACACACACACACAAAACTGGAGAAGATGCTACAACCAACTGGTCGGCCATATGTGGGCCATTCTGCAATAAGAGACGAATGACAGGGGTCTCTTCTTCTTTGTGGACGCCTTGGTCTACACGGTCAGTCCGGCCCTTAAGATGAATAGTGCCGTTTTCTTCAGCTCTTGTAGACTGCCGTAGAGCTTCGTCATTGGAGCTGTCTCCGTTGGCCACACCTCTCTCCTTGTCTGTTCCTGTAAAAGACATTTTTTGGAGCACATGCTCCGCTGACTGTTTGTTCTTCCTGGTCGCAAAGAGAGACTGGAGAAGGCACCACATTGAGTTCTCGGTACAAGTGACTCTTAAGTCTGTTGTGCCTAGTGCGGAGCCTCACCAGGACACTTTGTTGCTCTCTGGGGCCTTAGACTCCTGGGACTGGCCACCTATGACAATCTCCAGTTGGCAGACTCATGTGGCCCCACGAAGCATCCAGAAGATGGACATGACACAACATCAACGGCAAACATCCCGACCAGATGGACGACATCTTGGTGAAGAAACATTTCCATTTCAGTGTGGAACATCTCATGGATCAGAAACGTTCCAGGAGCAGCATTGGAAGCGATCATAAATAATGATGACCGTACATCTCCGCTTAGAAAGAAAACAAAAACATCAACAAAATACACGGGATTCAGGTTTGATCTTGATGAAGTGAAAGATCCTGAGGAGATCATAGCATTCCTGGTACCATTAGGGGGGAGATCCGCACCACTTGACTGTCCTTGGTGACGACGATGCAGATGCAGAAACACTGACTCCTACATTCAACACAGTGATGATAGAAACTGCGAATGAGGTTCCTTGCAGGTATCGTCGAATACAAGAAAGGAATATGCCACTGCAGCGATGCATGACCTATGTGACTAAAGGAGAGAGCTGAAGAGCGAAAACAAAGTGGCGAAAAGCATAGAGAAGCAGAATGCAGCCAACAGTGAAAGGCAGAGGAAGAAGAAGAAAATAAAGGAAATGTGCTGCTGTAGAAAGAAGTTCACAAGAAATCGACGATGAGAAAAAAAAGAAAAAAAAAAGAAGAAGAAAAAAAGAAGAGAGTAAAGACAGACATGGAAGTCTGGATAAGTAAGCAGTTCACAAACACAAAAGACAGCCTGAGTATTAAACAACAACAACAACAACAACAACAACAACAACAACAACAACAACAACAACAACCAAAAACCCAAACCCCAGCACCAAAAGAGCATACCAGACAGTGAAACAACTGACGACCAGTATACAAGGGACGAGTCACTGCCATTCCTGATATGTCGAGGTTATGCCTCAGAGAAGACAAAGATATCCTTGAGAGCTGCACCGAGCGCTGCTCAGAACTGTGTTATTAAAAAAAAAACTAATGGAGATCAAAATTTAAATGTAATTAATAGCGAACCGCCAAGAAAACGTAGACAAACGAATCACAAGACAAAACACCACTCGTTTTGACCTCTTAGGTCTTCTTCAAGCAAGATACAAAACACTCAGGACAACAATAATGAACGCGCCCATCTTGCGCTGAAGATAAGTGATTGCTCGTTCATTTTCGTTGTCCTGAGTGTTTTGTATCTCGCCTGAAAGAGACCTAAGAGGTCGAAACGCGTCGTGTTTTGTCTTGTGATTCGTTTGTCTACGCTTTCTTGGCGGTTCGCTATTAATGACATATAAAATTTGTTTAGATTTCCGCCTGCACTCGCCTCACTTTGCCACTAGATGTAATGGAGATCAACCGTGCTCAAGTCAAACATGATGATGGCCACCCAGTCCTTAGAGAAGAAGTAGAGGCAGCAGTAAATTTCGCTCCACAAGCGTGCGTCCGAGCTGAAAGGAGCACCAACTATAACATTCAACCTCCGAATCGTTTCTGAGAAACACCTATGACGTCCGCAACAGTTATACCACGTGTCCTCAATTGAGAAAGCATTCAAGATAGCATTTGACAGCGTCTGGCATGTGATGTTATGGACAGTTAGGGATGTACAGCATCGGTAGGAATCTGTCAGGATCATGTCATAGGGCAACTGTATGTCAGAGCTACCAGCGCATCCCTCTACAATGGCTGCCTACGCGAATGGTTCCGCACCATTGTTGGCGACAGACAGGGCTACCTACTCTCTTCCATCCTCTTCAACACATTTTTTTTTTTTTTTGGGTGAAAGAATTGTGATTGATGCGCTTTAAAACCATCTTGGAACAGTGACTATTGGAAATGGTGGGATCACATACCTTGGGCATTCGGCTTTCACACGCACGCACGCACGCACACACGCACGCACGCACGCACGCACGCACACACACACACACACACACACACACACACACACACACACACACACACACACACACACACACACACGCGCGCGCGCGCGCGCGCGCGCGCATGAACGCACGCACGCACGCATATTTCCGCACGCACGCACGCACGCACGCACGCACGCGCACACACACGCACGCACGCACGCGCGCGCGCGCGCGCGCCCACCCACCCACACATCCACACACACACACACACACACACACACACACACACACACACACACACACACACACACACACACACACCATCTTGCAGGTGGGATGACAACGTGCAGAAATCGACAGGCCTGACCTTTGGCGACTCCCCCAAGAGAGGCAGAGGACAGGCGAGGCTGGAAGAGGACTGTCAGATCAAGTGAGTGTCCCAATGTCCCAAGGGTTAAGGGGCTGAGGATGATGAGAAGTGGTTGATGGACAAATCATTCTCTAACACATACGGGCCTACGCATGTACGCACATATGCACAGAGAGCTGTTTTTCTTTTTTCTGGTTACTTTTCCCTTCTTTCTTTTTCTTTCTTTCTTTCTTTCTTTCCTTTTTTTTTTTTGAACTGCCAGTGCGAAGGACGTGAGAGGGTATATAAAACCCTAGCCGTTCGAAGATATAAGCATGACGTGTATCATTAACATACCTGAATGCTAACATAGCCACTTTGTACCCAATACACGCGTCAGTGGGAAGTTGATGCAATTGTTAGAGGAGAGATTAATGAGGTCACGTTTCTGTCTTTCTTCCTTTTTTTTTTTTTTCTTCTTCAAGCCTAGCAACATAGTTTGGGACTTTTTTCAGACGCGTAACAGTTGAGGCAGGAAGATCAGGCTAACGGGAACAAACTGCGTCAAAACTGTCCGAAAGACGTCAATGCGCCATTCCCTCCCTTTCGCTTCATAGGCATATGACCCCATCTCACGTGTACATAAGGTGCCTGTTCAGTGTCGAAGTTTTCTCTACATTGAATAAAAAAAATATATATAAAAACAATCAGCGCCTGCTTATTTTCTATGTGCATTGGGACATAGCATAATACTATTCACAGAAAAATGTTATTAAAAAAAATCAATGAAAAGAAGGGAGGGGTGGGGGTGGGGGTGAGGAATCCTTCCCATTCTCTCTGGTACAAACGCATGTCTGTCGTTGCAAGGGTAAGGGATGAATAGGATTATGTACAAAGGCGCACCAACCTGGGGCAGCAAATGACATCAACACGAAGCAACAGTCAATACTGAAGTTCTAGCTACTGAAAATACAATAATATACACACACAAACCAACCAACCAACCCAAAGAACAACGGTTGATTCACACACACACACACACACACACACAACACACACACACACACCACACACACACACACACACACACACACACACTGACACAGACACACAGACACACACACACACACACACACACACACACACACACACACACACACACACACACACACACACACACACACACACGCGCGCACGCGCTCGCACACACACTCACACACTCACACATACACACACACACACACACACACACACACACACACACACACACACACACACACACACACACACACACACACACACACACACACACACACACACACACACACACACATTCTGGTTTTTTTGTTGTTTACCCACGAAACGTTTTCTATTCCGTTCTACCCTGTTCACATCTATTCTGCATTTTAACCTTCTGCTCTACTGTTTCAAAATTCAGCCATTTCCGACTCACTCGCACTTAGTATTTTGTTCTTTTGTAACATCTCTGTTTAGTTTATCCCTGCATGTCTCCTATTTTGGATAGATTAGTCATTCAGCTTGCAGGCATTCCCTCTTGGTTCCTTAATGTGCAGGTTTTTATCAATCATTGTCTTCAGGTTGATTTCTGCCTCAAATCTTGCTTGTCCCCATTTTCGTTATTCTGCTATCCACCAGTGCTTACTCAATTTTATGTGTCTACTGGTGCTCAAAATACATCTCCGTTTGTAAATAGGTTTTCTCATATAATGAAGACTTTGCATCCTTGCCTTAACATTCGAAGAATGGTCAGACGAACTGGTGCATCAGTTCTTATTCATATTTGTATCGCTTCCATTCGTTCACGTTTTCACCCTCGCATTTCCCACAGTTCATGTACCCATCCATTTATTTTTCCTACTAATATTCCATACCTGTCCATCCCGATTTTCTGTTAAAACGGGAGGAAAAATCCCTCACTCCAATCCCTTTGTCCATGTCCATTCCCTCACTACTGGCCTTGTTTTTATTTCTACTATCGTCCCTAGCACACCCTTTTATCCCTTCATTCTGACCGACCCTAAAGCCATTCGTTCCATCGTTCTTTGAATCTATTACAGGTGCCACACCTTTGCCTAACTATGAGTGGGTGGGAATCAGTAGGTGGATGGGCGCACCACTTACTATTCCCAGCACCGTGTAATGTATTGATATCCCCCCTGAAGCCAATTTGATGCAACCACTTTTTACATTCCAAGGCAAAGATGTTCCTGAAATATGTAGTCATTCCGCCTTGCAGTGCATTTACATGTTTGACCTAATGTTGCCAACGTTTCGGCCTCCATTCCTGACTGCAGCAGCAAGTGATGCCAAATGCTTGCATGCACAAATTTCATACTTTCATTCAAAAACAAAGATATAAAGTAGCGGTTGGCTTCAGAGGTCGCTTGGACTCTAAACACAAACTGAACGTAGTTCCCCATTCCTCTTGCAGTCTGTGTTCAGAGGTCGCTTGGACTCTAAACACAAACTGAACGTAGTTCCCCATTCCTCTTGCAGTCTTGTTGCCTCGTTTCCCCCCAAAAAAATTTAACTCTTCTCTACCCAGATGCTATGTTTAAACCCGTTCTCTTGTGTTTTCCTCTTTACTGTCATTTTCTCCTGAGAACTACTCAACTTTCCCATTCCTTCTCTTCAATCACTCTTGGGTACATCCTTACCGACCTTAGATCATATATTTGTATTTTCAATCCAAACGAGTCCCACTGTTCTTCCACATGTGCCCCCTCCCTTACCACCGCCACTCCTTATCCCCAACCCCGTCTGACCTAGACCTTCCAAACTCTCGATATCCGCTCTTCACCTCTTTGAAATGTTACTGATCGTTCCCACAGCTGTTCAACACATCTGTATATATATGCCTTTATAATCCTGGTATGTCACTTTATTTTTTTTTTTACATTCTGTTTGTTACAGTTGAGTTTTTTTTTTCTCGCGCAAGAACTGTTCTGTTCCACTGTAGTCCCATCTTCTCTGCATTTGACCGACTCTTCTCTTTTCAGAATCTAGCTATTTCTGATTCATACTTTTCTATTTAGATTTTTTGTAGCATACTGATTTTTTTTTTCTTCTTACCCCTACATGTCTACTATTTTAGATCGGTTAGTCATAATCTAGCTTGCAGGCGTTCCCTCTTGGTTTCTGACTATGCATATTTCTGTTCATCGTGTTCAGGTTTATCTCTCAAATCTTGCTTCTCCCCATTCCCTTCATTCTGCCTGCCACCAGTGCTTATGCCTTCAGGAAACGATCCACTTGTGTGTTTTTTACTTCTATTCTAAATACATCTCTGATTTAGATAGATAAGATAAGATAAGATAAGAAACACTTTATTATCTCATCATGAGAAATTTGGTCCAGGTGCATTTCACACAAAAAACACAGCACTAGAAACCGACCAAACACAAAAACAATATTTAAAAAAAAAAAAAAAAATCACAGAACACAATCATTTCATAAACTCATTGCACATTATATTATACATAATATCATTTATATTGCACATTCATACATAATCACATCATTTACATTGTATATTATCAAGAGTAAAAAAATATCACAGTAAAAATGCTTATAAATGTAAATTTAACGATTAAATCAAACAAATTTGTGTATAAATGATATTATATGACACATTTACAGCCCCACAAGTACACCCATGCACATACACAAGTTTGCACAAACATCCCCACACTCACAGACAGGTATCCATCCATCCCTGCTCACCACACACACGTGCATGCCCTCGCGCGCGCACACATGCATACACAAACATACACTCACATGTGCACACGCATGCGCACACAAACATGCACATGCGCACTCTCACCTAATACAAATTCAGAATTCATAGGTTAAAAAAACAAGTTTTGCTTGATAAAGGTTACTGATTTAAAAGATGGATTGACTGGGGAATAAAAGTTTTTTGAGCTCTTGTTTTCACTCTCAAGGTTCTGTACCGGCGTCCTGATGGTAACAGTTCATAATGCTTAGCCAGGACATGGCTATCATCACTGGCTATCTGTCTGGCTTTGTTCAGCACTCTCCTGTCGTACAACGCTTTCAAACTGGTTTGTCTTGCACCCACAACTTTACTACACACACTCACAACATCATTCAGCACATTCTTACATCGCAAACTCAAACTCCCATATCAGCACATAAAAGAAATGGTAAGAACAGATTCAACACAGCATCGATAATAGGTTTGTAGAATCTCAGGAGCAACACCAATATTTCTCAGTTTTTGCAAGCAGAATATTCTAGATTGACATTTCTGTGTACAGATTCAACATTTTTGTCAAAAGTAAGCTTTTATCTATAACTGTACCTAAATATCGGTATTCATCAACTCTTTCAAACAGTTTCTCCATCAATAGTAAGTTTGGAACTGGTGGTGGATCTTTACGGAAATCGATAAGCAGTTCTTTTGTTTTGTAACATTGAGGTCCAGATAATTATCCTTGCACCAAGAACAGAACTTTTCCACCTCTCTAAAATAATCCGTATCACAATTTGACAAATCTTCAAGAGCAGAATCGTCAGAGTACTTGATGACCGGAGTTTTCTCTGTACCTCTGCAATCGTTGGTGTATAAAGTAAAAAGTACAGGGACAGCACTGTACCCTGAGGAGCACCAGTACAAGTAGTTTGTTCAGATGAGATTGCAGATTGGAAACGAACTGACTGTGTTCTATTAAGTAAGAAGCTCATGATCCAGAGAATGAGTTCGGGTCTACCTGTAAAGTTAACAGTTTCAAGGCCAAGAGATGAGGTTGTATTGTGTTAAAAGCGGAGGAGAAGTCAATGAAGAGAACACGAACAAAAGATTTGGAGTTATTCAAATGAAAGAAAGCATTGTGAAGGAGTGTAAGAATGGCATCATCGGTGCTTCTATGGGGTTTATAGGCAAACTGGAGGGGGTCAAGTTGTTGATTTGTAAAGTAAGGAGATGATGAAGAACAATTTTTTCAAAGCATTTCATTACTATTGAAGTCAGTGCAACAGGAAGGTAATCATTTAATGTGGTAGGATTCTTTTTCTTTGGGATGGGGGAGATAGTCGAATTTTTCCAGATGCGAGGAACAGTGTGTTCTTTCACTGACCAATAAAATTTTTACTAAAAACATCACAGAGCTGGGAGGCACATGTCTTTAACAGTCTTCCACAAATATTGTCTGGACCCACTGCCTTCCTAATATTTAGCTTAAGAAATAGAGTCTCAACAGTTTTGCATCGATCACAAAGTCTTGTTCATAGTTCAGTTCTTTCGTCCTTTCCTGTAACTGTGACATAACCCTGTTCAATTGCCCTCCCAGATCATCCCTTTCAAAGCGGCAGTAAAAAATTGTTTAATCATTGGAAAAGTCTTTCTGTTCAACCTTGTCATCTGGGTAGCAATTGTTTTATTTTTTGCCTGACCTGTAAGAGTTCTTAAACCATTCCATGCGTCTGCTATTTTTTCCTGTCTGAAATTTCTGTTCTACTTATTTTTAAACTCTGTTTGTCCCTTCCGTAATTCTCCTCTAAGCTTTGCTTGAACCAATTTCCTCCCTTTTTTGTCTTTAGATTGAAAAGCACCTTTTTCTCATTTAGAAGAGTTTTGAGAGACTTTGAGATCCATGGTTTGTTGTTTGGGGAAAACTTTAATCATCTTAGTGGGAATTACCATATCTTCACAAAAACAAATATAAGAGGTGACAACATCCGCTACTTCATCAACATTTTCACAGGAATCAATAAACACATCCCAATCAGTGCAGTCAAAACATCCTCTCAGCTCATCTGTACTCGCAGTCGTCCACACTTTCACACACTTTCTCACAACTGGTTCAGTCTTTATTTTTGGTCTATAAGCTGGATAAGCTGCACAGTGTTATGATCGGACGCACCTATAGGTGGTAGAGAAATGGATTTATATGCCTTGGGAATGTTGCCATAGGATAGATCGATTGTCTTGTCCAAACGTGTACTGCAGGTAACATACTGTTTTTAAAAAAGGGGAGTGTTTTTCGCAAATTGCACTGGTTAAGTCGCCAACAACAAAACAAGAGCATCAGCAGCGATGAGTTGGAGATCACGGATGACTGCGGCGATCCTTTCCCTGCACGTGCAGCAGACGCCTGATCAAACACGGGGGCGTACACCACTGTCAGGAAAATTCGACCGAACTCACGTGGCAGGTAGCGAGGTCGCAGAGAAACTGTTATGAGTTCAAATTCTTCTGTGCTCAGTCCTTTGTTTGTAAATAGGTCTTCTCTTGAAACGAAGACTTGCATCCTTGCCTTAACATTCGAAGAGGAATTGGTGCACAATTTCTTTCTTTCTTTCTTTAACGCTTTCAGATTTTTACTTTTCCGTTCCCATAGCGTTACTATATCCATCCATTCATTTTTCCTTCCGACCAATATTCCACTAGTTCCATCTTGCTTATTCATAAAAAGGGGGAAAGGGGGGGGGGGGGGCCACGTTCCAACCCTTTGTCTATGTCCATACTCTTATTGGCCTGGTTCTTTCAATTTTCTCTAACACGCCCCTTTGATCCATACATTCTGACCGACCCTAAAGCCACTCGTTGCATCTTCCATGTTTGAATCATTGTGGTGCCACACGTTTGCCTAGCTATGAGTGGGTGGGAATGAGTAAGTGGATGGGCGCACCACTTGCCATTCCCAGCACCATATGATATTGATATCCCCCCAAACACCAATCTGATGCAATTTTTCCATCCCTTGACTAAAGATGTTCCTGAAATCTGAGTCCATTCCACCTCTCGGTGCATTTATATGTTTGACCTAAAGATGGCACCGTTTCAGCCCCCATGCCATGCAAAGGTAGGAATGAGGAGGTTGACTGGCGCATCACTTCTCATTCCTGGCTGCACAAATGACAAATACTTAACATGAGCAAATTTTCACACTTCCATTCAACGACCACGATTTTCAGTAGAGTTGGGCTTATGTGGTCGGTTAGTTCCTTTTCCCCTTACAGTTTTACCCTTTGTCTCCTTTATTTCCTTACATTTGATAAACCCATCTCCACCGAGATTTGTTTAAAACGCCCATTCATATGTTTTCTTCCTCTTACCATTCCATTTTCCCCAGTAAACGTACTTAACTTTCTCATTCATACTCGCTTAACCACGCTTCCGTTCATCCTTACTGATGTCAGACCATATGTTTGTTTTTAAGTCGATCGATGCCCGCTGTGATTCCTCATCTACTCCTCGCTTGCTGCCGTCGCACTCCCCCCCCCCCCCCCTTTCCCCTCCACCCAAACCAAACCTTCCAAGCTCAATATGCAGTCTTCACGTCTTTCCAGTTTTACTGATCCATTTCCACAGCAGTTCAACCCATCCGATTATGTAGTGATAATCCCGATACTTCGCATTTCATTCTGTTTATTTTTTGTTTACTTAAAGAATTATTTCCATTCCGTTTTCTTTTAACTTGAGAAATATATCTTCTTAACTTAAGAAATATATTCTATTTCGTTCTACGTATTCGCATCTTTTTCGTGATCTGACCTTCCACTCTTCTTCCAGAATCCAGCCACTTCCAACGCATACTTTTCTGTTAAGATTTTAGATATTTTCTTTTTTCATCTCTGCATGTCTCGTATTTAGGATCGGTCAGTCGTAATTAAGCTTGCAGGCATTCCCTCTTGCTGCTTTAATATGCATATTTCAATTCGTCATTGTCTGGTCGATTGTCTGGAAACGATCGTCTTGTATGTTTTCCCATGTATTCTAAATCCATTTCCATTTGTAAACAGATTCTCCTTGCCTTGCCATTCAAAGAGAGGACAAAGGAACTGGTGCATCACGGCTTGTTTTCTTTTTCAGTTTTCACCCTTTCATTTCCCACAATTCAGTTCACATACTATCCATTTACGTTTCCTACTGACCAATATCCCAAGCAGACCAACCTGGTTTTAGGATGAAAAAAAGGGTGCATGTCGGTGTGCATGGAATCCTTGTTCCAATCCCCTTTTCCATGCCCATTCTCTCACTATTGGTCTGGGTTTTTTTAAAACCATTATCATCTAGCACAAAGGAACTCGTGCACCACTTTTTCATCTGTCTCATTCTTTCAAAATTTCAGCCCTCCATTTCCTTCAGTTCCATTTGCGTCCTTTCGAATTTCCCACTGACCAATATTCTATACAGCCCATCTTGATTTTCCTTTAAACAAAAAGGGGAGAAGGGAGAGTCCTCGTTCCAATCCGTTCATGTCCATTCTCTTATTGGCCTGGTTCTTGTTTCAGTCATCTCTAGCACACCCTTTCATCCCTACATTCTGACCGACCCTAAAGCCACCCGTTCCGTCTTCCACGTCTTTTGAATCCATTGCCGATGCTACACGTTTGCCTAACAATAAGTGGGTGGGAATGAGTAGGTAGACGGGCGCACCACTTACCATTCCCAGCACCATGTAATGCCGGTAACCCCCCCCCCCCCCCCCCACACACACACACCAATCTGAGGCAGTCACTTTTTTCCATCCCATGACAAAGATTTCCCTGTAATCTGTATTCATCTCGCACCTCGGTGCATTTACTTGACTTAATGATGCCACTGTTTCAGCTCCCATGCGATGCGCAATAAGGGAGTGAAGTTTATTAGCACATCGCGTCGTATTCCTGGCTTCACGCCATTTCAGATACTTGAATGTGCAAATTTCATACTTTCATTCAACAGCCACGATTTTAAATGGAGTTTGGCTTCTGAAGTCGGTTGAAAAACGCAAAGTGAACTTTGTTCCCTTTTCCCCATGCAGTCTTCTTTCATGTCTCCAGTTGAATTCCTTAAATTTGAACTCGTCTCCATCCAGATGTTTCTTTAAACGCTCTTATGTTTTTCTCGGCACCGTTCCATTTTCCCAATAAACCTACTATTCTCGTTCATTATCTCCCAGTCACACTTCTGTATATCCTTAACGACTGTAGACCGTAAGCTTCTGTTTCTAAGCCAACCGAGTGCCAGTGTGCTTCCCCATCTACCCCTTCCCTTATCGCCATCGCACCTCATGCCCTCTTCTCCGGTTCCCCGACCCAGACCTTCCAAACTCTCAGTATCCACTCTTCACCTCGTTCTGATTTTACTGAGCGTTCCCATGGCTGTTCAACCCATCTGAATATGCTTTGATAATCCTGATACTTCACTTTGTAATTTATTCTGTTTATATTTTGTTCAGAAATATACTTAAGAAATACCTGTTTTTCTTTTATTCTCCAAGTAAGTTTTGATTCCGAGTCCTTAACTACTTTTCTAATGTTGAATCCAGAAACCTACATTATGTTTTTTCTTTTGTTTTGTTTTTAAATTTAGAAATATATTCTGTTCTGCCGTATTCCCATCTTGTCTGCATTCTTACCTTTCACTTTCCACCGTTCAGAGTCCAGCTACTTCCAACTCGTACTTTCCTATTTAGAGTTTTAGTACCACGGATTTTTTTTTTTTGAGCGCACATTCATACTCTATTGTTCGTGTGTACGTTTGTCAACAGCAAGAAATGTGTGCAAATGTACAACGGAACCGATCGCAGGTATACAGGCCTACATCGGTATCCACGCCATACAGTTCAGTCCTCTGCATTCCTCTTCCACGCCCAAGCTATCGGGGTACCGCACTACTTCTACTACTACTACTGTGAGCCGACCCCCAAACTCCCTTCAAATATTCGTAAAGATATCGCCAGCCCTCTCGGTCTCTGTTTCTGTCGGTCAAGCTATCACCAGTCACCCCTCTCCCCCAAGATTGTCTTTTCTTGTTGTTTATCCCTGCATGTCTCCTATTTTGGATTGATTAGTCATTCAAGGTGCAGGCATTCCTTGTTGATTCCTTAATATGCATCGAACAGAATGGAAAGTAAAGCTTATTGAATTCATGAGAGAAAACGGAAAAGCGAATTGCGATAAAATTACATTTTTCCAAATTTCGCAGACGTGACATCAAAATGCTCGAAACGATGCTCCAACACTTTCGAAATGGCAGCCAACTTCTTCCACTGAAATGGCAGCCAACTTCTTCCACTGAAATGGCAGCCAACTTCTTCCACTGAAATGGCAGCCAACTTCTTCCACTGAAATGGCAGCCAACTTCTTCCATTGAAATGGCAGCCAACTTCTTACACTGAAATGGCAGCCAACTTCTTACACTGAAATGGCAGCCAACTTCTTCCACTGGGGGAAGGGAGGGGTTGGTCTTGGTGTGGTGTTCTCTTCAAATCTTTCATATACAAGACGGAGGTTGGAATTAAATGGATGGGCGCACCATTTAATTTCAACTGCAGATAGTATCCCTCCACTCCTCACACGCATCTGCTGTCGTCCGTTTTTCTCTTTTCTTAAACTTTGGTGTTTTTTTCTCCTTAAATTTGCTTTCATTCATCTTTTCAACGCGTATGATACCTTTTGATACGGTCACCGTTGTACTACTACCCGTGTAATATGTTGTGAATGCGGAGGAGGTTGGGAGCACCACTTCAGGTGGGTTGTAAAAATGTAAATGAACAGTACTTTTTCATTTCTCCGCATCCAACCTTTCCCACCCAACCCTTTAACATTTTACTTCCTGCTTATGAGAGTACCAGACACTTCGCATACTTTATCTTGCTCCTCTTTTCTCCTCCTATTATGTTTCCTTCCCTACCTAGTTAACTTTAGATTGCATTGCCTCTCACTCGCTTTGTACATTCTCACCTATCCCCATGCTTTTGCCTCCTTTTAAATCCATCGAGTCCATTGCATTGCTTGCTTTCTTCCTTTTAAACCATTTCCGCCTTCCTTTTTTAACACCTGCAAATGTCATTTTTCTCTTTTCTGGTTCCTAAACCTTGTGCCTTCTGTTAAATAAGATTCCCTTACCGACTCCCACATTTTACGACTTTGTGGTCGTTTACCAGCTGCCCTTTAAGATTCTCCAAAAATCGGAGAGCTCAGCACGTTCAGACTCTGAAGATCTACTCTTCTTCAGTCCGTTCTGATTTCACCAATGATTCTCGCATCTATCCCTCTCAACACAAATGCTGGTCAGAAGCATTAACATGCCAAGTTCCCTTCCAATTTGTCAGCTAATTTCCAGATGTTTTTCGTAGCTGCCTCTCCTCGTAAACTATTTTCTTTCTTCTGTACATTCCAATCGACCTTTGAAGTACCCATTTTCTTTCTTCTGTACTTTCCAATCGACCTTCGAAGTACCCATTTTCTTCTGTACATTCCAGTCGACCTTTGAAGTACCCATTTTCTTTCTTCAGTACACATTCCAATCGACCTTTGAAGTACCCATTTTTGTACCCTTTGAATGCACCCATTCCGAAATCACATTTCCCACAATTGCGCTGTTCACCAAGTTCTCTTACACTTCGATTTTTTGTGCTATTTCTCCTTTCTAAACTCGTGAATCGTTTCTGTATCGCGATCTCTCGTTTTAAAATCTTTCACTACGTTCACTTGCTTAATTTCAAACGTTATTCTCACCTTTACGCTACTCTTTGACTTTCTGTCCCTCCCACATGCGCGCAGGAATGAAAAGTGCACCATATGCTGGTTCCGTTCTCGCTTGAGACCGATACCTGCTTCAGACGATTCTGTCGCCGTCCCTTTTATCATCAACTGGACAAGAACAGATTTGCCTTCATTTCCATTCCAAAGCATTCACATATGCCTCTAAACTGATGCTGACGGGAATGAGTATGGGTGTATCAGTTCCAGTTTTCGGGTGTAGGCAGTGTTCGATACCCACGTTCAGCGTTTCCACCCGTAGACCACGACTTAACAGAGTTGGTGTCCGTGGTCGTTTGAATTGTAAATTATATCAATGGAAATGAACTTCCTGTTTCCCAGCCACAACGTTTCGACCGAGTTTCTTTAGGATGTCTGTCTGAAACTGTTGTCCGCTGTTTGGTATTTCTTTAGGATGTCTGTCTGAAACTGTTGTCCGCTGTTTGGTGGTTGTTTTTTTTTTGCTCGTTTTTTCCTTTGTGGACCATTGTCTTTGTTCTGAAAACTTTTCTTCCTAAAGCAATGGTTTGTGACATGCCAGCATCGATTTTGCCAGTAAAGGTTATGTATTTTTATGACATAATTTTGTTTCACCTGACGGTGAGAAATGGCATGAATGCCAGTTGCTAGTAGTACAGCCTAGTGTCATACAACTTAAATAAGACGCCAGTGGGTAGCCTCTTTCGTTATTTGTCTTATGTTTGAAGATGTAACCTTTTTGTGGTCAGGTGATCTTATTCTGTGGGTTGATTTCTGTATGAATTTGAAAGCCCTGAAAAGGCTTCGTGAAGTTTGGCGTATTAATAAGTTGAAAATGAAAATTTCCGTTTCACTTCCCGACTGTTGTCGCATTGCAGTTGAAGCCCTTCCCGTCCCAGTTTTGTTTTAATATTTTCCTTGCACAGTTTCACTGGCTTCACATTTCATTCCCTTCCACTCGCTCATCAATGCATCATTGGCTAGCCTTAAATCACGCGTTTCCATTTCTTTTAGAACGACCCACTTCCTTTCTCCTGCTTGCACATTTTCACGATCTTTTTTTTTCTTCGGATCCGATTACCCACTTAATTTTCATACAATACAGTTGCTCGTCTTTCACATCATTTTTTTTTTCTGTTAAGAATTTCAAAGATTCCGCTTTCCGTTATTTCATTACGATCTTGCCTTTCTTACTGTTCTTTCCCAGACCAAGACCCATATGCTGAAAATTTGTATAGCGATACTTTATTAGTCTCTTTGTCTTTCATTGCTTCCGATCTCAGGCGGTATTTTGATTACTTTGCTACTGCTTATCTGTCAGTTCACAATTATTTGCAGCCAAGTATTGTGATAAAGATTGCGAATAATGTGAATGGGCTGATAATACATCTTCAAAAGGGGTTACATCTTCAAAACTATGACGCGCAAAACACACACACACACACACACACACACAACACACACACCCCACACACACACACACACATACACACACACACACACACACACACACACACACACACACACACAAAACACACACACACACACACACACACGCGCGCGACGCGCACACGCGCTCTGACTGAAACCAATTTATTGTCAGATTACCGTGGTTGTACTGACTTGTCACGGTCAAAAATAAACACAACCAAAGTGTGGTCCGCGCCAGCCAATTTGTTCGGACATAAGCTTCAACTCAAACATTCTAGGCGCCAGGTAGACGGGCCCATATGTCGGTCCAGCCAATTAAGCTTAGCGGAGAGGCTTCACGGAGACGGTACGGTCCAGCCAGGCGAACAAAGGGCCGTTTGACCGACCCTTTGATGTCTGCCCGGACAGATCTCATGTGCCTGGGCCAGACTCATCAGCCAATTTGTAGGACTAGCGCCCACAAGTTAAGTCGGACTCGCCAGTTGAAGTAGGAGGGGGGAAGGTAGTGTGTTGTTGGGGGGTGAAATCAAGCTAATCAATTAAATGACCAATTGACCACCACAGAGAGTAAGGGCGTGTGGCGTAAACTGTCATGAATTTGAATAGCCAATGGAATTAGAGGGAGATAACTTCGGGTACGAGGCGGTAAAAATACTGACCAATGGTACTCGCCCTTGGACACATAGGTAGGGAATAAATAATGTGTGAGTGAGAGAGAGGAGGGAGAACGAAGAGAGAAGGAGAGAGATGGAGAGGTTCTGGTGTAATCTCTGAGGAGAGAGAAGCAGAGAGATGAAGGGAGGAGAGAAGAGAACCAAGTTGAGAGATTAGCACGTAGATAGTCTGCAGAGGAAGGACTAAGGAGAGATGTGGAGAGAGAGAGTTGCTAACTAATGAAAGGAAAAGAAAGAAAAGAAAAAGAAAAGAAAAGCAACCATGTCCATTTGATAGAGCGACTAGAAGAGAAGAGAGAGTGCCATGCGTTAATGCAGGAAGGGAAAAAAGGAGAACAGATCGATGTTGATAGTCACTGTTTTCCCTCTTAACCGGGGTTCGACCTCATACCTGGCAGCGTCCTTCGTCAAGCGAACCACAGACCAACGCCAGTGCCAGCAACCAATACCAAAATTTCCAGCAGTTGTGTCGTGTTGTGAAAGTGACAGTGAAAAGAAAAAAAAGGGAAAGAAAAAGACAGTGATTCGTGAATAGTTCAGATCACCTGGCCAGGAAAGTAGAAATCCCATTTATACCCGGGTTTGTTAATGATGTTTCAGATAAATGATTTTGTGAAGTTCAGGAAAAGAGAGAATGTTTTATTTTGTTTGATTTCCCTATGCATTGATGTTCGTTCTATGATCAGTGTGTAAAATTATAGACTTTACTAGTGGTTTGATATGACGAATGCATGATATATGAATGAGATTGTAACAAGCTGGAGTGTGTTTGGGCTGTGCGCTAGTCCTTCCTCCATCGACATCACCCGAGGTTGACAATTTATTGCGAGCTTGCCAGGATATTCTGGCCCATTTATTATAATTGTTCAACTTCTCAGAGAGGAAGCTGGGTGGGATTCAAGTATTGTAATCCTAAGACAAGGGGTTGTCTTACTGTATGTTCCCAAGATAGTTAAATACTAGGCTTGGCATTGCTTCCAAGATAGTTAATACTAGGCTTGGCATTTCAGCCCCAGAGTACTTATTTCGCACAGATTGCCTATAATTCGCTCTCATAGTTGGTCAGGCGCTGGGCGTCTTATAAAAAACTAACTACGTTGTCCCAAGCTAATATTATCATTCATAGGATTGTGCTATTACGTCACGCGTGTCGGTAACCACCAGTTTGGCTGTCGTAGTTATAAAATCTTGTTAAAAAAAAAAAAAAGAAAGAGATATAATGGCGGAAGAAAAGAACACCCCTATTGAACAACTTGTGAGCGTCGCTCGTGATCTAGGTTACTCAGGAGATGAGTTTGCGTGCATTCGTTGAGAACCAACAAAAGATGGAAAGGGATGAACGCGCGGAAAGACGCCGTATCGCAGGAGAAATAGCAGAGCGGGAAACAGAAAGAATGAAGCAAACGCAGGAAACAGAAAGATTAAGGATTCAGACTAGCGAAACGCAGGAAACAGAAAGAATAAGGGAAGCGCAGGAAACAGAAAGAATGAAGCAGGAAACGGAAAGATTAAAGGTTCAATTAGAGTTAGAGAAAGTGAGAATACAAAGGGAGACCACCGAGGATGGGAGTTCAGTCTCCAGTGACTCTGTGCGCAGTTACGCCCCCCGACCAAAGTTGCCCAAATTCTCTGAAGGGACCGATTCGATTGATGCATACATCAGTCGTTTCGAAACGTTTGCGACCAGTCAGGGTTGGCCTCCAGAAGAGTGGGCAGTCATTTTGTCAGCGCTATTGACGGGTAAGGCATTACAGATTTTCACTGCATTGCCAGCAGACACCCAATCTGATTTTGGTGCTGTGAAGGAATCATTGATGAAGGGATTTGACCTCACAGAGGAGGGGTTCAGGAAGAAATTTTCGTTCAGCTAAATTACAAGCAGGTGAGACGTACACTCATTTTTGGTGCACGTTTAGATGACTATTTGAGAAGTGGTTAGAGTTGAGTGGTACGAAAAAGGAGTTCGCTGAATGAAAGAGCTAGTTTATGAAGGAACAGATTTTGTCAGGTTGCGGCCCTGAGTTAACTATACATTTGAAAGAGAGACAGCCAGAGACAGCAGGAGAGTTTTTGAAGTTCGCAGAGGTGTATAAGAGGCACGTTTGGGCACTAAGGTGCAGGAGAAACAGGTGCTAGGCACAGGTGAGAAGAGTGCAAGGAGACTAGGAGAGTTTTCTGCAAAGTCTGCAAACCCAGTGGTGGGGCAGAAGGAAGGGCAAAGGGACATTAGGTGTTCATTGTCACAAGAAGGGGCATGTGGCGAGGGATTGTCGCATGAGGTTCCAGAAGGCAGCAGCCTTGCAAGAGGTGGATAAGGGTCGTCAAGGGAAACGACCTGCAGTGGAACCAAAAGGGATTCAGTCTGAAGAGGGTGGAGTGCAGCCTATGGCTAGCACTGGACAGCAGTCAGTGTCAGGGATGGAGGGCACTAGGCTGTGTGGTTCGTTACCAGTGGAAGAAGGGTGGATTGGCCAGCAGAGGGTGAAAGTGTTACGAGACACTGGTTGTTCATGCGGGGTAGTACGAACAACGCTGGTCGAGAAAGGGGATTTGACAGGGCAAATCCGACCTGTACTCTAATCGATGGCACTGTGAGGGAGTTTCCAGTTGCTAAGATAGAAGTACGTCCCCCTTACTTCTCAGGCGAGTTGTCTGCTTTGGTGATGGAGAAACCCCTTCATGATTTGATCATTGGAAATATTCCAGGTGCAAGGGATCCAGGGGATCCTGAGTTGTTGACTGCTACAGGGGCAGCAGTTCAAACAAGGAGCAAGAAGGAGGGAAAGGTTGATAAACCGTTAGTCGTTCCGGCAAGGAAGTCAGGCATAGATGTGTCGCCTGATGAGTTTAGGGCAGCGCAGGAACAAGACCCTTCGCTCGTGAAGTCTTGGGAGTTGGCAAGAGGTGGAGAGAAACAGGAGGTTAGAGGAGTGAAAACAGAATTTCTTGTGAAAGGCGGGCTGTTGTACCGAGTGTTCACCAAGGGGAAGACAGGTAAGGTGACCACTCAGTTAGGGGTTTACCAGCAGGTTATCGTGACACTGTCATGTCAGTGGGTCACGAGTCGCTCATGGCGGTCATCTCGGCACCAGCAAAACAGCTGACCGAATCTTTGATGACTTTCATTGGCCAGGAGCAATGGCAGACATCAAGCGTTTCTGCATGTCATGTGACGTGTGTCAAAGGTCAGCCACAAGAGGGGTGAAGAGGAAGGCACCTCTTAAACAGCCCCCTTTAATTGACACTCCATTCAGGAGGGTGGCTGTTGACCTGATTGGCCCAATCGCGCCCTGTTCCAAAGGTGGGCACAGGTATGTGTTGACGCTCGTGGACTACGCGACCAGATACCCAGAAGCAGTTGCATTGAAAAGCGTAGATACGCAACAGGTTGCTGAGGGGCTGGTAGACATCTTTTCTCGCGTGGGTGTGCCAGCACAAATTCTCAGTGACAGGGGGTCACAGTTCACCTCAGGCGTGATGAAGGAGGTCAACAGGCTGCTAGGATCACACAGCTTTCTCACTACCCCCATACCACCCACAATGCAATGGCTTGGTGGAGAGATTCAATGGTGTGCTGAAGGGCATCTTAAAGAAGCTCTGTGAGGAAAGGCCAGCAGATTGGGACCGCTACATTCCAGCGGCACTGTTCGCCTACAGGGAAGCCCCTCAGGAAAGCACAGGCTTTTCGCCATTTGAGCTGCTGTATGGGCGGACAGTTGGGGGACCAGTGTGCATTCTCAAAGAGCTGTGGTCCGGAGAACAGGAGTCCGAAGAGGTCAAAACCACTTATCAGTAGTGGTGGACCTACGCAATAGGCTCGAGGAGACATGTAAGGTCGCAAGGGAGAGTTTTGCAGGAGGCTAGGGTCGTCCAGAAGAAGCAGTATGACAGGAAGGTGAGGAAGCAATTCCTCAAGGTGGGAGAATCAAGTCTTGTTACTGCGTCCCACGGATCACAACAAGCTGCTGATGCATTGGAAGGGACCATTCACCATCATTGAAAGGTAGATCAGGACTACCGAATCGATGTGAATGGGAAATCAAAACTTTTCCATGCAAATTTGCTCCGCAAATACATTCAGCGTGAGACCAGCACATAGGCGCAGCAGCAATCATTGATGGAGGTGAAGGAGACCCAGCAGAAGAAGGGGAGATTTTGTTGCCTGAGTTTCCAGGAGAAGAGTCATACAGGGATGTGTCACTGTATGAAGGGCTAGACAGTAGGAGACAGGAGAAGTTAGGGGCCTAGAACAGTATAAGGGCGTCCCTGACTGATAAACCAGGCAGGACAACTCTAGAGACATGTACGGTGAGTTTAACATCGCAAAAACCCTACATGTGAAAGCCTACCCGATCCCATATGCCACCAAGCAAGTGATCGAGGAGGAGGTAGAAAAGATGTTGGACCTTGGGGTGATTGAACCGTCCAAATCATCGTATAGTGCACCCGTCGTCTTAGTGAGGAAAAAGTCAGGTGAGCATCGATTCTGTGTTGACTATAGACGTCTGAACAGTGTCACCAAGGTCGATGCAGAGGTCATACCGAACATGGAAGACCTGTTCGCTCAGATCGCCACAAGCAAGAGCCAGTATTCACCAGGATAGATCTGAGCAAGGGTTACTGGCAAATAGCCTTGAGTGAGGACTCAAAGGAAGTCACAGCATTCCCCCACTCCTATGGGGCTATACCAGTGGCGAGTACTTCCCTTTGGGATGGTCAACGCACCTGCAGTCTTCTCTCGGATGATGAGGAAGTTATTGACGGGATTGGAAGGCGTTGTGAATTTCCCTGGATGACATTCTGATAGCATCCGAGACATGGGAGGAGCATATGAGGCAGCTAGGAGCAGTTTTAGAGAGGTTGAGACAAGCCAATCTCACAGCCAGACCAACAAAGTGCCAGGTTGGTTTTCCAAGCCTGGAGTTCCTAGGTTTTGTTGTCGGAGGCGATACAAAGCAGCCGGAAAGAGGAAAGGTGGAGAAGATGATGAATTCAGAGAGACCAAAGACCAAAACAGAAGTCAGGAGTCTGCTAGGTTTTATTGGTTTCTATAGGGAGTTTGTTCCAAATTTCGCAGCAATCACGAGTCCTCTCAGTGATTTGGTCAAGGCAGGGAAACCGGCAGTGGTCGAGTGGTCAGACGCTGCAGAGCAAGCACTGCAGACGGTGTTTTGGGAAAAACTAGGGTTTCCCCTCCCATCTTGAAGCTACCAGATATGTCCAACCATTTTTGTTGCGGACAGATGCATCAGGTGGTGGGATAGGTGCAGTATTGTTGCAGGAGCATGAGGGGGTCGAGTTCCCTGTGAGGTATGCTAGCAGGAAGTTGACAAAGTGTGAAAGAAGGGTACGCAACTGTAGAGAGGAGTGTTTAGCTGTCGTGTGGGCCGTGCAGAAGTTCCACAAATACTTGTATGGGAAAGAGTTCGTGATAGAGACAGATCATCAACCACTCAAATTCCTGCAGGAGGCACAGCTGAAAACAGCAGGGTTCTGCGTTGGGCAATGGCACTGCAGCCCTACAGGTATCGAGTGCAGTACATTCCAGGTCGACAGAATGTCGGAGCTGACTATTTAAGGTCGTGTATCTAGCAAGCTGCGACTCAGAGGAAGTCAGTCATATCCGGGGTGCTTTGTTGATAATATGTGTTGATTACAGTTATGTTGATTGGTATGGGTTCATTTCCCAGTTGGCTATGGTTCATATTTTTTGTGTGAGACTTGTTCATATTTCTTTGTGAGACTTGTTCATGTGAATGTAGTTATGCTTGGAGCATACAGTCGCTTGGGTAGTGATGCATTATTTGCAATAAGTGAGGATGGAGATTCCTCAGTGAAGTGTCATGGATCGTGATCATACTATATTGTGCTTTTCATAGGAATTGTGAAGAGAAGATGTGGCAAATCCGCAGGTAGGGGAATTGCATAAGTGCGCACAGAGGTTGTTATAAAATGAGTTGAAATAACGCAAGAGCGCACGTCAATGATAACTCATTGGAGTGGTATTCACTAATGATATATTTTATAATTTATAAACCGTTGGTTGTAAAGTATTTTCCAAACTTTGCACGTGTAGCTGTGTGTCAGCAAAAATTTGGTTGTTGTCTTTTTTTGTACCGTTGTTTTGAGACAATGCGGTGCATAGTCTTTTGCAAGGGGGAAATTGTCACGGTCAAAAAAAACAAACCAAAGTGTGGGTCCGTCGCCAGCCAATTTGTTCGGACATAAGCTTCAACTCAAACATTCTAGGCGCCAGGTAGACGGGCCCATATGTCGGGTCCAGCCAATTAAGCTTAGCGGAGAGGCTTCACGGAGACGGTACGGTCCAGCCAGACAGACTAAGCCGTTTGACCGACGCCTCGATGTCTGCCCGGACGGATCTCAGTGCCTGGGCCAGACTCATCTAGCCAATTTGTAGGACTAAGCGCCCACAAGTTAAGTCGGACGTCGCCAGTTGAAGTAGGAGGGGGGAAGGTAGTGTGTGGTGGGGGGTGAAATCAAGCTAATCAATTAAATGACCAATTGACCCACCACAGAGAGTAAGGCGTGTAGGCGTGACTGTCATGATTTTAATAGCCAATGGAATTAGAGGGAGATAACTTCGGGTACGAGGCGGTAAAAATACTGACCAATGGTACTCGCCCTTGGACACATAGGTAGGGAATAAAGTAATGTGTGAGTGAGAGAGAGGAGGGAGAACGAAGAGAGAAGGAGAGAGATGGAGAGGTTCTGGGTGTAATCTCTGAGGAGAGAGAAGCAGAGAGATGAAGGGAGGAGAGAAGAGAACCAAGTTGAGAGATTAGCACGTAGATAGTCTGCAGAGGAAGGACTAAGGAGAGATGCGGAGAGAGAGAGTTGCTAACTAATGAAGAGGAAAAGAAAGAAAAGAAAAAGAAAAGAAAAGCAACCATGTCCATTTGATAGAGCAGACTAAAAGAGAGAGAGAGAGAGTGCCATGCGTTAATGCAGGAAGGAAGAAAGGAGAACAGATCGATGTTGATAGTCACTGTTCCATCTTAACCGGGTTCGACCTCATACCTGGCAGCGTCACTTCGTCAAGCAGAACCACAGACCAACGCCAGTGCCAGCAGACCAATACCAATGCCAGCAGTTGTGTCGTGTTGTGAAAGTGACAGTGAAAAGAAAAAAAAAGGGAAAGAAAAAGACAGTGATTCGTGAATAGTTAAGATCACCTGGCCCGTAAAGTAGAAATCTATTTATACCCGGGTTAGTTAATGATGTTTCAGATAAATGATTTTGTGAAGTTCAGGAAAGAGAGAATGTTTTATTTTGTTTGATTCCATATGCATTGAAAGTTTCGTTCTATGATCATGTGTAGTAAAGTTATAGACTTTTACTAGTGGTTTGATATGACGAATGCATGATATATGAATGAGATTGTAAGCAAGCTGTGAGTGTGTTTGGGCTGTGCGCTAGTCCTTCCTCCATCGACATCACCCGAGGTTGACACTGACATTTAAGAAAACATGAACAGAATATCAACGTTTTTAATTCAAAGAAAAGGAACATAACACACAAGCACGCACACAGCACACGCACACGCACACGCACACACACGCACACACAGGACACGCACACACACATGCACACACATGCACACACACGCACACATACACGCACGCACGCACGCACGCACACACACACACACACGCACACACACACACACACACACACACACACACACACACACACACACACACACACACACACACACACACACACACGTGCGCGCGCGCACACGCACACGCGCACACACACACACACACACACACACACACACACACACACACACACACACACACACACACACACACAGGTTTCCATATATGCAGCGAAGATCAAGAATAGGACACGCACGCGCGCGCGCGCACATACACACGCCATCTCCATCACCAAAAACATTTGTCTATTTTTTTTTAAAAGTTAAGAATGGCCATGGGCACACCTATTGTTAATCTCCGCTGTATAGATGGAAACCTTTTGACACCGTTTCCGGGTCTACTTTAGAATCGACCCATTTAATCTCGGCAATGTCCTTTACGTTCTCATGTGAACTTTAGTATTTTTGTGATTGATACAAAGCGTATGGGTTTATTGACGTGCTAATGTTCCCAACCTTTGCTTTTTCTTTACTGGGAAGTGAGAGGTGGAATTACGTTGCTTGTGGCTGCAACTTTTTATTGACTCCATTTTTGTGTGGCGCGGTGGTGATGGAGATTGTGTGTGTGTGTGTGTTTCCCCTCTGTGTGTGTGTGTGTATTCACGTGTGTCGTGTGCTGTAAATCGTGGTTCAGTCGGCACTGTTATGTACATCCACCACAGTCGCAGTTGTTTATCCAGTCCCCGTCGCAACACTTGAAGACACTGGGAGTTTTTGCAATATAAATATTTTCTTTCTGAATAATTTGTGCTTATTTCTCCTTTTTGTCACTATCTGATTATGCCATTGGTAGTATTCCGTCACCATCTAATTGTGCCATTGGTGGTGGTCTGTCATGATCTGATTCTGCCATTGGTAGTGTTATGTCGCTGTCTGGTTGTGCTATTGTTAGTGTCCTGTCACTATCTGTCATTGGTAGCATTCTGTCATTCTGATTCTGTCATTGGTAGTAGTAGTGGCAATGCTAAAATGTCTTTAATGACGCCCGGCATTTCTCCCAATCTGTTTCTGGAAGCCTCAAGGAAGAAATGGTTTTGTGCCGGTTGCATACAGGGTAGGGCTGCATGTGAACTCCAGTATTACGCAGGAGGTTAATGTATGGCATTTTGCAAAAAGATGTGTGGCATTTTGCAAAAAGATGATGGCCTGATTTTGTGAAGTAATGGGCGTGCTCATATTCTAGGTAAACCGTTTTATTGGGCCCGTAACGGAACGGTTTTTTTTTTTTTTTTTTTTTTTTTTTTGCCAATGCAGCAGCAAAATATCATTGAACGCAATTTCTATGGCGAAAGCAGTGTTCTAGTTCCGCATTGTTTGTGTGTATATGTATGCATGTGTGCATATTTCCGATGGGCGTGGCTTTTGTTTCGATGTTTGTTGCGGTACTTCCTCTTCAAGCCCTCCCCGATCCACTCTTCCCGCTTTCAAGTGGAAAGAAAAATTGCAGGTCGACTTTTTGATATGCCTAGCAGTTTCTGGCTGCGATTTCTGTTGATGCTTAGTTCTTTAAACCCCTCTTTAAGTGTGTGTGTGTGGTGGTCATTGCGTAAGCGCAGTTTCCTTGGTCCCCTCAGACCATGAGGGACTTTTGTACCTTTTTTTTTCTCAAAGGGCGTCGGTTTTGCTTGAATTTGTGTGTTTGGCCTTTATACTGCTTAAATGTATTGCTGTGACCGAGTCCATGTTGCATGAAAAGTGGTATTGTGAAAAAAAAAAAATGGTATCAGTGTGATCTGGTGCTGAAAACACTGGTCCGTGTCGTTTGTTTTGGTGCGAGAAAGGAAGCGCTTGCTTACCTTTAAATTAAACTACAACTGGAGCTACGGTTGCTTTTAAAAAGTCTGACTCGCCCTCCCTCGCTCGCTCGCTCGCTCTCTCTCTCTCTCTCTCTCTCTCTCTCTCTCTCTCTCTCTCTTCTCTCTCTCTCTTCTCTCTCTCTCTTTCTTTCTCTCTCTCTCTCTCTCTCTCTCTCTCTCTCTCTCTCTCTCTCTCTCTCTCTCTCTCTCTTCAACAGATAAAAAGTTTTATGCTTCTCTGATTTGACATCGGGAAAAGCATATTTTATTTGTACGCTTGTTCGAATCTTATTAAACAGGGTTTTATTTTATCTGCTTGCCGTTAGCATTTAACATAAGAAATTCAGCTTTGATACTGTTTAAAACCACACGCGCGCACACACACACGCCATGTAGCATACACATTTGTCTGTCAGCCTGTCTCTCACTACCCAAAGTCGAAGAACTGCTGCGAAACAGGTAGTCTAACGTTTTAGGTCATGGACCTCATTATTTAAAATTAGTCAAGCTTGGATTTAGAAAAGGGTCTGTAAGTCGGATGAACTGAATTGCGTTCAGACTGAGATTAAGCCTCGCATATGCCCAGAGGAACGGTCGAAGACCCGGAATGTTGGAGAAAACCCACGCGGCTTATCGGAGGTATTGACATTTGTGAATTCGTAAGATTTGGTAAAGGGGGTCGGATTTAGTTGGAACCTGGATTCAGCGACGGTTCGACCTTGGTTGACGTGCGCTTTTTCGACCCAGTGCATTTGCATCCGTAGTATCCGTAGTTCACACATTTAGGCGTTCGCCATATCCTTTGGATGTTTTTTGACTGGAATAAGAACGTTTCGTTTGACGGACCTGCAAGCTATGGTAGCTCGGCGTCGGATGAAATTGCAGATCGTAGGTTCAAACCTCTGTACACTGGAAGCCAATAGGAAAACAGATTCGGATCTCGCAGCCGAGTTCATCCAGTTTCATCGAGGAGGTGTCACTGCGTGCGGATTGGTCCATATACGCTACACCACACTTTCAACGTTTCGAGATCACACTGCGCACGATTTGAAGTTGATGAATCAATGGATTTAGGACGTGGATGAGAAATTTAAGAACAGGGTCGGAAACAACCTGATCGACCAACCCGACAACCAAACGAATGTTGAACGAGTGCATTGCGTGTCGAGATGTATTCCAAGTCTTTCAAACTAAAGGGAACAAACTGCGTATAAAATGTCGGAAGGCGTCAATGCGCCATTCCCTCCCTTGCCATCATTAGCATATGAACACCATTTAACATGTGCTACTTGTTCAGCGCCGAAGTTTCCTTAATGCTGATTAAAAATACATTAAAATACAATCGGCGCCTGCTTATTTGTAAATTGCATTGTGATTTTGCACAATACTATTTACATTTTTTTCATCAAAAAAAAAAAAAAAGTACGCAAATTATGTAGTACAGACTGAGACATGTATGTATCTGGTCTAGCATCGGCGAGTGATGATTACAATTCTGTGCAAAGGCACATCCGCGCGGTATATCAAATAAAATCAAACACGCACAAAAAAAACAAAACACGTTTCATACTTAAATACGAGCTACTGAACATAAACACAGCAATATACGTAAACAAACCCCCAAAACAACACGCACGTACGCGCGCGCGCGCACGCACGCGCGCGCACACACACACCAAACAACTCTATGCCTACCACACTCCATCCCGTCCTAACCATCAAGAAAACTGATCATCAACATGCCAAACTGAACGCCATAAAACACACACTCTCTCTCTCTCTCTCTCTCTCTCTCTCTCTCTCTCTCTCGGACACGCGCGCGCGCGCGCGCACACAGACACATGACAACGTTTCTAACAATAAACAAGCAAACAAAACGCCACCGAAGTAATACAGCAACCAAGTGAATGAGTATGTGCATAAAAGAATGAAATGTTCGATGCCTTGATCGATTGATCCATCAATTAGTCAAAATCGAACAACAACGTAACGTCAGTCCACTGTCGTATCTGCCTCGCTCTGTTCCGCTCAAAGCGAAAAGAGATGGGCCGTTAGATCGAGCCGCTCACCCACTGTACCTGTCAACCCCTCGGGTTTCCCACTGTACCTGTCAACCCCTTGGGTTTCCCACTGTATCTGTGGAACAGAGAACGCAAATTGAACGCGTACTTCGTCGTCTGTCTTTGCGTCGCCTGCGAATACCATCGCCGCCGTTTTTGTGTTGTATTTCTGGCCGTCTGTATTTTGGCCGAGCCAGATACGTTTCTTTGATGGGAAACTTTTCGCTGAGTCTAGTATCTCTTGTGGCGTTTTGACGAGTGGTTTGTGAGTTTTGTGGCGGGCGGATTTTCGTTTTTGTTTTTTTGGAATGAACAACAAAGTAGGGCAACTCTTGCTCTTATGATGAAATGATTACAGGCCCATAACTCCAAATGAATGCTGCTTACGACACTAGGCAGCCCATTGTGTAAACGAGCGTGGATTGTAAAGCGCGTAGAGCTTGATCTCTAAGGCGCTGTATAAGTTTTCATAATAATGATAATAAATCTAGGAGAAACGACAACACAGAGCACACAGAACAAACAAGGAGACGACATTGCGAGCCTGTATTTATCTCATCATGGAAGCAAGAGTTACGCTACTTGTTTGTTATTGACTGTTTGAATGGGAAAATAGAGAGATCAATGGTTCTACTAAAAGCGAAAATTCGAGGGCTACCAGTTTAGAAATGCCATGGGATCAGAGAGTAGGCCAACCGAAAGTGCTGACAGAAACACTGCACTTGAAATTTAACTGATGTAACATATTCCTTGGAGGTTCCTTTTGTATCAACATCAGATGTGCTCCGCCTTGACTGCATTTCGGATTATAGGCATAACAACTTAACATTGACCAGCTGCAGTGTGACAGTCAAGACTTAAAATACGTACAGACATCACATAAAGTTAAGGACCAGTCAAGATAATAGGGTGCATTTTCAAAAAAACATAAAAAACCAACGAATAAGATTTATCATGTAAAACTCGGTGGCAAGGCTGAGGGGTCAATAGTGAATACGTCAACTGCTGTGTGGGCTGCACGTGCGCGTCACGCAGCATGCTGGGCGCGTTTGAAAATCTACAATTTCAGCAAAACTGGAGCGTGTTTCAGTGGTCAGTGCGTGATACCTGTGGCTTTGTGAAGGGCCAAATTGAGATGCACGTGGATTCACGGATATCTGGCTATGATTTATACTCCTTGGTTTGCCTACATAAGCAGCAGCATGCCACCACGACAAAAGTTAAATGATTTCGACCGAACCCAAGCAGCAGCATGCCACCACGACAAAAGTTAAATGATTTCGACCGAACCCGAGCGATTGCCTGGCTGCAGGATGGAATTGGCGTACGCGAAGTGTCACGCAGGCTTCAAGTGTCGCACTCAGTCATCATTCGGTTGAGACAGCGGTTCCAGGTGACAGGAAGAGTCCAGGAGCGGCGTCGCACGGGTCGTCCCAAGAAAACGACAGCAAGAGAAGACCGCTACATCCACCGCCAAGCCATAGTGCAACGAACGAACTCTGCCAACATCATCAGACGACGTCTGCGAGCTGCCACTAACACCACAGTCAGTTCGCAGACAACACGTAATCGCCTCCATGACGTCAACCTTCGTGCGCGTCGTCCACTACGAAATCCAAGGCTGACCCAGATCCAGCGAGCCAACCGTCATGCCTGGTGCACTGCGCACCAGAGGTGGCCACGTGCCCAGTGGACAGAGGTTCTGTTCACTGATGAATCACGGTTCTGTCTGACACCCAGTGATGGCCGAACCCGTGTCTGGAGGCGTCCACGGGAGCAGCTTGCTGCCAATGCAATTCAAGAAGTGGTCCCCTTTGGAGGCGGCTCCGTTATGGCTTGGGGAGGAATCAGCAGGCATCACAGAACCCCCCTTTACCATGTCGACGGTATACTGACAGGGCAGCGGTATCTGCAGGAGATCCTTCGACCTCTGGTCGTCCCGGCGCTGCAGCAGATTGGGCCTGCTGCTGTCCTTCAGGACGACAACGCCACGCCACACAGGTCCAGGGCCGTCAACGCCTTCGTGCAGCAGCGGGGATTACCCGCATGGTATGGCCAGCCAACAGTCCCGACCTTAATCCCATCGAACAGTTGTGGGCCGAGCTCGGTCGGAGAGTTCGAGAGAACCACCCTTTGCCCGCCAACCGACAGCAGCTGCTTGGATGGCTGCAAGAAGAATGGAACACTATTCCTCAGGCCTTTCTGGCACGCCTGATCAACTCCATGCGCCAGCGTTGCCTTGACTGCCTTGCCATGAATGGTGGACACACGCGCTTCTGACAATCCATTGACATTCATGAAGTTTAACCTCTCTTTTTCTGTGATTTTGTTCAAATGTTTTTCGACTCACATTTGTGTGATTTTCGATTTAGGGGGTGGGCCGATTTCGAGCGCTGCGAATTGTGCATTTCTGTATCGATTGTGCTAAATTTCATTTTAGGCACATATGGATTGTTGAAATAAATGTATGTCAAAGATGGATGGAATCGATTTTCTAGTTTCTATTTGGCGTGCAATTTTGCAAGTGGTCCTTAACTTGATGTGAAGTCTGTGTATACATGAACCTTTACCTATCTCACAGTGTCATAGCCTTCAGTCTTGAAGGTGGATAGATGGAAGGACACGGGCACACACACACACACACACACACACACACACACACACACACACACACACACACACACACACTCGCACTCGCACTCGCACTCGCACACACACACACACATACACACAGATGATGATGATAGTCTTTATTTCCAAGGGTAACAGATAAGCAAACGCATGCTTTTTTTTTTCATCCGGCCCTTGCCCCGCTAAGGAACTAAGAAAAAGAGAGAGATTGATTGTTTGACTGATTGATAAACTTTATTCTCAACGGTAACGGATGAGCGAGAAGATGATTGTCATGCGGCCTTTGTCCCTTCAGGGACTCGGGATACCAAGGTAGAAGACTATTACATAATACAGAATTAAGTATTACAAGAATAGTGACGATTCTAGTCAGCATTACAGAAAAAAATAGACACAAATTGTATGTCTGTTGTTCTCTCTCTCTCTCTCTCTCTCTCTCTCTCTCTCTCTCTCTCTCTCTCTCTCTCTCTCTCTCTCTCTCTCTGTGTGCATCTGTATCCGTCAGTCTATCCACCTTCGATAATTAATATTATGAAAAGAAATTATGATATATTTACGATTTCTGTCTGGTAGTGTATAGCTTCAACGGTGTGTCTTAATTTACTTGTCGGTCTGTAAGGAAGATTACGCAAAAGGCACTGATACATTTTTGACGAACCTTGGTAGAAAGATAGAATATGGCCGCGGGACAAACCCACTGATGTATAGTGCCGGTCAGTGATGCGAATCCGGATGAAAGGGCCGATCCTTGATTCTGTCAGCGAGACTAAACGTTGTAAGGACAATTGGTGGGAAAATATAAAGTGGCCCGAGAACGAAAGAATTCAGTCTGGACACAGACCATCAGCCGTGGCACCATGGTTAGCGCGGATTCCAGGCTTGGAGGTCCTGGGTTCGATTCCCATCAGAGCCATCTATTTATGGGATTAATTTTTCTGTCCCAGTCGGTTCCTGACCTGTGTTGAATTTGCTGTGGGGTCAGTAGGGAACACTGGAACCACATAGTCGAGTTTCATCTACTAAATAGACGCTAATGTTGCTTAAAATTTCCTGACCAACTCTGCAGGTGTTTGTGTCTCCCGAGCCTGGTTGACG
>CM031600.1:90708634-90713634 GCA_018398815.1 Conus ventricosus
CTCCTCCCTCTCCATCCTCAACTTAATTCCATCTGCTACTCTCTCTCGCTCTCTCTCTTCTTCTCTCTCTCTCTCTCTCTCTCTCTTCCATGGTGTAAATGCATGAATAAGCTAACTCTTCCTATATTTCCCTTGTCCTGCCCCCCGCCCCTCCCCCCTCACCTGTTCCATATATACCGTTTCCCCCCAACTCTACCACCTACCCCCCCCCCCCCCCAACCCCCCCCCCCCCCACTTAACCCCCTATCTATACTCCCATCTCAATCCTACCTCCCTTCCCTTGTGCTCTATTCTGTCATCCTAATCTCTCTCTCTCTCTCTCTCTCTCTCTCTCTCTCTCTCTCTCTTCTCTCTCTCCTCTCTCTCCTCCTTTACGATCTCAGTGTCTTGCCCGTCACAAATGACCAGTGACTGTCACTCCGCTTACACTGGATATTCCCTTCCCTTTGAACCCCCCCCCCCCCCACACCTTACCCTCCCACTCCTTCCCTGCCCAGTTTTCATTAACGGTAAATTTTATTCAATGGCATAAAACTTTAATTTTATTCGTTAGTAGGATGACACGGTGCATATATGTCTGCAGCTCTTCTGTCCCAGAAGGAGGCCCCTTTCAGGACCGAAATATTGGACTATGATAACAAATAAAAAAAGAAAAGGAGTCAACCAAGCTGTTTGGTGATCCAGTTTTTTCTTCTTCTATTTTATCGTCTCATGACAACAAGAAAACAGACCTCAGCAGTGAGAAAGTGGTGCTTCTGGACATTTAAGGTTTATACGTTATATATATATATATATATATATATATATATATATATATATATATATATATATATATATATATATATATTAAGTAGTGGGGAAAACAAGTGCAGGTTAACAATTCTTCCATCATTATTAGCAATGACTTGGCAAAGATTGACATTTAAAAAAAAAATGGAAAAGAAAGGGGGGTTGAAGATGAAGAAAATGGGTAAATGTATAATATACATATGAAAACCCTTCACTAGCTGCATGAGGGAACCATCACAATCCCACTCAAAGGCAGATCTATATGTATCGCCTGCTCCTAGGCCTTTCGTCCGCTGGATCGGACTCATCAGGGAGACACAGCTGATTGTGTCTGTGCTCTTGGCGTCAAATAGAGACACACCACAGTCCGTAATTCTGTGGTGTTCTCACCACCAAGGGTTCAAAAAAGAACCAACAGCACCCCCAAAGCAGCCCGCGAAAGGTAGTAGAATAAATAAAACGAAAGTGTGGAGAGGAAAAAAGTACATTGATAGATAGATAGATAGACAGATGGATGGATAGACAGATAGATAGATTGGCAGATACATAGACAGACAGATATGTACACAGTGCATCATAGGAGAGTGAACATTGACAATTCGAAGGACATCATTTGCTGGAAAGTGCTATTGTCGGCAGTCATTGGGATAACACATTACCGCATTGCATTAGAATATGTGCATGTGAGAGAGAGAATGGATGAGATATGACGGAGACCACACACACACACACACACACAACCACACACACACACACACACACACACACACACTCACACACTCACACACACACACACATACATAACATACATACACAACACACACACCACGCACGCACGCACGCACGCACGCACGCACGCACGCACGCACGCACGCACGCACGCACGCACGCAGCACACACACACACACACACACACACACACACACACACACACACACACCACACACACGGGCGTACAGATGCACGCACACTCAAAAGAACCGGATCATGTTTTGCTGTAGAGTGCCATTGATTTTGATATGGAAATTTGTCTGCATTAAGCAAAACACTTGCCTTGCATTAACACATGTTCCTATGGAAGCTGGGGAGAGAGAGAGAGAGAGAGAGAGAGAGAGAGAGAGAGAGAGAGAGAGAGAGAGAGAGAGAGAGAGAGAGACAGACAGACAGAAGACAGACAGACAGACAGACAGACAGACAGAGGCAGAGACAAACAGACAGTCCAAGAGAGAGAGAGAGAGATGAGAGAGAGAGAGAGAGAGAGACAGAGACAGAGAGAGAGACAATAGTCTAAGAGAGAGAGAGAGTGACAGAGAGAGAGACAGACAATGACAAACATGCAGACAGTCCAAGAGAGACGGAGAGAGACATAGAGACAGAGATGAGAGACAAATAGTCTAAGAGAGAGAGAGTGAGAGAGTGACAGAGAGAGACAGAGACAATGACAAACATACAGATGGTCCAAGAGAGAGGGAGAGAGACAGAGAGAGACAGAGGGAAAACAGAGCGGAATATGCAAAAATAAGTGGTATACAAGTCGTTGGCAAACAGTATTAAGTCCACAATGGAAATTCATTAACGCCGCATAACCAGATGCATTCGCTCGAACACGTTTGCTTACTGATATGGCAATCGCTAGTTTCAAAAGGTCACAATCAATGTATTCTTCGTGAAAACAGTTATTTTCTTAATGGGAATTATACTAATGACAAATTTTCAAGTGAAATGACTAAATGTATGCTTTAACAAAAATGGTAACAGTGACGCCAAAACAATAATTATCACTGCTTTTGACGCAATAGATGTATTAGACATAGACAATAGGAAAAAGTCAATCATTGTCATATAATGCCATCAGCGGTCATAACAGCACTTATAAGTGCCATTATGACTGTTGGTATGTCATCTTAGTGTATGTCTGCTGTTTCAAGGCACATTTAGAAACAGTCATTTAGATACTATTTTCATGAGCAATAATTGTCGCTAACGTTATGCTCCGATGCAAGGCCGACAAAAAAAAAACCCATAAAAAAAATCATTTTTAAGCAGCAAATGTGAGGATTTCACGCGAAACAGTCATCATAACTGCTTTCAAAGAAAGGAAATAAAAATCAGCAAAATTATGCTATTGATGCTTGCAGTTTTCCATACACATCCTCCCTTCTCTTTCAGAGCACCATCACATCACTCTGTCACCAGCAGTCAGTTTGCCTACTGCAGCAATCATCATTTTCGCCGTCATTGACGCAGAAGAGGTCGGCGCGACATCGATAATGAAAGGGAAGCAGGAAGAGAATGATGCCGATGATGCTGTGGACTTTCTTGCTTGATCTGAGACCGCGTTACAGATCCGTGGTACTTACAGCGCTGCTTGTCAGAATATACCACGGATCCAAGAGAAACAGACACACACACACACCTTCTTCTTCTTCTGCGTACGCAGGCTGATACTCCTGCGGACACCCCCTGTATAGAAAGGCAAGGATTAATCCATCTACACAACAAAGGGAGTGGAGTTTTGTGTGTATGACTGTTTTTTTTTATCCCACCATTAAGGCAGCCATACTCCAACTTCGGGGAAGGTGCATGCTATGTGTAACGTGTCATCGATACCAACAGCCAAACTGGCCTTCTCTTCCGAAAGTTGGTGATGGGATTTTACGTGTGTGCAAGATGTTGTGCGTGCGTTCACACACGGAACCTCGGTTTATAGTCTCATTCGAAGGACTGTATGGGGAATGAAGTCAGAAGCACACACACCAACTGTGTCTGTGTGGCAGTCTCAGAGATGAGACTGTAGTGTGGATGAGCGTCAGTGGCGTGGCTCCTAGCTTGTCCATGTTGGCTCACCACATATTGATGATTGGGCGGGGTCTGGCTGGCTTCCGACTGAAAAATAAAATCCCACTATCAGTCTCAGAGGCTCGAATCCAAGACTTTCCTGTGGTCAGTATTGGACACTGACCATTATGCCACGACTCTTTGTCAGTTATAGAAGTTTATCGAAAGCACACGATGGAAACCTTCTCTGTAATTTCTTTGTCAACTATTTCAATTACCTGTACTATGTCTTTGAACACATATTACAAGTAAAATAAGGAACCGACCAATCCCGAAATTCAGCCACTTCAGAAACCATCCAGAGGTGATGTCATGCCAGAAAATGCCTTTATTGTATTACTAGAGTGTGTCACAACCGAGTTTTCGCAGTACCTCCAGAAGAATACGTTTTTCCGAAATCTTAGGAGGCTGTCTCTTGAATGCTTGAACTGCTGGAAAACACCAATGTTTAAGATGATGCGTTTAAAATACTGGAGATATGAGCCTAGAAACATCACAACACACACACACACATACACGCGCGCGCGCGCGCGCACACACACACACACACCCACACACACACACACACACACACACACACACACACACACATTCACACTCACACACGCACATACGCACACGCGCACACGCACACGCACACGCACACACACACGCACACACGCGCGCGCGCACGCACGCACGCACGCACGCACGCACGCACGCACGCACGCACGCACGCACACACACACACACACACACACACATACACACACACACAGAGAGAGAGAGAGAGAGAGAGAGAGAGAGAGAGAGAGAGAGAGAGAGAGGAGAGAGAGAGAGAGAGATCTAAAATTCAAAAGATGTAACCCTGGAGCAAACGAAGAACGCACAATAAGACATGGTTCAAAAAGGGGTGCTACCGTCTATAACCACATCATTCTTTTCCTTTCAACAACAACAACAACAATCAACAATACAAAAGGACCGTTTTCAAGAGAATATGGTCAACTAAATGGCTCAAAAGTTTGAAACCAGTAACCAGTTTGAAGAGCGACATGATTGACTAAATTAAAAAGTGTCGTGTTCGTCAGTTCTTTCAGTGCAGAGATATGGCCAGTCTTGGGACCCTTTGCTGGTAGAAAGGTCACCCATCTGACACTTTGACACAGACTGCAATTGAGAATCAGTGCGCACGCGGCTACTCACAGCATGGCGCTCGTCGTCTAAGTGATACCAACTACTCAGAAAGGGAGGTAATTTTAAAGTGAGGCGACTGCAAGCGGAACTGAAGCACATTTTTACAGAAATTACAAAATTGGAAATGAAATGAGGCAGGGAACAGTAAACAATAAACAGTAAACAAGTGGGGTAACGTTTGCTCCCATAAGAAAACC
>CM031600.1:90723634-90728634 GCA_018398815.1 Conus ventricosus
CTTAACAGATGCGTCTCTGAGAGTTTTACCTGAACAGCACTGCAGGTGTCTGTATATCTCAGGCCTGCTGCAGCCTAGATAATAAAGTGTGAAGGAAAGTGCAGAGTACAGCTTTGTTATGGGTCTTTCATGTAGCCTCAGACTTTATAATGTAACTCCACAGCATTCTCTTCACCCAACTCATTCTCACAGATCATCATGAAGAAGTGCCCCTACCTGTGTGCCCCTTCACGCCCTGCTCTCATGCTAACCACAGTTTCCATTTCTCTCTCTCTCCACGTCCATGTCTGTTACGAGCTGTTGCCAACACCTCGGGTATCGGCAAGTTCATGCCGACGGCTGCAGGACGGACGTGGTGACTCCCTCAAGAGCAACAAGAACAACTGGACACACCTGAAGAGACTCAGCTGCAGTGCAGTGTCTCCTCTTGAGGGTTGCTTGATGGCGACACGATATTGACTGCTGCTGGCGTAAGGGCTGTGACAGGACACATCTGGTTCTGGCTAGGTATGGAAGAGCTGGAAAAAGCAGCGTGGAGGTTATGCCACTGATGGGATATGAAAGATGAGACAGGAGATAACAAAACAAAACGAAACAAAACAAAACAAAAAAAACAAAAACAAAAAACAAAAACAAAAACGAAACAAAACAAAGCAAAACGAAACAAACAAAACAAAACAAAACGAAACAAACAAAACAAAACGAAACAAACAAAACAAAACAAAACGAAACAAACAAAACAAAACAAAACGAAACGAACAAAACAAAACAAAACAAAACGAAACAAAACAAAACGAAACAAAACAAAACAAAACGAAACAAACAAAACAAAACAAAACGAAACAAACGAAACAAAACGAAACAAACAAAACAAAACAAAACGAAACAAACAAAACAAAACAAAACAAAACGAAACAAACAAAACAAAACAAAACAAAACGAAACAAAACGAAACGAAACAAAACAAAACAAAACGAAACAAACAAAACAAAACAAAACGAAACAAAACAAAACGAAACAAAACAAAACAAAACAAAACGAAACAAACAAAACAAAACAAAACAAAACAAAACAAAACAAAACAAAACAAAACAAAACAAACAAAGCAAAACGAAAACAACGACGACACAGAGAAAACACGAGACCTCTCTGCTCATGGATGTTCCAAACGCTCAAATAAATATTTCATCACTCGTCGACTGGCTTCACACTCTATTTAGAAGGCTGGAGATTTTATTAGCAGCCTTGCTGCTGCTCCTGCATGGCAGCCTGTCTCAGCATGGAGCATCAATCTGCTCCTGCATGGCAGCCTGTGTCAGCATGGAGCATCAATCTGCTCCAGCATCGTCTCCAAACAAAACATTTTTTGCTTCAGAGCTTGTCAATTCTCAGGAATTTGTTAAGCCTTTCGCGTGTGGAAGTTTTTGTTGTTGTTGTTTGTTTTGGTGAAGAAAGTACCAGTGATTATTTTCCTTGTGGATTTTTTTCCTGTCTCAAAAGGCCTATTTTCAGCCGATTATTAGAGACGTTCTTTGTGGACAGATTTTGCCCACGAGTGCCAGCTTTCCGCCAGTCACTGAGTATGTTCCCCGTGGCATGTTTTCTTCAGAGAGTGCAAATTTCAACCAGTTACTAAACTTCACCCATAAAGATTTGCAAAACCAGAGAGCACCATCACAGCCAGTTCCTAAACATGTATCGTAATCCAATTGTTGCCCCATGGGATGCCCACTCTAAGCCGGTAACTAAGCTTTCCCGTGAAGAAATTGTTTCATCATACTCAGCCAATTTTCAGACAATTAGTAAGTATTTCCCATACGGACATTATTGCCCATACAGTGCCAGTTCTCAGCCAGTTATTAAGCATTTCCAATCAGAAAATTTTTGTTATGTACACCACCAATTCTAAGCCCATTACTATACATTTCTTATGTGGAAATTGTTCCGTACACTTCCAATTCTCAGCCATAATCTAAACACTTCCCATATGGAATGTCCTACCCTATATCCTGCCAACTCAGCCGTTCACGAAACATTCTATATGTTGGGAAAACGTAGGCAGAGTAACGACAACGCAATAAAAGAAAAGACAACCCGAACATACAGCTTTGATGCTCAAATAACCTGCTGTAAATGACAGCTGGGTGAAAGTTACTTTCTTCTTCTTCTTGAGTTTAAAAAGAAGAAAAGATTTCCCCTCTTCGGTATCCGTTGCACCCTGTGGAGCATTTTGGTGTTCTTCGTGTTGTCGGCCAACCATCCTCGCCCCAGAATTGATGAGAGTTACCTCCCGCCAACTTCCTGTTCCTGCAGGACAAGGTGTTCACTGAAGGAGGACATGTCGCCATACGCAGCTGCTGACGGTGGGGTGTGCCAGTATTGTGCCACAGCTGGGGTTCTGTCTGGCGTTCCGGGGGCGCGGTGAGGAGACTGGAGTTTTTCTGTTTCTGCACGTTGTGAGGTCTTTGTACACCTTATTTCCTGATGTCGGAGAAACTGTGGTGAATAAATGAGATATATTTAAGTTCAATGTCTGCACACATGGTTTAAGCGATCTGGCAAACGGAGGTGCCTATCCAAGGAGAGTGGGGGAAGGGGTAGGGAACCACAGGGGTGAGGGGGGAGGGGCGCAGGGAAAGGAGAGGGGGGCAGGGAGACAAAGGGGCCTATCTAACTTATCGTAATACCACCAGAACGAAAACATATTAACATAGGCAGCAAAAACCACCACCACCACCACCACCACCACCGCCACCACCGCCACCACCACCACCACCGCCACCACCACCACCACCAAACTTTCACGTCTGGTGCCATCATGATCCGAACTCGTGACGCCTGGCTGCGATCTGGGTGTGGTACCGCTGAACCAGCCAGAAGCACCAAGCTCAGCTTCCTTGCAGGATCACCGTGATGGGTCCATGTGATGGGTCCATGTGATTGGTACATGTGATAGGTCCATGTGATGGGTCCATGTGATGGGTCCATGTGATGGGTCCATGTGATTGGTACATGTGATAGGTCCATGTGATAGGTCCATGTGATGGGTCCATGTGATGGGTCCATGTGATGATGGTCCATGTGATGGGTCCATGTGATTGGTACATGTGATAGGTCCATGTGATGATGGTCCATGTGATGATGGGTCCATGTGATGGGTCCATGTGATTGGTCCATGTGATTGGTACATGTGATGATGGTCCATGTGATAGGTCCATGTGATGGGTCCATGTGATGGGTCCATGTGATGATGGTCCATGTGATTGGTACATGTGATAGGTCCATGTGATGGGTCCATGTGATGGGTCCATGTGATGATGGTCCATGTGATGATGGGTCCATGTGATGGGTCCATGTGATGGGTACATGTGATGATGGTCCATGAGATGATGGTCCATGTGATGATGGGTCCATGTGATGATGGTCCATGTGATGGGTCCATGTGATGGGTCCATGTGATGATGGGTCCATGTGATGGGTCCATGTGATGATGGTCCATGTGATGGGTCCATGTGATGATGGTCCATGTGATGGGTCCATGTGATGATGGTCCACGTGATGATGGGTCCATGTGATGCGTCCATGTGATGATGGTCCATGTGATGGGTCCATGTGATGATGGTCCATGTGATGATGGGTCCATGTGATGGGTCCATGTGATGGGTACATGTGATGATGGTCCATGAGATGATGGTCCATGTGATGATGGGTCCATGTGATGATGGTCCATGTGATGGGTCCATGTGATGGGTCCATGTGATGATGGTCCATGGGATGGGTCCACGTGATAATGGTCCATGTCATGGGGCCATGTGATGATGGTCCACGTGATGATGGGTCCATGTGATGCGTCCATGTGATGATGGTCCATGTGATGGGTCAATGTGATGGGTCCATGTGATGTTGGGTCCATGTGATGGGTCCATGTGATGATGGTCCATGTGATGGGTCCATGTGATGATGGTTCATGTGATGGGTCCATGTGATGATGGTCCATGTGATGATGGTCCACGTGATGATGGGTCCATGTGATGATGGTCCACGTGATGATGGTCCATGTGATGATGGTCCATGCGATGATGGTCCATGTGATGATGGGTCCATGTGATGGGTCAATGTGATGATGGTCCATGTGATGATGGTCCATGTGATGATGGTCCATGTGATGATGGTCCATGTGATGGGTTTATGCGATGATGGTCCATGTGATGGGTCCATGTGATGATGGTCCATGTGATGATGGTCCATGTGATGATGGGTCCATGTGATGGGTCCATGTGATATGGATTCATGTGATGGGTCCATGTGATGATGGTCCATGTGATAATGGTCCATGTGATGATGGTCCATGTGATGATGGGTCCATGTGATGGGTCCATGTGATGATGGTCCATGTGATGGGTCCATGTGATGGGTCCATGTGATAGGTCCATGTGATGATGGTCCATGTGATGATGGTCCATGTGATGGGTCCATGTGATAGGTCCATGTGATGATGGTCCATGTGATGATGGTCCATGTGATGGGTCCATGTGATGATGGTCCATGTGATGATGGTCCATGTGATGGGTCCATGTGATTTGGGCTTCTGATGATGGTCCATGTGATGATGGTTTTATGTGATGGTCCATGTGATGGGTCCATGTGATGGGTCCATGTGATGGGTCCATGTGATAAAGGTCCATGTGATGATGGTCCATGTGATGATGGTTCATGTGATGGGTCCATGTGATGATGGTCCATGTGATGGGTCCATGTGATGATGGGTCCATGTGATGATGGGTCCATGTGATGATGGTCCATGTGATGATGGTCCATGTGATGGGTCCATGTGATGATGGGTCCATGTGATGATGAGTCCATGTGATGATGGGTCCATGTGATGGGTCCATGTGATGATGGTCCACGTGATGATGGGTCCATGTGATGATGGGTCCATGTGATGATGGTCCATGTGATGATGGTCCATGTGATGGGTCCATGTGATGATGGTCCACGTG
>CM031600.1:90743634-90753634 GCA_018398815.1 Conus ventricosus
GTCTCTTTGTTCTGTGTTCATCCCTCCTCTCCACCCCCTCACTTCTCCCTCCTTAGTGGGTCTGGCTTCTCTTCTGATGCCATTACACGTGGATACTTCTTCAGAGTCTCTGCAGACGTGTGTAACCTTCTGGTGTAGAGTACTGGGCATCAGCCAAATCTGTTGTCTAACCCCGTTATGGGCTTTGCCGTTTGTATCTGATATTTCCAATGTTAACGTCTCTTTTTACCGGAATTTGGGTGTACATTCCTGGCTTTTAATGAAGCGTTCGGAAATTTGGGCAGTGGCAAACGTATCGGTCAATGGGCACCAAAAAAAAAATCAGATACTAATATATTTATTTATGATGGTCTATCTTCAGATTTATCCTCAATTCATTAAAGACTGTGTACTCACATATAATTTTTATCTTTCTTTCTTTCCTTCCTTCCCTCACCTCATCCCTTCTCATTCTTGTCACTATCTCTCTCTCTCTCTCTTCTCTCTCTCTCTCTCTCTCTCTCTCTCTCTCTCTCTCTCTCTCTCTCTCCATCTCATCCAGACAGACAAATGGACAAACAGACAGACATACATACATACATACAGACAGACAGACACCAAGTTCATGGCCAAGAATTGTTCCAGCGTAATATCTACTACCACCATCACTTTAATAGCTTCTATGACACAGACATATTAACAACAACAGAAACTCAAGCCTTCCACACGTGTGCGTGCGTCAAGTGCCCCAGATGAGTATTTCATCATTCTCCAATTGACGGCCCTCTGTTCGGGTAAGATTTTGATTAGATAAGCTGCCAAGGCAATCCTTCGATTGTGAAATTTAATCAACTGCAAACGTCCGTTTCAAATTGTGTTCAGTTTGACGGGTCTTCGTCTGTTAACTCACGTGTTTTCCTCACGCCCCCCCCCCCCACCCCCTCCATCTATCTCACTGAGTCTGACTTCTTCTTCTGTAATGCCATTATACTTGGATACATGCTCAGAGTCTCTGCAGGCTCGTGTGACCTTCTATTGAAGAGTCGTATGTGAGCATCAGCCTGATCTTTTCTCAGAACCCCTTGATGGTCTTACAGACTGAGTCTGATTCTGTCAATGTTCATGTCTCTTTTTACCGGAATCTGGTTGCATATTCCCGATTTGTGACTGACTCTGGCACTGTTGGCATTGGCTCACATACATGTCACCAGGAACAGAAAGAAAAAAAATTCCAGACACCAAAGACATTTGATGATCTTGGTCTGTGTTCAGATTTATCATCACTTGTTGATATTCATAAAATGAAAGTTTTGTAATCACGCTGTTATTGGTCTCTCTGTGTCTCTTTCTCTCACTGTGTCCCTACCCCCACTTCACACACACACACACACACACACACACACACACACACACACACACACACACACACATACACACATACGCACACACGCACACACACACACACGCCGTGCGCCGCGCGTGCGCGCTTACACACTGTCCCATGCACACACCATGTTTACGTCCAAGAACTGGCTCAACCATAAGAACCACCACCACCATCCTTAAAAGCCTCCCGTGACATAGACACATTAGCAACAACAACAGAATCGTAAGCTTTCCACACGTACACGCGTGCGTTCGCCAAGTGCCTCAGATGAATATTCATCGAGCTGTCCACACATACACGTGTGCGTTCGCCAAGTGCCTCAGATGAAAGTTTCATCATGCTTTCCACAGGTACACGTGTGCGTTCGCCAAGTGCCTCAGATGAATATTTCATCGAGCTTTCCACAGGTACACGTGTGCGTTCGCCAAGTGCCTCAGATGAATATTTCATCGAGCTTTCCACAGGTACACGTGTGCGTTCGCCAAGTGCCTCAGATGAATATTTCATCGTGCTTCATTTGGCTCAGCACTCTGCTCAGGCAGGCTTTTCATTGGATTAGCTTCCAAGACAAACCTTCCATTGTGACGGTCAGTTTAGTCAGGCGCAAACGTCCATTTCAAATTGTATTGACGTTGACTGGTCCATGTCACTTTACTCATGTGTTACCCCCCCCCCCCTCCCCCTGTCTCTCCTCCCAGCGAAATCCCTCCTCCTCTATAACCTTCTGTTCCAGAATATGGCATGGCCATTAATTTTCTAATCCTCCAGAGGGACCCACAGTTTGATTACTTGAATGTTAACGTCTCTTTTTACCGCAATCTTGGTACATATTTCCGTTTATAATTTTCAGCAGTTTTAGCAGTTGCAAATATGCTTGTCTCTAGGTATAACAAACAAACAAATAAAAATCCTGTCATTCAGACAGCTGATCATTAGAGTCTGTTTCCAGATATTTCCTCACTTTTATATTCATTAAAGACTCTCTCTCTCTCTCTCTCTCCTCTCTCCTCTCTCTCTCTCTCTCTCTCTCTCTCTGTCCCTACCCCCAATCCCCCCCCCCCCTCTCTCTTTCGTGCATGCGCGCGAGTGCTCTCTATCTCCCCCTATATTTGTTTCTCACACACAACACATGCGCGCGTGCACACACACACACACACACACACACACACACACACACACACACACACACACACACACACACACACACACACACACACACACACACACACACACACACACACACACACCATGTTTACGTCCAAGACCTGACACAACCATAATACCCACCACCACTATCCTTAAAAGCCTCCTGTGACACAGAGATATTAGCGACAACAGAAACGCCAGCCTTCCATTCCACACGTGTGTGTGCGGCGTCAAGTGCCCCAGATGAATATTTCATCGTTCTCCAATTGACTCGGCATTCAGTTCCCGGCGGAGAGGGATGGGGTGCGGGTGGGAAGGGGGAAGAGGGTTCTTTAGATTGGATTAGCTGCTGAGCCAGTCCTTCTATCGTGACGGTCAGTTAAGACAACTGAAAACGTCCGCTTTTAAATTGTATTGAGGGCCGGAATAGCTCAGTTGCTAAAGCGCTGGACTCTTGATCCTGGGGTTGCAGGTTCGAATTTCGATACAGGGGGATTTTTCCCTCGGAGTAAACATTGGTTCTCACTCCATTCCCCATACAGTCCTTCGAATGAGACCATGAACCGAGGTTCCGTGTGTGAACGCACGCACATCTTGCATACACGTAAAATCCCATCACCAACTTTCGGAAGAAGAGACCAGTTTGACCGTTGGCATGGATGACACGTTACACATAGCATGCTCCTTCCCCGAAGATGAAGTATGGCTGCCTTACTGGAGGGATAAAAAACGGTCATACACACAAAACTCCACTGCCTGTCTACACAGGCAGTGTTCGCAGGAGTATCAGCCTGCGTACGCAGAAAGAAAGAAAGAAAGAAAAGAAATTGTATTGAGTTTGACTGGTCCACGACTCTTCGCTCATGTGTTCATCCACCCCACCCACCCCCCTCCTCCTCTGACTTCTTTTCTGATGCCATCACACTTAAACATTTCCTCAGAGGCTCTGCCAGACTTGTGTGTGACCTTTGGTTTGAGACTCCTGGGCATCGGCCAAATCTAATCTCTAAACTCTTTGAGGACCTGGCAGTTTGAATCAGATTATTTCACTGTTAACGTCTCTTTTTTACCGGATTGAAAATGGAGTCTTCGGCAGTGTTGGCAATGGTTCACATATCTGTCAACAGGCACAGAGAGACAGGCACAGAGAGACAGGCACAGAGAGAGACAGGCACAGAGAGAGACAGGCACAGAGAGAAATAGGCACAGAGAGAGACAGGCACAGAGAGAGACAGACACAGAGAGAGACAGGCACAGAGAGACAGGCACAGATGGGAAAAAAAATCCAGACCCCAAGGCATTTGATGATAATGGCCTGTGTTCAGATTTATCTTCACTCTTTGATTTCATAAAAAGCTGTATAGTTACAATCTCTCTCTCTCTCTCTCTCTCTCTCTCTCTCTCTCTCTCTCTCTAGCGTGCGAGTGCGTGCGTGCATGTACGTGTGCGTGTGCGTGTGCGTGCGCGCGCGCGCGCGCGCGCGCGCGCGTGTGTGTGTGTGTGTGTGTGTGTGTGTGTGTGTGTGTGTGTGTGTGTGTGTGTGTGTGTGTGTGTGTGATAAGAAATGAGACATACAATGACGGTTTTCATTGGATTAGTTATAAAAGTCAAGAGTTCGAGAAATACGTTATTCAATGATGTCGTGGTTCTGTTTTGAACAACGAATTTTTTTTTTCTATGGATGACTTTGACCAGGTGTGTTGTAATGGCCGCGTATTGACTGACAATCAAACAAACACACAGAAAAGTAGATACAAAACACTGGTCATAATCCACAACAAACAGATGTAACTTCACTTTATGTGTATACTTTTTTTTCAAAAACATGAATTACCCACTTTTTTACGGTGTCCCATTTATGGAAACGACAATCATAGCACGGGCTTGGGGTCACATTTTAGTTGATATTGAAGTTCGTAACGTTCGCCGAAAACGAATCTAAGCAAACGCAGTCGAAAACAACCAACACGACATGCTCGAAAATGAAAGCGTTGACTGAAATGATGAAACATTCAATTTATTGTTTAAGATATATTATTTCGATTAAATGGATGTTTTAAGTGTAGTCTTTTTAGTGTTTACAAACAGTGCATGACCAGATCACGAAAGCAGTCCCCCCAAATTTGTCTCAGGTTGTATGTAAACTGTAAGAATTGTAAAGAGGACAATTTTTCTTTGTTATTGATGGAGTTTTATAACTGACACTTTATAGGTGAAGCACCTCCTCTCTTCCTACCAGAAAAGCATCTCCTCTCTTCCTACCAGTGAAGCATCTCATCTCTTCCTGCCAGTGAAGTATCTCCTCTCTTCCTGCCAGTGAAGCATCTCCTCTCTTCCTGCCAGTGAAGCATCTCCTCTCTTCCTGCCATTGAAGCATCTCCTTTCTTCCTGCCAGTGAAGTATCTCCTCTCTTCCTGCCATTGAAGCATCTCCTTTCTTCCTGCCAGTGAAGCATCTCATCTCTTCCTGCAAGTGAAGTATCTCCTCTCTTCCTGCCAGTGAAGCATCTCCTCTGATCATGCCAGTGAAGTATCTCCTCTCTTCCTGCCAGTGAAGCATCTCCTCTCTTCCTGCCAGTGAAGCATCTCCTCTCTTCCTGCCAGTGAGGCATCTCCTCTCTTCCTGCCAGTGAAGTATCTCCTCTCTTCCTGCCAGTGAAGCATCTCCTCTCTTCCTGCTATTGAAGCATCTCCTTTCTTCCTGCCAGTGAAGTGTCTCCTCTCTTCCTGCCAGTGAAGCATCTCCTCTCTTCCTGCCAGTGAAGCATCTCCTCTCTTCCTGCCAGGGAAGCATCTCCTCTCTTCCTGCTAGTGAAGCATTTCCTTTCTTCCTGCCAGTGAAGTATCTCCTCTCTTCCTGCCAGTGAAGCATCTCCTCTCTTCCTGCCAGTGAAGTATCTTCTCTCCTGCCAGTGAAGTATCACCTCTTTTCCTGCCAGTGAAGCATCTCCTCTCTTCCTGCCAGTGAAGTATCTCCTCTCCTGCCAGTGAAGTATCTCCTCTTTTCCTGCCAGTGAAGCATCTCCTCTCTTTCTGCCAGTGAAGTATCTCCTCTCCTGCCAGTGAAGCATCTCCTCTCTTCCTGCCAGTGAAGCGTCTCCTCTCTTCCTGCCAGTGAAGTACCTCCTCTCTTCCTGCTAGTGACGTATCTCCTCTTTTCCTGCCAGTGAAGCATCTCCTCTCTTCCTGCCAGTAGCATCTCCTCTCTTCCTGCCAGTGAAGCATCTCCTCTCTTCCTGCCAGTGAAGCATCTCCTCTCTTCCTGCCAGTGAAGCATCTCCTCTCTTCCTGCCAGTGAAGTATCTTCTCTCCTGCCAGTGAAGTATCTCCTCTTTTCCTGCCAGTGAAGCATCTCCTCTCATCCTGCCAGTGAAAAATCTCCTCTCTTCCTGCCAGTGAAGCATCTCCTCTCTTCCTGCCAGTGAAGCACCTCCTCTCTTCCTGCCAGTGAAGCATCTCCTCTCTTCCTGCCAGTGAAGTATCTCCTATCTTCCTGCCAGTGAAGCATCTCCTCTCTTCCTGCCAGCGAAACATCTCCTCTCTTCCTGCCAGTGAAGCATCTCCTCTCTTCCTGCCAGTGAAGCATCTCCTCTCTTCCTGCTAGTGAAGCATCTCCTTTCTTCCTGCCAGTGAAGTATCTCCTCTCTTCCTGCCAGTGAAGCATCTCCTCTTTCCTGCCAGTGAAGCATCTCCTCTCTTCCTGCCAGTGAAGTATCTCCTCTCCTGCCAGTGAAGTATCTCCTCTTTTCCTGCCAGTGAAGCATCTCCTCTCTTCCTGCCAGTGAAGTATCTCCTCTCCTGCCAGTGAAGTATTTCCTCTTTTCCTGCCAGTGAAGCATCTCCTCTCTTCCTGCCAGTGAAGTATCTCCTCTCCTGCCAGTGAAGCATCTCCTCTCTTCCTGCCAGTGAAGCATCTCCTCTCTTCCTGCCAGTGAAGTACCTCCTCTCTTCCTGCTAGTGACGTATCTCCTCTTTTCCTGCCAGTGAAGCATCTCCTCTCTTCCTGCCAGTAGCATCAGCTCTCTTCCTGCCAGTGAAGCATTCCTCTCTTCCTGCCAGTGAAGCATCTCCTCTCATCCTGCCAGTGAAAAATCTCCTCTCTTCCTGCCAGTGAAGCATCTCCTCTCTTCCTGCCAGTGAAGCACCTCCTCTCTTCCTGCCAGTGAAGCATCTCCTCTCTTCCTGCCAGTGAAGAATCTCCTCTCTTCCTGCCAGTGAAGCATCTCCTCTCTTCCTGCCAGTGAAGAATCTCCTCTCTTCCTGCCAGTGAAGCATCTCCTCTCTTCCTGCCAGTGAAGTATCTCCTCTCTTCCTGCCAGTGAAGAATCTCCTCTCTTCCCCAGTTTCCATGCCGGCATACATTGAGGGCCCGAAGACTTTGGTCCTGTGGACTTTCCCTGGTGAAAAGGATGACTTCCATGACTTTGTCATTGCATCAGCTGAGAAAGCTGATCAGCTAATTGGGACGAAATGTAACTTTTCTCCCTCTTCATCGGAGAATGTCTTGAATCAATGCAAAGAGTATCTCTGTAACTCTCTCCCTGAGTCTCTCTCTCTCTCTCTCTCTCTCTCTCTCTCTCTCTCTCTCTCTCTCTCCTCTTCTCTCTCTCTCTCTCTCTCTCTCTCTTCTCTCTCTCTCTCTCAGTTTTGATAATTAAATTATGTAGCCAAAGAAATATTTAACGGATCTCACAATTCCTAAATTTCGCGAAGTGTTCGTGAGATTTCGACTTGGTATAAGTGATTCGAATGTCCATCAAAGATATACACTAAACTCCAAAAACTGTCCATTCTGTAATCAAATCGAGGACGAAATACATGTTTTGATTGTTTGTCCATCCAATAAAGATTTAAGAGATAAATACATTTGCCTCATACTAGAAATGTTCATCAAGTGTCATTGCTTCTTTTACTGCAAAATGAAAAGAGAACTGTAACTCGCTCTGTAGCTATGTTCATTTTTAAAGCACTAAAACGAAGAGAGGAACTGTTATCAGTTAACACTCAAATGCCAGTGTAATTTCAGGAAGAACATTTTGTTATGCAAATATTTTCTTTCATTATTTTCAGTATATGGGCCGAGCGCATGTGTGTTCTACTTTTGTACTCGACCTCAATGCAGATAGGTCGGTGGCCTTTGCGTTTAAACTATTTGAGTTAGAGTTCGAGATAATTAAATCATATGGAAGTGTGAGTCTATTATGGTGTTTATACTCTTTATTTCACTCACTCACTCATCCCCCCCCCCCCTCTCTCAAAGTCTCTCTCTGAGTCTCTTTCTCTCTGAGTCTCTCTCTCTCTCTCTCTCTCTCTCTCTCTCTCTCTCGCTCTCTCTCTCTCTCTCTCTCTCTGTATGCACACCGTGTATGTAGTGTTTAAGTATGTGTGTGTGTGTGTGTGTGTGTGTGTGTGTGTGTGTGTGTGTTGTGTGTGTGTGTGTGTGTGTGTGTGTGTGTGCCCGCGTGCGCGCGTGCGCGTGTGTGTGTGTACTCGCGCGCGCGCGTGCATGTGTCTGTGTGCATGCGTTGACATTAAGCGTCCACTTTACATTAGTACCATCGTGAAAAACTGTGACCACGGGGCAAAAGTCTACGAGGGCGGACGTTCGGGGGAATGTGTGTGTGTGTGTGTGTGTGTGTGTGGGGGGGGGGGGGGGGGGGGGGGGGGGGGGGGTGACGAAAGTGCCCAGGGCAAAACTCTACGCTCCCAGAGGTCACACCCTCTGTTCAGGAACTTGAAAGAAGAGGATGAAGCGACGGGAGCGTGACTCGATGATGTGCGCGACACGCCATATGCGTGTGCATCCATCCTTGGGCTCCCAGGGGAACAGGACTTGAATCGTCATGTTCAGGATGTTGCACGCGATTTTATTGCATAACTTTAGTAGCGCTTGAAGGAATTTGTTTGTCTATGAGGCCTGCTCTCTCCGGAGACAGAGGAACAGTGCAGAGCACAGACAGAGAGAGTGGGGGGGGGGGGGGGCTACGAAAGGGGAAAAGAAAGAGAGAGAGAGAGAGAGAGAGAGAGAGAGAGAGAGTGAGAGAGAGAACACACACACACACACACAGACAGACAGAACGAACGAACGAACGAACGAATCTTTTTTAATGAGGGATAAAGAATAAGCACAATACAGGCTTTTTTACATCTTGCCCTCGATGAAGCAGAAAAAAATAACAATATGTGACTTCAAAATCAACGAACCATCTAAATAGTGAAAAGAATATTAGCCTGAAATACAAAAGGCAATCCAAAAATATGACAGTCAACTTTTCACACACACACACACACACACACACACACACACACACACACACACACACACACACACACACACACACACACACACACACACACACACACTCACACACACACACACACACACACACACACACACACACACACACACACACACACACACACAAAGACAGACGGACAGCCAGCCAGCCAGGCAGCCAGACAGTCAGAGACAGAGACAGACAGCGAGGTACGAAGGAGGGAAGAGAGAGAGAGAGAGAGAGAGAGAGAGAGAGAGGAGAGAGAGAGAGAGAGAGAGAGAGAGAGAGAGAGAGAGAGAGAGAGAGAGCGCAGAATTCCTTATGAGAGAGAGCGAGCTTTCTGTTAACAATTAGGAAAAAAGTGTAATAAACACAATCTGGTCGATCCGGCCCTCAGTGAAGAAAAGTATTAAGAAATGACAAAAGCACTGAAAAGTAGATGAAACAATGGGCAAATACACACAGAGAGAGAGAGAGAGGGGAGAGAGAGAGAGAGAGAGAGAGAGAGAGAGAGAGAGAGAGAGAGAGAGAGAGAGAGAGAGAGCAGGAACCCCCCCCCCCCCCCCCACACACACACACAACATACATACACAGAAACGGACAGGAGTATACGGACAATCAGAGGGACAAACAGACTCAGCCTTTCCACCTGCTAATTAGGAAATGACCGGGACTCATGCGAAACTGACGGTGGAAGGCCAAAGGACGATCAATCCTGGGGACTGAATATTTCATCACATCCAGTCTCTCACCCCGCTTTCCCGTGTGTGTGTGTGTGTGTGTGTGTGTGTGTGTGTGTGTGTGTGTGTGTGTGTGTGTGTGTGTGTGTGTGTGTGTGTGTGTGCACGTGCGCGCGCGCGCTTGTATGTAAATGTGTCATTTTCCGGAATTAGGCAAGTACGCTTCAAACTGAGTGTAACATAGTAGCAAGAGTACTGTAAGTAATGCTAAGTAATTAACAATCTAATATTAAAGGATAGAACATCAAAGGTAAATGCCCACTGGACTGTGTAACAAACATTTACAAACTGAAGAAAGAAAAGCGTAGTCATTCAAAATCTTGGGCACAGATGACGGACTTGATCCGTCAGATAAACTACAAACGCCCGACTTACGATATAATTCCCTTGCACTTGGACAATTGATTAATAGATGTCCCACTCCGAGTGTTTCTCCACACATGCATCTAATGTTTTTACAGAACTTTGTAC
>CM031600.1:90761134-90773634 GCA_018398815.1 Conus ventricosus
CTGTTTGTTTTGATTTGTTGTGTTAGCCGGCTTAGTCTTCACTTTTGCGCAATTTTCTTTTGTTTTCGAAATTGTAAGAGGAATATTGTGTGAGACCTTTTCTCTGGTTAATTCAATCTTTAACCTGGCCATTCTAAATTATTTCCAAAATCTTTCTCCTGTTTATGTATCTGGTGATGCGGTAGTCGGTGGGGAAGGGAGAGAAACCTGGTGATCAGGGTTGGAAACTTGCTTGGTCTCGCTCGTCCGCCCCTGTCACATTCGCCGGACTTTTATCCTTCGGCCACCGTCTGTTTGTGTGTGCAAGGAGAACGAGTTTTTATGTTCACGAGCGTGCGTACGCATGATTTGTCGTTCGGAATGCGTGGTTGGAGATTTGTGTTATTTTGAAATGTGTTTATAAAATGTGACAATTATGCCATTGAATTACTATTATGCAAATGTGGTGGCAGTTATAAGCGAGGGTGCTGTGTTGATTTTTTTTCCAAAGGGAAGGAAAACTTTTAGCGTGAGTGAGAGGGGGTGAAATTTATATTTTTTTTAAAACCTTTGTTTAAAGGCACTTTTCCCGCATCGTGTGAAAAGACTTGATTCAATGGGGACTGGTGTTTTTAATAAAATTCCCCGCCCCTCATGCGAGTGCGGAAAAACTGACAGAAATGGCAAGGGACTGCGGCGGGTTTTCCAGTACCCTTCTTCCTTCCCCCTTCCTTTTCTTCTTTCCCTCCTCTCCGACTCTCCCCCAGCACTTCCCCCCCCCCCTCCCGGGGGTTCACCTGGAGCACGAACTGGACGGTGCCCGTCTGGTCGAGGCCACTTCGCGAACCACGGAGGGGGATGGTGCCACGCGGGGTCGAGGCCAGCCTTGGTGGGGACCGTGGACGTAAAAAGGGGCCCGCCGTCTCGACGGGCCGGGCCCGGGCCCCCCTCCGGGACCTCCAGTAACAGCTACGTCCCCCCCCCCCCCCCCGGGACATTCACTCCCCCTTGGGAGCAGGGTGTGGGTTTTTGGGGCACTCCCTGCGAGAACCCCCGGCCGGAGCACCTAGTGCGACGGGGCTCCCTGCGGATTTGACAGGGGCAGGGTGGACGCACCCGGGGTGTGAGAAAGGGAAATACAAAATTTTTTTTTAAATTTGGGGTAAGTCTAGTGCTGGAATGCTGTAATTGTGAGGGGTTTACGTCGTAGGTGAAATTTATTTTAATCGTGCATGTTGGGGGGGGTGGGAGTGCTTTGATTCGTTTTGGGCATTTTGGTCGTTGGAGTGCTGCGGATTGTGCTTTTGGTGGCGGGGGAGTGCTTATGTGAGTTGCTGTTGTGGCGTTGGGGGGTTTATTGTGATCGTGCTGGGCGGGGGGGGGGGGGGGGGTGGGGGGGGGGGGGGGGGGGGGTGGGGGGGGGGGAGGGGGGAGGCAGTCCCCCTTTCCCCTCCCCCAAAACCGCCCCTGTCAGGGCGACCTCCAGGGTCGGTCGGACAATTGGGGGGCTCGTCCGGGTTGAAGGCCGGCTGCTCCTCTCTTTTTCGCAGAGTCCCTGTTTATTTTGCTGTTTTGTTATTTTTGGAGTGTTTGTCGGGTTCGGGGGGGTTGGCGGGGTACCAGAGTGAAGGGAGTCTTTTGGTGGCCTGGGGGAACACCCGGGCGGACTCGGGGGCGAGGTGAACCAGGAGGAGGACCGCTTCCAGACCCCCTTCCGCCGGGTACCCCCGCGGGTAGGGGGCCCGAAGTCTTGCCCTTCTGTTCCCGCTCAGTCTTCCATCCGTTTTTGTATTTTACCCAAATTTCTGTTTTTTTTTTCTCTACCGGGGGTTGTTGGTACGGGGGTTTTTCATCGGACCAGTGTTTTTTTTTCCTCTCCCCCCGGATTCCGTTGCTTTGGTTTTTGTTTGTTTTTTTTTTTTTTCCGGCCAGCCCCACCGCCTGTTGCCGGCGTAGGCGCGGGTTGCCAGGGGGGGGCACCGGGAAAAGTTTTTTTTTCGTTTTTTTTTGGGTGAGCCCCACCACACTGTTGCTCGGCTGTAGAGCGGGGTGTTGCCAGAGTGGGAGCAGCCGGAACTTGTCCGAAACCCCGCCACAAACACAACACCTTTACCATGCCCCTAAAATATTTTTTTTTTTTTCTCTAGTGGAATTGATTTCCCCGTATTTGGGAAAAAAACCGTGGATATTGTTGTCATGGCGCGTCCGGCGCTGGGGTGGGCGACACGTGGTCGAAAAGGGGTTTTTTAAAAATTTTACTGTAGTCCCTACTATTATCCCAGTATTTCGACCGGAAACTTCTACCTATTCCTCTGTACAGGAGCCCAGTAGATTTTACACCTCTTCGCTGGGGGGTCCCCCTGTCAAAGACCCCGCTGGCACTTCCCCGGAAGCAAAAGAGTATGCGAAGAACTGTGGGCCTTTTGAGTCGCAGAGACCGAAATTTTTCCCCCTCTCCAGGTTTCCCCCGAAGGGGCATCCCCCAAAAGATTTTCCTTGGGGGAAAGGGGCCCCCAAGGGACGGGTCGAGGAAAACACCCCCCGTGTGGGGAGGGTAAAACCCCCCAGGTAACCCTGTCCTTATGTTTTGGAGGGAAACAGCGACGGGAGGATAGGCCCACGTAGGGAAAAGGGGTTTGCTGGGCGGGAAAAGCCTGTAGGGAGGGGCAAAGTTTCCGTGGGGGAAGAGGGATCGACTTTAAGAGGAGGCGCTGGGCAGGGGGTCTGCGCAGAGAGGAGACGACAGACGGGAAATTTATGCATAAGGAAGAGGCTATTCACGTAAGAGGGGGCTGTAAGCAGGAAGGCTCCGTAGAGAGGAGGCGCAAACAGGAGGCCAGCGTGGGGAGGGGTGTCAGCGTAGGGAAGAGTCGACAGGCAGGAAGCCCCCGTAGGAAAAACTAAAGGGGAGGCTCTGCGAGGGAGGAAATGGAACAATTCTTTCCCCTCCCGGGGCTTCTGTAAACCGGGTTTTTTAATCCCCAGGCGGTGATAGAGTTAAGGCCCAAAGTTAAAGCTCCAGAGTTCGGGACCTGGAGGACATTGATATTTCTTAGAGCTTTCGACAAGGTTGTTTTGTTCATACCAATTGTCTGAGGAGAAAAAGGGGTATGCACCTTTTTTCTGGTTTATTGGTGCTCAAGGGAGGTGTGCTCACCTAAAAGTGCGTCTTTTGCGCAGCATTGGGCTCGCAAAGCGTTTTCCACCCTTACCCAGGCCTACAGGAGGAAGTTCAGGTCCATGAAGAAAAAAAAGCGAGCCTTCGTGCAGTTTGGTGATAGCGCGCAAAACGCTAGGGTTTTGGGCGTCATTGGGCCAAGTTGGAGCTGGGGGATTGACCTCATTAAACGCTCCCAACACTGTGCCCCCAGGTTGAGGACCGGATAGGCGGACAGCCCCTCAGGATTTCGCGGCTGCGATTCACCCGCTGAGGTGTTTGCGGGAAAGCTCGCAGGGCTTATGGGCATCGCCCAATACGGAGGGGAAAGCCCTCCCCACGGGTTTTGGTGCAATAAGGTGCCGAAACCCTTTATGGGGGGGAAAAAAGGCAGGCAGTTTCAGGGGGTTTCGGCCCGACTGGTTTTCTTTGGGTCGTCCTGGCCCATTAGGAAAAGTTTGCCAAAAAGCGCTGGATCAGGGGGGGCTAGTCCTTTCCAGCCCCCTCGTCCCCGGGTAACGGGGTTCCACTCAGCTTTTGGTGATTTGAGTGCCCCGTGTTTTTGGGGGTTTTTGGGTTCCTCCTTGGTCGACACCACAGGGATTCGGGGGCACAACGCCTTTGTTGATAAAATTTTTTCTCCTAAGGCCCCCGGGGGGCTATTTTTATTGTGGGGTTTGGGGGCGGTTTTACTTCCACCGCCTTCTGTACTTATTCCCCATCCCACCCCCTTTCGTGGCGAAGTAGGGCCATCGCGGGGGGCGACCTCTTTTATCCCTTATCAAGGGAAAAAATACACCTTTGCGACGGACGCAGGGCAACCGTGTCTACGGATTTGCCCCTAAGGCGTGTGTGGGGGCACCAAACCCCGCCCCAAAACTAAGAAGCAGGGAAAAGGGAAAGCGTCCCGTTTTCAGCCCATTCCCGACGAGGTTTTGGGGAAGGGGCCCACCTCTAGCATTATCCGTCTTCAGGCCAGGGACTTGGATGTCAACGCCTCGACAAAGTGGTGGTCCCCCCTCAGCTGCCCAACACCCAAGGGACTTCGAGTCCACAAAGGGGGTCCCTTTTGGGGTTTTACCTGGCAGATCGTGTGGGCCCAAAAGCTTTTCGTTCCCCAAAGCTTGAGAGAAAGGTTCCCCCGCAGCCCACGATTCCCCCATGGCAGGCATAGGGCTCCAACGGACTCTCGACGAGCAGACAGGATTTTTTGGGCCCGGGAGAATTTTCAAATTAGGGGAGTACGCCGCAGTTGCGATTTCTGCCCAAAGGACAACGCCAGGGTCGCTTGAAAACGTGTTCCCCCAGGGTCAGTGCCACGGGTTTGGGGGAGGCATTCGCAAAGGTGGGGCGACCCGGGGAAACCCCTTAATCCTCCTCCGTCGCGGTCACCGCTACACTTCGGTATGGAGAATCGCGAGTCGATACCCAGGGGGTCCCGCTTAGGACTATCGATGCCCCTACTGTTGCTGAATCTCTCAGGCGATTTGGACGCGCACTGGCGGCCCAAGAAGAAGTACGCCGGGAAATTTGTCGGGGGGGGCGATCATCATCCTCCCAGTGCCCGGACCGGATCCGGAATGTCACGACTCAGAGTTTTGGGAGTGGAGCTGCAGAGTCATGGTTCATTTCCGCATATCAGGGTTTCCGAATACGGGTGTGACTATCTTAGCCGAGCCCGTAGTAGCATATTGGAAAATCATCAAAAGGGGCACCCCCCCAACCGGGTTATATCCCTTTTTTGGGGGCGTTTTTCGGGGTGTGACAGTTTCACTCAGGAGGTTAACGGTATGAACCCAGTGGGTTTTGGGTTTTTTACTTTCAGGTTGGAAGGTTTGCAGTTGTTTGATAAATGGTATTAGTTTTTCCCCCCTGTGATTCTATCTGGAATGTTTTTTATTTTTGGGTTTATCTACTCTCGATCACACGAGTTGGGTTCGTCCCTTTTTGTGAAGTTGCACAGCGACAAGGTTCAAAGGGGGCACTGTATCCAGAGAAACAGAGCTTTTAGGGGGGTTTGTCACGGTTGTCGCGAGGCCACGCGTTCGACCCACCTGGGGGCGGAATTACTTATTTTTTTATTGTCGTTGCTGGGGGTGATCCGTCCCTTGGGGGTTGGGGGCAGTTTCCCTTGTGTTTCAGTCAACTTCGGTTTTTTCTTTCTCTCTCCTCTCTCTAATTCCCCCCCCGTGCTATTCCTGCAAGTTCACGGTGGCCGGTACCTTTTTCCCCGAAATTTCGTCTTCGGCCTCCGCCTGTCTTTTTAAAACCCGTCCCACGTGCTCGTTTTTTTGTTTGAAGTATGCTCACCTGTGACGCGCATGGCATGTTGGGGCCCCCATTGCTGAGGGAGGTTAGCTCTTCACTCAGCGGAAGATTCTCTGGGGGGGGCCCTGCTCCAGTCCTGGTTCTTTTTCCTTACGTCGAGGACAGTCAGTACTTTAATTCCCGCATCGGCCCGAGGAAGGGGGCCATTTTTCTGTTTTCCCCCCTTCGCCCTTTTCCTTCGACTGGACAAGGGAGAGAGAGCCTTGAACCGCCTCTTCGGGCCCCACGGGTAGCTGGTAAGCATCTTTTTGTGGCTGTTTTTTTTGATTTGTTGTTTTTAGCCGGCTTTGTCTTCACTTTTGCGCAATTTTTTTTTTGTTTTCCCAAAATTTAAAGAGAATTGTGTGAGACCTTTTCTCTGGTTTAATTTTAATCTTTAACCTGGCCCTTCAAATTATTTCCAAATTTTTCCCGTTTATGATTGGTGAGCGGGATCGGTGGGGGAAAGGGGAGAACCTGGTGTTTTAGGGTTGGAACTTGCTTGGTCTCGCTCGCCGCCCCCCGTCACATTGCCGGACTTTATCCTTCGGGCCCCGTCTGTTTTTTGTGTGCAAGGAGAACGGTTTTATGCACGAGCTGGTAAAGCATATTTGTCGTTCGGAGCGTGGTTGGGGGATTTTTTGGGTTTTTTTGAAAGGTTTAAAAAATGTGACAATTTGCCAAAGAATTTTCTATTTTCAAAGTGGGGGCAGTTATTTAAACGATGGGGGCTGTGTTTTATTTATTTCCTAAGGAAGGAAAACGTTAAGCGTGAGTGAAGAAGGGTGAAAAAAATTCAATTTGTTTTATAAAATTTGATTTAATAGCTTTTTACCGGGAACGGTGGAAGATTTTTCAATGGGTGTACGTGGCTTTAAAAACCTTCCCCCCCCCCATCATGCGAGTGGGTGTAAACTTGACAGCAATGGTCGACGGGACTGACGCAGGGTTCCAGTACCCCCTTTCCCTTCCCCTTCCCTTTTTTTCCCCCTCCCCCCTCCTCCCAGCACGTCCTCCCCCCTCCGGGGGCTTTCCCCGGAGCACGAACGGACGGGGCCACGTGCTGGTCAGGCCCCCTTTGGCTGGGAAAAAGGCGGGATGGTGCCACCGCGGTCGAGGCCACGCCTTGGTCGGGACCGTGGGCTGCTAGAAGAGCCCGCCGTCTCGACGGCCCGGCCCGGCCCCCTCCAGGAACCCCCGTAACACACGCCCCCCCCCCCCCCCCGGGACACCTCTTTCCCCTGCCCCTTGGGGGTCGAGGGGTCGGCTTTGGGCGACCCCCGCGAGAACCAAACCCGGTGGAGCACCTAGTGCCCACGGTGCTCCCTGCGGACTTGACAGGGGCAGGGATGTGGACGCACTCCGTGGTGTGAGAAAGGGTCAATACTGGAAATATTTCTTTATAATTGGGTACATGTCATATGTGCTGGAATGCTGTAATTGTGATTGTGTACGTCGTATGGTGAAATATTTATTTATAATCGTGCATGTTGTGGGTGTGGGAGTGCTTGATTGCGATTGTGCATGTTGTGTGCGTTGGAGTGCTTGATCGTGATTGTGCATGTTGTGTGCGTTGGAGTGCTTGATCGTGATTGTGCATGTTGTGTGCGTTGGAGTGCTTTATTGTGATCGTGCATGGTGCGTGTGTTGGAATGTTTATTTTGCTGGTGTGAATAAATGGGGTGTTGTATCGTAATCTTATTGTGTGGTCTCTTGCGGAGCGTGTGAGGTCAGTCACTCCCTTCACTCCCACCTAGACCGATCCTGTCAGGGCAGACCTCTATGGGTCGGTCGTGACACTCACCACAGCCTCAACACTGGCAGTCCTCATGAAGCAATCAGTACCAGGTTGTTCATAAGGTCACGCACCAGAGGAGACACTGCAGCAGACGTTTGCCTGTGAATCCCAGTGCGAAGAAAGTCACTAAGAAATCTCCACAGAAACAGGGAGAATTTAAAAGCAAACGCTAGATAATCATTGTGGCTATACCTCTTGCAGTGACATCATTGTGGCTATACCTCTTGCAGTGACACCATTGTGGCTATACCTCTTACAGTGACATCATTGTGGCTATACCTCTTGCAGTGACACCATTGTGGCTATACCTCTGGCAGTGACATCATTGTGGCTATACCTCTGGCAGTGACATCATTGTGGCTATACCTCTGGCAGTGACATCATTGTGGCTATACCTCTTACAGTGACACCATTGTGGCTATACCTCTTGCAGTGACATCATTGTGGCTATACCTCTGGCAGTGACATCATTGTGGCTATACCTCTGGCAGTGACATCATTGTGGCTATACCTCTTGCAGTGACACCATTGTGGCTATACCCCTTGCAGTGACATCATTGTGGCTATACCTCTGGCAGTGACATCATTGTGGCTATACCTCTTACAGTGACAACATTGTGGCTATACCTCTGGCAGTGACATCATTGTGGCTATACCTCTTGCAGTGACATTAGCACAGCTACATAACCCCCATGCCCGTGTCGCTAGAGGTTCCCTATTCGTTGTTCGTCTGTCTGACTGTTTGTCTGTCTGTCTCTATCTGTCTCTGTTCTTATTCTTTGTTTGTCCGTCCGTCTGTCTGTGTGTCTATATGCATGCCTACCTACCGGCTTGTCTGACTGCCTGTCTGTCTGTCTGCATCTCTCTCTCTGTGTCTCTTTGCCTCTGTGTATCTGTCCGTCTCTCCATCTGTCTGTCTCTGTCTGTCTGTCTGTCTCTGTCTCTCTCGTCCATTACTGCTGTAAGGATATTCAGTTAGAGAACAAGCATAACTGGTAGGCTTGTACTACTAACACTAATTCAAACAAAGTAACGCAATAGCAGTGCAAGTGTTTATCAAGTGGGTGGGATTCACATCGACCTGACAGCTGGTAGCTAGCTCTCTGTGAACACTGTAGCGAGGATTGTAATTACAGAAGGAGCTTGGACGTGACTTGGAATGAACGGACTGTCGTACACACGGAGGTTGGGAGCAGCACCCTTTTCACCCTTGTGCTTGCCCCTCCTCCCCGTCTTCCCACCTCCCTCCTACCCCTGCTCCCTCCCTCGCCATCCTCCCGTCTTAAAACAAATTCTCAGACGTAGAAGAGAGTTTTTTAACAGCGTGTTATAAGATTATTGATTTGCGGAGGTCAATATTTCGAGACCAGTTATTCATTTCTGTTATCCTAACAGTGGGCAAAAACAGTTCTGGCCAGTCAGGGATGAACGGATGTCATCCTGTCAAATTTGTTTAGTGTTGAAAGCAAATATGAAACGAGGCAGGGAACGGCTGGTGAGGCTTGGAACATCCTTTATTGGGGATGTTTCCTTGTGTGTTCTGTGCGCTCTGTGCTGTCATAATCATCTGCTAGGCGATTCGGTGTCGTAAGCAGCATTCCTTTGGAGTTTTGGGCGTGGATTTGTTTCATCGTGGGAGCAAGAATTACCCTACTTGTTTATCGTATAGTGCCGTCTTCTCTCTCTTGCTTACTTACTTAGGCCCCATAGCTCACGGGTGAGCATAGGCCATCGACAACACTCCGCCATCGCACTCGGTTCTGGGCTGCTCGCGGAATGTTTGTCCAGTTGGTCCCCTGCCTCTTTATCTCTGCCTCAGTGTCTCGCCTCCAGCTGCTGCGAGGTCGGCCTCTCTTCCTTTTCCCCTGCGGGTTCCATGTCAGGGCTTGGCGTGTGGTGCTGGATTCTGGCTTCCTGAGAGTGCGGCCAGTCCGACCCCACTTCTTCCGCAGAATCTGCTTGGCCACTGGTTCCTGTCTTCTCTGTCTCTCTTAAGTATGAGGTTGGCAGTTTGATCACAACATACTCGGACTTATCCTGTCCTCCACCATCGTCCGGCTTATTTCTGCGGGGACGCCACACTGGAGAACTCCTCACCATGTCTGTCCAGTGCGGTCATTGTTAACAAAGGCTGCGATTGGTCCGGTATAGTTTCTGTGTTTTCCTCTTTCATGTGGCTTGTCCTAGGCAAGTCAGACCTTGCGGAGCCCATCCCTCTCCTGGCTGGATATTTCTTGTTAGGGTCACTTCCCGCATGTGGCTTTCAATGATGGGTTGCTTGGGTATTAGCAGCAGAGGAGAATGTGGGGCCTAATTATACACGTAAGCAATGTTTTAATCGGAGATATCGAAGTGATTTGACTTAAAAGCGATACCGGCGTCATTGCATGCATGTATGTGTGTGTGTATGTATGAGTGTATGTATGTATGAATGTATGTATGTATGTATGTATGTATGTATGTATGTATGTATGCATGTATGTATATATGTATGTATGTATGTATGCATGCATGTATTTATTTTCATTCATTCATTCATTCATTCATTCATTCATTCATTCATTCATTCATTCATTCATTCATTCATTATGTTATTTAAATATTCATTCATTTTAAGGAAGCGGCAGGCTGTCTCTCTCATTTCTGTCCTCAAAGTTGTGCTCCCGAATCTTGAGGCACAGACACCACAACATGTGCTACAGACCACTTCTCTCTTGACTGCAGACCACTTCTCTCTTGACTGCAGACCACTTCTCCCTTGACTGCAGACCACTTCTCTCTTGACTGCAGACCACTTCTCTCTTGACTACAGACCACTTCTCTCTTGACTGCAGACCACTTCTCTCTTGACTACAGACCACTTCTCTCTTGACTACAGACCACTTCTCTCTTGACTACAGACCACTTCTCTCTTGACAAATGTTTGGAACGATGTGTGGGCCAGCAACAACTCCATCCACACCCAAACGTTCGGCAACAGAGGAGGACTCTGACAACTTTATTCGAGGAGGAAGAGAAGAAGAAGAAGAAGAAGAAGAAGAAGAAGAAGAAGGAGAAGAAGAAGAAGAAGAAGAAGAAGGAGAAGAAGGAGAAGAAGAAGAAGAAGAAGAAGAAGAAGAAGGAGAAAAGAAGACGATGAGGGAGGAGGAGGAGGAGGAGGAGGAGGAGGAGGAGGAGGAGGAGAAGAAGAAGAAGAAGAAGAAGAAAAAGAAGAAGAAGAAGAAGAAGAAGAGGAGGAGGAGGAGGAGGAGGAGGAGGAGAGGAAAAATGACAGAAAAAGGAGCAGAGAAATATAGAAGAAACAGAAAAAGAGGAAGAGAAGAAAGAAGAAAAGGAACGGACAGAGGAAAAAACAAAAGGAACAACAGAATGGGAAGAAAAGTATGGTGACTAAGAGGAAGAATAACAAGAAAAGTAGAAGGCAGACGAAGGAGGAGTAGGAAGATGAATACAAAGGGAAGAAAAAAGAAAAAGAGGAGGAAGATGAAGAGAGAAGAAGAAGAAGAAGAAGAAGAAGAAGAAGAAGAAGAAGAAGAAGATGATAGTGATGATGATTATCATGATGATGAAGAAAATGATGAGGATGATGATGATTTAGATTATGTCGAAGAAGAAGAAGAAGAAGAAGAAGAAGAAGAAGAAGAAGAAGAAGAAGAAAAAGACGAAGAAGAAGAAGAAGAAGAAGAAGAAGAAGAAGAAGAAGAAGAAGAAGAAGGAGTACAAGAAAAAGAAGAACAAGATGAAAATGATGATGCTAATGGTAATGATGATGTTGCTGCTTTTGCTGATGATGACGATGATGATGATGATGATAATGATGGTCGTTAAAAAGAAGTAGGGGAAGAAGAAAAAAGAAAATGATGATGCTAATGGTAATGGTGATGTCGCCGCTGTTGCTGATGAGGATGATGATGATCATTATGATAGAGAAAAAAGAACATGTAGAGGAAGAAGAAGAAGAAGAAAAAAAGAAGAAAATGATGATGACGACAACTACGACGATGACAACGATGATGATGGTGATGATGATAATGATGATGATGATGGATGCTGACAATGACAATGAAGAAGAAGAAGAAGAAGAAGAAACTACAGTTGTGCTGTTATTCTGGCACCCAGACAACGACGTAAGATACCGCTCCAGCCTAACAGGCCACTTCTGAAGGTCTAACCGATTTCAGCATCACTTGACCTTTCTTGGCATTTAGCGGTGATGAGCATTATGATCAGTCGGGCCTACGAATCATCGTCAACCGATATCGCTGACAAATCCTAAAGCCGCCCAGCATACTTTGAAGCAAGGATCTGGGGATAATGCCGTCTGCGAAAAGTCGCATATCTCACTCTGAAGTCTCCGGTACTTTAGGCCCCGGCTTACGTGACAGACAAGGATCAATAGCGCAAAGTATGTCACCATTATGCCACGAAATGACGAGCAACGCATCTCCTGACCGTGGATATCAAGCTGAAATCGTAGCTGATCTAGGCTGTTACATGCGGCCCCACGGGCGATGATCTATTGTGTTTCAAGCTCTAGTGTGACTTCGTTCTATTCATCACACGAGAGTTACGAACAGCTGTGATGTCAGTGATCCAGTGTGTTTCAAGCTGTGGCGTGGCTTTGTCCTATTCTTCAAATGGTTGTTACGAACAGTTCCGTCGTCAATGATCCACTGTTGTTCAAACTCGGAAGTGGTTTTGTTCTATTCGTCAAGCGGGAGTGACGAACAGCCCAGTCGTCCTGTATCCATTGTGGTTCAGTCTCCGAGGTGGGTTTGCCGTCTGTGAAACACAGGAGCTACGAACAGTCCCGTCGTGAATGATCCATTGTGTTCCAGGTCCCAGCGTGGCTTTGTTCTGTTAGTCATACGAGAGCTACATCACTGTCGTCAATGATCCACTGTGTTTCAAGCTCCGGTATGGCCTTGCTCTATTTGTTTCACTGGTGTTATGAACAGCCCCGTCGTTAATAATCCCCTGTTTTACGAACAGCCTTGTCGTCAGTGAGTCACTGCGTACAACGTTCCAGCGTGGCTTTGTTCTATTCGTCACACGAGAGTTAGGACCAGCTTCGCCGTCACTGATCGACTGTTTTCCAAACTCTAAAGTGACTTTGTTCTATTCGTCAAGCAGGAGTTACCAACAGCCTAGCCGTCCTGTATCCGTTGTGGTTCGGCCTCCAAGGGGGTTTTGCTGTGTGTGAAACACAGGAGTCACGAACAGTTCTGTCGTCAGTGATCCACTGTGTTTCAAGCTCTG
>CM031600.1:90792388-90805145 GCA_018398815.1 Conus ventricosus
CCGAACGAAAGTTTATTCGGATTTTTTGTTTTTTGTTTTTGGGCGGCACATTTTGGGCGGGGCGGGCGCAGTTTGAAAAAATGGGGCGGAAAATCCCCCTTAGGGGGGACGAAATTTCTGCCTGAAAAAACACACACAACTCACATATAAAAAACATCTTAAATTGGCACACACTTACAGGAGACTAAAAAGACTATAGCTTTCTGTAACAAGCCAAAATACAAAAAAAACACAGCGGACAAGGTGCAAAATCACTTATCTAAAACACAATACCAGATAAGTGAGTTTTTAACAAATGTCATCTTCAGATGTCAAAAAAGAACAGAAATAAAATGCACATAACAATACACCCAGATGGCTATCAGTTGCAGGATTCTGCTGCCAGTAACAACTTCCTGAGGTGTATTGCTTACTGCACTGTTGTCTTGCAATTTGTTACATCTGAAGAAAAATTAGTTATAAAATATGTCTCTTTGGTCATGTATACTAAATTAGCTTTGCTTTGCATTTGTTGTGCTTATTTATTTTGTGTTTTGCCTCATGTTTGACAAGGTTCATACAGATTTTCCGACAAAATATTCACAGACTTTTTAAAGAATTTTGAAGCACTTTTCTTCTTCTTAATTCGAAGACTTTCTTCAAGGATGACTTCAAGAAAAATAACCTTGAAATATGGACCCCAAATTAGGTTATTTACTGTCTAGGATCTTCTTGCATAAGCGGCAAAAGCTTTTTGTCTCCTGGGTGTCCCTGCAAGATTCTTTGTACTCTTCTTTTTCCAGCCAAACAACGTTGAACTAACACTTCCTGGGTGTTGGCTTCTCAATTTCAAGACGGCCAATCATTTTATCATGTGCGCAGCTATATGAAGACCAGTAACTCTGGTGTTTTAACCTGTAGCAGACAACTTATCGGCAAGATTGTCGGTCAACTCTGACTTGATTTTTTTTTACTTTCATACTTTTTTGAAAACTCAATTTCAGATACTCTTTTCGAAGGACTGAGATTTTACAGACTTTATTCAGAATCATTGGCAGTGACAAAATTTAAACACTTTTTAAAGGGCCCATAAGCAAAAAGCCTGATTTTTAAGGACTTTCAAGGCCTGGGAAAGGGGGGGTCCCCAAAATTAAGGTCTTTTTAAGGGGCTGTACGAACCTGCTGATTTATATAGTTTATGTGGCTCAAAAAGACCAAAACAAAAACAAAAACCAAAAAATTCAGTGTCCCTGGAAAAAAAAACAACAAGAGAGGCAATTTGTCTACATTTGACTCAAATGGATGCATACAAGAGACAGCACAATGAAAGGTACAAGACAGCTGGAAAAGAAGAGTATGTACTACACTACTCTTATTAACCAACAAAAGTAAAAATTTTTCCGTTTTTAGTGTTTTCACTAATGTTTTTCCTTTAATGCAGTTCCAAACTTACCATCATCGGAGGAATCAGCAAACACATAGTTGTATTGATCTGCTGAAATAAAGAAACAAAGAAAAACACAAAACAAAGTCAATTCCTTTATCAGTCAGGCATGAAAAGAAATAACGGATGACTATGCTACAGCTGTTTTTTTTTTTTAAAGCTTCCCCTTTTCCCTGCCCCTGAAACACACCACACACACACCACACACAAGCACTGACAAAAAACACAAACATTCAGACAGAGGGAAATTTTTTCCCTGTTTTTGACAATTCAACAAACATTTCATGGAAAATTCTCTTGCAAATAACATAAGCAAACTGAGTTTGTAGCAATTCTTTTCTTTATTTAATAAAAAAATCTTTACACTGAAAAGTAAAATTCTTAGTATTATTATTCTTTGCATTTCTAAAAAAAAAAAAAGAAGGGAAAAACAAAAGCAAAAAACAAAAACAAAAAACAGACAGTGAAACAAACACTTTAAATCTATTGATAAGGGACCCAAAATGTTTGTCAATGCTGTTACTCTTTTCCAAAATGTGAAAAAATAATTACTTCTGGATTCATTACTGCACAGACTTGAACTGATGATTTACTTTATTGAAACATCAAAGCGGGGGAAAAAAAAATTCACATATTACTTCAGCTGTGTTCTTCAAAACATTCTAGCAAAAACCTCTACGTATTCAGAGGTGTCTTAGAATTTTCATAAAATGACAATGCCAAACTGAGATAACCTGGGTCTGTCCTTGGACGCAGTCTGGATTCCAAAATTTTTTCTCCTCAAAGACAGATCGATTTTTCCTCTGATGGGACAACCCCACTGTGATCACTGTCATGTCCCTGAAAAATAAATGATTCAAGTGACAAGAATTTCAGTAAAGTGCAGCAAAGTACATAAAAAAGGGGAGAAAAAACTATAAAATTTAAAACTATAAAACCAAAATACAGTGCCCATCAAAGTCCAAGATCTGTGTGTGTCTGTATAATCTGTAGGCCCAAGGTCTATGTTTATTTTACTCCCATTACCAAACTCAAAAAAATCATGAAAAGTGAATGGGTGACTGTCTTACACACTTTGCCACCCAGTTCTGCCCACAACAGTCACTGAGTATACCGAGTATTGAGAGGCACATTTTTGTTAAAAAAGAGAAAGAAAGAAAAAAAACATTAAAGTCCAATCAGCAAACAATGCCAGTAGCCCGTTTTTTTCCAACTTAAATTTTTTTTTTTTTACTCTTTCAAAATAGCATTTCTTGATTAACATGCAAAACGACAGACCATTATTTACAAAATAAAACATTAAAAAAGATGTCAAGACATTGGTTTCTCTTTTCTTTTATTTTCTTTTTATAGTTATTAGTACATACATAACTTATTTTACAAGATAAAAAGCATTGAGAATACAAGTGTCTGTTACCTTATAAGTAATATCCTAATTAACCCTATACACAAAGGTTTTGTGTTGATGGAAAGAAGCACAACAAATACTTATGAAAATTTCTTTCCAAAAAGCACAGCATACCCTAGAACTGGCTTCTTTACATCAGCTGATCATCTTCTCTCTTTATGGGCAATGTGACCCGTAATTCCATAAAAGGATTCCCAAAACAGAAATTATCCTGTTTTTTACAGATAAATGATGAGCTTGAAGGAAAAATTCCCAAAGGTGTCAATTTTGCTGACATTTAATATATATTATCCCAAGAGAGAGAGAGAGAGAGAGAGAGAGAGAGAGAGTGAGGAGAGAAGGGGGGGGGGGGTAGGGGTATGGGGGAGAAGGACATTCATTCCTTGTTCTCTGGTTGATGTAACACAATCCCTGTAAGTGTAACATTTTGCACTCCTTGTAAAGTGAATGGAATTATATATATGCATACCAATTACACAAAGGAATAAGTCAGTTATTTCCTTCTATGCTTATGAGCATATAGGAAATTTTCATTCTAAATTACGTTTAATCTAACATACTTACCGTGGCTCACTAATGCAATAAGCGGCAGCAATTTGCTATCCCTGCCTCGTATACAATAAAGTCCGTACGGACAACAAAACCCCTGAAAGGGGCTCGTGCCTGCTCAGAACAGTCCTCTTTCGAGGTATATTAAAACCTGACTGAGAACTCCTGATGGAAACCCAGGAAGGCGGGGAGGTAGGGAGGGTCTCTGCGTGAGCCACGGTAAGTATGTTAGATTAAACGTAATTTTAGAATAAAAATTTCCTTTTAATTACACATACATACCGTGGCTCACTAATGCAGAGTGCACTCCCTGGAAGGGGGGGCTCACTGGTTACCCCCTGGAGGAGCAAGAAGGGCCGGATGTGTGGCGGGAGATGGAATGTTGCGCCACCCCAGCTGATTGCGATGCCCTAGACCCTCATCACGCAGACGGGAAACGTCGCGCAGGTAGAACTGGATGAAGTGCCAGGGGACCGCCAATATGCGGATCTAGCACACCCTAAAATGTGGCATTATGAGCTACTGCCAGCGAAACGCCCATGCCCTAATCTCATGAGGTCTAGGTGAGAAAACACCCAAAACCCCCTTCAGGTCTCGCGTACGCAGCTTTAATGACTTCTCTCAGCCATCGAGAGATTGAAGAGCGCCTGATGTCCCCCTTATAACCTTCGTTGTTAAGAGGAAACAGGTGGCGCTGCTTGGAACGAGAAGATTTCGTGCGTTTCCTATACTCCCGCAAGCGCGCCCGGACAGAGGAGTGCGGTCTTCGTCGTCGGGGCGAGAATAGAAGTGAGAGGAAGAATGGAGATGGTGGGGGAAGAAACTGGCAACTGGTTTTTCGCTAAAAGTCTGGGAGGAGGCGAAGAGTATCGACCCATCCGGTTGGGAAAAGCAAACGTCCCCAGGCAGGCCACTAAGGGCGTGGACCTCACTGCAGCGCCTCCCCGAGGCCAGGGAAACGAGAAAAAGGCTGTTTTGAAGGAAAGGAATTTCAGAGAAACACTCCGGATGGGGCTCGTAAGGGGAAGCCTGAGGGAGGAGGGACTAAGAAAAGATCCCCGCCGGGACACGGCGGGGGCATCGGGCCTCCTGTAGGGCCGCTCCTCTAAACCAGATCCCGCAGAAGAGGGTCGTCCCGAAGGAGGGGCCCCCAAAACTGGCGGATAGGGGTGGAAATAGCCGCCCTGTGAACCTTAATCAGAGGAGGCTGAAAGATTTCTCTCCGATGACAGAAGGCTAGGTAGTTCGCCAATTGGCATTGAGAAGGAGAATGAGGTGATACCGCGTGGCTGGAGTACAAGATAGCCAGCCATTCCAGTGGACACTATAGACACTTTGGGTGCACTGCCCTGTGGGCATGTTCCACAGGCCGATTACCGCTGGGGAGGCGCCTCGTGCAGACCGCGCGTCCGCACAGTAGCCAGGCGTGAAGATGCAGAACGTTTGGATGCCGTGTGGAATGCCTGACCGCGGCTGGAGCAGGACCTTGCCTTTAAGGCGAGCGGTATCGGGGGCACGTGCGACAGGTTGTAACAGTTCCGGAAACCACGCTTGGGCGGCCAGCGTGGATGCCACCAGAATAAGCGTGGCTGCATCTTCCCTTGCCTTGCGTGAGACCTTTCCTAGAATGGGGAACAGGGAAAGGCATAGCCCGTCAGGCCGGCCAAGGGGTGGACAGGGCGTCCACGGCCCACGCTGCGGATCCGGAACTGGGGAGACATACAGTGGAGACGGTGGTTTAACGGGGTGGCGAACAGGTCCACCTGTGGTTTGAACCATACAGTCCAGAGAGGTTCTAGGATGGTGGACGAGAGTCCATTCTGAGGGAAGAACATGTGCGACCTGCTGAGGGAAGTCCGCGAGAATGTTGATCTTCCCAGGAACATGCTTGGCCGAGATCCGGATTGATTGTGTCTCGCACCAAAGAGAAAAGCTGTTCCGACTCAGGGACAGGGAGTGAGAACGCGCCCCCCCCTGTTGTTGATATACACGCCACCGTCGTGTTGTCGGTGTTGAGGAGAATGTTTTCCTTTAGGAAGGGAAGAAACTCTTGAGGGCTTGGAACACGGCTTCCAGCTCCAGCCGATTGATATGCCAGGGCCCCTACTCGGGACCATTGCCCGGAGGCCGTCAGAGAGCTGACGTGGGCACCCCACCCGGTGGGAGCGTCCGTTGAACAGGTCCTCTGTGGAGGAGGGGGAGAGATGGGGACCCCTGAGTAGCCAGGACTGGGAGTGCCATTGTACCACCGATGACTGGAACCACTGCCCGAGAGGGATCGGAAGGTCCCACGACTGCAGTGCCTTGAGGACCAACGCTTGCGAAAAAGGCGTTGAAAACGGCGTTTGTACAGACGTCCGAGGGGCACTAAGGGGGCCAAGGACTCCATCAGACCCAGAAGAGAGGCCGCTTTCTGGCTGGCGCCTGATCCAAGGAAAGGAGGTGGGCCAAGAGGTGCTGGAGGCGAACAAGGCGCTGGCGGGTCGGAGAGACCAGCCAGTCGGTGGTGTGGAAGGACATGCCCAGAAACTGAAACTGTTGCGACGGGGTGAGATCGGACTTCTCCTCGTTGCGAACGAATCCCAGCTGCTGAAGAGGCTTAAAAACCTGTAGGGCTTGCTGTGGAGCACAGAGTGCTGGATGAGGAAGGAGAAGCCAATCGTCTAGATAGGCCTTCAAACGAATTCCTTTCTCCCGAACGTGCAAGCAAAGTTCCCGAGCCACCTTCGTGAAACCCATGGGGCCGGGGCTAGTCCAAAGGGAAGAGCCTGATCTGAAAAACACGGCCTCTCCACGCGAAGCGGAGGTACTTCCTGTCCCTTGGGTGGATCAAGAGATGGAAGTATGCATCCTTCAAGTCGATGGATACGCCCAGTCACCGGGATGGCATGGCATCGCGGACTGACATGGGGGTTTCATCGAAAACGGAGGACGAAAAGAAACCTGTTAAAGGGCGAAAGATCTAGAACCGGTCTCCATCCTCCAGAAGCTTTGGGGACCACAAAAATGCGGCCATAAAATCCCGGAGAGGAATGGAAGAGAACTTCCTCTGTGGCTCCCTTGGCTAACAGCGAAAGGACCTCCTGGTCTAAGGCTGAGAGGCAGCCAGATCCCGAGGAGGAGCGAAAGGGGGAGGGGAAGGCGTGAGGGAGCTTCACTGCACCCCAAGGAAGACGATACCCCGACCTGATCACCGCAGAGCCCAAGGGCTTGCGGGAAGGCCGCTCCCAGGCACTGAGATGCTTGGACAGGACTGCCACAGGACTGCCTGGGGTGAAGTACCAGGTCGGGGGCGAGTCAATTGGGGGTGGGCCGTCGGAGGCGTGGGAGCTTTCGGACCCGCCGGCGAGTCGGAGGCCGACCCCTGCTTGGTTGCCTGCTCTGGTCCCCGGGGTCCAAATGACCGTCGTCCTTGGGTTGGAAGGACCCGGTGACGAGAAAGGCGCTGGCGCTTGCGTTTTGAACCCAGGGCGTTGGGGGATGGGGGGCCTGGACTGAAAGGCGAGGTCACGCCTAATCTCGGCCTGGCTATCTTGATGTGGCCTGCACGTGATTCCCCGAACAGGGACCCTGATTGACAGGCAAGGCTCTGAGGGAAGCGGCGGGCAGATGGAGAACGGGTCACAGAAGATGCCATAGGACCGCATCTCTCCTAGCCAGAACTGAGTTCAGATGGAGCTAGGAAGGCCCAGCGAATACTTAAGCCCTTCAGCCATTGACTGGATACAGGCTACACAGCAGTTGGGTCCGCGGACTGGCGGATGGCGAAGGAACCAGAATCAGGATCCCTAAGGGCAGACACTAGTCCCCCTAGAAAGGAATCCATAACAGATATGGCCTCCAAACCCCTCTCGCAGACTCTCCACTCCGCAAGGCAGCGCTCTGAGAGGGACACCTGCCTAGCGTGCGATTTTGACTCTCCTGACCAGGAGGAGGTCCTCCTGGGAGAGGGGAAGAGTGGCTTCGGGATAGTGTCATTTGCCAAGGCCTTCTTGGCAAATGGAAGACTCTCTGGTTTGAGGGAATTTCCCGCACGCAACGCGGAAGGAAATCAGGGACCGAAACCAGGCACGGGGTCCTGCGCCTCCGTGCCCCTGACTCGTATTTGGGCCTCCTCATGCAGTCGGCCACCATAACTGACTCTTTAGGAGAGAGGAGGGCCTAGCCGCCGATGGGCGAGACCCAGGGCAAGTTCCGCTGCCGAAGGGCAGGGGGCCTGACTCCTGAGAGGATGACACTGCCCCGGAAACCAGGGAAGCCAGCACAGCCACCGAGTCTGGAAAGAATAAGAACCGAGGTGACCGGTCCTCATCCTCTGACTCAGAGTCCCGCCAGGTCGGACCCACAGAACGATGAGTGGCCGCCCCGGCGAAGCGGTGCGCGGCGAGGGCCCTGAGTGGCCTGGGATGGCTTGGTTCCCCAGACATACCGGGGGAGGGGTCGACCCGGAAAGGGCAGAGGGAGCCTGGGAGGCAGATGCCTGCACTGGTGGAGGGCTGGGCATTAAAACCCCGGGCCCCCAGGGGAAACCCCGGAGCAGGGGGCTGAGGAAAGCCCTTTTTCGGGGGATTTTTGCCATTGGGCCCGTGGCGCCCAAGGCAAAGGGCCCTGACCCCATTTATAGGGGGGGGCTGATTTAATGTGGCTGCTGGCCCAACCCTGAAAGTGGGGGGCCGAATGCGCCGGTCCCCTGAGGGGTGCTCGGGAGAGAGGGCGACACCCCGGTGGACTGCCCAAAAGCAAAAGGCAGACCATGAGGGGGGAAGGGAAACAACCGGGGGCGAACTAGATTCGAGCCCTTGGCAGGGGGTTGCTTCCCTTGGATCGCCTAACGGGCGAGGGGGGGGGGGGGGTGACGCATAGTCCCCTCATTGCCGGCGCCTCCGTAGAGGGCCCGTACACCTTCGATTCTGCCATGGGAATCGAACTTTTGACAGTTAGAACACTTGAACACGGGGTGTACTAAAGGATGCGACAGAACCGCGGCTGAGTCGCTCACCGTTAATGGGGCAAAGGGGCGAGATCAGCAGAACCGCAGCTGAGCTGATCCACCGCCACAAAATGAGGGTTGCGAGAAAGAGCTCGCTGTGACGGGATCGACAGAACCGAAGCTGGCCGATCACCGTCACGAATTGAGGGTTGCGAGAAAGAGTCGCTGTCACGACAACAGAAACCCAAGCTGAGTTGAGGTGAACCTCGGGAGAAAGTGACGTGAAGGGAGAGGAGGAATTGGCGGGGTATAGAAAGAGAGCCCGCCGGCGAGATGTGGAATCGAAAGCGAAACCTTCTTAATTCTCGCCTTACCACCCAATCGCTTCACGTTCGTTTCTCCCTTAAGTGAAAACATAAGCAAGGACACCACGAACAGCAACAACAATCGATCGATTGCGAGAAAAGTCAAAAATACTTAGCTGTCCCTGTACACGGGCTTAAAAGGGGAAAAAGGCTGCGAGAAAAGAGGACTGTTTCTGAGCATGCGCGAGGCCGAGGCCCTTTCAGGGTTTTGTTGTCCGTACGGACTTTTTTGTATACGAGGCAGGGGTAGCAAATTGCTGCCGCTTATTGCATTAGGGGAGCCACGGTTTAGTATGTGTAATTAAAGCACATTTTGTATGCACTCTCATATCAAAACATCGCCTCTACAGGGCCTCAGAAAAATAAAAGCATGGTTGCATGAGCCCATGGCAGATGAAACAACTGTTGAGATCTATCCACATTAATGTTTTTTTTTGTTTCCCCTCTTCTGTGCCATCTATGTGGCATTGCATCCATGCTGTCATTCTGATCCCATGTCCACAGCCCAGCCTGTTTGCTATAGCCCCACCACCGGCAATTCACAGAGGCAGTCAATATCATCTCATGAGGAACCCCCCAGAAGAGACACGCACTGCTGATGGGTCATTTTGGTGGTGTTCCAATAGTGCCTGTTCCGATCCACTGATGACAATAATTGCTTAGACACGAAGCTGGCATGAGCGAGCTCTCCTTCCAGAGGGTGTCACTACATCCATCCAACAACAGTCTCCATGAAATAGCCAATATCCTTTACCTCGACACAATCAAATCAAGGCCGCAGACATAGAGAGGCAATCAAAACTAAAAACACTATGAAAGCAGGGTATGAAGGGCCACAGAATTTGACCTTTTTTTTATGCTGATAGATGAGGATGAAGTGCTGCTCCTGTTTTACATTCTGGTCTCAGACCACATGACAGAGCTACACTCTATGCTTATTTTTATAGTAGTCCGGCGTCAGGCCGAGATAGACAGCATTGGTCAGGAAATTTGAGCAACATGTCCGAGACACATCCGTTTTAAATGGATGAAACTTGGCTGTGTGGTCTTAGTCTTCCCAAATGAGCCCAGTAGCAAACTCAACTCTGGGTTGAAGCTGGTCAGGGCAGAAAAATTCCACAAATAAATAGCATGATGGGAAGAGAACCCCTGAACTCCCAATGGGAGTTGTAATACAAAACCCCAGCAGCTGGTGTCCACTTTGAAATCTAAAAAGTGCTTTAGGTTCAGTTTGTAAACCCACTTTTGATGATGTTAAAGTGTGAAGTCTGGGTATGGACTTCTGTAAAGCATCGCCCCCTCCCCATTTTCTTTTTAAAAAATAAGTCAGGATATCCCCCCCCCCCCCCCCCCCCCCCCTATTTTGTTTTCAAATAAAATTTCCGATCTGGATTTCCTGTGCTTTCATGGCTTCTTTTTTTGTTTTTCTTTAGCTGTGTGTTCATGCCTGATTTGTTTTTCGTTTTATCTGTACTGCGTGCCCAAATATATTTTTCCCTTTTTTATCTGGCAACTCTCTGAATTAAAAATGACCTTTAAAAATTCTAGTTAAAGGGTTATAACGATACTCAGAATTTCTGTCCATTGGGAAAACTCAGTGACATGCCTGTCAGGAACTGGGAGTTGATGACACACATCTAGAAAAAGCACTTGATAGTCATGATCATGTGAATGTTACTCATGTAATGAGGGCTTTTGCTTTCATTCCATTGAATAAGTAAGGCCCATGAAATGTATTGGGGTGAGTCTGCAACTTTGGGAGCAAAAGAAAAGTGGAGACATATCATAATCCTTCCACCACATGAGGTGGTGATGGGGGCCCCGATTTGAGGACTGAAGAGTCTGTACTTGTTTGGTAGGCTTCCAGGAAAAGTTGGGAGATCCACCTGAAGATGGTTTCCTTTTAGCGATGTCTGCATGATAGTTCTCATTGAGAGAGATGAAAGACGTGTGGGAGGATCTGGGAGTTTTGTTTTTTCCCAGAAGTAAGGAGATAAGAGGGATAAAGAGACAGGAAAGTCCATGGTGGGTCATCGTTATAGCCTGCGACAGAGACTGGCTGAGGTTCCGCTAGACCAGGATATTAGGTTATGGCTAATAATGTTTTCTTAAGGGGTTTGCAGTACCAAGTTCCAGCCCGCAAATTGAGCCCCCTGTGTGGCTTTACCTCTCTGTAAGGGCATGCGGAAGAAACATGTGGAAACGTTATCCTATATCTGGTATACTCCTGTTTTGTTTTCCATCCAAATTTCAAATAAACATGTGGAAATCATGCATTTCCCATATATATCTGGTATGTCCCCTTTTGTTTTCATCCAAATTCAGCATTGACTTCTTTTCAATTGTATGGTGGTCCACTTTTTTTTTAAATGTAACTGATTACAATGTCAACTGCATGGAAAAACAGCCTTTTCAAATCTTTAATGGGCCAAAACAGCTAGATCAACACTTTTCACCCTTTTGATGATTTCTTCCAAAATAATAAAACCCCTGTGGTTCTTCTTCTTCAGCGTTCCTAGTCATGCTAAGTGGTCTGGTGTTAGGGAGAAGGCTACACCTGCTTCAGCAATGCTGCCAGTCCCCACAGCTTCTCTTTCAGGTCCCTGCACAGGGCCAAATTGCTGTCATTGGGTGTCAAAGGTTGAACAGGACTGGAGAAAGTGGGCTGGATTCTGTGGACTTGTGCCAAATAAACCACCCCCGGTGTGAGGTATTTTCAGCTTGTGGGTTGCAAAGAAGCCAACACTGTCCTGTTCTTAGTCTTAAGATGGTGACGACATGCTGCACCCTTTCCAGCTGGTAAATGCATACTCAAACTGTAGTGTTGGTAATATGTGTGCATTAAAAGGCCACTAAACCCCATTCTCTCATGAATGGTATTGCACTCACTTTGGGGCATACAGTCAGCACACATAACACACACAGAATCAAGAATTCACGCTCGCCCCCCCCCCCCCCCCCACCCACCACCTTTTATAAAATAAATTATCGAAGGTGGGCGCACAATTGGGGCCCAGAAATTAACACTGGTAAGCCAGTTGAGTAACAAGAGCAACAACTTACACAACATATTCAAAAACACAAATAAACAACATTTGACTGACCTATTTTCCAACATGATTTTAATAGCATTTCCATGCAAACACACACAGTGGATTATCATGTCTTAGAATATATTATGCAGAAAATTGAGCTAGAAATGATGCAAATATAGGATGGGAATTCTGAGATTTACACTACTTTTCTTGGATCTAAACCATTCATTAGCTGTCCAGTGTCTCTCAGTTGATTGTAATGGCTCCCTCGCAGGTGTTTAACAGAATTTTTGTTTCTTGCTGGTCCCATGTACTGGTTTTCAAAAGGTAAGCAGAACCTTGGAGAGGGCCCTGCAAGCAGAATTGATCTTATCCCGTAACTTGGCGATGATAAAGCCACATTTCACATCTACCAACGGGGTGAACATTAATTTTTTTCCCACTTGCCCTGAGGGCAAGTCATATAAAAATTATTGCCCGGCAAAGAATGACTTGCCCCATTTTCACATGTACAAAACATAAAATCAAGAAAAAAAGCCAAACAGTGCTGATTCGGACATAAAAACAATTACAAAATGATTCAATTGTATTGGATATTTCCATGACTTTTCCATTGAATACTTTGTTTTATTTCTAATTGATACTAATTTAAATAAATTCTTAAAAAATCACACCGTCTGCATGGTTTTATTATTTTCTTTATTTGAGTCTGTATCTGTTTTCCTCTTTATATAGTCCTCACCCTAACTACCAGTGAGGAAAGCAAAGTGCAACACCCTGTCCCGTCTAGTCTACACCTTTTGGTTCTTTGACCATCTTTTTGTTTCACCTTCTGGTTCTTTCACCCCTTTGCCCCCACCTTTCCAAGGAAAGTGCAGCATTTTGTCCAGACCCCTTTGGGGCCCTTTAATGGAGATATACATCAGCTTGGGCAGGGCATCGTGTTAAGCTTTTTCTCTCCAGTCAGATTTTTTTTTCTGGGTGAAAACCCCCTTTTCCCACCACCTGTGGGACAAAAGGGGACCCCGTGGTCCCCAAGGCCCCCAA
>CM031600.1:90806145-90824199 GCA_018398815.1 Conus ventricosus
GATATCATGCCTAGCACATACCAATGCTATGCTTTTAGGGAACTAAATCGAGATCCCCCCAATCTCATCTCCCAAGGAACTCTGCAGACATCGCATAGCATCCATCTTCAGTGGATCTCCAACTATCCTGGAAGCCTACCAACAAGTACAGACTCTTCAGTCCTCAAATCTAGGCCCATCACCCTCATGTGGTGGAAGGATTATGATATGTCTCCACTTTTCTTTTGCTACAAAGTTGCAGACTCACTCAATACATTTCATGGGAGCCTTACTTATTCAATGGAATGCAGCAAAAGCCCTCATTACATGAGTAACATTTCACATGATCATGACTATCAAGTGCTTGTCTAGATGTGTGTCATCAACTCCCAGTTCCTGACAGGCATGTCAGCTGAGTATTCCCAATGGACATGAAATTCTGAGTATCGTTATAACCCTTTAACTAGAATTTTTAAAGGTCATTTTCTAATTTCAGAGAGTTGCCAGATGAAAAAGAAAAATATATTGTGGGCACGCAGTACAGATAAAACGAAAAACAAATCAGGCATGAACACACAGCTAAAGAAAAACAAAAAAAGAAGCCATGAAAGCACAGGAAATCCAGATCGGAAATTTTATTTGAAAACAAAATAGGAGGGGGGGGGGGGGGGGGGATATCCTGACTTATTTTTTAAAAAGAATAAATGGGGAGGGGGCGATGCTTTACAGAAGTCTCATACCCAGACTTCACACTTTAACATCATCAAAAGTGGGTTTACTAACTGAACCTGAAGCACTTTTTAGATTTCAAAGTGGACACCAGCTGCTGTGGTTTGTATTACAGACTCCCAGTTGGGAGTTCATGGGTTCTCTTCCCATCAGTGCTATTTATTTGTGGAATTTTTCTGCCCTGACCAGCTTCAACCCAGAGTTGAGTTTGCTACTGGGCTCATTTGGGAAGACTAAGACCACACAGCCAAGTTTCATCCACTTAACGGATGTGTCTCTGACATTGTTGCTCAAATTTCCTGACCATGCTGTCTATCTCGGCCTGACGCCGGGACTACTATAAAAATAAGCATAGAGGTTTTAAAACTCTGTCATGTTGGTCTGAGACCAGAATGTAAACAGGGGGGGGGCCTTTTATCCTACTATAAAAAAAAAAAGCTTTGGGCCCCTTTCCCCCCTGTTTCAAGGAAAAAGGTTTGCCTCCAAGTTGGCCAAAGAGGCAGCAAAATTTTTATTTATAGATTTTGGTTGTTTTTAAAAATCGGGAAAGGCTCGTCACCAGTTTTTTGGGGCCCTAAGCAATTTTTAAATCAGGGATCAAAGGGCCTTTAAACCCCCAAAATACCCTCACTAATTCCCCCTTTCGGGGCCCAAATTTGTTATCCCGGGTTTCCGGGGGGGAACAAAAGGGCCGTGACAACAAAACCTAAAAAGCTCCCCTCCCAAAAATGGGCAAAAAAAAACATTTTTTTCCCAAACATTTTTTCATTCCCTGTATAAAACCAGTTTTTTAATTTTTGACCCTTAACGATGTTTTGGGGGTGCTTTCTTTTTCCATCTTATTTTTTCCAATTAAGGAGTTTTGCCCCCTCCTGAAACAATGGTAGGAAAAAAGAAGTTGGGGCTCCGATCCAAAACCCCGGGCCCTTTTCTGCCCCTTTTTTCCCCCCCAAAAAGGCCTTCTCCGAATTTTTTACCCAACGATCGTTGTTTTGCTGCGGGCCTTCTTTTTTTCCGGGAAAACTCAACTGGGGTGGAAGGCTTTGGGGTTTTTTCTTTTCGATTCCCCACCGCCGGGGCTCTTTTCTCCCCCCCCAACCTTTTTGGCCCCCGGGGGTTTCACCTAAAACCCGCTGGGTTCTGTTGCCCGGCCCCTTTTGCCCCTAACGGAGGGACCTTCAGCCGGTTCTGTCGACCCGACACAGTTTTTTCCCTCCAACCCCTTTTTGGGGGACCCATGTTTTTTCTTTTTTCCCCCAAAATTTTAATGGTTTTTTTTTTAAAAAAATTTTTTTTTTTTTTTTTAATTTTTTCGAAGGGTACGGCCCTCACGGGCCCCGGGAAAATGGGGGATACCCCCCCCCCCCCCCCCCCTCCCCCCGGTGGGGATCCAAGGAAGCCCCCTGCTAAAGGGCTCAATCTATTCCCCCCCGGGTTTTTCCCCTTTCCCCCCCCGCCTCATGGTCTGCCTCTCTTTGGGCATCCCCCGGGGGGTTCGCCCCTCTCCCGAGCACCCCCGGGGGACCCGCTTTTGGGCCCCCCACTTTCGGGTTGGGCCACAAAAACCCCCACCCCCCCTATCGGGGTCAGGGCCCTTTTCCTTTGGGGCCCCCCCGGGAAATGCTACCCCCCCCCAGGGCTTCCCACCCCCGCTCCTTTTCCCCTGGTGGCCGGTTTTATCCCCAGCCCTCCCCATGCAGGCATCTGCCCCCCAGCCCCCTGCCCTTCCGGGGTCGACCCCTCCCCCGGTATGCTGGGGAACCAGCCATCCCGGGCCATCGGGGCCCTCGCCGCGCACCCTTCGCCGGGGGGGGCCCACCCATCGTCTGGGGGTCCACCTGGCGGACTCGAGTCAGAGGATGAGGACCGCCCCGGTTCTTATTTTTTCCCAAAGACCGGGCTTGCGGCTTCCCGGGTTTCCGGGGGGCAGTGTCATCCTCCAGGGGGTGGGGGCCCCCTCCCCCTTCGGCACGGAATTTGCCCGGGGATCTCGCCCATCGGGGCTAGCCCTCCTCTCCCTAAAGGAGCTTTTATGGTGCCGACTGCATGAGGGGCCCAAATACGAGTGGGGGCACGGAGGCCGGGACCCCGTGCCGGGTTTTGGTCCCTGTTTTTCCCTTTCCGCGTTGGCGGCGGGAAACCCCTCAAACCAAGATCTTCCATTGCCAAAAGGCCTTGGAAAATGACCTATCCCCGAACCCACTCTCCCCTCCCCCAGGGGCCCCTCCCCGGCCCAGGAGAGGTAAAAATCGCACGCTAGGGGGTGTCCTCTCAGCGCTCCTTGCGGAGGGGGAAAGCCCCGCGAGGGGGGGTTTTGGGGCCAATCTTTTAGATTCCTTTTGGGGGAAGTGTCTCCCTTTAGGGATCCGTTTCGGGTTCCCTTCGCCACCCCCAGTCCGCGGACCCAACGCTGTGTAGCCTTATCCATCAAGGGCTAAAGGGGGTTTAAAGTATTGGGGGGGGGGCCTTCACAGGCTCCTCTGAACCAGTTCTCTGGGAGAGATGCGGTCCTATTGGGCATCTTCTTCCCCCTTCTCCATCTGCCCGCCTTCCCCTCAGACCTTCCCTGCAAGTCAGGTCTCTTTGGGGAATCACGTCAGCCCCACAAGAGCCCCCCGAGATTGGGCTGACCCCCCTTTCAGCGGGCCCCCATCCCCCACCCGGGTTAAAAAACGCAAGCGCCACGCCTTTCTCGTCCCCCGGGTCCTTCTCAACCCAAGGGACGACGGCTTTTGGGCCCCCCGGGGGACCGGGGCAGGCAACCAAGCAGGGTGGGCCTCCGATTTCCCGCGGTCCGAAAGCCCCACCCTCCGAGGGCCCACCCCCAATGACTCGCCCCCGCCGGGGACTTAACCCCGGGGCGTCCGTGGGCATCTGCCACATCTCAGTCCCGGGGAGCGGCTTCCCGCAAGCCCTTGGCTCTGCGGGGATCAGTGGGGGTTTTTCGTTTTCCCTTTGGGGGTGCATGAAGGCTCCTCTCACGCCTTCCCCCCCCCTTTCGCTCCTCCTCGGATCGGCCCCCCCGGGCCTTAGACCAGGGTTTCCTTTCGCTTTACCCAAAGGGGAGCCACAGAGGAATTTCTTTTTCCTTTCCCCTTCCCCGGATTTTAGGGCCGCAGGGTGGCCCCAAAGTTTCGGGGGAGGAGCCGGGTTCTAGATTTTTCGCCTTGAACAGTTTCTTATCGTCCTCCGTTTTCGAGGGAAAACCCCCCATGTCAGTCCCCGGATGCCAGCATCCCGGGACTGGGGGGTATCCACGACTTGAAGGATGCATACTTCCACCTTGACCCCCCAAGGGGACGGAAGTCCCTCCGCTTCGCTGGAGACCCCGGTTTTCAGTCGGGGCTCTTCCCTTTGGACTACCCCGGCCCCCGGGTTTTCACAAGGGGGCTCGGGGAACTTTTTCTTTCACGTTCGGGAGAAAGAATTCGTTGAAAGGGCCCATCAACGATTGCTTCTCCTTTCCTCATCCACACTCTGGCCCCAGCAACCCAAGGTTTTTAAACCTCTTCACAGCTGGGGGTTCGTTCGCAACGAGGGAAATCCCATCTCACCCCCCCCCGCAACAGTTCAGTTTTTGGGCATGTCCCCTTTCCCCCCACCACGGCGGGCCCTTTTTCCGACCCCCAGCGCCTTTTTCCCCCCAGCACCTCTGGCCCACCCCTTTTCCCGGATCAGCGCCCCAAAAGCGGCCTCCTTTTGGGGCTATGGAGCCTTGGCCCCCTTATGCCCCCACTTTGTAAAACGCCTTTTTAAAGCCTTTTTCGCAAGCGTTGGGCTCAGGCACTGCAGCGTGGACCTTCCCATCCCCTCAGGGCGTGGGTTTTCCCGCACGTGGTACAATGGCATCCCAGTCCGGCTACTAGGATCCCCATCTCTCCCCCTCCTCCCGGGGGACCGTTTACGGACCGCCCCTCCGGGGGGGTGCCCACTCAGCTCTCTGACGGCCTCCGGGCAATGGCCCCCCCAGATGGGGCCCGGGGATTCAAAAGGCTGACGGAAGCCGGTTTTTCCAACCCTCAAGGGGTTTTTTCCCTTCCTGAAAGGGAAAAAACATTCTCCCCAACACCGACAACACGACGGGGCGGGGTTTTAAACAAAAAGCAGGGGGGGGGGGGTTCTCACTCCCCCTCCCTGATCGAACAGCTTTTTCTTTGGGGGGGGGGACACAATCAAACCGGGTCTCGGCCCAAGCATGTTCCTGGAAGATCAACATTCTCGCGACCCCCCACAGGTCGCAATGGTTTTTTCCCCCAGAAAAACTCTCGTCCCCCTCATCCAGAACCTCTCTCTGAAAGTTCAAACCACAGGTGGACCGTTCCCCCCCCCCGTTTTAACCACCGTCTCCCGTTATTCTCCCCTTCCGATCCGGCCGGGCCGTGGACCCCCCTGTCCACCCCTTGGGCCGGCCCGACGGGTATCCTTTCCCCTGTTCCCCATTTTAGGGAAAGGGTTTTCCCAAGGCAAGGGGAAAATCAGCCCCCTTTTCTGGTGGGCCCCCGCTGGGCCGGCCCAAGCGGGTTTTTTCCCAACTGTTTCACCCCCCGGGACTGCCCCCGATACCGCTCGCCCTTAAAAAGGGAGGCCCTGCCCACCCGTCAGGCATTTTTCCCCCGGCAACCAAACTCGCACTTCACCCTGGGTACTGGCGGGGACGCGCTGCTGCACAGGCCCTCCCCCCGCGGGAACCGCCTTGGGAAAAGCCCACAGGCAGGGACCCAAATGTCTAATTCCACGGAATGGCGGCTATCTTGGTACCCACCACCGGTACACCTCTTTCCTCTCAAGCCAATTGGGGAACACCAAACCTTCTGTCATCGGGGAAAAATCTTTCAGCCTCCCGTTAAGGGTTTTACAGGGGGCTATTTCCACCCTATCCCCGTTGGGGGGCCCCCCTTCGGACGACCCCTTCTCGGGATCTGGTCAGGGCGGCCCACAAGCCACCCCCCCGTTCCCGCGTGGGGTCTTTCCCTTTGCCTCTCCCCCTCAGGGTTCCCCCTTACACCCATCCGGGGGTGTTCTCTGAAATTCCTTTTCCCTTTAAAACAGCCTTTCTCGGTTTTTCCCCGGCCTCGGGAGCGCTGCATGAGGCCACGCCCTTAGGGCCCCCCCCGGGACCGTCGCTTTTCCCAACCGATGGTCGATATCCTTCGCCTCCTCCCAACTTTTAAACGAAAAAACCAGTTGCCAGGGGTTTTTCTTTTTCCCCACCATCCCATTTTTCCTCCACTTCTATTCCCCCCGGACGACAAAACCGCACCCTGTCCCCTTCGCGCTTTGCGGGGGTATAAAACCACGAAATCTTTTTCGTTCCCAAACACGCCCCTTTCTCCCCTTACAACAAGGTTAAAGAGACATCAGGCGCTCTTTAACCTCGATGGGTGAAGAAGTCTTAAAACTCTACGCAACCCGAAGGATTTGGGGCTTTTTCCCACCTAGACCTCAGAATTAGGCATGGGCGTCTTCGCTGGGAGTTCCCTAATGCCACATTTAGGGGGGCTAAGCGCATATTGCGGCCCCTGCACCTTCATCCAGTTCTACCTCGCACGTTTCCGTCTGCGTGATGATTCTAGGGCATCGCTCACTGGGTGGCGCAACATTCCATCCCCCACACTCCCCCCTTTTGCTCCCCCGGCGGTAACCAGGGGACCCTCCTTCCGTAGTGCGACTCTGCTTATGAGCCACGGTTTGTATGTGAATTTAAAAAAAATTTTCATTCAAAATTACTTTAATCTAACATACTACCGTGGGTCACGCAGAGACCCTCCTACCTCCCCGCCTTCCTGGGTTTCCATCAGATTCTCAGTCAGGGTTTTTTAACCTGAAAAAGGACTGTTTTACAGGCACGAGCCCTTTCAGGGGGTTTTTTTCCGACGACTTTATTGTAACAGGGGAGGGGTAGCAAATTGCGCCGCTTTTTCATTAGTGACCACGGGAAGTATGTTAGATTAAACGAATTTTAAAGAAAATTTCCTATATCTCATAACTAAAAGGGAAAAAAATGACTTTTTCCTTTTTGTAAAGGTATCATATTATAAATTCCATTTACTTTTCAGGAGGCAAAATGTTACACTTTTCAGGGGTTGTGTTACATCAACCAGAGAACATGGAATGAATGTCCTTCTCCCCATACCCCTACCCCCCCCCCCCCTTCTCTCTCCCCTCTCTCTCTCTCTCTCTCTCTCTCTCTCTCTCTCTTGGTATATATATATTAACTGTCAGCAAAATTGACACCTTGGAATTTTTCCTTCAAGCTCATCATTTATCTGTAAAATCAGGATAATTTTCTGTTTTGGGAATCCTTTTATGGAATTACGGGTCACATTTGCCCATATGAGAGAAGATGATCAGCTGATGTAAAGAAGCCAGTTCTAGGGTATGCTGTGCTTTTTGGAAAGAAATTTCATAAGTATTTGTTGTGCTTCTTTCCATCACACATAACCTTCGTGTATAGGGTTAATTAGGATATTACTTATAAGGTAACAGACACTTGTATTCTCAATGCTTTGTATCTTGTAAAATAAGTTAATGTATGTACTAATAACTATAATAGAAAAAAAAAGAGAAAGAGAAACCAATGTCTTGACATCTTTTTTAATGTTTTATTTTGTAAATATTGGTCTGTCGTTTGCATGTTAATCAAGAAAATGCTATTTTGAAAGAGTAAAAAAAAAAAATTTAAGTTGGAAAAAAACGGGCTACTGGCATTGTTTGCTGATTGGACTTTAATGTTTGTTTTCTTTCTTTCTCTTTTTTAACAAAAATGTGTCCTCTCAATACTCGGTATACTCAGTGACTGTTGTGGGCAGAACTGGTGGCAAAGTGTGTAAGACAGTCACCCATTCACTGTTCATGATTTTTTGAGTTTGGTAATGGGAGTAAAATAAACATAGACCTTGGCCTACAGATTATACAGACACACACAGATCTGTTGGACTTTGATGGCACTGTATTTATGGTTTTATAGTTTAAAATTTTATAGATTTTTCTCCTTATTATGTACTTTGCTGCACTTTACTGAAATTCTTGTCACTTGAATCATTTATTTTGCAGGGACATGACAGTGATCACAGTGGGGTTGTCTATCAGAGGAAAAAATCGATCTGTCTTTGAGGAGAAAATTGTGGGAAACCAGACTGCGTCCAAGGACAGGACCCAGGTATCTCAGTTTGGCATTGTCATTTTATGAACATTCTAAGACACCTCTGAAGTACGTAAGGTGTGCTAGAATGTTTTGAAGAACACAGCTGAAGTAATATGTGAATTTTTTTTTCCCCAGCTTTGATGTTTCAATAAAGTAAATCATCAGTTTCAAGTTCTGTGCAGTAATGATTCCAGAAGTAATTATTTGTCACATTTTGGAAAAGGAGTAACAGCATTGACAAACATTTTGGGTCCTCTTATCAATAGATTTAAAGTGTTTGTTTCACTGTCTGTTTTTTTGTTTTTTGTTTTTGCTTTTGTTTTTCCTTCTTTTTTTTTTTTTAGAAATGCAAAGAATGAATAATACTAAGAATTTTACTTTTCAGTGTAATGATTTTTTTATTAAATAAAGAAAAGAATTGCTAGCAAACTCAGTTTGCTTATGTTATTTGCAAGAGATTTGCCATGAAATGTTTGTTGAATTGTCAAAAACAGGGAAAAAAATCCATCTGTCTGAATGTTTGTGTTTTTTGTCAGTGCTTGTGTGTGTGTGTGTGTGGTGTTTCAGGGGCAGGGGAATGGGAAGCTTTAAAAAAAAAAAACAGCTGTAGCATAGTCATCCAGTTATTTCTTTTCATGCCTGACTGATAAGGAATTGACTTAGTTTTGTGTTTTTCTTTGTTTCTTTATTTCAGCAGATCATACAACTATGTGTTTGCTGATTCCTCCGATGATGGTAAGTTTGGAACTGCATTAAAGGAAAAACATTAGTGAAAACACTAAAAACGGAAAAATTGTTACTTTTGTTGGTTAATAAGAGTAGTGTAGTACATACTCTTCTTTCCAGCTGTCTTGTACCTTTCATTGTGCTGTCTCTTGTATGCATCACATTTGAGTCAAATGTAGACAAATTGCCTCTCTTGTTGTTTTTTTTCCAGGGACACTGAATATTTTGGATTTTGTTTTTGTTTTGTCTTTTTGAGCCAGCATAAACCTATATAAATCGAGCAGGTTCGTACAGTCCTTAAAAGACCTTAATTTTGGGGACCCCCTTTCCCAGGCCTTGAAAGTCCTTAAAAATCAGGCTTTTGCTTATAGGCCCTTTAAAAAGTGCTTAAATTTTGTCACTGCCAATGATTCTGAATAAAGTCTGTAAAATCTTCAGTCTTTCGAAAAGAGTAGTCTGAAATTGAGTTTTTCAAAAAAGTATGAAAGTAAAAGAAATCAGAGTCAGAGTTGACCGACAATCTTGCCGATAAGTTGTCTGCTACAGGTTAAAACACCAGAGTTACTGGTCTTCATATAGCCTGCGCACATGATAAAATGATTGGCCGTCTTGAAATTGAGAAGCCAACACCCAGGGAAGTGTTAGTTCAACGTTGTTTGGCTGGAAAAAGAAGAGTACAAAGAATGCTTGCAGGCACACCCAGGAGACAAAAAGCTTTTGCCGCTTATGCAAGAAGATCCTAGACAGTAAATAACCTAATTTGTGTCCATATTTCAAGGTTATTTTTCTTGAAGTCATCCTTGAAGAAAGTCTTCGAATTAAGAAGAAGAAAAAGTGCTTCAAAATTCTTAACAAGTCTGTGAATATTTTGTCGGAAAATCTGTATGAACCTTGTCAAACCATGAGGCAAAACACAAATAAATAAGCACAACAAGATGCAAAGCAATGCTATTTTAGTATACATGACCAAAGAGACATTATTTTATAACTAATTTTTCTTCAGATGTAACAAATTGCAAGACAACAGTGCAGTAAGCAATACACCTCAGGAAGTTGTTACTGGCAGCAGAATCCTGCAAACTGATAGCCATCTGGGGTGTATTGTTATGTGCATTTTTATTTCTGTTCTTTGTGACATCTGAAGATGACATTTGTTAAAAACTCACTTATCTGGTATTGTGTTTTAGATAAGTGATGTTTGCACCTTGTCGCATGTGTTTATTTGTATTTTGGCTTGTTATCAGAAATGCATAGTCTGTTTTAGTCTCCTGTATAGTGTGTGCCATTCAAGATGTTTGATATGTGAGTTGTGTGTGTTTTTCAGGCATGAAATTCGTCCGCCTAAGGCGGATTTTCCGCCCATTTTTTTCATCTGCGCCGCCCCGCCCAAAAAGTGCCGCCCAAAAACAAAAAACAAAAAAATCCTGAAATAAACTTTCGTTCGATGCTATTCCCATTTGGACGATTTGCAACTCATTCTCAAAAGTGTCAACCGGTCACTTCCGTCGTTAATCATCATCCGGTCTTTTCGCGCCTGTCGGACATCGTTAAATTGGCGAAGTTTGTCAAACGCGTCGCGATTTCACGGCAAAAATAAAAGGGATGAGAAACGATTGGAGGTGGACTGGCTAGACCAGGAAGTGGACGATGTTCGAGTTGGTGATGTGTTTCGCAAAGTAGATGAAAAAGGCGCTGCATTTTGTGTTCCATGTGAAAAGATTGACCGACTGAATCAATGTTGTGATGAAGGCTGTCTCATTGTTTTGAGTGAATGAGTCAGTAGCACATATAAAAGTATATACATGGGTGAAACTTCTTCCATCTGAGGACGGAATCCGTTTATGAAATTATTCGAGACGGAATTTTCCGTTTTTCCTAAATCGGGGGGGGGGGGGGGGGATCAAAACAGTCTCTAAAATTGTGCAAATTACATATTGAGTGCGTCTTACCATAAAACGGAAGTGCCGATTCGGTAGTACACTTTATTTTAGGGAACAAAGATAAAGCACCATTTTCCGAAATCTACATTTCGAGTTTGGAGTTTGTTGGAAACCGTGACAATGTCCCATCTTAAAGAAGGTGATTCTGTTGAAGAGATCCAACGCTGGCTTTACTAATAAGTGGCGATGGCTTGCTGAACGAAATAGATGATGAAAAACGACAACATCGTGTTGGTGTTTGAAACGAACAAACCTGGTGTAGCGTTTTGCCGCATGTGCAACTCAGACCTCAGTATGGATCCAATGGAAAATCTCGGCTAGCAAAGCATGTCAGAAGTCCAGACCATATTAAAAGCATGAAGTGAGAATTCAGTAAAATCTTTTTCAGCACCCTCCATCCCCCCCCCCCCCCCCCCCCCCCCCCCAGTGACACACACACACGCACACACACACACACACACACACACACACACACACACACACACACACACACACACACACACACACACAAATGAATGCAAGCACAGAGAGAGAGAGAGAGGATGAGAGACATAATAGTATGAAAAAATATTTAAAGAAAGAAAAAAAAACATGAAAGAAAAATAAATATAAGGGTTAGTTTTCTGGAAAAAGATGGGGAAAACTATTAAAGGTTCTATGTTCTCCGTGTAATAAAATGGGTTAGTTTTAGAAGTACAGTGGAAACTCTGGTCCTTAGAAAATACACAGATTTGTGATCTTGATACCCTTACTACTGCCATCTATGTCCAAGGCACCAACCAAGCTTGTTTTTTTTTGGGGGTAGTTTTTTTCTTTCTTTTTTTTTTTTAGAATTCAAAATGACGACTTTTTGTTTACATATAAGCAATAAATATGTGTTTTTAAACAAGGCCTCGGTTCCAAATTTCCTTTCACCAGAGGCCACGAAAACTTGTCTGAATTTTTCAAATATTAATTTTGGCCCCTGGACCTCGACCTTTCAGTTTTTTCAATTTTTTCCAGTTTCACCCATGGTCTTTTGAAGTATTATTTTCATTACTGAAAACATGAAAATGTGGCTTACTTGCCCTTCTTAACAGCGCTGAAATAGGGTTTATTTGCAGTTTTAGGCCTTTTATTTCATACCAAAGCTTCAGCGTCAGGGGCTCTGCCCCCTGCCCCCTGCCGGGGCATTACCCCTGGGCCCCACTGGGGGCCTACGCCGGCCCCCAGACCCCCCGGCGATTTTTCAGCCTTTTTTACTGCTGGTCACTTTCATGCCTGGTTTTTGTTTCTTGTTTTTAGATTAATATAATGCTTAATAGTATTATGTTAACATTGATCTAATGCAATGCTTAATAGTATTATGTTAACATTGATCTAATGCTTAGTAGTATTATATTAAAAGTGGCATTAGAAACTTTAATACTCAGCATTTTAACATTACACTTGGTGTCACACACGCATGGCAGTGAGAGTAAATAGGATGACGCAGGCCTCGGTGAGAGGTTAAAATAATGTTGCTTATAGCCCAGCCGACCGCAAAGGGCCACATCAGGGCTCAGTGAGAGGTTAGGCATGACAAGTAATTTCAGGCATGAAAACTCCTCCGCCGTCTCCGCCGTTATTTTTTCGCATCTCCGCCGAAAGAAAAAGTCTCCGCCGAAAAATTATTCGAAGAATGATGCTCAGAAACGATCTCAACATGTCTGCACAGCGAATTTCTTCTCTGTCGGTAATGTTCTCAAACGGCGTAGTTCTCATTCTGTTTCCTTCCAGTATCATTTATCATCATGGCGTCGATTCACAGTGAGAGTTTGCCGCTAGTGAGTGCAAACAAAACGAAAAAAAAAGAAGAAAGAAGTATGTGAACCACTAGAAGACCGAGTGGCAGCAGAAGGACGTGTGTGACCGCAGAGTCGCGGATGCAGTAAGAAAACATGACAAAGACGGCGAATTTGAAGTGTTTTGCGAGCCTTGCCAAAAACGTGTCTACTTTGGTAGTCGTGGCAATCAGAGATCACATCGAGCGTCCCAGTCACCAACAGAAAATGTGTGTGTTTCCCACACCATTACAGCATGTTTTCAGATCATTGGGTATGCAACAATCTACGTTTAATTTCCAAAGATACTCCTACTCTAAGTACTTCCACTCGTAGAGTCTTCAAAGCAAGGGAAAAAAACGTCAAAGTGACGAAAAGAATATAAAAGAACAAATGACATCAAAATAAACTGATGTCACAACAGTATTGTGTAACACTTTTCCCCTGGTATAATGCAAACGTTTGCTACATTTGTTAGGTGTCTGCTAACAGCCCCCCTATGAAATCCTTTTCCACCAGCCCACTCCCCCCACTACCTATATACTTCCTCTACTCCTCCTCCTTCTCCCCCAACCCCACCCTCACCCCACAACACACATACCCACACACTTCGCCCCCTCCCCCCCACCCCCGTCCACCTCACACACACACACACACACAAACACCCCCCCCCCCCCCCCCACACACACACACACACACAATCACCCCCCCCCCCCCCCCCCCCCACCACACACACACACACCACACACCCCACACACACACACACACACACACACACACACTTGTCAAGAGGGGGGGGATATGATTAGTTGTAAGAGGGAAGTTGGGGGGGGGGGGGGTACTGTTGTGACATCAGTTTGTTTTTATGTCATTTGTTCTTTTATGTTCTTTTTTTGTGTTTAGTGTTTCCTGACGAAGGGTCTAAGGCCCAAAAGCTTCAGTTTTTTTTTTTAAAGGACTTCAAAGTAATCATTTTTCATATTGTGTTTATTGAAGTCCAGCAGTCGTTTTCATACATCTGATTTACTTAGTTTGATTTCCCACTCTGATTTACTTATCTACAGGCCTTATTCTTTATGTCCTAAAAGCACTGTTTGTCAAATTTTCTTTAGCTAGAGTTCTGAGGATTCATCATACTAAATGTTTGTCTCAATTGACATAGTTTCTTTCCACATCAGTCTCAGTCTTCATGGTGTTGAAAGCTGATCTATAGAATGAGTTGTTTAGAAGCAAGAAAGTGATTTCTAAAGATTTTTATGCCATATTTAATACAAAATATGCTTCAGCTTCAGGGGGCGCCGCCCCCTGACCCCCGCCGGGCTGTTGCCCATGTACCCCACTGGGGGCCCATGGTGAACCCCCAGATCCCCGCCAATCTCCTCTTTTTTTTTAAAAACTGTTTTCATCCCTGAATTTAGATCTTAAAATAATGTTGCTTATAGCCCAGCCGACCGCAAAGGGCCACATCAGGGCTCAGTGAGAGGTTAGGCATGACAAGTAATTTAGATCTTAAAACTTGCGACGTCTAAAAAATATTTTGTACTCTCAGTCAGAATCCTTACAGTGTTTCTTTTTGCAGAAATAATTTCAAGGAGGCGTTCACGGATGTTAAGTGAGCAGGACTATGATGTCCGAGACGTAAAGCTCATCGCCGACATATACAGTCACAGAACAGCTCAGATGAAGATGACCAAAAGGAGAGGTCTCACTGGCATAAAAACTAAGAGCCAAGACAGACACAAAACACAGAGTCAAATGACGACCAAGACCAGCAGTCAGCATGATGAAGAAGATGACGAAGATGAGAATCAGAATGCTGGAGATATTGATGAGGATCATGATGATGAAGACCTGAATAATAGTGCTGTGAGACGAAGCTCTCGTTTGAGGCGAAAACCATTCCGCTTTCGTGGAAGCACACGAAATGAAGAGAAAGAGGGCAGTGAAGGAAATGCAGAGAAAGGAAAAAGATGTCGTTCTGATGAACCAGACAATTCAAGTGAGGTTAGTAAAGTTAAAAGTTTGATATTGTTCCTTTATATAAGTGAATTTTCTTCTTTTTTTTAATGAATGTTCTATTTTGGGAAAAAGAAGAAAAAATTCTTTATCAGAAAATTGATGATCCCTCATATTCATAATTTAAGTGAAGATTACAATAAAAAAGAAATGTAATGTGTGAATGTTTAAATACAGTGATTTGAAGAGACTTTGGTATGAGTATGGGAACATTTATGCATGTCAGGATTTCGAGTTATTAAAAATGTGAGGATTTTCATAACTTCACCAAAGATTTAGGAGAGTGAGGGGTGGGGGCAATTTCATATTCGGAACAAAAAATTCTGGGGGGTTTGACATGCCAAAGATTACACCAAACTTACCTGAAAGAAAAATTTTGGTACGAAAACTAAATTGTTTTATAAAAAAAAACCACTTTCCTGTCCAAATACTAGGACACCTTCCAACATCCCAGTTAATTTGAGAAAAGGTGAAAAAGCAAGGCTAGTTCTATGAGGGCGCAGTGTGAATTTACCAAGGGTAATCACTCTAGCTGGCTTGCTTGGGAACTGAGGCAAGGTTAGCTCCCTGATTTTTAAGGGGGGGGGGGGGGGGGGGATCTAATATTATGACATTGTTCTCTGTCATGTTGGAAGAAAGTATTTGTTTGGACAGGTAAGTGTATCATATCAGTTCTTTTAGTCGTAAAATTCCTTTTTCAATTTGAATTCGTGATATGCTCTTATAAGCTCATGATTTAAAACCCTGAGTGTTAAGTAGAACTTCCATAGTATACCAGATTTCAGTCTTTTGGCTCCTAGTTGTCAAAACCTATTATGTTAATGGAATGTGACGTTGTAAGTTTGTTTTCATTTTCAAATGTTTCCTGCTGAGGATTCCCTAGTGTGTGTTTTATTATGTGGATTAGATAGGTATTAATTTTTTTTTTCGTTTGAAAAACATTTACATGCCTCATTTATATCATGATGTTTGTCAGGAATTCGAAGACATGTACAGCCGTGTTAAGAGAGCACGCACCAAAAAGGCTGATGATGAGAGACAAGAGAATTCAGCATCAAACTCAGGTATAAAATGTTCTGGGATATGTTGTAATATAGAAAAATTCCTCAGCTGAGGTCTTAGCTTTCCAGTCAGGATTTATGCTCATATTTTTCTTTGTGAATCAATTTTTTTGTGTGTTTTTTGCATTGCTTGTTAAACACATTTTTTATTTCATTTTTGAAGTTTTCAATATTTATTCTTTGTAATGTGAGAAAACTGCATGTGGATTCATCTGCATGCACGTGAGCAACAATTAAATGTTGTTGTTTTTTAAGCCTGTTTCGAAGCCTGCTTTTGTTGTATATGTAAATGCATTTAGCAGAGAGGTTGAGGCCTATAGGCAGGTATGTATGTGTCACTGTCAGTGTGCAAGTATGGTGTAAAGAGGGGATGATGTCAAAAGCAGGGGTCATGCAAGCTCATGTGTATGTTTTCTGAATACAGATGTGTGAAAGACTACTTGATTGATATTTTAAGTAAAGTACTTTGCTATGTTGGAAACTATTTGATTGATATTTTAAGTAAAGTACTTTGCTATGTTGGAAATCTGAAAGTACTAATAGAAATGCTCTGATACTGAAAACTTAGCTGACGCTGAAAGATTTTTCAGTAATACTCTTGAAACAGATTGTTCTGCAGGCATATGTTACCATGTGCTACAGCAGCTGGTCAGAATGATCATGTAATAATAGATGCTTTTTTTCCTCTTTCAGATGGAACTCATGATGATGAAAAGAATGACTCTGAGGATGAAACTCAGAAGAGGCGCTCTTACTCTCTAAGAGAACACAAGCCCAGGACACAGTTATACATTGCTCCAGCAATAGGTGAGCAGTCTGTTACCAGACAGAACTTACATAAGTTGCATTTCCTATGCTATGTATGCTCTGCATCAGAAAACATTTGTTGATACTTCAGACTTTCTTCCCCAACTTTTTTGCTTTTAGTTAGCTTTACTGACATTAGTGGGTGACTAAACTTTTGACTTCAAACAAAAGCATTTCTGCAAATGTTATAGACAGACAGATAGATAGATTGGTATACTTTAGACTTCTTTCCCAACTTCTTTTTTTCTCTTAATCAGTTTTACAAACTCTAGTGGGTGACTGCACTTTAACTTCAAAACAAAAGCGTGGCAGCAAAGGTTATAGACAGACAGCTATTTATGTAGATTATAAGAAATACATAGCGCGATATATGATTTTATTACTGTGAGAAACTAGGTCTCAGACCTGTGTAGTGAATAATTTGTTCTGTTTACTGCATGATAATCAATGACACTGGGATTTTCTGTCATATAAGTTTAGTTTGATTGGATGACATCTGGCCTAACATTTTTGTAAGCGGGAAGCTGCTCTACTGAAATTTCTATCCAATCGATCAGCTTAAGTGATATGTGCAGAGCTTAATCTAGAGCGCGGGATTGGTACAATCCCCCGAATATCTGTTCCTTCCCGCAGTTATCGAGTCTTAACGCGGGCAGACTCCCACACATGTTGCAGGACTGCCCGCCCTGTTCACTGATCGTTGCGGGCACTCGTTTGTCGACTGCTTGAAAAACTGAAACTAGGACTGAGCAGGAGCGAACGATTTCTTAATATTTCATTGGCTGTTGGTGTAAATCAACCAATCGGCGGCGTTGATCTCCTCCATCTCGAGAGGTTGCGAGAGTTTAAGGCGCCATATTGGATATTTTCCAAAATGAAGCGTGCACCGACCCTATTCGACTTCGACTTTCGTTGAGGAAAAGTGAGGGGGAAAAAAAAAGATTCTGTGCCATGCGAGGGTGGAGAAGATCATGAAAAAAACGCGACTACATCCAAAAGCTCGGAGAACAGCCCGAAAAGAGTGCAAGGGAACACCGGTTTCAAGACGATCGGCTGAAGAAGTGGCCCGGGGGGGGGCGGCCTTTTTTTTTATATGAGGGGGGGACTCCCCCCCCCCCCCCCCCCCTTTTTTTTTTTTTTTTCAAAAATCCTAGATTAAGCTCTGATGTGTCAGAGGAGAAGTTTAGATTATAAAGTGAGTGAAAACTTTTCCAAAGTTTCTGTCAAATGATATGAAAACCTTGACTGTAGCTGCTTAACAATAAAACTATAGATATGACATTTCTTTGTTGGTGATTTGCAGTGTAGAGACACTGTGGCTGGGTGTTATATATTGCACTCAAACATCCATAGTTGCCATTGAAATCTTCATTTTTGAGGGTTAAGGGATTGAAAACAGTTTGTGAAATTGGTGTATGATGAAGAAACAAAATACAGAAATGGCCATGACACTTGATTGAAAAAACAAATGAAAAACAAAACCTGAGTTCAATGATGTATAAGAGCATATAAAATCATCACAAAGTCTTTTTGTGGCTTTCATTATTATAAGTCTCATGAATGCAAAATTTAATGTTTTCATGGTTGAAACTTTTTTGTTGTATTCAGAGGCCAAGAAAAGAACCAAGCAACCTTCATTTTTCCATCGGGATTCACCACCACCACGTAGACGGATGCCCAAGCAGGGTGCCTATTGTTCCCCTGCCCATCTTAGACCCAGTATCAGGTGTGGGATGTGATCAATATTTTTTCGTGTCTGTCAGTGAAAATTGTTTGAGTGTTAAAATTTTATGCAGGCAGCATTCTGTCTCGTATCAGCTGTTGAGATTTTGGTGGTAAATATACTGGAT
>CM031600.1:90831799-90844299 GCA_018398815.1 Conus ventricosus
GAACATTAATGGACAGAGCCAGTACGTCGAGACCGGAGAGAAGAACAGCGCTTGTCGCGAATGACCTCCAGCGATACGAATAGACATTGCTGCACTCAGCGAAACCCGACTTGCTGATGAAGGCTCCTAAGAGAAGAGGGAGGTGGATACACTTTCTTTGGAAGGGAAAGCCACAAGCCGAAGACAGGATCCATGGCGTTGGATTCGCCATCAGGACAGCCCTGCTCAAAAGCATACCTGTGCTCCCGGTTGGCATCAATGAACGCCTCATGAAATTGCGTATCCCCCTCAGCAAGTCAAGACACCTCACAATCATCAGTGTGTATGCACCCACGCTCACGAGCCCAGACGACACCAAAGAGCTGTTCTACGAACAACTTGACCAGGCCATCAGGTCAACTCCTCAAAATGACAAACTCGTCATCCTTGGGGACTTCAACGCCAGAGTAGGAAGAGACCATAGCAGCTGGAAGGCGTTCTCGGCAGACACGGAGTAGGCAAGGTCAACGACAACGGCCTGCTCCTCCTCAGCAAGTGTGCGGAACACAGCCTCTGCATCACCAACACCTTGTTCAGGTTGGCGGACAAGTTCAAGACCACCTGGATGCACCCGAGTCGAAACACTGGCACATGATTGATTTCATCATCGTACGCCAACGCGACATCAAGGACGTCCGGTGACCCGCGTCATGAGAGGTGCTGAATGCTGGACTGACCACAGGCTGGTCAAGGCTGTAATGACCCTGCACATACCACCGCCACACAGAAACCGACCAAAGACTGTCAGGGCCTCCTACAATGTCGCCAGACTGAAAGACCCGACCTGCCTCTCCCAGTTCCAACAACTACTTGAAGAAAAGCTCCAAGACGGTCTGACCCCTGAAGATGGAACAGAAAAATGGTCCTCTTTAAGGACATGGTCGCTGAGACTGCAAAAGAGGTCCTCGGAGCAAAATCAGAGCCCATGAAGACTGGTTTGACGAGAACGATGAGAAGATCAAAGAAGCCCTCCATGCGAAGAACAAGTCTTACATCGAGTGGCAGAATGACCCATCGTCCGTCTCCAAACGCGAGAGATTCAAGACTCTCCAGGCCAAAGTGCAGACCGACCTACGTCTGATGCGGACCAGTGGTGGCAGAAAAAGCGACTGAAGTCCCAAGGCTACGCCGACTCTCACAACGCCAGAAATTCTTTGGCTCGTTGAAGACAGTCTTTCGGACCCTCAGCATCGGCTGCTCCCCGCTACTGTCCTCCGACGGCACAACCTGATCAAGGACCAAGAAGGACTAAGCAGCGCTGGCAAAACATTCAGCAACCTGCTCAACAGGCCCTCGTCAGTCGACTCGGATGCCTTGAACCAGATCCCTCAGCAGCCGATACAAGACACACTTGCAGTACCCCCCACCATTGCAGAGATCCAGAAAGCAATCCCCAGACGAGCTCCGGTAGAGCATCAGGAAAGACGGAATACCTGCTGAGATCTACAAGGCGGCAGGCCCCAACGCCCTAAAAGCCTTCACGATGTCCTGCGGAGTATCTGGGAGGAGGAGATATGCCAGATGACTTCCGTGACGCCCTGATTGTCTCCCTCTACAAGAACAAGGGAAGCAAAGCCGACTGTGGGAACTACAGAGGCATCTCGCTACTCTCCATTGCTGGAAAGATCTTTGCCAGAGCCATCCTCAACAGACTCATCATTGTTTCCGAGCAGAACCTCCCCGAGGCGCAGTGCGGCTTCAGAACCCGGCAGAAGCACTGTCGACATGATTGTTGCTGTCAGACAGCTTCAGGAGAAGTGTATCGAACAAAACATGCCCCTATACTCTGTTTTCATTGACCTGACCAAGGCCTTTGACACGGTCAACAGGGAAGCTCTTTGGACAGTCCTCGAGCGCATTGGATGCCCGCCAAAGTTTGTGAAATGATCAAGCTCTTCCATGATGGCATGACCGCCAGGTCCTCTCCAGTGAAACGTGACGGAAGCCTTCGAGATCAGCAATGGCGTGAAGCAGGGCTGTGTCTTAGCTCCGGTCCTCTTCAACGTCTTCTTCACCTGCATGCTGTCCCACGCTGTCCAAGACCTGGGAAGGGAGTCTACTTCCGCTATCGTCTGGACGGCTCCCTCTTTGACCTTCGTCGCCTCACTGCCAAGACAAAGAGCATCAAAGATCTCCTTCAAGAAGTCCTCTTTGCCGATGACTGCGCACTGGTGGCCCATGCGAATCCGATCTGCAAACGATGCTTGACCGCTTCTCCGATGCTTCAAAGCTCTTCGGCCTGACAATCAGCCTCGGCAAGACTGAGGTGCTTCACCAACCCGCACCAAACACCAACCCTCGGCACCCACCATCGTCATTGACGACTCCCAGCTTGCGGACGTTGAACATTTCAGATACCTAGAAGTACCATCTCCTGTGATGGCTCCCTGGACAGGGAAGTTGATGCCCGAATCAGCAAAGCAAGCCAGGCGCTGGGAAGACTCCGCAACAGAGTGCTTAGTCAACACAACATTCGGCTGACTACAAAACTGAGAGTTTACAACGCAGTGGTCTTGCCCTCTCTCCTCTATGGGTGCGAATCTTGGACACTGTACCGCAGACACGTCAAGAAGCTGGAGAACTTCACATGCGAGCTCTTCGCTCCATACTCGGAATCCATTGGCAGGACCGTGTTTTCAATCTCGAGGTCCTGGACCGTGCTCACACTACAAGTATCGAGTCCATGCTCATCAAGGCCCACTTCGATGGGTGGGGCATGTCATCCGTATGGAAGAGCACCGTATGCCAAGGCGACTGCTGTATGGAGAGCTTCTGCACGGCAAGAGAAACCAAGGACGCCCAAAGAAACGGTACAAGGACTCGGTCAAATCAAACCTCCAGTGGTGCGAACTCAAACCAAAAGAACTAGAGGAGTGCGCCAGTGACCGACCTCTGTGGCTGGCCACAATTCACAAAGCCGCTAACCAACTTCGAAAGTACCGACGCCAAAAGCTGACTGCCGCCAGGGATCAACGCCACAGAGCAGCAGCAGGAGTGATCACGACAACGGAATTCCAGTGCCCCCCCACTGTTCCAGACTCTGCGCCTCCAGATTGGGGCTGCAGAGCCACCTCCGCGTACATCGATGAGCTGCAGAAACGCTAACGTCATCTTCGGATCCGAAGGACTACCATCATTTGGACTCGCTTCGGCCAGTTTACACACCTTCTTTATTGGAATCAAGTAAAAAGACTGAACTTGATATAATAATAAACACAACACGAGAATGTCTCGTCTGATAAGAACGAGTTAGAAGCGTACGTTGTAATGCCACAAAGGTCTAAAGAAATAACCAAAATGGCGAAATATTGGTGCGGGAACTTGGTTTTGGTTTCGACAGCCTCTTCCATAGACCACGTAGCACAGTCAAAATATATGTCTTTCCCGTTCAGTTGACATTCTGGTTTTATGTCCACAACCCACTAGAGTGATACGGCAGACGGGGATAGTCACCTAATGGCTTCATGTCCACAATCCACCAGAGTGATATGACAGACAGGATAGTCACCTTATGGCTTGATGTCCACAACCCACCAGAGTGATATGACAGACGGGGATAGTCACCTAATGGCTTGATGTCCACTCCACCAGAGTGATATGACAGACGGGATAGTCACCTCATGGCTTCATGTCCACACACCAGAGTGATATGACAGACGGGGATAGTCACCTCATGGCTTCATGTCCACACCACCAGAGTGATATGACAGACGGGGATAGTCACCTCATGGCTTCATGTCCACACCACCAGAGCGATATAACAGACGGGGATAATCACCTTATGGCTTCATGTCCACAACCAACCAGAGTGATACGGCAGACGGGTATACTCTAATGAGACAAAAACCGAGGTTCCGTGTGTGAACGCACGCATAACATCTTGCACACACGTAAAATCCCATCACCAACTTTCGGAAGAGAAGGCCAGTTTGGCCGTTGGTATGGATGACACGTTACACATAGCATGCACCCGCGTGAGAAATGGAAAGAATGAAGGAAGTAAGGAAGATAGTGATCGATATTGAACGATACTGAATGGATGACACGGAAACGACTGAATGAAGCGCCAGCTGGCAGCTCTTCAGTCGCACTACCCAGGTAGGCAGCCCGTTGTGTAAACGAGTGGTGATTGTAAAGCGCTTAGAGCTTGGCCTCTAGCCGAGAATAGGCGCTATATAAGTATTCATTATTATTATTATTATATTATTATTATTATTATTATTATTATTATATTGTTATTATTTTTATTTATTATTATTATTATTAATTATTATTATTATATTATTATTATTATTATACTCACCTTACGAGAGTAGAGGAAGTAGCTGGGCGGGGAATGGGGAGTGAGGAGGAAGGGAGAGGAGAGGGAGGACACGTGCACTGCTGTGATTTATCAGAACGACACATTCATGTGTGCAGTAAAATTTGACATGTTTCATAAACAGATCCGTTTCGGGAAAAAAAAAAATCGGGGAAAGATGACACCTTTCATTCCATTGCAAGCAAAGTTACCTTTTCTCAGTTTATGGGTCAAACAAATAAACCCAGATAGTCACACATACGATTTGAAGCGCGCACCAGGATAAAGATCGGGGTGCCGACTGCCTTATTTCAGGCGCAACCGTTTCTTATCCGTGTTTTGGCATTTTCTCCCTCTCTGAATGAGAGTGTTCAACTGACTGATGGGGCAGAATCGCTTAGACATGCCGCCAGATGCATCTGTCCAACGAAAACAGAGAACGCTGAAAGCGAGATCAAACACAGATTACATTCCTTGCAGATTTCCGAACATCGTCTCTTGAACGTCCGCGAGATTCGACCCCTCAATGTCTGACTGCGAATTCAATGTTCTACGACCACTGGACCACACAGATCACCTTTGTCAGAGCCCCTACGCTCGCTCGTGCCGGTCATGAAATTCTTCGTCTTCTGGATGCTTCATTGGCTGGGCTGTCTCCCCACTCGGGTGACCACATATGCCAGTTTCTTGTTGACCTCTGGTCAGTGAGATCTGCCCACTCTCCTGCCCGTAGCTTCACCCACTAGTGAACGACTGTGTGTTCTTTAATTTAAACTGGATGAGTTGACACTAACTGTAAGCTGCAGTGAACAGACAGTCAACAATTTAACACAGAGGCCACACGCCACAGTTAGGAATTTGCCTTAAAAAAACACACACTATGTAATCCCTGTAACGTTTTGAGGCCTACCATAACATTGAGCCAGCATTGAATGTTAAACTGATTATTGGTCAAAAGAATACCTCCCCACCAATTATTTCCCTTGTTTTTTTTTTTGTTTAGGTGATCTTCGCCGATGAAATCACAATCTTCACACAAATACTTGACCTTCACCTTAGTTGACACACAGTTCAGGCCTTTGCACTCACCCGTCACCCTATCTTTGCGCCAGCCTCAAACGCAACAAAAATAATCCCATTCCTTTGAATTTAATCTGTCTGCTAGGAACAGCCTGGTTTGTACCCAACCTTCAGACGCAATAACAATTCTCAAAACAATCGAATTGCGCCAGTCTATAAATACTCGACTCCTGAAGCAAGGAGCAAGGCCTTGGCGCATTAAGGTTTTGGTGAGCAGCCTGACAGAGACAGTCAGACCAACAGGAAGAGGTATATGCCTTCGAGATGCGCACCAGAACTTTCAACTAGCGAAAGACGAAGACACTGCTCCCTCTCCGCTCTTCATCTTTGGAAAGGCTTACCTCCAGCGCAAAAGGAAGAGAGAAAGAGTGCGAAGTGGAGAGGTGGGAGAGGGAAAGAGGGAGAAGGCGGAGAGGGAAAAGTAATGTCATTTCAAATCACTGAATAATCTGGCTCCCTCCTACCTCTCTGACCTCCTTCATCTCTATGTTCCGTCTCGCAACTTACGCTCATCCACCGATTCTCGTCTGCTTCGGCTTCCCTCGGCTCGCCTGAAAAGTTCAGGCCAACGATCTTTCTCTTACCTGGCACTTCCTCTGTGGAATGGTCTGCCTTCTTCTCTGCGTAACACGGACTCTTTAAAGACTTTGAAAACCTCCCTAAAGACACATCTTTTCCACCCGGACTGATTAACGATATCCACTTACCTCTGTGCGCGAGTCTGCTTGTTTTGACGCGCTCGTGTGTCTTTTTGCATGTGTGCGTGTTTTGGTTTTCGCGCACGCGCGCGCACGCGCGCGCGTGTGTGTGTGTGTGTGCGTGCGTGCGTGCGTGCGTGCGTGCGTGCGTGTGTGCGTGCGTGTGTGTGTGTGTGTGTGGGGTGTGTGTGTGTGTGTGTGTGTGTGTGTGTGTGTGTGTGTGTGTGTGTGTGTTTTGAGTTAGAATGTTTCTGTCATATGCGCATTGGACTCTCGCGAGGTAAAGCGCTCTATAAATAACCTACATTACATTACATTACATTACATTGCTAAAGCGCGTTCTGGTGTCAGAAGATTTGACGACTCAGCACCAGGTGATGATGGGAACAGAGGCAGCGGGCAGGCAGGCAGGAAGGGAATAGGAATGGGGTTGACCTTTCTCACCAGGCAGAAGCTAGGCCAACGGCTGACCCACATTGCCGATAGAGGGCGGTGTGAGGTTGGCCACCGCCATTGATTTATCAATAGGTGCGCCCTCAGCTTTCGTAACACCGCGTCAGACAACAAAAACAACAACAAAACAAAACACAATTCAAAGAGAGAGAGAGAGAGAGAGAGAGAGAGAGAGAGAGAGAGAGAGAGAGAGAGAGAGAGAGAAAGAGAGAGGCTGGAGAGAGTGGGGGCGGATGGAATGGAGAGAGAGAGAGAGAGAGAGAGAGAGAGAGAGAGAGAGAGAGAGAGAGAGAGAACTCTGAACTCTGAACTCTGAACTCTGAAAATTTTAATGAATAGGCCATAGACCCATGTCATTGGGAGTGGTTACAAACAGAATGAATTTGTATAAGTGTAGAAAACACAATTTATACATTCTGTAATAATACATACAAACACACCTGTACAATGCACATTTCCACTTCATTACTCATTCGAGTGAACTACCGCGCAGTTGAAAGCTTTTTCAAGATAGATAGCGAGTCGAAAATTTGCGATTTATTCTCAGACGCCAGAAGCATTGTTAGTTTGAACTGCGAAGGTTGGTTGTATATTTATGAGGAATATACTTTTCTCTTAAATCCTGATACCGCGGACAATGTAAAACAAAGTGAACTTCGTCTCCACCTGCGAAACACAGAATGGACTTTGACAAAATCGTTTTCCGTTATATTTCTACGGAAGCGTAGCTTGTGCACGTTCAGCTGTGGAGACACCTAACCGAACCTAATCAAACTGATTCTTGCTCGCAAATGATTAAGTACATTCAAATGGGGGAGATAGAATCAATTCACTCTTGAACGTTCGATACAACAAGAAACGATCACTTGTTCCATGTCATGAGACCATTGCATCTTGTAATCATTAATAACACTATATTTTAAGCCTCAAAAATGCCTTCTCATCCTCAACCCCCTGATTCTCCCAAACCTCTCCATATCCATATTTGTACAAGAAGAAACAAATTCCCGATGCCCATGTATTCTTATTGTTTATTATGAAATGTAGTAGCATTCTATACGACTTGTGAGGCAAACAAATGAAATGGCATCTTCAAAATTCTTAACCAGTATCTAACACTTTTAAGGTGCAAGTTTACATATAATGGAAAACGTCCTAACTCACCGTAAATCATCACATTAGGAGTTCTTATGCTGACATTAGAAATCTTTTTAGTGAGAACAAGTGCACTTTTTCTACTATATCAAGATTTCCTATGATGCCCCAAACTTCGGCTCCATAACTAAGCATAGGCTGGATCTGAGCATCAAAAAGTTTAAAGAATATGACTGGAGATTTTTCTCCTAATGACCAAAGCAACTTAAAAATGTTAATGACCCCTTTTTTCGCTCGACTGGCTAAATCGTTCAAACAGTGAGTAAATGACAGCCTAGTAGACATAATGACACCAAGATATTTATCATATTAACAACTGATACTTTATTCCGTCCATAATACCATACCTCATGTTCAGAGAAAATAGCCGCCATTTCTGAAGATGACAATATATGACTTATCTAAATTCACGATTAAACCAAGCCTTTTTGTCATCTCGTGCAACACATTAAATTGGTTTGCAAGCCTGTGGATCGAATCAGAAACTAGAATAATATCGTCGGCAAACATAAGAATAAGAATTTCCAAAACATCAGGAATAAGCTGAATTCCATGTCTTCCTCTTTGGATGATTTCTTCCGCCAATTCATTTATGAACAGAGAAAACAGGACAGGACTGCATTTTTCTCCCTGTTTTAAACCATGGGACACGTGAATGCTTCAGTCAGATCGCCTTCAACTCTAACTTTTGCTTTAACAATGTTATAAATACTAGTTATAGCCTGGTACATTTCCCTCGAATACCCCTTTTCTTCATGACAGCCCATAACTTCAAGCGAACGACAGAATCAAAAGCTTTTCTAAAATCTAAAAATCCAACATAATAATTTTTTGTGTAACAATAATTGTTTCTGCACCATGGCAAACAACGTAAAAATATGATCAACAGTGCTGTATTTTTTTCTGAAGCCTGCTTGACAATCGTTTATCACATTATTGTGTTCAATCCATTTTGATAATCTTTCATTTAATATATGACTGTATAGCTTACTGCAGACATTTATAACGAAATACCGCGATAATTATCAGGTAAGCTCCGATCGCCTTTTTTGAAGAGAGGCTGTATAAAGGCTTCAGACCACTGTAACGGATAGGTTCCTGTGGTAAACATTACATTAAATAATGCAACTAAAAAAGGAACAATTATGGTGATAGAATTTTTAAATACTTCGCCTGTGATCCCATCAGGACCTGCTGCCTTGCGATTTTTTAACGAACGCAGGGCAGCAAAAACTTCATTCTCTGTTATATCTGACTCAAGAGAATCTGTGTTTATGTGCTGACCGTCATCCTCGGTCCGCTGGCCGTTATCCTCTTCATTACTTTCACTGTCCACTGCATTTGAAACATTGTCAGAATTTGACTGAAATACTTGGGAAAAATGTGTGTACCACTGCTCTTTACTAATGTTATTTACTACAGACTTTTTAGAAATACAAGATCGCAACTTATTCCAGAATCCTGTCGGATTTTTAATATTGCATGTAATGCCTGCAATGTCGACGTACGGTGATTTTTCTTTTTAATCCTCAGGAGCTCTTTATATTCTCTTCGTTTCTCGTTATATGCAGTTCTTAAAACATCGTCATCCCCATGTCTGTAATACTGTCTCAAATCACATCTAAGTTTCTTTCTGCATTGACCACATTCTTGGTCGAACCATGGGTCTGATATTCCTTTTCCTACTGTTATCGTTTTTTTCATACATAAACAAGCACTGAGCAACGCTTCGTTAAATATCTGAAGAGCTTCGTTAATGTCAGTATTTATTAAAGAGGATGCTTCCCTAAACTGTTTTTAAATTCATTGGATGTAATATTCTTCTTAAAATCTTCAAATTTGCTTTGGTCCCAGACAATTTTTTCAATCTTAAAACTGCTCACGTTTACATTTGTTTCCTCATCAACGTTAACCTGTGAGTTAAACACAACTTCAACAGCATGAGTTTTGATTCAATTTTGGGACGAACATTCAGTGAAACACAAAACTTCAACAAACATCGTGACACAATAGCATAGTCAATAATACTACATCCGCCTGGTGACACATATGTAAAGTGACCAAAATCCTTATCATTCTTGACAGCGCCATTCAAAATAAATAGATCAAAACAGCCACAAACATTCAATAAACAGTTACCAAAATCATTTATCACTTTATCTTTTGAAGTACGGCTCACTTCTCGTTCGTCGTCATCTTTCAGTGGCACACCTTCACTAACATCATCATCCCCTTCTTTCCCATTCAACCCCCCAGTGCGTGCATTGAAATCCCCAAATCAAGAGAAAAGGCACATTTCCAAATGATTCAAACAAATCCATTATACATTGTTCTATAATCGTAATACCATTAGATAAAATTTCCCTGTTGCGGTAATATTTAGAAGAGCTAGGAGGTACATATGCACCGACTAGCATCACTGGTGTGTCTGTGCCAAAAACATCTTTGGACAGTTTCAACACAATTATATTATCATATTCAGTCTTCACTTGTTCAACGTACTGTGAAAACTGTTTCTTGACAAGGAGCGCTAAACCTCCCGATAACCTTGCTGTAATGCCATCGGACAGTTTGATACCTGGTACAATAAAAGTGTCATAGTTCGGAAATAAGTGATCTGGAAAACGGGTGGAAAAAGTTTCTACGAGTAAACAAAAATCAAAGTCTTTTAAATAAGAGCGTATTTCATGGTCAAACACACGGGAAAGACCATCAATATTATAAGTTACGAACTTGATGTTTTTTCGTGACATGGGTCCGGCCGTGTCCCTATAAGCTGGCCTGCTTGGCATTTCCACCTGCCACTTCATGAATGGGGGTTTGCCGTTTGGAGGCAGAGTTGGTGCAGGAGGCGCTTCTTGATCGGTTGCAGGCTGTGAAGCTTTGCCCGTGGAACTGCGTCTCTCACACTTCTTTGTGGTTTTGTCGTCGTTCCTCTGGTCCGTGTTTGGTCGCACTGTATGTGGTTTTGTGGGTTTGGTAGAGTCAGCCTTATTGTTTTGGTTTATTTACAAAATTGTTCTTGTGTCCTTGGCCGTCCGCAGTGCCGTCGATTTGTCATCGTCTGGTTATGTGTTGTATGTTGGAGTTCAGATTCAGATCTGTGTATGTCAGTGGAGTCGGTGATCAGGTTATATGTGGATTCATTGATTCCCTCACTGTCAGCAGTCTCTGTCGCTGTGTGAAGGTCAGCCGTGTTTAGTCCGTTTTCCCCCCGTCATGTTGGCTACACTGTCGGTACTATGTAACGTACACGCACTGTCATCTGTACGATTTCCGATTATCCCTCTCTTTTTTAAGTTCGTTTCTTCACAGTCATTTCGTAGATCTTTCGTACTGTCTTCAACACATTCATATCACTCATCACACCCAGTGTCTGAATGACATAATTCTGAACTTTCTCTACACCGACTTCAAACAGATTTGAGTTCTTTCCCGTCACACTGTCCATGTCGGCATTGTTCTGTTCTTCCTCTGTGCTGATATCAACTTGACTTGAGTCCCTCTTTTACTTTTGTCTGTGCAAGTAACACCATTTGTATCATACACAACGGGTCTGTGTTTCCACATCGATCTGTCATGTCATTCTCTGTCGTACCCTGAGTTATAACAGTGTGACAGGTGTTGTTAATGTTCTGCTGAACATTACTATTAGACGTCCGTGTTGTAGTCAAAGGCGGAAAATGGTACATCGAACTTGGGTGGGGGTACGGTTGGAAGTTGTATTGCCAGTTTTGAAGACCACTGCCCTCATCACACTGTCTCATGTCCGTGTACTCACTGTCTCTGTCGACATTTGGATGCGTGGTTTTCAATGCGGTGCCTTCATAGTAAAAGCGTCTGTCATTCCTCCAGAAGTAGCGGGAGTCGTTGCTGCTGTCGCCAGCGTAATTGCCGCTTCTGTAGTCGCTGTAGTTTGTTACCAGCGTAGCTGTTCCTGTAGCGGGTGTCATGGCTCACCGGCCTCGTCTCCATGGCGGCGTGGGTAGCGCTGTTGGTTTCTGCTCCTCCACCACAGCCTGTCACCACGGTAGTAGGCATGGAACCCCTGTCGCCGATACTGCTGCACCGTCTCTCTTTGCCGTCCGTGAGGTCTGCAGCTACCGTCACATTTTTTTTTCCGAAGTGCCACCCTGCCCTCGCTGAGAACTGACATTCTGTCGGAAACCAGCGCGCAAATTTTACTATCATGGGCGGGGGGCGACCATAAGAATCGTTTGTTTCGTCCCAAACGTTGCGCACGTATAATATCATCTGGAGTCCAAGTTTTCCCAGTCACTGACCCTCTAGAAAAACTTAAAACAGATTTGACACATTCTTCGTGTGATCCAGTGGAGGAGGGCCGGGGCACATTGAAAAATCGCAGGTTGTCACGTCTGATGAACATTTCTAATTTTTCTGTCTTTTCATCCGTGTTGCAATTGTCTGTTTCAATTTCACTTCCAGCTGAGTCACATAGTGTTTTGTTTTGCTGATTTCATCCACTGATGTGCAACGGTTTGTTCTAGCCTATTCGTTTTGCTTTGAAGCTCGTGAAACTCGGTCTTGAGTTCACGCGCGACCCTGTCCAAATCGAATGAAACTTGCTGAGTCACTGCACTAAGTCGATCATTCAAAACTTTATCCAGAGATTTTTCGTATTCTATTCTTTGATTTTCCAAAATTCTTTGTAGATTTGGTTCCTCGTGTTCAGTTTTTATCCTTCGAATCCATATTCTAAACTTCACAGAGTCCAAAACCGAATAAACAATACACAATAAACAAAAGATCGGGAG
>CM031600.1:90856799-90861799 GCA_018398815.1 Conus ventricosus
ACAGCATTTCACGTGAAATATTGTTGCAGCGACAATATTTGCTGGAAAAAATTGTCGCGCGACAACTTTTCACGAAAAATGTCCCATAGAATATTGTAGCTGCTCATAAAATACTGTCGCTCGAAATTTTGCGACAGTTTTTTTGCGACAGGACACTGTGAAATATTGTAGTCAGTGAATACTGTCGCTTGCGACACATTTTCACGTGAAATCTTACTGCTAGAGTTAACATTTCCTGTGAAATATGGTCGCAGCGTAATTTTGCGACAGCTTTTTGCGACAGGACACTGTGAAATATTGTAGTCAGTGAATACTCTCGCTTGCGACACAATTTCACGTAAAATCTTACTGCTAGAGTTAACATTTCCTGTGAAATATGGTCGCAGCGATAATTTTTCATGAACCAGCTGCAGTATTTCCCGGGAAATACTGTCGTTGCGACACGATTTTATGAGCGACAGTATTATATACGACACCGGAACATCCAGATTAAAAAGGAAATAACCCAGACAGACTGAAAGAGATAACAATAGACTGAATGATGGGGAGATGGAGAGATAGGAACAGACAGCACTCTCATGCGGTTCAGTGAGAGAGAGAGAGAGAGAGAGAGAGAGAGAGAGAGAGAGAGAGAGAGGAGAGAGAGAGAGAGAGAGAGAGAGAGAGAGAGAGAGAGAGAGAGAGAGAGAAACAGTATCACTGGACAGGTAATGATGGAAAGACTGTAGAATTCTTAGCATGCTTAAGGGCGCTCAGTGAATATGCTCTTCTCTCTCTGTCTGTCTGTCTGTCTGTCTGTCTGTCTGTCTGTCTCTCTCTTTCCCCTCTCTCTCTCCCCTCTCTCTCTCTCTCTCTCTCTCTCCTCTCTCTCTCTCTCTCTCTCTCTCTCTCTCTCTCTCTTCTCTTTCGCTCTCATGCTTACATGCTTGTGCCCCACAGAATGAAACGAACAGACAGACACACGCATGTATATATATATTACCGGAAGACACCCATTTAGGCTAAATTTGTGCATGTATTGTGACTGGAAGTGTATATTCGATGTCTATTGTGCTGTGTTCACATTCGCATGCAATGCAAACGAATCAACCACAAAGAAGGACAAAAAACGAATAACGGAGAGAGAGAGAGAGAGAGAGAGAGAGAGAGAGAGAGAGAGAGAGAGGGAGGGAGAGAAAGAGTAATGAAACGAAAAGTCTTGAGACGCAATTATGTATCAATTTTTGATTAGTTAAGACTATTAATTGATTGATTGTCAATTTGGATATTCGATCGACTGAGTGCCTGATAGTTACGTACTTTAAAAAGGCTTCTTAATGAAAAGATGTGTGCGTGCGTGCGTGCTTGCGTGCGTTTGTGCGTGCGCGCGCGCGCGCGTGTGTGTATTGTTGTTGTTGTTATTGTGTGTGTGTGTGTGTGTGTGTGTGTGTGTGTGTGTGTGTGTGTGTGTGTGTGTGTGTGTGTGTGTGTGTCCGTGTGTGTGCGTGCGTTTGTGCGTGCGTGCGTTTGTGCGTTCGTGCGTGCATGCGAACGTGTGTGTGTGTGTATGTGTGTGTGTGTTTGGGTGTGTGGTAGGTGGGTGGGTGGGTGGGTGTGGGTATTGGTGTCGGTGTGGGGGTGAGTGTATGTGTATGCGCACACCTTTTTTCGCGCGCACCTCCGAAAGTATGAGTGCGTAGGAGTAAATACAATCTTTTCTAGGCATGGTTACTTATATAAGTCTTTCAAATCGGACTTTTCTGGTATTCGAAAAATAAACCGTCTGTCTCTCTGTCTGCCTGATCTGTCAGATTGTCTGTCTGTCTCCCCTTCTATCTTCTCATCTCCTCTTTCTTCCCCCCCCCCCCCCCCTCTCCCTCTTTCCTTATCATGCCAAACAGACTGACGTTTTGATTGCAAAATATTTGCCCGCTCACAAAACATCCGCTCTGCTACCCTGACAGAAAATCAAATATGTAATTTTGAGCCATATTGCTGGCAAAATAATAAACAAAACAAAGAAACAAACAAAAGAAAAAGTTGATATGGAGGGGTAAAAATTTGTCAGGAGGACGGATTTCTTTTCAGCATGATTTACGATCTTCCGCAACAAAATGGTTCTCCTGCCTCTAATTTTGCCGTTGTCAGATTGTGTATTTGTTTGTTTCTTTGTGTGTGCGCGGTGTGTATGACCTGAGGGTGTAGATGGGAAAAAAAGGGAAGGTTACAGAGAGAGAGAGAGAGAGAGAGAGAGAGAGAGAGAGAGGAGAGAGAGAGAGAGAGAGAGAGAGAGAAAAGACGAGACAAAATTCTTTATTTACGAGGAAAACAGATAAGCACTGACGTGCTTTTTTTTACATCCAGTCCTCGACCTGAGTAGGGACTACAATATGCAGTGAAATGAAATGAGAGAGAGAGAGAGAGAAGAGAGAGAGAGAGAGAGAGAGAGAGAGAGAGGAGAGAGAGAGAGAGAGAGATCAGAAAACCGGGATACAATTTATTCTGAAAGAGCTCCAGCATCCTTTCGGGGAAAGAGTAGTTTGAATTTTTACGTAATAATTTGTTGACTGATCAAACACGTAGAGGGCACATACTTTGCAATCACTGTTCAATCAAGGCTAAATGGGGAGAAACGACTGGAAAGGCCACACAGACAAAAAAAAAAACGTGGAGCCACAACAGAGAAACATCTAATAAACAACGTTTGGAATGCGTTCGGAAAAAAAAATCCAGCTCGGTATTCCAAAGTACTTCATTCCAATGGATGCTGCTCAGTATTCTGAAAACGTCGCTGCAGGGGAAGTAAGTTAGTCTCTCTTGGTTACTCCGTAAAGTAATCTCCCTTCAAGCAAAGCCAGTTCGGCTTCGCAGAGCTAATACCATCTGAATAGCCTGGTGGACAGAGCATTATTCCCTTGATCCAGGGGTTCTGGGTTCGATTCCCGTTTGAGACATCCAGGATGGATCAGATGTTCTCTTTGGAATTGCTTTTTAAGCAGACTCCACCTCCTACCAAGTCTTTTGGATGAGAATTAAGCAAGTCCTGAATGTGAAAGTGTGCGCGCGCGCGCCAAACACACACACACACACACACACACACACACACACACACACACACACACACACACACACACACACACACACACAGCGCAAAACTTTGTAGAAAGGTTGGGCATCTAGTGTGCGTTGGTAAGATGTTGGTAAGATGTTGGTAAGGTGTTGGTAAGATGTTGGTAAGGTGTTGGTAAGATGTTGGTAAGGTGTTGGTAAGGTGTTGGTAAGGTGTTGGTAAGGTGTTGGTAAGATGTTGGTAAGATGTTGGTAAGATGTTGGTAAGGTGTTGGTAAGGTGTGGTAAGGTGTTGGTAAGATGTTGGTAAGATGTTGGTAAGATGTTGGTAAGGTGTTGGTAAGATGGATCACACACACAAAACAAACGAAGACATGTGCACAATGGTATCGTGTTAACGCATCCCCGAAGACAGAACGTGGCAAAACTCTCTCTCTCTCTCTCTCTCTCTCTCTCTCTCTCTCTCTCTCTCTCTCTCTCTCTCTCTCTCTCTCTCTCTCTCTCTCTCTCTCTCTCTCTCTCTCTCTTACGTTGTTCGCTCTTGTACAAAAATATATGCTTAAGAACACAAAATTGTATGTCGCTTTTGTTGATTTCAGAAAAGATTTTGACTCTGTAAACAGAAATATTTTATGGAATGTTCTCAGAAAGAACGGAGTCAATGGAAAGTTATATATGGCATTACGTGGAATGTACGACTCTGTATTGGCATGTGTGCGTGACAAATGTGTTTATTCTGATTTTTTCAATTGTCCACGTGGAGTCAAGCAAGGCTGCCTTTTAAGCCCACAGTTGTTTTCTTTTTTTTATCAATGAGCTTGCTTTAGAACTATCAAGAAATGGTAAACATGGTATTCAGATTATTCCAGGTGCTGTGGAGATTTTTATGATGATGTTTGCTGATGATGTAGTTCTGTTGTCTAGTACAGCAATAGGATTGCAAAACCAGTTGAATGTTTTGAAACAGGAAGCTGATAAACTACAGTTGACAGTAAACCTTGATAAAACCAACATTATGTGTTCCGTAAAGGTGGATATTTAGCTAAGAATGAAGTTTGGTGGTATGGTAATTCTGAGGTTAAAGTAACCAATTCGTACAAATACTTAGGTATGTTTTTTACGACAAAATTAAGTTGGAATTTATGTTGGTGTGAAACAAGTAGAAAAGGCAAAAAAGGGGTGATAGAAATTTTGAGAACATTAAAGAAATTAAATTCTACTGATCCACACATATTTTGGAAGCTATTTGATACCCAGATTGAACCGATTCTTACATATGGTGCTGAAATATGGGGACTTGAAAATAATCTAAACGTAGAAAGAGTGCACACTTATGCGATCAAACGGTTTCTGAATATTCCGATTCATTCGTCCAATAAAATAGCTTACGGAGAAACAGGAAGGTACCCTTTGTACATCAGATGTATGGTAAAGTGTGTCAGATACTGGTGTAAAGTAATACGATTACCAGTAGCTAGACTGAGCAGGCAAGCATACGACATGATGCTACAACAATGTGAGTTAGGAAATGTTAACTGGGCCTCTAAGATTAAGAAAGTGCTAACAGAGAATGGGTTTGGAATAGTGTGGTTGAGCCAGGAGTTGGAAACGAAACCGTTTTTATGTCTGAATTCAAAGATAGATTAATTTCTTCATATAAACAAAACTGGCACAGCCAACTAGAAGAACATGATAAATATTCCTGGTTCCTATCCTTCAAAAGTAACTTGGAGGCAGAAAAGTATTTACATTTAGTATCTAATCGGTGGCAAAGAGGCACCCTTGCAAGATTTAGAAATAGAACACTGGGATTAAAGGCTAATAAAAGATGGTATCTAAATAATGATGCTGTTGATGATTCATGTCCATTATGTAATGATATTGCAGTTAGAGAAGATGAGTTTCATTTTTTGTTCACTTGTCCCGCTTATGGGAACATAAGAAAAAATCAA
>CM031600.1:90871799-90879299 GCA_018398815.1 Conus ventricosus
TAATGGCGGGATAAAAAACGGTCATACACACAAAACTCCACAGCCTGTCTATACAGGCAGTGTCCGCAGGAGTATCAGCCTGCGCACGCAGGAAGAAATAAATAAATTCGAAGGACTAGGAGAGCAGATGGAATGGGCACAAACGCGTTCTTTACGGTTTCTGACGAACACGCACTATTTGGTTATGTGTTTTCACGTCATCTGATGCATAACCCCTATCCATCCCAACCACCATTGCCCTGATCCGAAGAGACAAACTCCTCTGTCCTGGCTTTCTCTAACGGGGATTTGAACCAAGGACCCCCTTATCAAGAGAAAAACGCTTTATCTTTCTTACCAGGCCACTAGAACAACTTCTTATCCACCCCCTCCACCCACCCCCTCCACATTCCTCCTTCATCTCTTGAAGGATTCTTACTGTTGTACGATTATAACACATACCAAACAAGTGTGTACTCTTTTCATATTTCGTATTGGTTAGGAAGAAGACATCATCTTTCCATGTCATGTAGTTCATAGCTAGCCGATGGCAGGGGCCATATCAGGCTATTACAGTGTCAAAACTAATTCCATACATGCTCATAATGGCGAGGAACAGACAGTTCATTCCAGACAAGAAAAAAAATCCACAAAACCTAGAATTTTTGTCAAATCATAATATCTTAGAATTAAAAGTAAACAACATTTGATGACTACCTGTGAATCACGTCTACATGTAATCTCCACGTGTGTTTGTGTGTCACACACACACACACACACACACACACACACACACACACACACACACACACACACACGTTTTCTGATACAATGCTTCCTAATAATCTTCCAAAAGAAATAAAAACTTTCAGGGAAAAAGAGGCCCAAAAAGATATGTATAAAAATCCTGTGCCAGATAATGCAAATTATATCAATGCCCAAATACTTTGAAAGAGGAACGTTTGCTCCCATAAGAAAACCTAACACAGAGTAACTTTTATTCAGGACTGGCACGCCTTTTAAACTTGAATAAAGTCAGACAAATACATACAATGACGAACAATCTAATAGTGGGGGAAAAACAAGCACAGGCCAACAACTCAACTGTCTTCATAGTAATGACCTGGCAAAGATTTGGACTTAAGGATGGGGGGGGGGGGGGGGGGGGGGGGGGGGGGGGGGGGGGGGGGGGAGGGGGGAGTGGGGGGAGTTTGAAAATGGAGAAACTGGGAACTTGAAATTAAGAAAATATATTACAGATATGAAGACTCCTTACTAGCTGCATAAGGGAACCATCGTAATCCCTTTTGGAGGCAGATATATTTGTATTGACTCCTCCGAGGCCTTTCCTCCGCTGGATCGGAACTCATCAGGGAGACACGGCTGGTTGTGTCTACGCTCCTGGCGTCAAGTAGAGACACACCACAGTCCAAAATACTGGGGAGTTCTCACCACCAAGGGTTGCAAAAAAGAATCCAACAGCACCCCCAAAGCAGCCAGTGAAGGGTAGTAAATGAAAGAAAACGAAGTGTGGGGAGGAAAAAATTTACTGAAAAACTAAAGATATTATGCAATTAGAATAAAATTAGGGGACAATGTTTGAGCCTCCAGAGTGCAAGGGAGATCAAAAGACAAACACACAGACGGACAGAAACAAATACAAATGCCTCAATTTGATCAAAATGAAATTGGAAATTAAATGAGACAGGGAAACAGTAAACAATAAACAGTAAACAAGTGGGGTAACTTTTGCTCCCATAAGAAAACCTAACACAGAGTAACTTTTATTCAGGACTGCACACCCTTTTAAACTTAAATAAAGTCAGACAAATGCATACATAGACGAACATTCTAATAGGGGGGAAAAAAAAAACCAAGCACGGGCCCAAACAACTCAACTGTCTTCATAGTAATGACTTAGCAAAGATTTGGACTTAAGGGGGGGGGGGGGGGGGGGGGGGGGGGGAAGATTTTTGAAAATGGAGAAATACGGGAACATGAAAGTAAGAAAATATATTATTGCCAGGCTCCAAAAGGGATTACGATGGTTCCCTTATGCAGCTAGTGAAGAGTTTTCATATCTGCAATATATTTTCTTAATTTCATGTTCCCAGTTTCTCCTTTTTCAAACTCCCCCCCCCCTCCCTTAAGTCCAAATCTTTGCCAAGTCCCTTACTATGAAGACAGTTGAGTTGTTGGCCTGCCTTGGTTTTTCCCCCCCCTATTAGATCGTTCGTGTATGTAGTATTTGTCTGACTTTATTCAAGTTTAAAAGGCTGTGCCAGTCCTGAATAAAAGTTCCTCTGTGTTAGGGTTTTTTATGGGAGCAAAAATTACCCCACTTGTTTACTGTTTACTTTGAAGAACTGAAAGACACACTGTTTTCTTTAAGTGATAAGACACCCTCAGTCGGAGCAGATGCAAAATCTGCATAATGTTAAAAACATTTGCCGGAAAATGGGTTATATTACTACATGAAATTTTTTCAAAAATGCTGGGATGAAGGTCCCTATTCCAAAGGTATGGAAATACTCAATCATAGTTCCAATACCAAAACAAGGAAGTCAAAGAAAGAATTAAAAAAAATTACAGACCCATTGCTCCAACATCACACACCGGGAAGCTGCTAGAAAAGATCATTTAAAACAGACTAATTTACCTTTGTGATAAAAGAAAGTTATCCCTCCCAATCAAGGGGTTTCGGGAAGAAGAGAAGTACAATTGATCATTTAGTGAAAAACAACGCAGTTTTAAACATCGTTTGCTCACAGAAAAAATTACGGGCCCACATTCTTTGATATAAAGAAACCCTTTGCCCATGTCTGGCAGGGAGTTACTGAAAAAATTAAAAGTAGGGGTTATTGGACATATCTATGACTTTGGGAAGAATTTTTTTGACAGAAGTAGCAAAAAAAAGTAGGCAACCCTTTCCACCTTAAGTTTTTCCCCAAATGGGAACCCAAGGGATCATTATTGCCCTCATTTTTTTCAATATTCTGTTTATGATTTACCACGGGCTGGTAAAATAAATTTTTATGTACAATAGCAGTGACATATGTTGGGGAAAAAGTTACCTTTAAAAAAGGAAAACCCCCAAAAGACAGCTGAACTTTTTAAAAAATTGTATAAAGGGGAACTTGTAACTAAAAAATTACATGAGGGGAAAAGGGGACGTTTGTTATCCCCGGAAAAAACCTAACTTGTACTTTTCAACGGGGGGCCCAATTCCCAGAGTTACCTTTTTTCGAATAGAAAAGGAACCCTGAGACGGCGAGGGAAAAATTTTCTTGGAGTATATTTACTTCAAATTATCGGGGAAACATATATTAATTATTTTTTAAAAAAGGCAGAAAAAAGTTTTAATTTTCAAAAAAGCTATACAAAAGCAAACTGGGGCCAAAGAGCCAATGACTCGAACACCTGGCACGGGCTGATACGGTCAAGACTCATTACGGACAGGAAGTTTTCTTCAGTCCCCCGGCAAGTTTGCAAAAGAAAATGCAGAGCTTGGATTGCAAAGCTTTAAAAACTAAAAGGGTGTCCCATATATGCATCGCCCCCTGGGAAACATCGCGAATTGGGGTATTACCATTAGATGAGATCGCGGCTCCCCTGTCGAAAAGATGTCTTGTCTTCACTTGGACAGCAATGTTGAAAACAAGTTAGTTTGAGTCTGACATTAACTTCCCGAAAAAGCAAAACAATCCATCGCTTACGACAATTGGGATTTCACTTCCAATTATTCGAAGAGTCGAAATTAACCAAACGAAATAATTAAAACCTAAAATTTCCCTTCACCCCCCCAGCCCCCGTGGGAACTTCAAAGAGCATCTTTTGACTCAACCACGCCTTTAAAAAAAAGGTGACAAAAAAACTTGATTGGCTAAAGAAAAAGAGTAATAGAAAACTCGTACCCCTTTCTTTTAAAGTATTACAGAGGGGGTCTTTTTTAGATCCCAAAAAAAGCGGGTGAAATTTTGTATTCTTTTAAAAAGGGTGGAAAAATCTTATCCCTTGAAAAGAACCTTTTTTTACAGCCGACCTAATGCCATTTTTGGCCCCGTATTATTTCTTTGGGCTTTCTTTCCCAACATTTAGGCCCCCTTTTGTGTCGATTTAAAATCGGTTTTATTTGCCCCCGCAATTTAACAACAAAACGATTTAATTACAGAATTCATCAATTAATCATGTTTTGATTTTTGGGGTACGAGTATCTCTTTCGGTTGGGTTCCTTCTCACGGTGGTATTCAGTTTAAGAGAGGTCGCAGAGCAGCAAAGAGGGAGCAAGAAATACAAGCGGTAGATGTATCAGATTCCTTTGTCGTCCATGGGGATCGTTATTAGAAAAAGTGTGGTGGAAACATTTTAGAAAAAAAAAACTGGATGTTTCTAAAAACTCACTCCGCTAGCTAATAAATTTTACAAGTTAATTTATTTCATCAATGGTTTTCTTATTCAGGATTAAATTTCTTTGATCAATAAGATCAAATTGAATGCTTTTTAGCAAAATTTTGTAAGAACATAACTGCCTTTGGCGGAAAAAAAAAAAATAAACACTCCCCTTTTTAATGTAAGCACTTAAAAAATTACCTACCACCCCACCTAAAGTTTCGGATCAATTTTTTATCAATGTATCCGGATGTGTAAAATTTTCTGTTTCTTACATCAAAGTTCCATTTTTTTTGTTTTGTAAAATGGAAAAAGGTTGAGTGTTTTGATCAATAGTTCTTTTTTAGTATAGTTGTTCTTTTATTGTCGCTGTTGCTGTTTTTTCTTGAAGCCTTTGAAAATTTTTATTAATACCTCTACCCCCCCCCCCTTTCCCTTCATTTTCTTATATCATTAATGTGGTAGGCGTTAAATTGAAGAAGAAACACCAAATGCACAGATACCGCACGGGACTGCCAAAACGCGCGGGTGCTCATACACAGTATGAACAGATACAAAAGCAACGAAAAACGCGCACCCGCGTACGCGCCCACGCATACACAAACACACGCCAAAATTCCCCTGGTGGTGGTGTGGTGGTGTGTGTGTGTGTGTGTGTGTTGTGGGGTTTTGGGGCGCCGCGCGCGTCTTTGGTGTGTGTGGTGGTGTGTGTGGGTGTGTGTGGTTGTGTGTGTGTGTGCGTATGTGTGTGTGGGTGGTGTGTGTGTGTGTGTGTGTGTGTGGTGGTGCACGTGTCGCGACGTGTGCGTAGGTGTTTGCCGCTGCATGGGTGCGTGGGGGCGAGCGGCACCCTCGCCCCCCGTCATTTGTATGTAAAAACAAACAAACTTTAGAGGTAATTCCCGTGGATTATCCCCCGGAAACAGTTTTCCCACGTTCGTACCCCTCCCTTTCCCCCCATACCCAAATTTCATTTTTTCTCCCTCACCTTTGGAACCGATCCTGACCCTAGTCCCTCCCCCCCCCTCCCCCCCCCCCCCACCATCCCTGTCTCCCGCCCACCATCCGCCTACCCTCACCACGTCACGAATGAAACTGCAGCTGCAAGACATTCAAAATAACACGCCCGTTTGTTGTTCTCTCCCCCCCCCCCCCCCCCCCCCCCATCACTCACACTCACCCCATCTTCTCTCTACATACGATTAGTTTGGTTAATAAACGGCGACTGTCTGCTAAAGTAAGGTGTTGTTTTTCTGGCAGTGCGGCAGTAGTAGTTAGTTAGTTGATCATCTCTTCTTGTTTCCTGGTCTGTTTCATGTCCTTTTTCGGAGAGTGTGTGTTTTGAAAGTTTGTAGGTTCAACTGATCACGTGTATCACCTGCCTTTCTGAGATCGGTTTCGTTATTGCTATTTTCCTTTCGGGTCTGCTCTGAACGCCTGTATTGCTGCTTCTGCTGCTGTTCTTATTGTCGTTATTCTTGAGGCACTTATGGTTCTTGTTGCTGTGTGTGCGAGTGTGTGTGTGTGTGTGTGTGTGTGTGTGTGTGTGTGTGTGCGTGCGTGCGTGCGTGCGTGCGTGCGTGCGTGCGTGCGTGCGTGCGTGCGTGTGTGTGTGTGTGTGTGTGTGTGTGTGTGTGTGTGTGTGTGTGTGTGTGTGTGTATTAGTTTGGGGGGAAGGGGTAGAAGAGGACGTTCTGTGTCAATTAATCAGCGGGTGAATCTGTGATTTCATATCACTTGAGGAGAGAATCCAGACAAGGAATTAAGGAAACGCCAATGTCCGATGTTTCTCTTTCAAATGTTCAATAAGTCAATGAACCTTTTGTTTTTGCTTAGAGAACGTGTCAGCAACTAAATAATCATCAATAAGACTGTCGTCAATATAAATAACCTTCACAACAACCAAGCAACAGCAGCAGCAACAACAACACAGCAGCAGCAGCAGCAGCAGCAGCAGCAGCAGCAGCAGCAGCAGCAGCAGCAGCAGCAGCACTACCACCACCACCACCACCACCACCATCAACAACAACAACAACATTAAACGGAGAAGGCAGAATCAGCATTTCCCGCGAGGTTTATCCAGAAAATACAGAAGAAACACATGGAATGAAAATAGTTCACATCGCATGGTCTACATAAAAACATAACCCTCAGAACATCAGATCTAATTAAGGTATTCATCATCATCATCATCATCATCATCATGTTGTCGTTCTTACTGCCATTGTTGTTACCATTATTTTGCTCAGTATTAAGGACAAAGTGTTTACAACAGGTTGCTGTTGCCGTTGTTCTTGTCGTCGCTGTCGTTGCCACCGCTGTTACTGTGACGTGGAATCGTAACTAGGTCCATAGTAGAGAGAGAGAGAGAGAGAGAGAGAGAGAGAGAGAGAGAGAGAGAGAGAGAGAGAGAGAGAGAGAGAGAGCACAATTTATTGGAGCAGAAGCAGACTTACTGGGCCACGAAGAAAAAGGAACAAGAAAGTTACAAAAGAGACAGGTGCGTTTTGACCTATTACTCATCTTCAGGCAGGATGAATAACATTCCAAACAATGAAAAGAAAGGACAAACAAAGTAGTCCCGTATCTCCTCGATCTCGGTTCAAAATGCGGTCTTTTATGTGTGTTGGTACGATTCATACTTACATAGAGATGGATTCTTACATAAACAATGGACAAAGCTGTATGTAACGGTATAAAACCAGACCGAGACTTTTTTTAAAAAATTCACTATTAAAGAAATTACATTTGCGCCTGCATGTATAGTTTGTTTTCAACCTGCTATTCTGTTTTCTTTGTGGTTTCCTTCCTTCGTTCTGTTCATGTCTCTTTGTCCTCTGTCTTCCTCTTCTTCCTTCCTCCCGTCTATGTCCGTTGTTCCTCCACACCATCCTTCCTTCTGTCACCTTCGTTCTTCTAATGACACCTCAATTAAGCCCGCATCTCTATCGGGTTGCTCGTCAAACACTATTTGTTGTTGTGTCAACCCGTTCCCCCAAATGAGTACGGCACAAAGGAAAAATCCTACATTCCAGTAATTGTCTTATTCTTTTTCATAGTGTGCATTCTGTCTATGTAACCGCATCAGTATGTTTCTACCCACTGGCTCCGAATGTACTGGCTGAGTACATC
>CM031600.1:90884299-90886799 GCA_018398815.1 Conus ventricosus
ATTATTATGCATTATTATGCACACACACACACACACACACACACACACACACACACACACACCACACACACACCACACTCTCTCTCTCTCTCTCTCTCTCTCTCACACACACACACACACATTCACACACACACACACACACACACACCACACAACAACACACACACACAACACACACACACATGTGCTAGCATTTTGACCCTATAGTAGTGTTATAGGGTGCTTTGACACCCGGAGTGGATCTCGGCATGGAGCGGCTCTCGGTAATGGAGCGGCTCTCGGGTAAGGAGCGGCTCTCGGCAATGGAGCGGCTCTCGGTAATGGAGCGGCTCTCGGGTAAGGAGCGGCTCTCGGCAATGGAGCGGCTCTCGGGTAAGGAGCGGCTCTCGGCAATGGAGCGGCTCTCGGCAATGGAGCGGCTCTCGGGTGAGGAGCGTCTGCCCGGAATGGAGTGGGTTGTGTGTGTATTGCTTGGGTGTGTGTGTGTGTGTGTGTGTGTGTGTGTGTAGCTAAACATCCTACTGGCGTACGTAGTGACCTCGAGTATACTCCTTCTCTGGCACTAAGCTGAGAAGTCAGGTAATGGAGCGGCTCTCAGACAAGGAGCGGTTCCCAGCAATGGAGTGGGTTGTGTGAAATAGCGACAGCTGGAAAGATAATAATCCCTGCAGCATGACTGTTCTCCCCCTTCTTTTTTATTGTTTATTTTTTTTTTTTTTTTCTTCTCTGGTGGAATGTCAATTGCCTTGTAATGGGATATGACGGATCGCTTTTCCTCAGTTTAGTTTTGCATGGAGAGAAAGGGAGGAAAGAGGGGTAGTTATGCGTGGAGAGAAAGGTAGGAAAGAGGGGTGTTTATGGCGTGTGTGTGTGTGTGTGTGTGTGTGTGTGTTGTGTGTGTGTGTGTGTGTGTGTGTGTGTGTGTGTGTGTGTGAGTGAATGTTATCATTGTCCAAACATTTATAGTGGGTTATATCAATATAAAAGCAGTGATGATTGGCACTGACTTTGTCAGTGTAAGATCGGCAGTAATGAGAATCGGAACTCTTTCGTAGGTTAGAGAACCCCTATAATGGATAAGTCCATGTACTCTTTAAAAAAATGCTCTCACCAAAGCGCAATGCGCGATAGCGGAAATAAAAACGGAGCTTGACAAGACTGTCTTTGATGTTGTATTAAGAGAAGCCACCATCGTGTTTGAGAAAGAGAGTGTCAAAGGAAATCCAGAAAGATTAAGCCATGGTGATTTTATACGCGAACGTGTGTTAGCCAGTCTCGATTATGATAATCTGTTAGGGCAGTGGTTAAAGGCATTACCACCGCCTGACACCACACCCGAACACCTGTCTTGGTGGTTGATGAGATCGATAGCTTGGAGACGTATGGAATCAGCCCAATTTTTGGACAGATTGTGTGAAAGTCTACTGGAGCTATATGATTGATAATTATCCGAGTATAAAGATAACACGGTGGTGTGTGATTATCACACAAGAGATCATGGATCCTAGATGGAAGCATCCTTTTTACCTGTGTGATTGCGGGGCCCACTGGAAGCGGAAAAACAGTATGGGTCACTCAGTTTTTGAGACACTTGGTGGAGATGATGAGCCCGGTGCCTGAAGAAGTGATTTGGTGCTACGGTGAATGGCAACCCGGTTATCAACAGTTGAATGGAGTGACTTTGTAGAGGGCCTCCCGAACCTGGACACACTAGAAGGTCGTAAGCGTCGTCTTGTGATTTGGACGATCTCATGAGTGAGACCGATGATCGAGTGACTAAGTTGTTTACAAAGGGTAGTCATCATCGTGATCTGAGTGTTATGTATATTGTACAGAACCTGTTTGGAAAAACAAGGAGCAGCGGACCATCAGTTTGAACAGTCACTATTTGGTGGTGTTTAAAAATCCTAGAGACGCTTCTCAAATTACTCATTTAGCCAAACAGATGTATCCTGGAAGCTGAAGTATGTACAGGAGTCATTTAAGGATGCGACTTTACGTCCACACGGTTATTTGGTGTTTGACCTCCGCCAAGAGACGCCGGATCATCTGCGCTGAGGACCCAAATTTTTCCACCTGATCATCAAGTTGTGTATGTCCAGAAATAAAAGAGTCCAGCCATGTCCGCGCGAATGAAGAGGAATCTACCTATGCTGCAGTTGTTGTGCGGTGCCAAGCCTTCAGTCATCAAAGCCGTTTTGAAAGGGGCATCACCGGACGTGATCAACGCTTTGAACGAATGCTCTCTCAACATTTTAAAAGGGCATGTCAGTCTCAGCCCCGCACAGAAGAGACAGTTGTGTAGATACAAGCAGAGTCTAACGCTCTCTGGCCAAGAAAGGAACGTCTCTGAAACGTCGTAAGCAGATTGTGCAAAAGGGTGGATTTTTCGGGGCCCTTTTGAAACCAATTCTTGGCGTGATTGGTGGTCTGCTGGGAGGAATGTGACAGCACACACTCCATCATGGAGCACACGAAGAAGATGGTGTTGGTGGATCCT
>CM031600.1:90904299-90909299 GCA_018398815.1 Conus ventricosus
ACCCATAGTAAGGAAAAGAAATGTGAGAACGATTAAGGCAATGAAAAGAGAAGAAAGACACCAACAGATTAGCTTTACATGCTTACTGAATTATCTTCACAGCAAAAGGGCTCTTCTTGCACGTAATCCACACACTAAGATAAAAAGAAAATTAGGACTGAACAATTGAATAAAATGAAACCAAATTACAAAATGAAACAACATGGAGCAAATCAAATAAATTGAAGAAAAAAACAACAACAAACAAACAAAAACAGGAAGAGGGGAAAGAAACAGACATAGGTAGAGCATCATATATGCATATTAGTAGTCGGTACATTGCTTTTTACAGTAATATGAGCTATCATAGAGATGATTCATTCTTACATACCACTGCAAAATAGAACAGAGCAAATAAAATGAAACACAATAGAATGATATAGACAAAAGCAAAAATAAACTAAAATCTAAAACAAAAATCCAGCGTGAAAGGAACAAATATGAGGAAATGTTTTGACAACTGCAGATAGTTGTGAATACATTACTTCCACGGCAATACAGATTCTTAAGGAGTCGATTTGGTATGGTGCATCATCACACATATAATCACATAAATGAAAAGGCAAAATACAATTAAATTGAAACAAAAGAAAAGTAACATGGAAAAATCCCAGCAACCAGCGCGAGGAGAGACAAAGGGAGACAAACTCCGACAATCAGTGAGATTAAAGGGAGACAAACTCCGACAATCAGTGAGATTGGTGTGTCAGTGCACTGTCTCCCAGCAAAGGGAGACAAACTCCGACAATCAGTGAGATTGGTGTGTTAGTGCACTGTCTCCCAGCAAAGGGAGACAAACTCCGACAATCAGTGAGATTGGTGTGTTAGTGCACTGTCTCCCAGCAAAGGGAGACAAACTCCGACAATCAATGAGATTGGTGTGTTAGTGCACTGTCTCCCAGCAAAGGGAGACAAACTCCGACAATCAATGAGATTGGTGTGTTGGTGCACTGTCTCTCAGCTCTGTATAATCACACCATCAACAATCCATCATGTTGCTACAGACACAAAGAGCCGGACCGGCCGTGGCTGTTTAGCCTAAAGCGATGAGGTGAAATGAAGGTGTGTGTGTGTGTGTGTGTGTGTGTGTGTGTGTGTGTGTGCGTGTGTGCGTGCGTGCGTGCGTGCGTGCGTGCGTGCGTGTGTGTGTGTGTGTGTGTGTGTGTGTGTGTGTGTGTGCGTGTGTGCGTGCGTGCGTGCGTGCGTGCGCGCGCGCGCGCGCGCGCGTGTGTGTGTGTGTGCGTGTGTGTGTGTGTGTGCGTGTGTGCGTGCGTGCGCGCGCGCGCGCGCGCGCGTGTGTGTGTGTGTGTGTGTGTGTGTGTCTGTATGTGTGTAGATATTAAAAACGTGTGTGTGTGTGTGTGTGTGTGTGTGTGTGTGTGTGTGTATGTGTGTAGATATTAAAAACGTGTGTGTGTGTGTGTGTGTATGTGTGTGTGTGTGTGTGTGTGTGTGTGTGTGTGTGTGTGTGTGTGTGTGTGTGTGTGTGTGTGTCTGTATGTGTGTAGATATTAAAAACGTGTGTGTGTGTGTGTGTGTGTGTGTGTGTGTGTGTGTGTGTGTGTGTGTGTGTGTGTGTAAATATTAAAAACATGTGTATGTGTGTGTGTGTGTGTGTGTGTGTGTGTGTGTGTGTGTGTGTGTGTGTGTGTGTGTGTGTGTGTGTATGCTGCACTTGCTCAAGCATTGCATGTGCCAGAACAATAGAACACTGCGAGTCCCTCTTGGTAGACGCCTTCCTGTTTTTGTGGAAGTGATTTAATAATACACCCAACCCACAAATAAGGTGAGATAGACTGTATGAAAGAAAGAAAAAAAATCACGAGAGAGAGAGAGAGAGAGAGAGAGAGAGAGAGAGAGAGAGAGAGATCCAATTATCTTTATGAAAGAACATGTATACACTACGAAAACATATAAAACTTTTAAACAACCCCATCATGTTTCATAGAAATGCACATGCGCGCACATGCCCACACCCACACACACCCACACCCACACCCCAGACATACGTACACATAGAAACACACACACACATAAGCACATGCACACACACACACACACACACACACACACACACACACACACACACACACACACATACGTACACACACACAGCACACACGCATACACACACACATACACACACATGGAAACACACACACATAAGTACACGCACACGCACACGTACACACACATAGACACACCACACACACACACACACACACACACACACACACACACACACACACTCACACACGCGCGCGCACACACACACACAACACACACACACACACACACACACACACACACACGTCACATACACTCCATAGTTCTCTTTGACCTCAAGCAAGATGGGGAAATAAAGACCATCTGCATGACAACAGCTTGCTCCTCTCATCAGCAAAAACTAGCTTGTGAAAGGCCCTCTTTCTTTCCACCAATCGCGACGAAGCCGACACAAATGATACATGTAAAGAATAGAGAAAAACAAAGAACTAAGCTTTTTTTTTTATCCAGTCTCTTTCTGTTCAAAATCCACGTCATCTTCGACACAAGAGAAAAACAGAAGTAGTCATTTAGGGCTAGAAATCAAAGACGAAGAGCTTTCTAATTATGGTTACCCATCATTCCCCCCACCCCCCACCTCCCTTTCCCATGCACCCAAAATAGAAACGTTCTCTGATCCGTGGATGAAATGACCGTTAATTGCCACTCTTCCTGACTGGCGTGTCAATCCGACCTCGATGAGAGCGTGTGCGTTAGCTGTTATCTCTTTGTTTCCGGAGTGCAGTTGGTGGATTATAATAATCACGCTTGAGCATGGCGCTCCAATAAACGTGCAGGGACACGTATAGATTATTGATAAGAGCCAGCTCAATCTCTTTTCCTTCTGCTTCCGCATGCCTCCACCTTCCTGTTCCAATCGCACCAGCCCCCTCATACCCCATTCACACACCCTCCATCTCCAGCCCCACCTATCATAACCCGCTTCCCTCCTGACCCCTATCCCCTTCTCTGTCTGTCTGTCTGTCTGTCTCTCTCTCTCTCTCTCTCTCTCTCTCTCTCTCTCTCTCTCTCTCTCTGTCTGTCTGTCTGTCTGTCTTCAGACTTGCAGTGGCCGCACACCAAAAATGAATGCGTCAAGGCCTTGCTTAAGGAGTCGAGTATCTATGACTAGCGCAAAATTTTTGTTTTGAGAATTTTTATTGTGTCTCGTTTTCTCCCATATACCCATCAAGGTACAAGCCAGGCGGTTCCAAGCAGACAGATTAAAATCAGTTGAAAGGGACGATTAGGGGGAAAACCTGCCTCAAAGATAGGGTGAGTGCGAAGGTCTAAATATGACATTAGCTAAGGTCATGTATTTGAAGATTGTGAATGATATCATCGGTGAAAATCCCCCCTCCCACCCCCACAAACAGTGAAATGATTAGTGAGGGGTTGTTCTTTTGATCAATTATCAGTTTATTATCAAATACAGGCTCAAACTTACACTAGACCTCAAAACGCTTATATGGATTATATGGTGATTTAGCACAAAATCCTTATTGTGGCATGTGATCAGAGAAACCACATGCAAACAAATCAAAAACAGAACTAACTGAATGAATCTAAAAGAAAAAGAAAGACTAAAATTCCATAGAAAGTCAGTTCATTACTTGAAAGACTAAATTAGAAGCCAAAACTGTGAGATGAAATAAATTACAACGAAGATAGTAATATGTATAAAAATGAAATAATTGTATAAACAAAAACCACAATACAAATAGAAACAAAGGAAAAGTAAGGTGAGAACGAAAAGGGTGGGGGAAAAGACAAAAGCAAGACAGCTTTTAGACGCAAACTTTTATTGCATGGTCTTCATGGCAACAGGGTATATTTATCATGACGATTTCTTCTTGCATACAAGTCACAAAATAAGATGAAATGAAAATATAGAAATGGAAAGTAATAAAAGCAAGTCACGAAATGAAATTATAAAAAGAACCTTAGACTTAAAAAAAAAGAAACGAGAGGAAAGAAACAGAACAAGAAAAGGCAGAAAATCATATATATTAGCTTTCAGCACATTACTTTTCAGATGTTATACACCATAATGGAAATAATTTATTGTTACATGCAGCTGCAAAATACATAGATCTCTTTAAAAAACACAATGCAATAATATTTACAGAACAAACAATAATTGAAATGAAAAGAGACCACCAAAAAAGACCACTGCGAAAGCAGAGAACATGAGCAAATGCTTGACATTTATCATTGTTTCCATAGCAACATAGATCCTTACAGAGACAATTGGTCATGGTTCAGGAAGCACGTGATTACATAAATGAAACGACACAATAGATGAAAATTAAAAGGAAATAAAGATAAAATGGAGGATAAAAACGCCAACATCGTCAGCGCCAACAACAAGTGAAAAGAGAGGCAAAGGGTCATGATTTCAGATAATCATGGAGATTGGTGTGGTAGAGCACTGTCTCACAGCTTTGTATAATCACATCATCAACAATCCATCATGTTGTTGGACCTGCCATGGCTGTTTAGACTCATGCGATGAGGTGAAATGAGAGTCAACGGAGACCTCACCACACTGTGTGTGTGTGTGTGTGTGTGTGTGTGTGTGTGTGTGTGTGTGTGTGTGTGTGTGTGCGTGCGTGCGTACGTGCTTGCGCGGGCGCATGCACGCCTGCGCATGTGTGTGTGTTTGTGCGTGCACATGCATGCATGTGCGCATGTGTGTGTGTGTGTGTGTGTGTGTGTGTGTGTGTGTGTGTGTGTGTGCGTGTGTGTGTGCGCGCGTGTGTGCGTGCTTACGTGCATGCACACGCGCAGGTGCGCGCGTGTGTGTGTGTGCGTTTGTGCATGCACATGCATGCATGCGTGTGTGTGTGTATGTATGTGTGTGTGTGTCTGTGATGTGTGTGTGTGTGTGTGAGTGTGCGCGCGCATGTGTGTGT
>CM031600.1:90923531-90931031 GCA_018398815.1 Conus ventricosus
AGGGGGGGGAAAAAAAAAAAAAAATGAAGGGGCCCGAAAGAAAAAAAGGGGAAGGGGGGAGGGGGGTTTTTATAGCTGTGACACAAAAAAAGGATTGGTAAAAATTGGGAGGGGATGAGGAAGAAGGGGTCGAGGAGGGGGTGGGGTGACGTAGTGGTGGAAAGATAATCCAAGGAAAAATTTTCTCCAAAAGAAGAATAAGAAAGAACACAGAGAAAACGTAGAACATGGGAAAAAGAGGAATGTCAATGGCCTGGCATCAATCAGGCTCGAGATTTATAGAAACCTGTAGTGTTGGTCAGGAAGTTTGAGCAACACTCCTAATGCGCATCCATTAAGTGGACTATACGTCTCCCATTGAGCCCATAGCATGCACAGTTACTGGTGCTGGCCGTGATCGAAAATCCCAAAAATGTTTAATTTTTAGCCTTACTTGTCTTTAAGTGCCCAGGCGGTGATATGACGTTAATATTGTCTTTTACCATTCGTTCTGTATGTTGTTGTATTAAATGTATGCAATATTCTGATAACTGATAAAATATTTTAGCCACACAACGACTAACTCTTAATAATTGATGTGCATTAACCGATTAAACTTTGTGTGTGTGTAACTGTACTTTGGTTTCTTTTCCTTTTTTTCGTGTGGCTAAAAAAAAAAGAAAGCTAAAATAAAATCAAACAAGTAAACCACCGATGCTCCTACAAGAGGGTGCTGTTTACACATTTTCGTTTGTCACACATAATATGGGATCAACAGAAATTATTTCATATCCGAGCTCAACAAAGTCATCAACAATGCAGTTCAAGTACATGCATTTTTTTCCATTGCAACGGTTACTTAACGGAATAAAATGTCATATTGAGAGTAAAATGACTTTTTAGCACATTTGATTTAACCATAGTGTTTCACAGGACTCTACTATCATAATGTATACAAAACACAGAATATAAATTCCCGCCATTTTGTCGATAATCCATCCAATCAATAGAAATACATTTTTTTGCATAAAAACAGGCAAGAACACGAAGTTCATGACGTTACCGAGCTCTTCTTTACATAATATGCACAGCAAATATTCCTATGACAAGTTTTATTTCTACCCAAATGAATGTTCAAAATCACACACAATCGAGAACCTTGCTTTTCCGTTACAATGGTTACTTAACAGATATAAATGTCATATACTGAGAGGAAAAACGATTTTTTTTGCAAATTTGATTTAACCATCGTGTGTCAGACGTCTACGATCAGAATGTACCAAAAAACACAAAATTTGAATTCCCGCCATTTTTAAAAATCCATCAGAATCAATAATAATACATTTTAAACATAAAAACAGGCAACAACATGAAGCTCATGTCATAAACGAGTTTTTCTGTTCATAATGTGCACAGCAAATATTCCCGTGACACCTTTAATTCCCACAAAATGAATGTTCAAAATCTAACACAAACGAGATCTCCACTTCTTTCCATTACAATGGTTACTTAACAAGCATAAAATTACATGTTTGCCAAGCTTGTGAACACCCATCCTAAAATATAATAACTGCCACTGAAAACAGAGTGGCATTAAGATACAACAAAATATTCATGGTAATTGAAATTTGTTTATCTCACCGATGCTGACACAATACAAACCGTGGGTACAAAACTGACTTGGATTGGTTGCCTAAGAACACGTTAGCATCAATTGAGGAAAATATTGATACCCATAAAGGGGAAAGTGATATTGCATGTCTTTTTAAAGTTGAATCGCTTTCTGTTTTGGGAAAAAAAAAGCTGGGGTTAAAAAACCGACAATTTAAATTTTTTCTTAGTGACCATCCAAGCTCTTACCCGAATTTTAAAGGGGGGCAATTTTTAAAACATGACAAAAAAGGCACTTTCAGAAAATTTTTGCAAAATCTTTTAAGGATATTTTCGGAAAAAGACGGCTGAAAAAAAAATTTTCTTTTTTCTTTTTTCAAATGGGAGCCGGCTACTTTTTAATTTTTTAATGTTCTTTTCGACTCAAGGCAAACCGATCGAGTCACACACCGATTATTTTGTTCCCCAAAATTCCGTGGAAATGAAACCAAATTTGAAAAGCCATTATTTCCAAATTCGTAAATGTTTTACACCCATTTGGCTTTATTTTCTCGTCCCAAAAGAAAATTTCGTTTTTGCCGTTTTTCAATTTTAGTCCCCAAATTTTGGAAAGCTGTTGCAAGCCGAAAAAATTTAAATGACAAAAAGACGTTTTCGCCACCCATTTAGTGCAATCGCAAAAGTTTAGAACTTGATGCATGTTTATTTTTTGGGGGCCGCGTGGTAATACAATTTTTTTTAGAAACCCTTTTCCCAAACCCCGGTGGTGTGTGTGTTGTAAAATATGAAGTTGGAAAGGAAGCGTCCTCAAGGAAGTGAGAACAAAAAGCTTTGTTTCTTAAATCTTCATTTGAAACTCGAGACAACTGTTCAAGGATTTTTTGTACCACAACAAAGAGGCGGAAGAGCCAGCGAATTGTGCCCGTAAAAAAGTCATAGTAGACATTTTTAAAGCCTTAACTAGGTTGTCGTAGGTGGGAGAGGTTCATAAGTGAAAAAGTCCAAAGGGAGGGAGTTTTTGCGGGAAGAAAATCTTTTTCCCCCAAAAAAACGTAAAAAAAAGTTCGAGTAAAAGGTTTTTGCAAAGGGGGGGGGAGGGAAAAGGGCCCTTTTATTTAACATAAAAAATTTATCAAGAAAAAAAAATTTTTTTGGGAAAAAACAAGTTTTTAAAAAGAAGGAGTTTTTATTGAGGCCCAAATATGAAAAGAAAATGAGTGAATTTTTCCCGGGGAATAAACTTTGATAGACAAAAATCTTCGAAAACGTTCCCAGGGGGTAAACTTGTTAAAAAGGGCAACCTTTCCCAAAGACGATTGGGGGGGTTCTCACTTGACCGGGTAAATTGAAAAATTTCAAAGGGAAAGTTGGGAAAAAAAGGGGAGGGCTTGATTTTTTTCCAATATGATTTTTAGATTTTTTTTTTCGGTTATCGCCTAATTTTCGACTGCCCAACTAGAATTTTTACAACAAACCACTACCCAACAAAAATAGATAAGAAGAAATTTTGTTCCTGACTGAAATTATTGAATTGTCAATAAATGCTTTTACGTAAAAACCCTTTTCGTAATTTATCAAAAAGTCATCAAAAGTTTTAGTTACATTTATCGCGAACAAAAGATGTCTCTTTTTCTCGTGTAAAACTGCTAAAAAAAATTCAGTCGGGTTTGCATATCAAGCGATGGCTAACGGGGGGTTTTTCCACCCGCGATATTTTCCAATTAAAAGTAGACAGATTTCTTAGCTGACAGAGAGCGGCCCTTTAAAATTCTGCCCTGCAGGTGTGAATTATCAATGAGGGGTAACTCCCCAGTCCGGGGCTTCCGTTTTCGGGGACTGAAACGTTTTTATGCCAAAGCCAACCATGCAAAAGTAAACCCAGTCGGAAACGTCTTCCCAGCCGGGAGAAAATGAAAGAGGAAGGGAAAAAGGAGAGGGGGAGGGGACTGGGCTGAAAAAATGACGTGGGGGGCGGGGGGGTTTAGGGGGGCTGATCGGGATGGGAAATAGGGAGAGGAAAAAGGTGGGGGGCTTGGGGGGGGGGGGGGGGAACTGATCTTTTAAAGGGAAAGGCAAATCAAAAAGGGAAAAATTTAATCTTCCCGCACTCTCCCACTAGTTGGGGCATGAAGACGGTTTTCCCCCTCTCTTCTCTCTCTCTCTCTCCTCCTCTCCTCCTCTCTCTTCTCCTTCTCTTCTCTCTCCTCTCGCTCTCTCTCTCTCCTCTCTCCTCTTCCCCCCCTTCTTCCTTTTTCTTCTATCTTCTATCTATCTACTATCTAAACTAAACTTTTATCTTCCTGCGGTGCGTGCCCCCCTGCCCACTGTGATTGCAAATTTTTGTATTTTGATTAAAGAGGAAAAAAGTTGCTACGTTCCCTATGCCAAAATGTTAAATTTCAGCGTTTGTCCCCCCAAGGTAAACCTTTTACTTTTGGCGTTTTTCCCCTCATTCCCCGTACACTCGCCCGTTCAGGGGAACGGGGGTTTTCTGAATTTCATCGTGAATTTTACTGGAATGGCCACGGGGCACCAACACAGCAACATTTTAAGCGATTGGACGCTGGGTTTGTCCCAAACCACCTTTTCCATACCCCCCCCACCCCCCTCATCTGCTGTTTTCGTCTCTCTCCTCCTCTCTCTCTCTCTCTCCCTTCCCTCTCTCTGGGTCCCCCTGGTTTTATACGAACGACAGGGGGGGCCCCTTTTTCAGCTGCGGAAAAAAAATCTGTTTTTCCGGACAATGCCGTTAGGGTTTTGCGAGACACACAACACACCAAAACACCACACACCACACACACACACACACACGCACACAGACCACACACACAACACCACACCAACACACACCACCAAAACACACACACAACACAACCCCAAACACAAACACACGAGAAACCAAAAGTTTCCTCAAAATACCCCCTTTTTTGTGTTTCTGGGTTGTTCAGGGGGACACCTGAGAACCAACACGGGGGAGGGGAACTCAAGCAGACCTGTCGCGTCGCCCCGGCCCTCAACCGATCACGACCCCGGGGGTACGCTTTTCCCAAACCACCTTCCTCAAGTGCCCCGCCGCCTGGCCGTTTGTCACCCCCCGGAAGAAGGCACGGGTCCTCCGCCCAAGCTTCCAGTCCCGCGCGGGGGAACCGCCACCACCAGCCCCCGGTGCCGCCGGAGACAGAGCGCCCCCCGCCGTCGCCTGGGGGGGTGTTCCCCCAGAGGGGGCAACCCGCCTCTCCCCCACACCATTTTTCCGGGGCTGCCGCCGCCGCTGCAAAGGCGATGGAGACTCGAGAACGGAGATCCGGACGTCTGGAAAAGGGGGGATCGTTGGGAAGGGGGGGCCGGAAGTCCGAGAAACCCCAGACACCTGGAAGATTCTGCGAGACCTGGTTTAGGCCCAACGATTCGGGGGAAAAGATGGAAAATGGCTTGAACCTCCCGAACGGGGGTTCGGACGACAGAGGACGTGCTCTTACTGAAAAGACCAAACCCATGAAAGGGTGATTTTGGGAAAAACCACACAGCTTCAAAAAATTTGGGGCAAATAATGCAGAAACAAAAGGGGCAGACCTCATTCCCCAAAAAGGGTTCAGCGTACCACGGGGACTTTTTGGAAACAAAGGATCTTTTAGAGTGGGAAAACCTTCCCTTTCACAGACAGAACATTGGGCACAAAAAGAAATTGCGGACCTGACCAAAGCATCGTTTCTAGCAGAGTGCTGATACGTATGGGAGGAACAGTACCAAGCCCCTAACACAAAGGGGATTTTTTGGGGGAAAGGTTTTTAAAATGCCACAATTTGTGCCGATATTTTTTAGGAAATCGAATTGGTAAAGGGTCAAGGACTTGGAATGGTATGAAATGCTGACACTCAGGGAAAAAAACAGAACCAAGGCTACAGAGATGTTTCATCCATGTCAACGGGGGCCCATTCTCATTTGGGAAAAGAGGGCGAGGACCACCAAAAACCCCCTCTTTGGCTGAAAGATCAAACGGGTACACGCAAAACAAAATCCTCCCCGTTGGACAAGCCCGTCCGATAAGCAAATACATTCTTGGGCCCTCCCTAGGGTTTCCCGGGCAAAATACGCGACAGTTCTTAAAGGCACAACATTTTTTCTCTGAAACTTTCCCCACCTGGGGCCCATCCCAAAAATTGTGAGGAGAACACAGCAGACTGTGAAAAAACGCGGTTGTTACACACGAACGGGTGTGTGAACCCTTTTTTCGCCAAACCACATGCAGTTTTTGCCAGTGTTCTCATGCCGAGGGAACCAGCAATGCAGTGAGGAACGGTGTGACAGATGACTGTTACGATAAACTTCTGAGCGCCACAGATGGCGAGAAGCTGTCCCACAGTGCCGGAGATGTTTTCTTTCACACCTGAAGATTTCTGTGCTCCTGAGTGGCACACGTTGTAGATAAACAGTTGGGTTTAGATTCCAGACGCCCTGATGAACATAACTCGAAAGTGGCACACGCTGGTGATAAACCATTTGGCTTATATTTCAGACGTCCTGGTGAACATAATCCAAAGCATTTTCAGTTCTGCTTGGCCTGGTCTTTATAAACACACTGACAACCAAAGAGCGCCCGTCGTACAGCCCAGTGAGCTAAACAATGATGTCACAACATGTATTTTGGCGCAACTGAAAGTATCCAGAAAGACTTCAGAGAAACTGCATGCTTGTGTTCTCCTCACACACACACACACAACACACACACACACACACACACACACACACACACACACACACACAACATACATACATACACATACATCATCATACATACATGCATACACACGCGCACACACATACACACACACGCACGTACTCTCTTTCTCTTCTCTCTTTCTCTCTCTCTCTCTCTCTTCTCTCTCTCCTCTCTCTCTCTCCTCCTCTTCTCTCTCTCTCTCCCAACTCGGTTCTCACACGTATGGTTCAAGGATACCATGCTTAATTGTGTGAAACAGATATATTGTCGCTGCCATTTATAAATTTTTGTCCGTGTCCCCTACGTGTTTGCTTCGTATTCATTCAAACATTGCTCTGTTTCGTCGACGGCTTATCCTTTGTTAAACATCTTTTCTTCACAAACAAACGATATTCGGATCTAAGTGAATGAGGAGTAGAGAGAGAACGAGGGAAATGATTGACTCGTTTCGATTTCTGAACACTTTTTCACATACAGAAGAATATATCTAACTACGTCTTTTCACAACAGAACGATATTCAGGTCTAAACACTTAAGAAAGGAAATAGACTATTTCGATTTTTTTCTCTCCTGACATACAATTTCGACATGTTTTTTTTAGTGAAATTGTATTGGTGCTCTGCAACCGTGCATTTACGTTCTTCTTGATTTACGAACCACTGAAAATCTTAGTTATATAGTTTTGCCATGCGTGTGTGCACGTGAGTGTGTGGAAAGAAATGTGTGTTAGATTCAGAGTGCGAGACACGAGTAATGTAGTTTTGATAACTATTACAAATCATCTTCCATGCGTAATCTCCCGGCCCCCTGTCCCCCATCAAAGACAACCCTGAAACGGATAAGGTTAAAACAACACAACAAAGCATGCATGTATCAACCTCAGGATAGACCACGTCAACATAGGAGCTGCACAGGTTCTGTGTCCTTGCTTGGGGGTCACAATTTCAAAGGTATGACCCTATTAACAACTATGTGTATGGCTTCAAGTGGGGGAGGGGGTGGGTGGAGGGGGGGGGCTGTGGGCGGAAAATGAAACATAAAACCTAAAGTAGGATTACTGAGCCGCCAAACGAAGGAACAAACAACCTGCAAAACGGACACCACATTGACCTAGTGGATCCAAACGGACACCACATTGACCTAGTGGATCCAAACGGACACCACATTGACCTAGTGGATCCAAACGGACA
>CM031600.1:90936031-90938264 GCA_018398815.1 Conus ventricosus
CTTCTCATTGCCCTTCTCATTGCCCTTCTCATCGCTCTTCTCATTGCCCTTCTCATTGCCCTTCTCATTGCCCTTGTCATTGCCCTTCTTATTGCCCTTCCCATTGTCCTTCTCATCGCTCTCCTCACTGTCCTTCTCATCGCTCTTCTCATCGCTCTTCTTATCGCTCTCCTCGCTGTCCTTCTCATCGCTCTTTCTCATCGCTCTTCTCATTGCCCTTCCCCAATACCCTTCTGGTTGGCTCTACATTAGAGATTATGTTTCCATCAGCACCCATTTGTCAACGAGACTATGACAAAATACTGAACTGACATAAATCAATCCTGATGGAAAGTGGAATGTGTCTTTTTGCACGTTCCAGTCAAATTTGGTTTGAATCCGGACCAGACAGCTGATCCAGAATCCGTTCGAGAAACACTATTACACACTTTCCACTGAGCATACAGACTGTGAATTCACTGTTTATATACTGTTTATATCTGAGAAGTTATCGTACTTTACGGAATAAGAAAACCTTTTAGGGATATAAACCTTTATATTTTGATTTTTTTTTTTGGCCATAAAAATGAGCCTGGGAAGGGTTCGTGTTTTCCAGAGCCTGTCATTAAAGCATTCATATAAGTAACTCTTTCAGTCCGTAGTTTCTATAACTCTCCCTCCCCGTCCCCGCCCCGATCAACACACTTTGAAGCGTGCAACAGCATATAGGTTATGTCTTAAAAGGAATCAACATATTTGAATGCGTCTAAAACCGGAATAGATTACGCATTTTCAACATGAATATTTTTATTATTATTATTATTATTATTATTATTATTATTATTATTATTAATGAATACTTATATAGCGCCTATTCTCGGCTAGAGGCCAAGTTGTAAGCGCTTTACAATCCACACTCGTTTACACAACGGGCTGCCTAACTGGGTAGTGCCGACTGAAGAGCTGCCAGCTGGCGCTTCATTTAGTCGTTTCCCGTGTCATCCAGTCAATATCGTTCAATATTGTTTCACTTCAATTTCCTTACTTCCTTCATTCTTTCCATTTCTCACGCAGGGTGCATGCTATGTGTAACGTGTCATCCATAACCAACGGCCAAACTGGCCTTCTCTCGATAGTCGGTGATGGGATTTTACGTGTGTGCAAGATGTTATGCGTGCGTTCACACACGGAACCTCGTTTGATAGTCTCATTCGAAGGACAAATTTGACTAGGCTTCAACATTTATTCAAGCAGTATGTCAAGAGAATAATCATTGTTAGGATCTGGGGGTTATTGATAGCTTCACAGCCATGCCTGCTGTTCGCATTTGAAAAGTTTTTTTTTCCTTCTAGGTTATACCAAATGCACGAGATACGGAGAGGGTGAGATTTCGTGTGAAATTATACATCTATCAGCTGGTTACGCTGATACAGACAAGCTCACTCAGTTGGCTTCAGTCCAGAGCTTTGCCAGACTCCGCTGTACAGCAAACTAGTGGTATTGATAGCTGTTGCACTCAAGTACTGTTAGTCCTCGCGTAAACTCATTATTAAGAAAACGAAAATGCAGCCTTGGCGGATATGGCTGCTACTGCACGAAGTTGTATAAGAAAACAAGCCGTATTCGCCATCCTCTCACTTCAAGAGATGTAGTCGGAGATGTAGCATCAGCCTGAAGATGCACAACCCGGGTTTTCCTCTGACTATTGTTCAGCTATGGTGTGTGAGTGAAGGCTATTACATGAACGACCGAGCAATTCTTTCAATTTTTTCACGTGAACTTTTATAATTATAGCATCAAATGTTTTTCAGACTTCCCCACTGAGGTATGCTTTCAGCCGTATCTGACTGTCTGTCAGCAGCAATGTGTACAGTCTGTTGAAACCGACTTCACCAAACATGGTAGAGAAGATGGAATGTGGCTCAAGAGCAAACTCTAGGAAAAAAGAAAGCAGAGATGATCGGAAATCTACTCGCGAAGTGATCTGTATTGGAGCTCGCGTAGAAATGTAAATATCTTCGTTCAGCTCACCATCTTATTTTGCACAAAAACCCCCCTTTTCACATACAAATCACGTCCTTCTCATGTCAGTTTTGGCCAAATAACACCTGTTTTCTAAAAAGTTACACGCAAACCCCAAATTTAAAAAATTCGTCAATAAGGGGTCAAAATTAATGGGGGTTTACGTCGCCCAAATTACGTTGGTGATTCATTTCTAATATGTTTTTACATTCACTCCAGCCTTACTTATTTT
>CM031600.1:90946338-90971338 GCA_018398815.1 Conus ventricosus
ACAACTTTTGTTCTTTAAAAGAAGTACTTAACGAATTTGGCATTTGTTAAAAATTACGAAGCAAGCCTCAGAATTACTATACATTTCCCACTAGAAGAAAGAAGAGAGTACACTTTCCCTAAAGGCTAGCTAAAATCTTGGGCTTCCACAATAGTGACAGATCTTATACATTTAGTACAAGAGAAGATGCTTATCAATTTGAAGGTAATAAACCATCTGATTTTCTCGTAAACCCAATTTTGTATGTCCATTTACAACAGTTAAAAACAAATGCTAATTTGTTTAATGGCCATCCATCTACAGTTCTAAGAGTGCTGCCGTCAATTAAGGCAGGGTTTTGCGATTATCAGTTATATAGGTTTGACGGAAACAGCCAATTTAAAGAATTAATTGAGGGGGCTATAAATTCATTGGATGTAAAAATAACTAATCAAGATGGAAGGCTAGTTGATTGTTCTGATTTATTAATAGTGCTTGAGGTAGAAGAGCATATTAGAAAAGTAGTAAGGGCTCAGTCCCGCGGACGTTAATAGCGCTGGAAGTAGAAGAGCGTACTGTAAACCCTTAATTTTTATACCCTGGAGAGAATGTAAATATCTTTGTTCACGATCACCCATCTTATTTTGCACGGAAACCCCCCATTTTAATGTACTGATTACGTCAATTTTGGGCGGTTTTGCGTGTTAACTTTTTAGAAAACAGGTGTTAATTTTGGCCAAAACTGACATGAGAAGGACGTGATTTTGTATGTGAAAAGGGGGGTTTTTGTGCAAAATAAGATGGGTGAGCTTGAACGAAGATATTTACATTTTCTACGCGAGCTCCAATACAGATCACTTCGCGAGTAGATTTCCGATCATCTCTGCTTTCTTTTTTCCTAGAGTTTGCTCTTGAGCCACATTCCATCTTCTCTACCATGTTTGGTGAAGTCGGTTCAACAGACTGTACACATTGCTGCTGACAGACAGTCAGATACGGCTGAAAGCATACCTCAGTGGGGAAGTCTGCAAAACATTTGATGCTATAATTATAAAAGTTCACGTGAAAAATTGAAAGAATTGCTCGGTCGTTCATGTAATAGCCTTCACTCACACACCATAGCTGAACAATAGTCAGAGGAAAACCCGGGTTGTGCATCTTCAGGCTGATGCTACATCTCCGACTACATCTCTTGAAGTGAGAGGATGGCGAATACGGCTTGTTTTCTTATACAACTTCGTGCAGTAGGCAGCCATATCCGCCAAGGCTGCATTTTCGTTTTCTTAATAATGATGTTTACGCGAGGACTAACAGTACTTGAGTGCAACAGCTATCACATACCACTAGTTTGCTGTACAGCGGAGTCTGGCAAAGCTCTGGACTGAAGCCAACTGAGTGAGCTTGTCTGTATCAGCGTAACCAGCTGATAGATGTGTATAATTTCACACGAAATCTCACCCTCTCCGTATCTCGTGCATTTGGTATAACCTAGAAGGAACAAAAACTTTTCAAATGCGAACAGCAGGCATGGCTGTGAAGCTATCAATAACCCCCAGATCCTACAATGATTATTCTCTTGACATACTGCTTGAATAAATGTTGAAGCCTAGTCAAATAGTCCTTCGAATGAGACTATCAAACGAGGTTCCGTGTGTGAACGCACGCATAACATCTTGCACACACGTAAAATCCCATCACCGACTATCGAAGAGAAGGCCAGTTTGGCCGTTGGTATGGATGACACGTTACACATAGCATGCACCCTGCGTGAGAAATGGAAAGAATGAAGGAAGTAAGGAAATTGAGTGAACAATATTGAACGATATTGACTGGATGACACGGGAAACGACTAAATGAAGCGCCAGCTGGCAGCTCTTCAGTCGGCACTACCCAGTTAGGCAGCCCGTTGTGTAAACGAGTGTGGATTGTAAAGCGCTTACAACTTGGCCTCTAGCCGAGAATAGGCGCTATATAAGTATTCATAATAATAATAATAATAATAATAATAATAATAATAATAATAATAATATAAAATATTCATGTTGAAAATGCGTAATCTATTCCGGTTTTAGACGCATTCAAAATATGTTGATTCCTTTTAAGACATAACCTATATGCTGTTGCACGCTTCAAAGTGTGTTGATCGGGGCGGGGACGGGGAGGGAGAGTTATAGAAACTACGGACTGAAAGAGTTACTTATATGAATGCTTTAATGACAGGATGCGCTCTGGAAAACACGAATCTTCCATGCTCGTTTTATGCAAAAAAAAAAAATAAAATATAGGTTAATAAAGGTTCTATTCCATAAGTACGTCATTCAATATATAATCTATTAAACATAATTCAAGCTGTTGCAGTAAAGTGTGTATAGTCGAACGGACGGGAGTGGGTATTAAAAAATACGGACTGAAAAGTTACTTATATGAATGCTTGTAATGCATGTCTCGGACAAACAGAACCCTTCCACAGGTATTTTATGGCCAATGAAACATAAAACATAAAACAGATAAAGCGTATGACAAAAGAGGTCGATCGAGAAGTACGATGAGAGGACGCGAGATAAGACGTATAGAAACGATGAAAACGTTGATGGACATGGAAGGCGTAATGAGGCTGGAAGACTGAGAAGCGTGCAGGGCGATTGAGAAGGGCAATGGAACATGAGAAGGGCAAAAAGACAATTATCAAAGGATTGATATGTCAGTTCGAGAATTGCAATGAGTCATGATGAAGCAATGAGAAGGACTATGAGAAACAATGAAGCTAATGTAGAAGGGCAATAGAAGGGTATGGGAAGGGCAATGAGAAGAGCAATGAGAAGGGCGAATGAGAAGGCACATGAGAAGGAAATGAAGGGCAATGGAAGGCATGAGAAGGACGAGGTGCAGGAAGCGCATGAGAAGGACAATGGGGAAGGGAAGTGAAGAGGGCAATGACAGGGCAATGAGAAGGGCAATGAGAAGGGCAATGAGAAGAGCGATGAGAAGGGCAATGAGAAGGGCAATGGAAAGAGCGATGAGAAGGGCAATGGGAAGGGCAATGAGAAGGGCAATGAGAAGGGATGGAATGGCACTGAGAGGCAATGAGAAGAGGCATGAGAAGGGCAATGAGAAGGGCGATGGAAGGGCAATGGAAGCAATGAGAAGGGCAATGAGAAGGGCAATGACAAGGGCAATGAGAAGGGCAATGAGAAGAGCGATGGAAGGGCAATGAGAAGGCAATGGAGGGCAATAAGAAGGGCAATGGGAAGGACAATGAGAAGGGCAATGAGAAGGGCAATGAGAAGGGCGAGGGGAAAGGCAATGAGAAGGGCAATGAGAAGGGCAATGAGAAGGGCAATGAGAAGGGGAATGAGAAGGGCAATGAGAAGGGCAATGAGAAGAGCGATGAGAAGGGCAATGAGAAGGGCAATGGGAAGACAATGAGAAGGGCAATGAAGGCATGAGAAGGCGTGGGGAATGGGAAGGCGATGAGAAGGGCAATGAGAAGGGCAATGAAAAGGCGATGAGAAGGACAATGAGAAGGGCAATGCGAGGGAATGGAGGCAATGGAAGGCAATGAGAAGGGCAATGAAGGGCAATGAGAAGGCCAATGAGAAGGGCAATGGGAAGGGCAATGGGAAGGGCAATGAGAAGGGCGATGAGAAGGGTCGATGAGAAGGGCAATGAGAAGGGCAGGAAGGGCAATGAGAAGGGCAATGAGAAGCGCCAATGGGAAGGGCAATGAGAAGGGATGAGAAGGGCAATGAGAAGGGCAATGGGAAGGGCGATGAGAGGGCAATGGGAAGGGCGATGAGAAGGGCAATGAGAAGGGCGATGAGAAGGGCAATGGAAGGGCGATGAGAAGGGCGATGAGAAGGGCGATGAGAAGGGCAATGAGAAGGGCGATGAGGAGGGCGATGAGAAGGGCGATGAGAAAGGCAATGGGAAGGGCGATGGGAAGAGCGATGAGAAGGGCGATGAGAAGGGCGGAAGCTCCCGTCACCACGGTGGAAGGAATCGAGATTCGTCGATCGATCAGGATTATGCACCATAATTTACCTGCTTTGTTCCTAGGCCCCATTTCATCTTTTCGCCTAGTTTCATTATAATCACTATGTTCTGTCGTGATCTTGATGACGAACAAATCAACACACTGACGCGGGTGAAAACAGAACTTGCTTGACGAAAATAATGAAATATAGTCGTACGATTGAGATTTTGAGCAGGAGGAGTAAGATCACACACACACAACCACCACACACACACACACCACACACACACAACACACACCACACATACACACACACACACACACACACACACACCACACACACACACAACACATCCTCGTGACTCTATTACTGATCATCTTCAGTTTATTTCCTTGAACCAAACATAGACAGTGTCACTGCAAGGCCAACAACAAGGTCAACAACAGATAGGGATTCACGAAATTTTAGGACCGAACACGCAAAAGAACAGGAACAACAACATTGACAGGAACAACACAGAGAGGCATAAAGGTGTTTAAATGTTCACTTTCCTACGTAATGTACAGAACACACGCGCTCACGTACACAGGAACACACATGCGTATGCCCAAAGTGTACAGACACAAATCTGGACAGAGAGAGAGAGAGAGAGAGAGAGAGAGAGAGAGAGAGAGAGAGAGAGAGAGAGAGAGAGAAGAGAGAGAGAGAGAGAGAGAGAAGAGAGAGAGAGAGAGAGAGAGAGAGAGAGAGAAACTACGATATCTAATTCAAAGGAAACATTTTTAACCCCTGTTCTCTCCACAGTTATTGTAACAAATAATGGAACCTATTGACGGAAAGTGGTTTCCTGAATAAATCGATCTGTATATTTCCGTCAATAGATTATGTTCTCTTTCGGGGATATATATGGATATTGTCAAAAAACAAATAAGTAGAAACAGTACAAGCAAATGAGCAGCAAAAACGAACTGACTGAAAACGAACATGATAATGATATCACATAAAAGCACCATTCTTTTCGACCCAAACTAAGTACATTTACACACCAACCACACACACACAACACACACACACACACACCACACCACACACACACAACAAACAACATGCACATCTACACTTCATCGAAAATAAAACCCTTTGTGATAAAGATCACTCACAATAAAAGCCCATTCTTTTCGACCGAAACATACGTTTTAAACTGCTCTTCCCCCCCTCTCTCTCTCTCTCAACACACACACCCACACACCACAACACAAACACACACACACACACACCCACCCCCACAACACACAGCACACTCCTAACTTTATCGAAAAATTTCATATTTTTTGATAATGTCATCTAAAATAATGCACCATCCTTACGACCCGAAACATACTAGGGCGCTCCCCTTCTTCTCTCTCCCTCTCCTCTCTCTTCTCCTCTTCTCTACCCCCACAAAAACCACACACACACACCCCACCAACACACACAAACCACACCCACAAAGGCCCCACTCATACAAATTTATAAAAAAACGCACACTTGTGACAAGTCTTGAATAAAAAAAATCGTACAAGATGCAAAGCACACCCCAATTATCAAAAACACAGCTTGCAATAGGTTTAGTAAAGAAACCAAAACCACAACACACACACACAACACAAACACACCACAACACACACAAACCCCACACCCCCCCACACACACCACAAACAAACACCATCATACTTTTCCCCTTTTTTCCCCCTCCTCTCTCTCCTCCCCTCTCTCTCCTTTACACACCCACACACACAAACACACCACACAAAACAAAAAACACCCGGACCTCAACACTTTATCAAAAATCGCACATTGTGAGCAAGTCTTTAATAAAAAAATCGAAAGTGCACAAGCACCACCCCATACAAAAAAAACAGCTTCAAATAGGGGTTGATTAAAGAAACACAACCAAAACCCCACACACACACACACCCACAACACCCAACACACCACACACCCGGCGCGCGCCGCGCGCGCCCCCAACACGACACACACCACACACACACACACACACACACACACACACACAAACACACACCCACACTCCTTTTTTTTCCCCTCCTCTTCGTCTCTCTCTCTGAGGGCATCAGGTTGTGAAAATAAGTACGTAATTAACTTTCCTTTGTCTGTGGATGTTGTGCTCATCTGACCCCCCTTAACTGAACAAAGGTTGATGTCAGTCTGCCCCCTTTGTAATGAACAGACTGGTTGTTTGCTCAGCCCCTAAAACCTTTTCCTTCTTAATGAACAGACTGGTTGATGCTCAGTCTGACCCCTTCTAACTGAACAGACTGGTTGATGCTCAGTCTGACCCCTTCGTAACTGAACAGACTGGTTGATGCTCATTTCCCTTGAACCCTTTCCGGTAATAAAAGACTGGTTGAACAGTAATTTAAAGGGGCTTTTTTGAATGGGGACAATGTGAAATTCCCCAATCCGGTTTTAAAGGGCGCATAAAATAAAGTAGTGATGAAAACAAGAAACAGAAAAACCCCAAAATCAACGTCAGACAGAAAAATTTTCAAAATTTACATACCACGACAAAATTTTTGGGGAATATATTACAACTATAAACATTGTAATTTTGGTCTACATTTCGGTAAACATTTGTAGTTTCTTGTATACCTTCTTCCGCCAAAAAACTATGCTCTTTCTTTTTCTCTTCCTCCCATTCAATGAATATTTTTATACTTTTTTAGAGTTTGTTATTCTATTTTGTTGTTTTTTATCATACACTTCACAGATTACTCTTCCCCTTTTTGGAAAATCAACCTTTTCACTCGTATCTATTTCATTTCCCCCCCTTATTAATCTTCCTTTTTCTTCCCCCTCCCTTTCCTACTCAAGACCATTTTTTTGCGCTTTTTAAGTTTTGTTATTCTATTATTGTTTGTTTTATTATCATTTCCGACCTACAATTTCTACACACAAGTTTCTCTTGATCCCCTGGTAATTGGTTAATATCACTATCAATTTTCCCGTTTTTTTAATCCACTTCCAATTTTCCTTTTTCCCAAGGCCGTTTCCGTTTTTTCGGTAGGGGGCCCACATTAGGCTGGGGGCCGATCAAGGCAGGGGCCTTTGTTCCCAAATTTGTCTGGCCATTGGTTTTGGGCGTTTGTCTGGTCGTGCTGGTGATCCATTAGGTCAATGTGGTACCGTTTGGATCCACTGGGTCAATGTGGTGCCCCGTTGGATCCACTAGGTAATGTGGTGTCCGTTTAAATCCCTGGTCATGTGGTGTCCGTTTGGATCCATAGGGTCAATGTGGTGTCCGTTGGATCCACTAGGTAAATGGGTGTCCGTTGGATCCACTAGGTCAATGTGGTGTCCGTTTGGATCCACTAGGTCAATGTGGTGTCCTTTTTGGGATCCACTAGGTCAATGTGGTGTCCTTTTGGATCCACTGGGTCAGGGGGTTTCCGTTTGGATCCACAAAGGTCAATGTGGTGCCCGTTTTGATCCATAGTAAATTTGGGGGGGGGGTTTTTTGGTGTCCGTTTGGATCCACTAGGTCAATGTGGTGTCCGTTTGGATCCACTAGGTCAATGTGGTGTCCGTTTGGATCCACTAGGTCAATGTGGTGTCCGTTTGGACCCACTAGGTCAATGTGGTGTCCGTTTGGATCCACTAGGTCAATGTGGTGTCCGTTTGGATCCACTAGGTCAATGTGGTGTCCGTTTGGATCCACTAGGTCAATGTGGGTGTCCTTTTTGGATCCACTAGGTCAATGTGGTGTCCGTTTGGATCCACTAGGTCATGTGGTGTCCGTTTGGACCCACTAGGTAAATGTGGTGTCCGTTTGGATCCACTAGGTCAATGTGGTGTCCTTTTGGGATCCACTAGTTCAATGTGGTGTCCTTTTGGATCCACTAGGTCAATGTGGTGTCCTTTTGGATCCACTAGGTCAATGTGGTGTCCGTTTTGGATCCACTAGGTCAATGTGGTGCCCGTTTGTGATCCACTAGGTCAATGGGGGTGTCCGTTTGATCCACTAGGTCAATGTGGTGTCCTTTTTTGCAGGTTGTTTGTTCCTTCGTTTGGGCGGCTCAGTAATCCTTTTTTGGGTTTTTTATGTTTCATTTTCGCCACAGCCCCCCCCCCTCCACCCACCCCCTCCCCCACTTGAAGCCATACACATGTGTTAATAGGGTCATACCTTTGAAATTGTGACCCCCAAGCAAGGACACAGAACCTGTGCAGCTCCTATGTTGACGTGGTCTATCCGAGGTTGATACATGCATGCTTTTTTGTGTTGTTTTAACCTTATCCGTTTCAGGGTTGTCTTTGAGGGGGGTGAACAGGGGCGGGGACCCTTTTCCCTTAAGTTTATTTGTAATATTTTTCAAAAACTTTCTTGGTGTTTCTCGCACTTGATCTAACCAATTTTTTAATTTAAACTACTCCCTCGCATGGCAAAACTTTTAATATAAACTAACATTTTCAGTGGTTCGTAAATCAAGAAGAACGTAAAATGCACGGTTGCAGAGCACCAATACAATTTCACTAAAAACGTCGAAATTGTATGTAGGAGAGAAAAAAATCGAAATAGTCTATTTCCTTTCTTAAGTGTTTAGACCGGGAAAATCGTTCTGTTGTGAAAAGACGTAGTTAGATATATTCTTCTGTTGTGGGAAAAAGTGTTCCCGAAATCGAAACGAGTCAATCATTCATCGTTCTCTCTCTACTCCCCCCATCACTTAGATCCGAATATCGTTTGTTTGTGAAGAAAGATGTTTAAAAAAAGGATAAGCCGTCGACGAAACAGAGCAATGTTTGAATGAATACGAAGCAAACACGTAGGGGACACGGACAAAAATTATAAATGGCAGCGACAATATATCTGTTTCACACAATTAAGCATGGTATCCTTGAACCATACGTGTGAGAACCGAGTTGGGAGAGAGAGAGAAGAGGAGAGAAGAGAGAGAGAAGAGAGAGAGAGAGAGAGAGAGAGAGAGAGAGAGAGAGAGAGAGAAAGATGAGAAAAAGACGTGTGTGTGTGTATGTGTGTGCGCGTGTGTATGCATGTATGTATGTATGTATGTATGTATATGTATGTTGTGTGTGTGTGTGTGTGTGTGTGTGTGTGTGTGTGTGTGTGTGTGTGTGTGTGTGTGTGTGTGTGAGAAACACAAGCATGCAGTTTCTCTGAGTCTTTCTGGATACTTTCAGTTGCGCCAAAATACATGTTGTGACATCATTGTTTAGCTCACTGGGCTGTACGACGGGCGCTCTTTGGTTGTCAGTGTGTTTATAAAGACCAGGCCAAGCAGAACTGAAAATGCTTTGGATTATGTTCACCAGGACGTCTGAAATATAAGCCAAATGGTTTATCACCAGCGTGTGCCACTTTCGAGTTATGTTCATCAGGGCGTCTGGAATCTAAACCCAACTGTTTATCTCACACGTGTGCCACTCAGGAGCACAGAAATCTTCAGGTGTGAAAGAAAACATCTCCGGCACTGTGGGACAGCTTCTCGCCATCTGTGGCGCTCAGAAGTTTATCGTAACAGTCATCTGTCACACCGTTCCTCACTGCATTGCTGGTTCCCTCGGCATGAGAACACTGGCAAAAATGCATGTGGTTTGGCGAAAAAAGGGTTCACACACCCGTTCGTGGTAACAACCGCGTCGTTTCACAGTCTGCTGTGTTCTCCTCACAATCTGTTGGGATGTGGCCAGGTGAGGAAGTTTCAGACGCAAAATCGTTGTGCACGTTACAGAACTGTCGCTGTAATTTTGACCGGGAAACCCTACGGAGAGGACCAAGAGATGTATTTGCTTCATCGGACGCGGCATTGTCCACACAGGAGGAGGTAGATGTTTCTGCAGTAGTACCCGTTTGACTCTTTTCAGCCAAGAGGTGGTTTTTGACGTGGTCCTCGACCTCATTTTCAAACTTGAGAATGGGCCTCCGTTGACATGGATGTCAACATCGTCTGTTAGCACTCCTGGTTCTGTTCTTCACTGAGTGTCAGCATTTCGATGACCATTCACAAGTCCATTGTCACACCTTACCAATTCGATTCCTCAAAACAATCGGCACGATTGTGAGCATTTGTACAACCGTTCCCCAAAAACTGCCCTTTGTGTTCAGGGACTTGGCTACTGTTCCTGCCATACGTATCAGCACATCTGCCAGCTAACGATGCTTTGGTCAGGTCCGCAATACCTTCTTCTGTGTCCAATGTTCTGTTTGTGTATGGAATGGTTTTCACCACATCTGAATGATCCTTTGCTTCAATGAAGTCTGCCGTTGGTACGCTGAAGCCTTTCCTGAAGGAATGAGGTCTGCTGCTCTTTGTTCTGCATTCATTTGTCACAATGTTTGAAGCTGTGTTGGTTTTTCCAACATCATCCTTCATGGTTTAGCGTCTTCTTCAGTAAGAGTCAACGTTCCATCTGTCGTCACGACACCTCCGTTCGGGAGGTTCAACCCATTTTCCATCTCTTCCCGAATCGCTTGGGCCATGACCAGGTCGTCATGCAGAACGTCTTCCAGGATGTCCGGGTTTCTCGGAGCTTCCCGAGACCTTCCTTCCCAACGATGCCCTTCTTTTCCATGACGTCCGATCCCGTTCATCGACGTCTCCATCGCCTTTGCAGCAGGCGGCGGCAGCACCAGGAACATGGTGTGGGGAAGAGGCCGGGTCCTGTCCCCGTCTGTGGGCAAAACCACCCCCAGGCAGACGGCGGGCGGGCAGCTCTGTCTCCTGGGCGGCACCAGGGGCTGGTGGTGGCGGTTCTCCGCGCAGGACTGGGACAGCTTGGCGGAGGACCCCGTGCTCTTCTTCCGGCGGGTGACGAAGCGGCGCAGGCGGCGGAGCAGCTTGAGGAAGGTGGTCTTGCGGAAGATGACGTACATCCAGGGGTCGATGATCTGGTTGATGCTGGCCAGGCGCACGCTGATCAGGTCCTGCTTGTAGTTCACCTCGCCCGTGATCTGGTTCATCAGGGTGTGCACCTGAACAACACACAGAAACACGAAAAAGGGTCATTTTGAGGCAAACGTTTGCGTGTGCTCGTGTTGTGTGTGTGTGTGTGTGTGTGTGTGTGTGTGTGTGTGTGTGTGTGTGTGTGTGGTGTGTGTGTGTGTGTGTGTGTGTGTGCGTGTGCGTGCTGCGTGCGTGTGTGTGTGTGCGTGTGCGTGTGCGTGCGTGTGTGTGTGTGTGTGTCGCTGAAAGTCCAGTAACTGGCATTGTCACAGGAAAATACAGATTTTTTTTGCCGCAGCTGAAATAAATGCCGCCCTGTCGCTTCGTATCAAACACGTGACCCAGAGAGAGAGAGAGAGAGAGAGAGAGAGAGAGAGAGAGAGAGAGAAACAGACAGACAGACAGACAGACTGAGAGCGGTGTGAGAGGGTATAGGATGAAGGTGGTCTTGGGAACAAACCCAGCGATGCAATCGCTTAAAATGTTGCATGTGTAGTGGTGAACCCGTGGCCCAGTTTATAGTAGAATTTACGATGAATTATTGACAGAAATACCCGCCTCACCTGAAGCGGGCGACGTGTAAAAGGGAATGAGAGAGGAACGCCAAAACGTCATTAGGTTTACCTTGGAGGGACATTAACGCTGAAATATTAACACTTGACATTGGGGAACTGTAAAACCCTTTTTCCTCCTTAATCAAAATACATATATTGTCAATCACAGTGGGGCAGGGGGGCACGCACACGCAGAGTAATAAAGATAGATAGATAATAATAGATAGATAGAAAATAGAAGCGACAGAGAGAGAGAAAAAAGGAGAGAGAGAGAGAGAGAAAAGAGAGAGAGAGAGGAGAAAAGAGAGAGAGAGGCACTACTTCACTGTCCAACTCATGGGGAACTGACAGTAAGATCCCTGAATTCCCGACTTTTCTGCCTTTCCCCTTTAAAAGCCATCGTCCCCCCAAGCCCAACCCCCCTTCCCTTTTCCTCTCCCTCATTTCCCATGCCGATAGCCTCCCCTAAAACCCACCCCCCCCCCCCACCATATTCTTCTAGACCAGTCTACCTTCCCCCTCTCCCCTCTCCCCTCCCCTTCCCCATTTTGCCGAGCTGGAACGCACGCTTTCCGATTGTTTACTTTGCATGGATTGGCTCTGCAAAAAAAATCGTTTCAGTCCCTAAAAAGGGAAGCCCAGGAGACAGGGGAGATTACCGCCCATTGATAATTCACACCTGCAGGCAGAATTGTAGAACCGGGCCCCTCTCTTCATGCTAAGCAAATCCTGTCTACTTTTAATTGGGAAAACTACAGCGGCTAAAAAAAACCACCGTTCCCATCACGTCGATATGCAAACCAACTGATTTTTTTTTTTAGCATTTTACACGAAAACAGACGATTTTTTGTTCGCGAAAAATGAAAACTAATACTTTTGATGACTTTCTGATTTAACATTATAAAAGGGTTTTTAACAACAGCATTTATTGAAAATTCAAAATTTCAGTCGGGAAGCAAATAACTTTCTTCATCTATTTTTTTGGAAGTGTTTCGTAGTAAAAATTCAGTTGTCAGTCAGAAAGTTTAGAGACGATAACCCCGAAAAAAAAATCTAAAATCATACTTGATAAAAAAAATCAAGCCCCCCATTTTCAAACCTTTTCGCTGTCGCATATAAGGTTTCCGGGGCAAGTGAAACCTCCCCCAAATCGTACATTTTGGAAAAAGTTTGCCTTTTTTACACAAGATTTTCCTCCTGGTAACGATTTTTGAAATTTTTTGTCTATCAAAGATTACTTCCCGTAAAAATTTACTCCATTTACTTTTTTTTCATATATTTTGGGGCCTTTAATAAAAGCCCTTTCTTTAAAGACTTGTTTTTTCCAGAATATTTTTTTTTCTTCATAAATTATTTAGTTAAAACAGGGCCTTTCCCCTCCCCGCCCCTTTTTCAAGACCTTTACTCGAACATTTTTTTTTACGTTTTTTGGGAAAATAATTTTCTTCCACAAAAACCCCCCCTGTAGAATCTATTTTACGTAGAACCTCATCTACACTAGAAAAAACCTAGTTAAGCGCTTAAGTACTAGCTATCTATTACTGTTTTACGGGGACAACTCAGCATGGGCCCTTTCCGCTCTCTTTGTTGATGGTCATAAGATCACTTTTAACAGTTGTCTGCTGATTTCAAATGCAAAGAATCAAGAGAACAAACTTTTTTTCTCACTTCTTTTCTGGGACGCATCTCTTTTCCAAACATTGCAGATTTTTTACACCCACACCACACACACACACACACACAACACCACAACACACCACACACAACACACAAAAGAAAGAAAACCCTGGCCGAAACTGCCTGACAGCAAATATCTTTTTTTTTAAATCTAGAAGTATACAATCAGACACGAAGTGTCTTAGTCTCTGTCTCTCTATATCACTATATGAAGCATTGCATAGTTTAGAGACACTATTTTCGGAACACTGTGGGATACTAACCGACACACATTGCATAGCAAAGTCAGAACTGTAACTGTTCTTGGAGTGCCTAAACGTACCGCATTTTGTTTATACGACCTCTCCCTTCAGTACTGGCTGTGCCCTGAATCCGAATAAACCTTGTGTATTCGTGCCATTTTCTCTCCCATCCTCCCCGCTCTGCCCTCCTGATCTTCCGGCATCTCTGGCTCCCTTGCACGCCTTATCAGCCCTGCCCACTCTCCTCCCCACCCCTCCATCCCGGCATCTCTGGCTCCCTTGCACGCCTTATCAGCCCTGCCCACTCTCCTCCCCACCCCCTCCATCCCGGCATCTCTGGCTCCCTTGCACGCCTTATCAGCCCTGCCCACTCTCCTCCCCACCCTCCATCCCAACCACTTTCTCTGCTTGACGCATGATAAGGGAAATTCATGCCCAGCGCAATTACACCCTGCACAATTGTCATAACATTTATCGGTTTTGTCCTTTGTGTGTCTCAAAGGTTCAGGCAGATAAACACTGTATGACAGCTCCTACCCCCCCCCCCCCTCTTCCCCTCCTGCCATTTATGCAGTTGCGTTTCCCAGGCTCAGTTCTAGGACGGGACAACGCCTGGATGTCGGGTGGACAGCCAATGTTTCCTCAGTCACTGTGGTTTCCTATGTGGCAAAACGACTGGCCACGTCCTAGTCCTTCAAGGCTTGTTGTGTAATTTGCGGACGGGGAAACTTCGACATGGATTTCTTTCACGTGTTCTTGGGTCCTCAGGCGTAGGTTAAAGCGCCACACAATTAACATTGATGCCACTGTTACTTTTCATTTATTTACTTCACGTACTTTTGAGGGAAGCCGGGGGTTGGCGTGGAGGTATGTTTCCTCAGTGTGTGTGTGTGTGTGTGTGTGTGTGTGTGGTGTGTGTGTGTGTGTTTCCAATACCACTCTTCAGTGGGAGCTATTGGACCGGGCTTTTCCGCGGGACTTATAAGACTCGGGTTTCACTGATAACAGTGGCATCTCCGCTGTTTATACCATGTGCGCCTCTGCTGTGGAGCGTGGACGATCTCCACCACTATAAGCGCTACAACCAACCCCACCTAAGCCTGCTTCCATGTATGCTGCCATGTTGCATGTAAGCTGCCCTGTTGCATGTAAGCGTTACAAGCTGCCAGAGCTTCAGATCGTCTTCTTGAAGAGTTTATTGGTGTGTGTGTTTCGCCACTGACCGGCGTCTACTCGCAGTCGAGTGTGCAACAGAGTAAGACGGGGGACACAGACCGAGTGAGCATTGTGAGACTGAGGACAGCGCACTCCAGTCTTGAGCACCATCTTTTTTCTTTCTTTCTTTCTGCGTACGCAGGCTGATACTCCTGCGGACACTCCCTGTATAGCCAGGCAGTGGAGTTTTGTGTGTATGACCCTTTTTTATCCCGCCATTAAGGCAGCAATACTCCATCTTCGGGGAAGGTGCATGCTATGTGTCACGTGTCATCCATACCAACGGCCAAACTGGCCTTCTCTTCCGAAAGTTGGTGATGGGATTTTACGTGTGTGCAAGATGTTATGCGTGCGTTCACACACGGAACCTCGGTTTATAGTCTCATTCGAAGGACTATATGGGGAATGGAGTCAGAACCAATGTTAACTCCGAGGGAAAAATCCCCCTATACCGAAATTCGAATCCGCAACCCCAGGATCACGAGTCCGGCGCTCTACCAACTGAGCTATCCGGCCCCCCGAGCACCATCTATTCACAAAATTCCATATTGTTGATGCCCCTGTACTACAGCTCTAATGACACACTTCCTGCAGGACTGTCCAGCACACCACAACCTCCTAGCACAGACCTGACCTGCAGACACAGCCATGAGGGAGAAGCTCTATGGATCTCCCGAGAGCCTCCGCCGAACAGCAGTCCTCGTCCACTCCTGGGGTCCCTGTCGGAGTTAACGACGATAATAATAATAATAATAATAATAATAATAATAATAATAATAATAATTGAATATTTATATAGCGCCTATTCTCGACTAGAGGCCAAGCTCTAAGCGCTTTACAATCAACACTCGTTTACACAACGGGCTGCCTACCTGGGTAGTGCCGACTGAAGAGCTGCCAGCTGGCGCTTCATTCAGTCGTTTCCCGTGTCATCCAGTCAGTATCGTTCAATATCGAGCACTCATTTTCCTTACTTCCTTCATTCTTTCCATTTCTCACGCAGGGTGCATGCTATGTTTAACGTGTCATCCATACCAACGGCCAAACTGGCCTACTCTTCCGAAAGTTGATGATGGGATTTTACGTGTGTGCAAGATGTTATGCGTGCGTTCACACACGGAACCTCGGTTTATTGTCTCATTCGAAGGACGATGACGACGACGACGAAGAAGAAGACGGGAAACTGGACCTACACGGACGGGCTTCAAGTGTCTGCATCTCCCGGGCCTGGTTGGTGCAAACATGTATTGTGAGAGGAAACGTAAAACCAGTCCTGTCATGCTGTGCGAGTCTCGCTGCAGACTGGAACCGCGTAGCATCACTTTCATCCAGACTGATCACCATTACCATGTCTGAAATTGGTTCCCCTTGATACCTTGCTCCCGCGGTGGTTTCCGTTTCGATTTTCTTTCCACAGTAAAGACTTTGGCGCGCATGTGTCGAGGTCTCGTTCCATTCATGGAGACTGTCACTTGATGGGAGTTTGATGGCGCCTTCCGAAAGGGGCACGATCACTCACGCTGGCTCCATGACTGAGCAACTTTTCTCGACACAGAAAAACAGAGAGAGAGAGGAAGAGGTTTTTTGTATGTTGATCAGAGCAGGCGTCACTATGTACCACCGAGGTGACTGGGCCTGCAGTGCCCTGTTCTCTCTGGTGGGCCGCCTCACGAGGAACTGGGGGAGTAGACTTATACCCTTAATCACACTTTTTCACACTGGTGCTGCCGTAAATTTCCTTTTCCAGTCTCTCTACTTGCTGGAAGCCTCATAACACCCTCGCATGTCCTCCTTCCCTCTTCCGAATACAACCATAATGCACACACACACACACACACACACACACAAACACACACACACACACACACACACACACACACACACACACACACACGCACACACATGCACGCGCACACGCACGCAAACACGTAATTCAATCACCATAAAACATCTCTCTCTATCTCCCTCTCCATCTCTCTAACAACACACACACACACACACACACACACACACACACACACACACACACACACACACACACACACTCATTTACGCACACATGCACGCGCGCAAACAGGTAATTCAATTACTATAAAACATCTCTCTTCCTCTCTCTAACTCTCTAATACAAACACACTCATTCACACACGCACACACACACACGCACGCACGCACGCACGCACGCACGCACGCACGCACGCACGCACGCACACACACACACACACACACACACACACACACACACACACACACACACACACACACACACTCGTCTAATATCACTTAATGTGGAAAGACGTTAAATTGAAGACAACACACACACACACACACACACACACACACACACACACACACACACACACACACACACACACTCACAGGTCTTCTTCTATGACAACCGACAGTTTAACACGAGCGCAAGAACAACGTGCTTGCACTTCGCTGACAAGATTTTATTGAGGGTTCTCATTTCTTGAATCAATTAGTCCGTGCGCGTTCATTAACTTCCGATCCGCGATGATTCATGACATTTTCCGAGGAGGAGAAAGAATATTTAATCTAGAAAGAAATCGTATACCCTTCTTTGAACTGATACGACGCCAAAGGAAAGAATATGGTCATTTTTTCATGGGAAGACAACCCACGCGGCGAAAGTCCTCGGGTCTTGATGACATGACATCAGTCGCTCTACGTGGTCCGACGGCGTTGGGGATTGTGACAGGACAGCCTGGGTGTTGCTGTGGACGGGAGGTGAGCAGCGCGGGAGGATTGGAGACAGAAACAGAACTGTCCTGTTTCCGTCATTCTAATCACCGCGTATCTTTCATGATGAAATTATACCTTACAACTTGATTCAGGCTTTTATGATGGAGGAAAATCAGTACATCAAAAACGACATCAGCTACTAATGAATGATAAAACAGAACTCTCCATTCAAGGGTGTGTGTATTTTATGCCCAGGTTTTTATATCTCGTCAACCGTATATGCCGAATTAATTAAGATAATAGTAACAACAACAATTGTTGTAACAACTATATGCTGAATTAATTATGATAATAGTAACAACAACAACAACTGTAACAATGTAATAACAGCACTCATCATCATCATCATCATCATCATCATCATCATCACACCACCAACATCGTAATAACAGATTCGCAAAATTGGTCACCGAATGGAATCATGCGCGCACTCTAAGCAAATGTAGAAACAACGGAAACACATTACCATAATTTGATGACTTTGTCGTGAGAAACGCCCGCCGTATTCTAGATTTCGGGTGCAAAATTCACCGACTCGTAGAGATCGATCTTATTTCCATACATAAACAACAGCGAGATGCAATTCCCAGCAGCATAGTTCAGAAAAATAATATGTAAAACTACGGAGACATAAGCGAGATGCAGTTCCCTGGAGATTTCACACACACACACAACACACACACACACACACACACACACACACACACACACACACGCACACACACACACACACACACACACGTAAACTAAAAAAAGGCGAAAAAATGGCGTGGGGATGGGTAGGGGGAACAATCTGCCGCTAAAACTGGGATCACCACCACACTGAAATAACATCGGTCTCGGAAGAAACCGACTCCATAACAGGTGACCTGATTACAGCTATTATTAAGCAAAGTTCCATTCTAGTAAGGCAATGGGAGAATTGAATGGTCTCGACTTTATCATTTCAAAGAACAGTATTTCAAATTATTTTTGAGTGTGGATAGTATTTGCAGTGATGTGAAGAGTACGCACGCTGTGATCAAAACTAGTCCAGCATGATTTAGACAGAGAGGGGTTGGTCACCGCCAAGGACACAGACAAACAAAGTACAGGACAAAAAAAAACCGAAGCATTTCGACCTCTTCGGTCTTCTTCAGGCAAAAACAAATAACAAATGTTATTTTGTTTGTGCCTGAAGAAGATCCAAGAGGTCGAAATGCATTGTGTTTTGTCCTGTACTTTGTCTGTGACCTTGGCGGTAACGAACCCCCTCTCTTTCTAAATTTGGCTTCCTTTTCCGCCCTCAGTCAGTCCGTTTTGAAACTAGTCAAGCATAGCTCCCGTGTTTGAAATGCCTCTGTACAGCAAGCATGTTTGAAACATATTCTGCTTCTACATGTTGATACCCATAATAAACTGTATCAGCCTTGGAAGTGTACCCTGACTTACTTTGCTATTTTGGGATCAAAATCAATACTCTTGACTGTGTTGTTCTGAAGATTAGTATTTCAAAGTGTGTGTATGTGTGAGTGAGTGAATGAGTCTCTCTCTGTCCTGTGTGTGTGTGTGTGTGTGTGTGTGTGTGTGTGTGTGTGTGTGGTGTGTGTGTGTGGTGCGCGCGTGTGGTGTGTGTTGAGTGTGGTGCGTGCGTGCGTGCGTGCGTGTGTGTGTTGTGTGTGTGTGTGTGTGTGTGTGTGTGTGTGTGTGTGTGTGTGGTGTGTGTGTGTGTGTGTGTGTGTGTTACGATGATAGGAAATTTACACATGCTAATGAATACTGTACAAAGCACATCCATTCGATGCTTTGAAAATTGATGTTCAGGCAATGCACAAGATCCATGCTGCGTTATTTTGAACGATTTTCATAGGATCTGAATGTAATGATGTAAATGATACTTGCAATGAAGTGAAATGTGCATCTGATTAACAGCATGGAGAATAAAGTGAAATGTGCATCTGATTAACAGCATGGAGAAAAACCGACAGAGCTGTAACTATTCATAAGACACATACTGTTCAAACACTGCCACCTTTCGAGATTATTAAAAATCTATGTACACGCTTTATTATCCGATTCATACTGCGTCAATGCAACTATGCGACGTGCTGTCGTGGCTCAGGCATCCCTCTCAATCCAGCCAGAAATGTCTCAGAACTCTTAACAGAAGGGATAACATGATATACACGGAAGCTTTCGGAAATCCGTGTGTTACGTTATGGCTATATAAAGAGAAATCTTGAAGTGATGACAGCAAACAATATAAAGAAGAAGATGACTTCCGATGCCTGGCACGATGACCCAACATAAGCTTCAATCTGCGTTTCCTTGTCTTCCGGAAGATTCCTCTCAAAAGCAGGAGGTATATTTCACCATTCACTTCTCACCCTGGCCACTGGCAAGGAAAAACGAGCCTAAAGGTTATAACACGGTACGTGTTCAGATTCGGAAAGGTGATGAACTTTCACTATGTGTCGTGGCTCCATATGGGTCCGATGCTCGTGATCAGCAAGAAACCAACAGCTAGTCCCTGGTGACCTTAACTATAAACTCGCTTGGCTTTGGTCGTGGACCTGTTAGAAGCAGATAATGCTCAATCAACACGAACGCAAAATCGCAGCTGTGATTTCCAGGCTCAGAAGAAAAGAAACTAAATCGGGTGAAATATAGAGGGATCGGTCATTAATTTCTTGAGCGTTGCACGCGTTGCGTTCTGACTGATACCTTAGGTATAAAACTGATACCTTAGTATAATAAATACTGATTACCTTAGGTAAAAACGTCTGACTGATACCTTAGGTATAAACTGATACCTTAGGTGTAAAATGATACCTTAGGTATATAAAACTGATACCTTAGGTATAAACTGATACCTTAGGTTATAAAACGTCTGACTGATACTTAGGTATAAAACTGATACCTTAGGTATAAAACTGATACCTAGGTATAAAATCTGATACCTTAGGTATAAAAACTGATACCTTAGGTATAAAACTGATACCTTAGGTATAACTTAGGTATAAAAACTGATACCTTAGGTATAAAACTGATACCTTAGGTATAAAACTGATACCTTAGGTTATAAAACTGATACCTTAGGTATAAAACTGATACCTTAGGTATAAAACTGATACCTTAGGTATAAAACTGACACCTTAGGTATAAAATGATACTTAGGTATAAAACTGATACCTTAGGTAATAAACTGATACCTTAGGTATAAAACTGATACCTTAGGTGTAATAAACTGACACCTTTAGGTATTAAAACTGATACCTTTAGGTATAAAACTGATACCTTAGGTATAAAACTGACACCTTAGGTAAAAAAGCGTTTCTTTTTCTTTCTTTCTTTTTTGTCTTCTGTTTGTTTTGGCTTTGTTTGTTGCTTTATTCAAAATTGATATGTCGTAGATAAATTCAGGAGTCAATTCAGCATCGGTTTTAGAGCCTAATTCCAGTCAGTGCTGGTAGGGTCGGTTAGTGCTGCAACACCTGTGCCTCAGAACCTTGTTCGCAAACCATCCACAACATCATCGCGGTCCCATGAATTCAGATCATAGGGTACTGTGATGAGAGTTTGATCAGTAACAGATTTCCATGGCACCTGTACGTATCTCAGTCATGCGGAACAGAGCAAAGGGGATATCACCAGTCCAGTCCTTCACGCTGTTGTTCATCCACTTCTTCTGTCCTCCTCCTCTCGGACGTCCATCTACCACTGTGCCCTAGAGGCTGATCCTGGACAATGGATACGGGCAGCACACATGCTCTGATCGAACAAGGCTTCCGTACAATACCATGGGAGACTCTCGCTCTTTCCTGAGGTAAACCTGAACGTGCTATTCATTCATTTTATAAACCCGATCACACCACAACCACGCACAGTATCAACTTTGCAGATGACATTCTCTTCTCCCTCCGCCCCATCCACACAACACACACCCCTTTCCCCCGTCTCTCTCTCTCACTCTCTTCTCTCTCAAGAAAGAACTGTGTATCTAAGCACGTACAAAACAAGAGAAACCCTCTGTTACAATGCCTGTTGCAACATGAGTGCTTCCCATTACTAGGGACATTTGCCATGTTCATTTGTATTCCATAATGCAGTGAGAGCAAGTGAACAACCGTAGTCTTTAAAGTATCGGTCGTACCGGCAGCTGTGGCGAAGCGGTTTGCGTCGCAGACTCCCGATTGGGTGATCGTGGGTTCGATTCCCATTAGAGCCATTATTTGTGGGATTTTTCTGCCCCGACTGGCTCCTACTCAGGGCTGAGTTCACTATGGGCTCGACTGGAAAGTCTGGGATCACACAGTCGACTGGAAAGCCAGGGACCACACAGTGCCAGGGACCACACAGTGCCTGGGACCACACAGTGCCTGGGACCACACAGTCGACTGGAAAGCCAGGGACCACACAGTCGACTGGAAAGCCAGGGACCACACAGTCGACTGGAAAGCCTGGGACCACACAGTCGACTGGAAAATGCCAGGGAACCAACCACAGTCGACTGGAAAGCCAGGGACCAACACAGTCGACTGGAAGCCTGGGACCACACAGTGCCTGGGAAGCCAGGGACCACACAGTGCCTGGGAAGCCAGGGACCACACAGTCGAGTGTCATCCACTAACTGACACATCGCTAAAATTTCCTGACCAACACTGCAGGCGTTTGTATCTTTTAGGCCTGACTGACGTCGGGACATATTATGAAAGTAAGCGTCGAGTACAGCCCTGTCATGCAGTCTCGGACCAGAATGGAATTTCATAGCGTCATCTTTATCATCCTCATTGAACAGCATTAAAAGTCTCCAAGTTCTTCAGCCCTTCATGGTGACCTCAGTTGCCACTGCCTCCCCACGTCCACGGTTTGGTACTGTCTGCGGCACCGGCATCGGCGAGTTCATGGGGACTGTCTCTGGACGGGCGTGGTGGCGCACCGACGTTTGGGAGCGCACTCACGCCGGCTCCGCGACTAAACAATTACTGTCGTCAAGGGGTTTGCCGGTGATGCCTTGCGTATTTGGGATCACAGCATGCCCACTGAACACCCAAATAACTCGACAGCTGTGCAGTGTCTTCTCTAGTGTGTTGCCTCTGGACGACTCGATACTGATTGCCCCCAGTGGATTTGGGTGCATGGGATGTGCCGGGACAGTCCGGGCTGTGACTGTGGACGTGGGGGCGGAAACAGCAGCGTGAATGCAATGTCACTGATGTAGCACAATAGATGGACAGCAAAAAAAGAAAAGAAAATGGTGGTCGGGAAATTATTTTCCCCCTGCTGTTTCTCACTGAATGTTTCCTCTTGCGAGAGAGTCTAGTGTTTTGGTTTGCGGGTTTTGGTTCTGCTTTCTCTTCAGTTTCTGTGCGCATTGAGAGCACCCCCCCTCCCCCCCCCTCCCCCCCCCTCCCCCCTCCCTGTACACAAGTCGATGACCTTACCGCAAAATTCGTCCGAATCATTGAATCTCTCTTGCTCGCTCTTCTGGAACAAGACGTCATGCATGCTAGTCATCCTACACAAGGTGAGTCTCGTAAGTGTCAAACATCCCTAACACCTTTTGACCGAAACAGCCTCATTATACATTCAACGATCCATTTCCTCCCCACCGCCACTCCCCGTCCTCACCACGACCGGCGACGAGGTCTCTTGTACGGCAGCGCCTCGTGTGTCGGGCATCACCAGGCCATTAACGCCTCTCGGTGGTAATGGGCAGGGAACTGACCTTTTTGTCTCTGGCCGGACAGGGTCCGCACAGCCCGCCACGCAAAATGGATGTGTTTGTGAAAGCGCCTTTCCTGTCGCTGCTGGTCAGAGAGTACAGTAGTTGGGGGCGCGGGAGGGGGGGGGGGGGGGGGGGGCGAAACCCGTTCAGGTCTGAATTAGGAGAGGAAACACTGTCGCTCACACTAACAGCCAGCGCACGCGTGTACATACAAGATACGAGAAAACGAGGAGAGAGAGAGAGAGAGAGAGAGAGAGAGAGAGAGAGAGAGAGGAGATAACCTAAGACGAATGAGACAAAGACAGGGCGATCTCTCCAGCTCTGAGAGTTATCCAATACTTTATCACCCTCATACTCGCTGACAGACAAGGAAACGATCCTAAAGCCGAAAAGAACAACAACACTGACAGGCCGAATGCGGATAATTATGATAAGTAATCGCAAACACCAACACAGAAATCCGTATTAAAGAGAACATTTCTTTGGAGGTTGATGGAGAGAGAGAGAGAGAGAGAGAGAGAGAGAGAGAGAGAGAAGAGAGAGAGAGAGAGAGAGAGAGAAGAACAACCAACACTGACAGGCCGAATGCGGATAATTATGATAAGTAATCGCAACCACCAACACAGAAATCCGTCTTAAAGAGAACATTTCTTTGGAGGTTAATAGAGAGAGAGAGAGAGAGAGAGAGAGAGAGAGAGAGAGAGAGAGAGAGAGAGAACAACCAACACTGACAGGCCGAATGCGGAAATTATGATAAGTAATCGCAACCCCCAACACGGAATCCTCTAAAGAGAACACTTTGCAGTTATGAGAAGAGGAGAGAGAGAAGAGAGAGAGAGAACTTTTGGACGAGAGAGAGAGAGAGACGAGCCAAGAGACCACCACCTGACAGGCCGAATGCGGATAATTATGATAGTAATCGCAAACCACCAACACAGAAATCGTCTTAAGAGAACATTTCTTTGGAGTTAATGAGAGAGAGAGAGAGTGTATGCGAGAGTAGACGGATGAGAGAGAGGTAGGGGGATTACTACCAAACACGGGGCAAAAACAAATCGACAAAATCAGACATCCCTCGCGTCTGACAACTTAGCAACACTTTCATCTCTAACTTTCTGCTCGAATTGGTAAGCACCCCAAGCCCCCCAACCCCCACCCCCCCGGTATTGCAGCCAGATCGGATAGTTAATCGCAACTCAACACAGAAATCAGTATGAAGAAACGTTCTTTGAGATTAACTAAACGTGTTGCGACAGTATCCACTCGTGCATGCTTAATCTCCTCAGCTGGGCAAACAACCCGACAAATCGATTCCTGCGGACATCTGCGTGGCCATTCGCTCGTTTGTAACTCAGGCCAAGCGTCGCGAAGTTTCCCAGATACTCTACACTACGCTACTCAACCCTTGATGCTGACGAGCAAGTGTTTAAGCTTGACAGACGTGGCAAATAATGGAAAAGAAAGAAACAGTTGTCACCGTGGTGAAACTTTTACATGGAGCGAAGTCCCAGATTAGCGCTGCTCTCGATCCCTCATTGATTCAGCACACAAAAGAACAAAAGGCTCACAGAAGAACGAAAGCAACTTCTTCACAAAATGAAATCATCACAGGATACAGACGGCCTGTAAAAAGCAGCCAAACGGCGCAGTGCCAGAAAGGACAGAAACAGAGGCAGACAGAAGAGGCGGGAGTGGACATGCCAATCCCACGCCAGTTCCCAGAAGATTTCGGAGAAGTGCAACAGATGGGAGAATGTCACTTACGGATATGTTGTTTGGCGCAGAAAACTCGGAGTACCTTGAAGGAAAGTACACATACGTTAATCTCATCATACTTGTCAGAAACATGTGCATAAAACAACAACAAAACCCTGAGGCATCCATGTCAGTACAATCTATTTTTAAAAGAGGATTCACACTCAGA
>CM031600.1:90973838-91003838 GCA_018398815.1 Conus ventricosus
GTGTGTGTGTGTGTGTGTGTGTGTGTGTGTGTGTGTGTGTGTGTGTGCTTCCGTCTTTCGATTTGTCTTTTTGTGTTTAAAGGAAATGTAATAAACTGAAGTAGGAACATAACGTGAACTGGTTTGTTCTTATAATCTATACATGATGCGGACTTTAAAAAAAATCGCGCTTGGTGAGGAGAAACACAATCTAGATAGTAATGAATTTGGAATTTGTGCCGAACCCGACAAGACTGCTCGCTTAACGACTCCTCCCCTCCCTCCCTTCCCCTCTATCTCCATGTCACTGCATCCTCTCATCTACATGGAGAAAACGAAATCCAAATTCTCACTCATATGGAAAGCAAAAAACGGAAACGACTGCTGATCAAGAACATTGGAAAATGGTGGGTGACTTAAAGACTTCTTTCGATTTGCATTATAAAAACGTTTTCTGGCAACTTGAACCGGTTTTCCGAGCCGCCAAACATGTCAACTGGTTTTTCGGTGGTACCAGACTGACCGCCCAGATCTGAAAGCTTTGTCGTGTTTTGAGAGAGAGGGGAGAGAGAGAGGAGAGAGAGAGAGAGAGAGAGAGAGAGAGAGAGAGAGATGTCTTTGTGAAAGTTTCAGATCGTATTCTTCGCCCCGTGTTTATATGTCTTTGATAACAAAAGGGTATACTCCTCATTTTTTTGCCACTACCTTAGTGAACTGAGGACATGTGAGAGCTGCAATTGGGCAAAACGATCTGAAGTGCTGTCTTCACCACAGACAAGACCCTGAACCGGAACTGTCCAGTTGTAAACTAAGTTTTGAGCCCAGTCACGGTGGCTCCACAAACGCTGTTGACCGACTCTTGATCCGAAAAAAAAACCCAAGGTGCACGGAAGAGTGAACACATCGTAAACATCAGAACACAAAACACCATTGACACCTGCTGTAAGATCCGGGCCACTCGGCATTGCCAGGATTTCCATCACGGTCGAGTGGACACCATTTCCGAACCACTGAACCCGTAGCAAAATTCAATAGGCTTCGTCCCTACGCCACTTTCAATTCTTGTACTAAATTTCTTTGAAATCTGTTCAGTGGATTTGCGTAATCGCGGTGACAAACAGACGGCAAGTGGAGACATGTCCTCCATGGTAGACGTGAAACGAAGGTGACAACACCGTGCATGCGCGTCTTTTTTTCCGGCTAGAAGCGTAGTTTCGCAAATCCCATTGTTGAAGCCCAAAGCGATCGTCAAACACTTCAAAACGATCCAGGCTCTTTGGACCACACTGACAAATTGAGAGGCACGTTTTACGTCATATGAATTAGCACGAATGAGCAGTTTTTATTTCTTTTTTTTTAAAAACTTTCATCAAGGCTAATTGTTGAGAGTAAAAGGAGAGAAAACGTTATTTCCCAAAGCGTGTGTCCATTCAAATTTAGAATTCGAATTTGTGTCAGGTCACTGATACATTAACTGATTCCGTTATCCACACCACACCGTATTTCTGGATTTGTTGTTCTTTTCCCTAATCATGCTCCCCCTCCCTCCCCGCCCCCTCCTGTTGTGGGTGTGTGTGTGTGTGTGTGTGTGTGTGTGTGTGTGTGTGGTGCGCGCGCCACACACGCACACACAGGCGCGCTTGTTCCCTCACCCCTTCCTTCAACCCTCTTTGTGTTTTTATGTGTGGATGTAAATGTGTAAGTGTGGATGTGGGCGCACGTGTCCATGTGAGCGCATAAGCGCGCTTGCTTCAGTGCATGTGTGTAATATGCAGATGTGTGCGAGTGCGTGCGTGCATGATTGTGCGACCTCCTCTCAGCCCTTCATGTGACAATGTCACACACTGGGATTACTCGTAAATCTGTTCGAACTGCAACTTTGTCACATTCGTATTTGCATAATTTTATGTCTTTCTCTGTGTCTGTCTGTCTGTCTATCCCGTCATATTAGGACTGAACTTGTATTGTTCCATTGCGCTGTGATATGAACGTTTCTCGTTGTGTCTATTACTTTTTAAGCTTTGAGGGGGGGGGGGGGGAATCCCCCTCTACCCCCTTCCGCCACCCCCGCTCCTACCCCACTTATACTCTCTCCTACCCCACTTATACTCTCTCCTACCCCACTTATACTCTCTCCTACCCCACTTATACTCTCTCCTACCCCACTTATACTCTCTCCTACCCCACTTATACTCTTGCGCATTTCTTGGAATCAGACGTGGCGGTATCACTGTGGTTGTAGTGATCTTCGTATTCTGGCTTCTTCTATATTCTTAATGCAACTGTAACACAAACTTCATAACCGGTTTAAGCGATGGCCACACATCTTCTCTGCACCTTCGCTTTGCTGGGATGGGTATTTGGTTTTGTTGCGCTGTATATTTTTTTTCACTGTCGCGCATACTTCTATGGAGGATGGTCTTTGCGTTTTTGATTCGTTGTTTGTGTGCTTCTCCTTTGTGTTTGCTTTGCATTTCTCCAATGTTCACATTTGTAATTCCACTTTCTTCACATTTTTCCGTTTGTCTTGTGTTGGCTCTGCACTTTTTCCTTTGTTGCTTTTTTTTTTTTTTTACTTCCTTTATGATGATGATAAAAAATATCGTTATTGTTAGTGTTGTTATCATTATTATCATCATTATCATTGTTATTATTATTATTATTATCATTATCATTATTATTATTTCTTTGTTGTTTGTACTTTTTTTTTTATTCAAGTGTATATACTTCTGTATTGTCCTTCGAATTTCTTTATCGCCCGTGGTCTTTTCATCTTCCAGTTTTTCTCTTTGTACTTCGTTGTCGCTCTTCGTGGGTTACTTCGCGTTTTGGACCAACGTAGTAAAATGGCGCATGCAGAGTCACATGGCCTGCGTTATGCTGTTCGTGTTTTCAAAGGAAAATACTATCACAACAGAAGAATTAGACGAGCGTTTCAATACTTCATACTTAAAATGGGTTCATGGGTTTTTCCTTTTTTTTTGATTGAGGAATTTAAAAAAGCAAGTTAATTTGTCAACTATCAATTGACGGATGATACAACTGATAAACAGTTTTTTTTTAGCCAAGAAATCAGGGCTTGACACTACTTAATCATCAATGCATGCAAAAACAAAAATATTTATCAACCAGAATGTGTGCTTTTGAGAAACACGACCTTTCGCGTCATAGTGCTGGTCGATTATAACTCAATCATTGAAACAAGCAAAAGCAAAAACAATAATTAATCAAACTTGTGTGTCTTTAATTAAAGAAAAGCCATCTGCTGCGTCTTACTAATCTTTCGACATCGTTCCAGCACGAACACGCAAAACCCAATCAAAATGAGAACAAAGCCAATAACATAATAGGACACACTAAGAACAGAAAAATACCGAAACTACTCAATTAACCAGCACATCACGAACACGAAACAAACAAACAGATCGATTTCAAGCAAAACTCCACCGATGAAACTGGAAACCGATTTGTCAGCGCGCCACGAACGCGCGCGGTTGTGGATAACGCTGTGGTCGTCATTCTTCTGACCTTCAGCGGACCCTAACCCTCGGACAGGCCTCCAAACGACACAATTTTCATCAGCGTTAACAGAGACACTCCCCCGACAGCGGCAATGCAATTACCTCAAAGCCATTGATCTTTCGGCGACGTCCGACGGGGACGGGCGGAAATCAAACAGTATCGTTTCCTCTCCCGTGGGACATCGGCCTCACAAGTAACGCATCTCATAGTTTTTTTTTTTTAACGGGGAAAACCACAGGGTGCAGGTCCGATAGCCGTGATGATGCCTAACAGAGAACAGCACCGACTGAGTCGTATGGTTTTTGGTCTGGCATTTTCTCGCAGTCGCGACTGCCTGACATCTGTACTTTCCTTTGTGTTGTGAGATCAAGACATCCCCTCGCGTTTACGAATGCAGCGAGTGCGGCGATGTTTTCCTCACTCTCGTGTCATTGCGGTTCCACTGTTAATGAAGGGAAATGTCAATGTATACTAATCATCATTGAATATTTATCATTGCATATTTCATCATTCGAACGAGGGGGAGAAGAGGGGGGTGGAGGGTGGGGGTGGGGGGCGAAGGGTGCGGGCTAGGAATATGTACGGGTGGCTTTTGGTTGGCCTAGTAGGCAATCCATTGTTTTCGTGATCCAAAGGTTGGGACACCCTGTTAAGGGCTTTTTTCCTCCTCGGATTCGACACCTGTCCAGGCTCTACTGATCACCCCCCCCCCCCCCACACACACACACACACACACACACACACACACTACCTCCCCTTCACGTCCTTCGGATGAGACTTCAAACCAAACTCTGTGTATATGTGAATGAATGTCTGTTTAAAGCCAAAGCCAATGTGTACGTAAATTAATTTACGCTAAAAGTGAAAGTCCGTGTGTGTGTGTGTGTGTGTGTGTGTGTGTGTGTGTGGCCGTGGGTGCATGCATGTAAAATCCAAAGCCCGTGCATATGTGAATGAACGCATGTTTGAAGCCAAAGATCATGCATATGTGAATGAATGCACGTTAAAGCCAAAGGCCGTGTATATGTAAATGAATGCTTGTTCTACAAAACGCCATGCTGTTCCATACTTCACGACCGAGGATATCATCCTGTGCAGTTGGCAATCTCTCTCTCACTCTTGTTTTCTCGATCTGTCCGTCTGCCTGTCTCTCTCTCTCTCCCTCACACACACACACACACACACACACACACACACACACACACACACACACACACACAGGTGACCTGCTCAGACATCAGCCCCGAAGACAGCTGCTACAGTGGTGGGCATGAAAACGATCACCTAGCCTAGACACGTTGAGAAGAATCTTTGGATGTTTAAAAAAAAAATCATTGTCGTCACCCCTTCAACTCGATTATTGCAGTATACAGTCCAGCCGACCATAACGGCCGTCTCGGGTATAACAGCGTGTTCGAATTCAAAAGGAGATTTAAAATGTGAAGTTTAAAACACTGAACTGACTCGCTTTTTTAGTCTCAAAAGACCGACCGAACTAAAACCCTTGGATTTTTTTTTCTTCTCAGTTTTTTCTCTTTCTTCTTATACACCATAAAACTTAAATAAATGACTAGAAACCTTTCCTCAAGGGGGGGGGGGGGGAGTAAAAGAAAGGGTAAGACAGCCCTACAGCGCTTGACCAAATATCTCAACAGCCGATCAGAGCAGAACAACCATCCTCTTTCAGTTGATGAACTCACAAGCGCTATAAAACAAATGAACTCGGATCGAACATCGAGTATAGACGAGCATGCCAACGACGTTTCACAAAGTTACCGGGCCTTTAGGCTGCTACGGTGTTTTCATGACATCACTGTGTCCGACCTGAGAACCGGAGACGACCGCCAGAAGACCATTCGAGATGCACTAATCGTAAGCGCTGTAACAAAATTCAAAGGCAGCAAAGCCGTAATGCAGAATCTGCCCCGAGGCAACTCCCCACTGTCAATCCACACGCAAGGGTATTTGCTTGGTCAACGTGAAACCGCAAAGCGTGCCCACAATGGACAACTTGCCCCCTGGAGGCACAGTGGGTGGTTTTCGCCCAGGTCACGGTTCAATGGATATGAATAACAAAGTCAGACAAGTACAGAAGTTCACTGAGCAAAAACATGTTCTTTTTTCGTTTTCATTTACTGATCAAAGCATTAGACAATGTCCAAACAGAGATTGTCCTTTGGTTTAGTGTCCGCCTATTAACGCCTGCCCCCACAAGACTCTTTCATGATAGTAAGGAAGGGCAAGTGCATTTATCATTAATGGAGCGAGTCCGGAGGCCTTTTGAAATATAAAATGGTTATGTCACAGTTTGACACGATGCCTACGACGTTCGAACCCCACCTAGTGGTGTGGCGGATATTAACTTATTTGTTTATTGTCGTTGCTGTTAGTCCGTGTATCCTTCCCTTAGGGTTGCATGAGGTGCAGTTTTTGCACCTTTGGTGTGGTTCAAGCTCAACTTCGGGTTTGCATTTTCTCTCTCTCTCTCTCCTCTAAATCCACCGCCCGTGCTATTCATCCTGCATGTTCCCGGTGCCGGTAACCTTATCCTCTCGACTTCTGTCTATCGGCACCTCTCGCCCTGTTACTTTTTACCTTTCGCATACGTGCTTCGTTTCTTTTAGTTTGGAAGTCATGCTCACTCTGTGACGCAGCATGGCATGTTGTCCGCCATTGCGAGGGAAGTTTATAGCCTCATCACTCAAGCGGAAGAGTTCTCTGGGGGCGCCTGCCCAGTCCATGTTCTTTACCTTATCGCGAGAGTAACAGTCTACTTTCAATTCCCTGCAGTCGGCCTTTAGGAGGGGGACATCATTTTTTCTGATTCCGCACTCCGCCTCCTGTCCGCATCGACTGGACTGAGTGTAGAGATGAGTCCTTTGACACCGCCCCTCTTCGGGGTCCACCACGGGTAAGCGTACCCTTCTTTCCTTCCTCCTCCCTTCTATCTTTTCCTCCTCCCGACTCTCCTCCCAGCTACGTCCTCCCCCCTCTCCCGGGGCATCACCTGGAGCACGAACTTGATGGGTGCCCGGGTCACGTGCAGGTCGAGCCAACGTTCTGGCTGAGACCACGGACAGATTGGTGCCCCACTCGCTGGTCGAGGCCCACGCCTTTGTCGGGGACCGTGGACTGGCTAGGGAGCCCGCCGTCTCGACTGGCCGCCTTGACCCCCGTCCAGGACCTTCCAGTAACAGCTACGACCCCCCCCCCCCCCCCCCCCCCCGGAAACACGCCTCTTTCACTGCCCCTTGGGATTCGAGTGTGTCGGCCTTGTGCGACCCCTGCGAGAACCAACCCGGCTCGAGCACCTAGTGGCGACAGGTTCTCCCTGCGGACCATTGACCAGGGCAGGGATGGGGACGCACTCCGTGGAGTGAGAAAGGGTCCGAATACTTGAAATATTTCTTTATAAATTGCGTACATGTCCATATGGGCTGGAATGCTGTAATTTGTGATTGTTGTACTCGTATGGTGAAATATTTATTTATAATCGTGCATTTTTTGTGGGTGTGGGAGTGCATGATGGCGATTGTGCATGATGTTGTGAGTATGAGTGCCTTGATCGTGGTTTGTGCATGTTGTGTCGTTGGAGAGCTAGATCGTGATTGTGCATGTGTGTGGCGTTTGGAGTGCTTTATTGTGATCGGCATGGTCGTGGTGTTGGAATGTTTTATTTTGCGGGTGAGAATAAATGGTTTTTGTATCGTAAATCTTTATTGTGTGGTTCTCTCGCGGAGCGTGTGAGGTCAGTCCAACAGCCTACCCTTCACACCCACCTAGACCGATCCTGTCTGGGCAGACCTCCAGGGGTCGGTCGTTTGACAATGTGGGGGCTCGTCCGGGAAAGTGAAAGGGCTCTGGCCCTGTCTCTCTCTCGTTTCGCAGAGTACCTGTTTTTAGTTTTGTCTGTTTTGTATATGTTTTTAGTCATTTTGTCGTGTTTTGATCGTGGGTGGTCTGGCTGGTCCTCTAGCGAGTGAAGGGAGTCCTTTGGTGGCCTGAGGGAACATCCCGGTGTGACTCGGGAGTCGAGGTTAGACCAAGGGGAGTCGACCGCGTCCAGACCTCCTTCGCCGGGTACCTCCCCAGGTACTGCCGAAAGTACTTGCCCTTCTGTTGCCGCTCAGTCTTCCCATTCCTGTGTATGTATTTAGCCAGTTCTTGTTTTTTTTTCTCTACCGTGTTGTTGAGTACAGGGGATGTATCCGGACGACTAGTGTTTTTTTTTTTTCCTCTCTCCGGATTCCCGTCAGCTAGGATTTTTTGTTTTGTTTATTTTTTTTCGGCCATCCCCACCGCACTGTATGCTCCCCTCGTGCCTATAGAGCGCGGTTGTTGCCAAGTGGGGGCAGCCGACATTGTTTATTTTTGTTTTTTTTTTTTTTCCGGAGAGCCCCACCGCACTGTTGCTCGTTGCTGGTAGAAGCGCGGAGATGCCCATAGTGGGAGCAGCCGTAACTTGTCCCCCACACACGCACTAACACCCACAAATACACACATATACACACACCCCCTAAAATTTTTTTTTTTTTTTTTTTTTTCTAGTGAAATTGACTTTCCCTGTATTTGGAAAACCGTAGATATTGTTTGTCATGGGCGACGTCGTCGTCTGGTGGTGTGGCGACGCGGGCGTCGAAGAAGAAGGGTAATTCAAAAAGTTACAGTAGACCCCCCTACAATTAGTACCAGTACCTTCGACTACGGAACTTACTACCTTTCCAGTGCTGTAGCAGTAGTCCAGTGAATTACTTTACTACCGCTTCGCTGGGGGGTTCCCTCCCTGTCGAAGACCCCGACTGGTCAACTTCCGCTCGAAGCCGTCAAGATGTAAACGCGAAGCAACTGTGGGCTTCTGTTGAGATCGCAGAGACCGAAACCTTCTCCACTCCAGGCTTCCCCTCGTAAGGGGCATGGCCCAAAGGACTTTCCTTATGGGAAAGTCGAGAACCCAAGGGACGGTCCAGAACGGAGCATCCCCCGGGTCGGGAGTGTGAACCCCGCTCAGGATATCCCTCTGTCCTTCTGTTTTCTGGAGCGGCAGCGTAGTGAAGAGGCCTGGCTAGGCAGGAAGCCCTGCGTAGGGAAGAACGTAGGGGAAATAGGCAAGGCTCCGTAGGAAAACTAGACAGGAATTGGGGCTCATGCGCAGAGAGGAGACGGACAGACAAAGGAGATTAAGCATAGGAAGAAGGCTATGCCAGCTCGCCAGAGAGCTAGGCTTTGCCCGGACAGGAGGCCCTTCGTAAGGAAGAAGCTGACACGTATGTAGGAGGCAGCTCAGCCGTAGGGAGGAGCTGCTAGGACATGAGGCCTCAGCGTAGGGATTAGCTGCCAGACAGGGGATCGGCGTAGGAAGAGGCAGAACAGCGGAAAGCCCTCCTTAGGGAAGTAACTAGACAGGAAGGAGCCTCAGCGTAGGGAGGAGATGGAACAAACTTTTTCCTCGGTCCTCCCGCATCGTAAGTCAGGGGGTTAATCACCAGGCAGTGATAGAGTTAGAGGCCCAAAGTTAAAGCTTCCAAGTTCAGACCTATGAGGACATTGACAGTTTCTATAGCATTTTGACAAGGTTTGCATGTTTCATAACCAAATGTCCTGAGGAACAAAAGTCTGCACCTCTTTTTCTGGATTATCAGGTGCTGCAAGTAGAGTGTGCTCACACTAAATGAAGCTCCGCTTAATGCAGCATGCAGTGGGCATCTGCGTAAAGCGTTTATTTTCCCACCTTACACCAGAGACCTACAGAGAAGTTTAGGGTCATGAAGAAGGAATAATGACGAAGACCTTCGAGCAGTTTTGGAGATAGGCTGCGCAAAACGGCTAGGTACTGGCGCATTTTAGCTAAGTTTGGAGCTGAGGATCTGATCCTCATTGAAACAGCTCACCAACACTGTGGTCCCCATAGTTTGAGGATACCGATAGGCGAACAGCACCTCAGATTTCGGAGCGTGCTGCGATTCCCAACACAAACCGCTGAGGTGTTTGCTGAAGCTCGCAGGGCTTATGGGCATCAACCAGATACGGAGATGAAGCCCACCACAGGATTAGTAGCAATAAGGTTGTGCCACAACGCTAGTGGGTGAACAAGGGCAGGCAGTTTTCACGGGATTTCAGCGCGCCCCGATTGTGTTTTTCTTTGTGGTTCGTGTTCCCTGCCATATTTAAGAAGGATTGTCCCTAAAGCCGCTGGTAGGTCTGGGGCTGGTCCTTTCCAACGTCCTCGTGCCTCGCTACCGTGGTTTTCCATCCCAGCCTTCTGGTATTCAGAGTGCCCAGTGTTTCCTACTCTGTTTTGTTGTTCCTCTTGGTCCCCGAACAACCACAGGGATTCGGTGAGCATCAAACGATCATTGTGGATAAGAATTGTTTCCCCCCCGAGGCCCGGCGGGGCGCTAGTATGATGTGTGCGGGTTGGAGGCTGGGTTATACTATCCACCCGTCCTTTCTGTACTTTTCCTAGTCTTCAAACCCCCTACTTCTGTGGCCGAAGTGTGGCCATCGCGGTGGAGCGAACCTCTGTATTCCCATATCATAGGGAATACTATCACCTTCGCAGACGGACGCAGTCAGTCCCGTTCTAACGGATCTGCCCGTACAGGCGAGAGTGGGAGTCCACCACATGCGCCAAAGCTAAGAAGCAGGAACCGGAAATTCGTCCCGTTCTTCAGCCGATCTCTAACGCTGGTTCTGGCAAAGGCCGCATCCTCTGCTACCATGGTCCCCGTCTTCAGGCCAGGGACTTGGAGTCCAAAGCCTGCGAACAAACTGGTAGGGTTCGTCCTGGCTCAGACTGGCCCGACACGCCAAGGAGGAGCTTCAAGCTCCACAAGGGGACCAGTTTTACAGTGATTTTTTACCCAGGCAGATCGTGTGCCAAGCAGCTTGTGGTTCCCCAAAGCTTGAGAGAGTCTGGGTACTCCGGCAGGCCCCCGATTCCCCCATGCAAGGCATATGGGCTTCCAAGCGGAACTCTCGAGCGAGGTAATACAAGATTTCTTCCTGTCCAGGGAATGAACTCCACAGGGTTAGGCAGTACTTGGCCGCAGTTGGCGAATACCTGCCAACGAACACGCCTAAGGGCGCCCTGAGGCGTGTTCCCCTGGGATCTAGTGCCACGGTTGTGGGAGGCATACAGCAAGGTTGGGGTCGACCTGGTGAGACCATTAATCCACCCATCCGATCGCGGTCACCGCTACACTTTCGGTAAGTGGTAGAAACTGTGAGGCGGATACCCAAGGCTGTTCCTCTTAGGACAATCGATGCCCAACTGTTGCTGAAAAAACTTCTCCAGGCAGATTTGGACGCGCAACTGCGTGCCCCAAGAAGAAGTACGCGGGCCCGGAAAGTATTGTACTGTAGAGCGCTCATCATCCTCACCAATTGGCTTATGGATCGGATCCGCTAGTCAGTCATCGCCTCATGAAAGTTAGGCATGGAGCTGCAGAGTCCATGCATCACTTTCCGTCATATCAAGGGTTTCCTGTAAAACGGATGCTGACTATCTTAGCCGAGCTCCGTAATTTAGCATATTGGAAAAATTCAGATCAGAGGACACTCCCCTCAACCAGGTTATATCCCTTTTTGGTCTCTGTAACAGGTGCAGTGACCATTTGTCCACATCATGATGGTTAACGGTAGTGAATCACCAATGGTCGGAGTGATAGCTTTCATAGTTGGAAGGTTTGCTTGTTGTTTTTATAAATGTCGTATTACTTAAATCCCCGTTGGTGATTCTATCGTGGAAAGTTATTTGTATTGGAATCATTCGTAACTCTGTCGCTTCACAGAGAGTTGGGTTCGTTCCCAATGTTGTAAGGTTGCCACATGCTACAAGGTTTCAAAAGGAGCACTGTATCTCAGAGAGACAGATAGCTTTTTAGAAGGGGGGTTTGTCACGAGTTTGCCACGATGCCTACTACTTTCGACCCACCAGGTGGCGGAATTACTTATTTGTTTATTGTCGTTTCTGTTTGTCGTGTATCGTCCCCCCTTAGGGTGCTTGTGGGTGCAGTTGCACCTTGGTGTGTTCAGCACAACTTCGGTTTGCTTTCTCTCTCTCTCTCTCTCTAATTCACCACGCCCGAGCCCCTATTTCATCCCTGGCAAATGGTCTCGGTGGCCGGGTACCTTATTCTCACGACTTTTCTGTCTATCGGCCCTCTCGCCGTCCCCTTTTACCTGTCGCACGTGCTTCGTTTCTTTTATTTTTGAAGTTATGCTCACTCTGTGCACGCGCAATGGCAATGTTGGTCGCCATTGCTGAGGAGGTTAGCTCTTCACTCGAGCGGAAGATGTCCTCCAGGGGGCGCTGCTCCAGTCCTGTGTTCATTTACCTTATCGTCGAGAGAACAGTCAGTAAAATTCAATTTCCTAGCAAGTCCGGCCTGTAGAGAGTGGACATCATTTCCTTCTGTTTCCGCAATCTTCGCCCTCTGTCCCTCTCGACTGGACAGAGAGTAGAGAGAGTCCCTTTGAACTCCCCTCATCGGGTCACCCACACGGGTAGCTGACCCATCTTCCTTCCACCTTCCATCTTCTTTTCCTCCTCTCCGACTCACCCTCCCAGCTGGCACTTCCCCTCCCCCCTCCCGGGGGCTTTCACCTGGAGCACGGAAACTGGATGTGGCCACGGCTGGTCGAGGGCCACGTTCAGCTTGAGAAACCACGGACGCATGGTGCCACGCGCTGGTCCGAGGCCACGCCCTGTCGGACCGTGGACTGCTAGGGAGCCCGCCGTCTCGACTGGCCCGGGCCAGGACCCCCGACCCAGGAACGTCCAGTAAACAGCTACGGTCCCCCCCCCCCCCCCCCCCCCCCCCCCCCGGGACACACTCTCTTCACTGCCCCCTTGGGATCGAGGGTGTCCGGCCGTGGGCGACGCCCTGCGAGAACCACCCGGCTCGGAGCACATAGTGCGTTCAGGCTGCTCCCTGCGGACTTGACAGGGGCAGGGAATTGGCCGCACTTCCGTGTGTGAGAAAAGGGTTCCAATACTGGAAATATGTTCTTATAATTGCGAACATGTCATATGTGCTGAAAGCTGTAATTGACGATTGTGTACGTCGTATTGTGGAAATATTAGATTATAATCGTGCCATGTGTGGGTGTGGGAGTGCTTGATGCGAATGTGCCCATGTTGTGTGCGTTGGAGTGCCTGATCGTGGTTGTGCATGTTGTGTGCGTTGGAGTGCTTGATCGTGATTGTGCATGTTGTGTGCGTTGGAGTGCTTTATTGTGATCGTGCATTGGTGCGTGTTTTGGGAAAATGTTTATTTTGCTGGTGTGAATAAATGGGTTTGTTGTATCGTAATCTTTATTGTGTGGTCTCTCGCGGAGCGTGTGAGGTCAGTCACTCCCTTCACTCCCACCTAGACCGATCCTGTCAGGGCAGACCTCCAGGGGTCGGTCGTGACAATGGTGTTAAACTGGGCTGTGTCCTAGCAACCTCTTCTTCACGTGTGTCTTCAGAGGAGCAGTGCAACATCTGGAAGACAGCGTTTATATTACGTTACTGCAATAATGTTCCATCATGATGTTCGCAGATTGGAAGCAAAAACAAAAAACACACCGCAGGCCTCATCCAAGAAGCCTTGCTTGTGGACGACTGTGCTCTGAAGGCTCACACGACGAACTACCTGCAAAAAAATGCTTACCAGTTCTCTGAGGCTCAGATTTCTGTTGCTTACATTTCGGACCAACACTGCAGGTGTTTGTATCTCTTGGGCCTGGTTAACGTCGGGATATACTGTGAAACCCGTCTTAGAGTACAGGCCTGCCATGCAGGGCTTGACTAGAATGAAAATCCGTCTCATCATGTTCATCATCACTGATCAGCATACAAAGTCTCAAATTCTGTGGCCCCTTTATCCCCTGCTCTTATGGTGACCTCAGATCTGATTTCCTGTCCAAGTCTGTGACCTTGGTTTGATTCACGGGGACTGTCGTTAGACGGATGTGGCGGCACCCCTTTAGAGAGACAGCTCACTCACGCCAGCTCCTCGGCAAAGCAATCATTGTCGTCAATAGGGGGCTTAACAGGCGGTGTTCTGCTTATGGTAGATCAGACCCGGCAGCACTGAACACCACCGAAGTCATTTGGCAGCGGAGAAGTGTCTGTTCTGGCGGGTTGCCTCACGATGACTTTCCACTGACTGCTCCCTGTGGATTACAGGTGCCCGGGCTGGGCTGTGGGTGAAGGGAATTGAGCGGCATGGGTACGATGACACTAAGGTAGCCACTGTACTCAGATGGAAAAAACAAACAAACAAAAAACGTTTTCACGGCTTATATTATCGTACTTCAAATCTTCCCTACTACCAATCCGTAGGAGTGAATAAAAATTAATCCCCCTTCATTTACTTCTGCCGCCTCTGGTGTGTGTGTGTGTGTGTGTGTGTGTGTGTGTGTGTGTGTGTGTGTGTGTGCGTGTGCGCGCGCGTGCGTGCATGCGTGCGTGCGTGCGTGTGTGCGTGCGTGCTTGCTTGCTTGCTTCCTTGCCTGTGTGTTTAAAGTTGTGTCACATCCCGTCTGAACACCACATAGACTTTGGACTGTCATCTTGTCGGGGAAAACCCCAAAACTAACAAGACAACAACACACATAGAGAGGCCACACACACACACACACACACACACACACACACACACACACACACACACACACACACACACTGCACTCGTATATACACATTCGCATCATGACAGCCAATTTACGGGCTTCCTGAAGCCAGATACCACTATGCCATACTAAAGGCGCAAGCCAGTGTCCATCCAAATGCGCAAACAAGAACTCTAAAATGTTGGTTTTACAAGTATATCATGCTGCCATAAACAAAAAGAACACAAAGAAGATAGGAATATTATCAAACCTAAGCATCCTACCGGCGCAACCACCAGAAAAACTGACCGGCGGTATCAACCACCCTCCCCGACCGTCGCTGTATAGGCGCGACCAACCACCGAAGCTCCTCAGCTATTCGATCAATCATTGACGTATTTTCGGGCCATCATTAACTTGATGGGTTCGGAAAGCGGGGGTGATAATGGCTACAGGTGATTGTTTTAATGGATCCCGCGCTCCCAAGGCGCCGTCATTCGGCGGTCATGAAAACCCCAATCGTTCTATGGCCAGACCTGGGGAGCAGGGTGTTTTTGTGGGTGTTGGTTTCACTACCATCAGTACCGCGAGCTGTGACAAGCGTTCGGTTCATCGTGGTTTGCTCTGTTTGTTGATCTCACATCGCGCCCATCGCAGGGCCGATGTTGATTTTCATTTTCTGTGGGTTTCTGGTTGTTTTTTGGGGTGTGTTTGTTTTGGGTTGTGGGTTGTGGTTGTTTTCAGAAGGGCTTTTTGTTTGGCTTTGTGGTTTTGGGGCGTTGCGGGGTTTTGCTTGGGGGTTTGGGGGTTTTGTTTTTTTTTTTTTTAAATTTTAATCGGGGGGAAAGGATTGTTTCGGGGAAAAAAAAAATTTTTTCAAACAATGGAGGAAAAAAAAACACTCAAAGGGCTTTTAAAAAAAATTTTTTTCTTTTTTGGGTTTGAAATTTTTAAAACGGGGGAAGGCGTTTTTTCATAAATGAAAAAATTTTTTAAAATGGGGTTTGGGAATTGCTGAAGAAAAAGATAAAATTTTAAAAGGGCTTGGGTTAAGGACAAAAAAAAGGAATAACACCCCCGGCTTTTGGGTTGTAAATGCGGAAAAAAAACTCTTGAAATGGCTTTTAAATTGCTTATTATTAAAGTTGGGAAACCCCCTTTAAATGGCTGGGTTTTTTTAAAAAGGTTTGCTTAAAGGGCTCTTGAAGGGGGGTAAGTCTGGCTTGAAGTTTAAAATTTGTTCTCTTTTGGGAAATGTGACGGTTTTTTAATTTTTTGTTTTCGGGGTGTTTGTTAATGGAAACCCTTTGTGATTATCATTTGAAAGGGGTGTTTTAAATTTTGTTTTTTTGTTTTTTTGTTAAAGGGGTTTTTTTTGGTTTGTTTTTAATGATTTTTGTTTTCTTGGGTGTGGTGTTGTGTTTGTTTTTTGAAGTTGGTGTTTTTTTTGGGGGGGGGGTTGTTTGTGGTTGTTTTTGTTGGGGGTTGTTTGTTGGGGGTGGGGGGTTGGGGGTTGTTTTGAAGTTGTTGTTTTGTTGGGGGGTGGTGTTGTGGGGGGGTTTTTTGGGTTGTTTTTTTTTTGGGGTTTTTTTGGGGGGGGTTGTGGTTGTTTTTGGAGGGTTGGTTTTGTTGGGGTGTGGTGTTGTGTTGGTTTTTTGGTTGTGTTTGTTGGGGGGGGGGGTTTTGGGTGTTTTTGGGGGTTGGGTTTGTTTTGGGGGGTGGTGTTTTGTGGGGTTGTTTTTGTGTTTTTGTTTTTTTTGGGGTTTGTGGGTGGGGTTTGTTTTTTGTTGTTGTGTTTGTTGGGGGTGGGGGGTTTTTGGTTGAATTTTAAATGTTGGTTTGTTGGGGTGTGGTGTTTTGTTTTGTTTTGTTTGTTGTGTTTTTTTTGGGGGTTGGTGTTGTGGTTGTTTTGGGTTTGTTGTTTTGTTTTGGGGTTTTGGGTTTGGTTGTTTTTTGGTTGTGTTTGGGGGGGGTGTTTGGGGTTGTTTTTTGTGTTGTGTTTGTTGGGTGTGGTGTGGGGGGTTTTTTTTTTGGGGGGTGTTTGTTTTTGTTGGGGTGTGGTGTGGGGGTTGTTTTGGGGTTTGTTTTTTGGGGGGTTTTTTGGGTGTGGTGTTTGGGTTTTTTTTGTGTTTTTTTTGGGGGGTGTTGTTTTTGTTTTTTGTTGTGTTTTGTTGGGGGTGTGGTTTGGGTTGTTTTTTGTTGGTAAAATTTTTGTTGGGGTGTGGGTTGTGGTTGTTTTTGTGTTGTGTTTTGTTGGGGTGTGGTGTTGGGTTGTTTTTGTGTTTTTTTGTTGGGGTGGGGGGGGTTTTGGTTTTTTTGTGTTGGGTTTTTTTTGGGGGGGGGGGGTTTGTTGGGTGTTTTTGTGTTGTGTTTGGGGGGTGTGGGTTTTTTGGGGGTTGTTTTTGTGTTGTGTTTTTTTTGGGGTGTGTGTTTTTTTTGGGTTTTTTTGGTTTTTTTGGGGGGTGTTGTGGTTTTTTTTGGGTTTTGTGGGGGGGGGTTTGTGGTGTTGTGGTTTTTTTGGGTTGTGTTTTGTTGGGGGGGGGTTTTTTGTGAGTGTTTTTTTGTTTGGGGGTTTTGTTGGGGTGTGGGGGGTGGTGTTTTTTTGTTGGGGTTTTTTGGGGTTTGGGTGTTGTGGTTTTTTTGGTTGTGTTTGTTGGGGTTGGGGTTTTGGGGTTGGGTTTTTTTGGGGGTGGGGGTTGGGTGTGGTGTTTGGGGTTTTGTTTTTTGGGGGGGTTGGGGGGTTTTGTTGGGGTTGGGTTTTGGTTGTTTTGTTTTGTGTTTTTTGGGGGGGTGGTGTTGGGGATTTGTTTTTGTGTTGGGGGGTTTGTTGGGGTGGGGTTTTGGGGTGTTGTTTTTTTGGGGGGGGGTTTTTGTTTTGGGTGTGGTGTTGGGGTTTGTTTTTGTTGTGTTTTGTTGGGGTGGGGGTTTTGGGGTTGTTTTTGTTTGTTGAAAAAATTTGTTTGGGGGGGGGGTTTTTTTGGGGGGTTTTGTTTTGTTTGTTTGTTGGGGTGGGGGGTTTTGGGGTTGGTTTTGTGTGTGTTTGTTTGGGTGGTGGTGTAAGGAAATTGTTTTTGTGTTTGTGTTTTTTTGGGGTTTGGGGTGTTGTGTTTTTTTGTGTTGTGTTTTTTTTAAAATGGGGGTGGGGGTTTTTGGGGGTTGGTTTTTGTGTTGTTTTTGTTGGGGTTTTTGTGGTTTTTGGGGGTTTTTTTTGAATGTTGTGTTTTTTTGGGGGGGTTGTGGGTGTTTGAATTTTTTTTATTGAGGGTTTTTTTGAAAAAAAAAAAATTTTTCCCTTTTTTTTCCCCCAAGCTTGGGGCTTTGCTTTTTGAGAAGATTAAAAAAACAAAAAAAATTTTTTTGGGTTTAAATTTTAAAAATTTTTTCTGGTAGGCACGAAGTAAAAAAAATTGTTGGGCTGATTATGGCGACCCGATTAACCTTTTGGAGCCAGGACCGCTCGCTGTCATTTTATGTCCCGTCACCGCTTTAGCAAAGTGTTTTCGGTCGAGACTCCCCGGGATGGTCGTCGGGTTTTTTCCCCTCAAAGCCTTTATTTGTGGGTTTTTTTTGCCTCAACCCCGGCCTATCCAGAACACGTTTAGAGGGCCCCCTGGAAAGACTGGAACCCCAGGTTGTGCGCTTCATCAACTTAAAGGATGGTCTCCGACGCCCGCTCAAATTTTCGACCAACATGAAGGTTCCGATCTCTCAAAACCTGATTGAACAGGGATGTTTCTATGAAAAAAAGGGTAGAGCAAGACTTTTTGCGTTCCCCGGCAGATTGGAAATCATGGGATTATTGTCGCCAGACTATCGTCAGATAAAAAATTTTTAAATTGTGTAGTCAATATGCCCTATTAGTTTTGTTCCCTCTCCCCGTTCTTCAGGGTGGCCGGGTATTGGGAAATTTGGGGGTGTTGTTGGACGACTGGTGGCGCACCGAAGGGGAAAACCTTATCCCCCGTGTCAGCTAAACGATTTATGTCTTTGTGGGTTTTGGGTGGTGTCACCGTTGGGATACAAGATGCACCCTTTAAGGGCCTCAAGACCTGGCGCTTGCGTGTCCTCTCCGGTGGGTGTCGAGAAGACTCGAGTTTTGGTGGGGGTTTCCAAGGGGGCTAAGTTCTCCCTGCGGACTGTTGGTGCCAGGACTGCGGCGGGACAGGCCGGGGGTGACGGGGGTCCGGAATGAACGACGGGATGCAAGCCTCTGCAGTGGCACGGAAAATCAGACAGACAAAACGAGCAAAACGATCAAGCGACACACAGGGTAATACCCCCAAGCGCACGATTCCCCCGGCATGTTTACAGTTGACACGACTTTGCGAATCTTCATTGAAGTTCATCAGAAGCTCTTTTGAATGACAACTTTCTCGACGTACTGTATTTTTTCTGAAAAATCCCAAATTTTTTGTGTGAATTTTTCTTTTTTTTTTTTTTTCGTTTTTTTTTTTAAGTGCATGGGAAATAACTCTTTAAAACAATCATTCCCCTGGTACCAAACAACTTTGTTTTTAATCAATGTCTCAAAAAAAAGGCCCAGATTGTTGACCTTGGGGGGGTCAGCGCTCCCCCATTGCCCTTCCGTTCACTTTTTTCGCCGACACATCCCTGCACTTATCAAAGCTTATTTCATTTTGTTATTTGTTCATTGTCAGCCCCTTTTTTTTTAATGGTGTGTATGTTCAGCAAACTGTTCTTTTAATGGTGTTTTTTAAGTTCCCGAACTGTTTTTAAAGGGCCTTTGGGACACTTTCTTAAAAAGGTGTTTTTGTTGCCCCTTTTAATTTCCCCTTTCCCACCCCCTGTTTTTTTATTTTTTGTTTATTTTAGACGTCTATGTGTTGAGGTCCACCCCCTGTCTTTTTAAAGTTTTCTTTTTTCTTTTTTTTCTGTTCGTTTTTTTTTTTTTTTTTTTCCCCTTTTTTTAAAAGTGGTCCGGGAAATTTTTTAAAGTTTTTTATGAAATGAAGAGGGGAAACGATCGAATGATTAGCTGGTTTGGCTGTGGACCTGACAGGCCGTGAATTCGAATCACTCTAAAGGTTAGATATTTACGGCTGGAAAATCTTCTCTGTCCATCTTCTCTATCCACCCAGCAGTAAACGGGCACCTGATTCAGTTCTAGGAAGGTGAAGGCGCGGGACATGGTGTAGCGACGAAGGACAGCTCTGGACTCTGCATTTCTAATGCAGTTTCCGCAACGCAGTGATCCTCTGACAATTCACTGGCCCTGCGACAATGAGGCTGTGGACCTTGTCACCTTGGTAACTCCATCGTTGTTCAAGGTTAACAAAAACTGAAACGTAAGTAAACGTGCACTCGCGTACTTTATTTCGTAAAAATCAACTACACTGCACTGCATGTATTGTACCATACTGCAACTTTAAAGTTTACTTGATTCTATTGTATTTTTTTCCATTGTCTGTGTGACTTTTCTTCACTGCCGTCGACAATGTGCTGCTGCAAGGAAACATGTCTACGTTGTTTTGGATCGCACTGGTTCATTTTGTGATGCGTTATGCTGTGTCGTTCGCACTACAAGTGTAATGCACTGTACCATTTGAAGATTGCAGAGAAAAAAAATCCGTTACACTGCACACAAAAATCAACGAAGTCAAAGAGTAAAATTCAGGTGTAATCAACATTTACAGGGCAGACAAACAGATGTACATGGCACACTGCAGTACTACATGACACTGACATTGCAGCGTCACAGCACATCATGCATACTGCGCCAATCACACTGCATTTTTTCTGCATTGTATTTTCTCTCGAAGAAACGTTTGATTCATTTTCAGAAACTAGATAACGAGCTATCGCAAGACAACACGGTTGCCAAAAAAATTAGGGCCTATGTTAAAGCAGTAATACAGAGGACAGCCCTTCTCTCACAACGTCCGACTCGTTGATTTTCTCCGTTCTAATCAACGGGCAATAATCACGATTCACAGTTGCAAAATTAATAAAAACCTCTCGCCCATTTTTGTCTGTAACAGGTTATTTTATCGACATCAGAGAGAGAGAGAGAGAGAGAGAGAGAGAGAGACAGAGACAGAGACAGAGACAGAGAGAACAGACCGGACAGAGACAGAGAGACAGACGGACAGACGGAGAATGCAGGATTGAGACTATCCGGCCTCTATTATTTGAGTTAGTATCAGGATAGAGAGAGAGAGAGAGAGGCGGGGCAAACGGTACTGCAAAGTGGAGGTGGAACGAGGAACAAGACATTCATCATGCGCAAAAAGAAAAAGAATGGCCGAGAGAAAGAGCGAGAAAGAGAGTGAGAGAGAGGGCGGGGGGGGGGGGGGGGGGGGGGGGGGGCCAACAGACTCTCAGTAAAAGAGAGAATGAGAAGTGCCATTATAAGGAAGGAATTCTGTTTTACGTCTCGTCACAACATATAGGTGATTGCAGACGTCTAAATAACATAGTGTTTACAATTTTAGACTGTTATCATAAAAGAAAAGAGGACGATGTGGTTACATAGAACAAAAATAAAGGATAGATGAATTGTAGGACAGTAACTATGAAAAATTAGAGAAAAATAACTAAAGTAATCTATCTTACGATTATGATTATAAAATGTTCCTTAATGGACTTCCCAAAAGGTTACTCGTTAATTTAACAAGAGAAACAACTGGCAACGAATCTAAAAAGTCAAACATTAACATGCCCAGTGTCAGCACTTGGTATAACACCATTCAAAAAGGGTTTCGTTAGTTCACAATCAAAAATCACATGTTGAACTGAAAGATCCCCACGACATACGCACTTAACAGTCTGGCAATACTTGGTTCGTAGGGAATCGCATAAAAGTCTAAAAGTCAGGCTTGAAACCGGTCGCTAATCCACACAAAGTTTGACAGAGTTTGCTGACGAGGTTTTGATGAGGAACTGTATTGACTCAAGAAATCCCTCTCGATTATATGACTAATTTCCTTGTATGACAAAGGACAATCAACCTTAATACTACCAAATATATACTACTCAAAACAAGTTAAGGGCCACTGTTACAACGCACTGTAAAATCAAAAGCATGAAAGACATGAACTTGAATCAGAGTGAAAATTTAATTTCATTCAGTGTCAAACCGGATAAAGCAAAAAACCGAGTTACAAAAGCACACACTCCTCGGAACGTGTATTTGAAGTCAGGAGGTTGAAATGGACAATTCACAAACATGGCCTCTGACATGAAAGTTCATTCAATATCGGGTATGACCACCTCTTGCAGCGAGACAGGCTGTGCAACGGCGACGCATGGACCGAATGAGGTTGCGGAGAGTCGCTTGAGGGATGGCGGCCCATTCCTGCTGCAGGAACTGGACGGGAGCGTGCCGGTGTTCCCCGGGTTCTATGTTCCCCAGTAGCGCTGTTCCCGTGTCTCTGTTCCCCAGTGTCGATGTTCCCAACCGAAAAAGCGTGCCGCTGTTCCCGTAGCGCTGTTCCCCAAACAGATTTCTGTCCAGTCGGCATGAAACCCCTCTTCTACGGCCCTCCCGCTCCCCTTCCCCCCCCCCCCCCCCCCATACCTCGACCCTCCCCCCTCCTTCCTCCCTCCCACCCCGCCCTCCCACTGCCTCGCCTATAGCAATGAAAACAACAGTAACAACGTTTAAGTCAGCAAAACCCACCAACACCGCCAACGGCAAAAACTTGGGGAACAGCAGGCCTGGGGAACACCGGGACCGGGGATTTGCGGGAATGGGGAACAGCGGGATCGCCACAGGGTGGGGAACAACGAAACTGGGGAACTTAGGGACTGAATTTCGATTTTTTCTTGAGGGGAACACCGGGACTGGGGAATATAGAGACTGGGGAACAAAGAACCTGGGGAACAGCGGCAGGACCCCAACTGGACCAGCTCTTGTTGATTGGCTGCAGGAGGATGGTTGCGTCGGACAGCCCGTCCCAACACATCCCAGAGGTGTTCAATGGGTGATAGGTCGGGCGAGTTGGCTGGCCACGGCAACCTGACGACACCCTGCTGTTGGAGAAAGTTGGTGACGACAGCAGCACGATGTGGACGAGCATTATCGTCCTGCAGAACAGCGCCGTTACCAATGGCTTGCAGGGTTGGTAGTGCCACAGGGTTCAGAATTTCATCCCTGTAGCGCTGCCCTGTCAGATTGCCGGGGCGTGGTGCAGGAGAGTGCGGTGGTTGAAACTGATGCCTCCCCACATCATGACAGACCCACCACCATATCGATCGTGCTCTCTTACAGTGGCATCTGTGAATCGTTCGCCGACACGTCTCCAGACGTGCACCCTGCCGTCATTGAACCTCCTGGTGAATCGGGATTCATCTGTGAAGAGGACGTTGGACCATTGCCTCACAATCCACCCACATGCTGTGTGCACCAGGCTGTACGGGCCACCCTGTGGCGTGGCAGAAGTGTCGTACGAACAGCAGCAGCCCTTGACGCAAGATTTGCCGCACGCAAACGATTCCGAATTGTCTGGTCGCTGACATTCGTGTTGCTTGCTGCTCTGAGTTGGTCTCTCAGCCTGCTGGCGGTGGAAGTCCGATCGCGCAGAGCCTGCGCCACAATGTATCGGTCCTGCCGTCTTGTCGTTGAACTGGGTCTGCCAGTACGGTGCCGTTCTGCCACCCGTCCAGTTGCATGGACACGGTCTCGTAGTCTCTGTATCACGGAGTGGCTCACTCCGACTCTTCTTGCCACTTCCCGTATAGCAATTCCATCCTGGATCCATGCCAGCGCTCGTCCTCGGTTTGTGTCACTCAACTTTCGTCTTGGTGGCATGGTTATTTGGGCAGCTGGTTAGCCCCTTTAAATACGCACTGGCAGCCTAAAAGGTGGTGAACGCGTTCATCAGTAGAGCGCCGTGCACGTGCAACCCATTTCTCTCGCATGCTGATCCTGTCCAGTACTAGGGGGTACAGCGAAAACACAACAATTTTCCATGACTTTCGCGTTTCTCGTGTTGCTCAGCATGAACCTGGTGTCAAGCGGATTTTTTCACATGCTTCAATCTGACATATGCACTGCTTTAGCAACACAAGTTAATTTGTACGATTTCAAAAACTCGCGTCAATAAACCGAGTTGTCGACAGCAGGTGAAGATCGGAGGGTGGCCCTTAACTTGTTTTGAGTAGTATATATTCTTTGCTCCCTTTTTGCTGCTCTATCTGCTTGATCATTTAAAACGAAGGAGGTGTGCGATGGAACCCAAGAAAATACAATGTTGTTGCCATTATAACCATCACTACTGATAACACTTTGGCGCTTGAGGCTCTTATTCTCTAGAGGCACTCTTACATGGAACAGAATGTGTGTGTGTGTGTGTGTGTGTGTGTGTGTGTGTGTGTGTGCGTGTGCGTGCGTACGTGTGTGTGTGTGTGTGTGTGTGTGTGTGTGTGTGTGTGTGTGTGCTCTCTCTCTCTCTCTCTCTCTCTCTCTCTCTCACACATATATTTTGTGTGTGTGTGTGTGTGTGTGTGTGTGTGTGTGTGCTTGTGTGTGTGCGTGCGTGCGTGTGCTTGTGGTGTGTGCGTGCTGCTAACTCTTGTAGGGGAAATTTCTTGGCAAGATACAGAGGGTGGGAGACAGACAGGCGAGAGACAGAGAGAGAGAGAGAGAGAGAGAGAGAGAGAGAGAGAGGGGGGGGGGAGATACACACATACACAGATACAGGTCCTGAGAGACGTGTACGGAGAGAGACATACAGAGAGGAGAGAGAGAGAGAGAGAGAGAGAGAGAGAGAGAGAGAGAGAGAGAGAGAGAGAGAGAGAGACAGAGAGAGAGAGACAGAGAGAGAGAGAGAGACAGGCAGACAGAGACACAGGAGAGAGAGAGAGAGAGAGAGAGAGAGAGAGAGAGAGAGAGAGAGAGAGAGAGAGAGAGGCGGAGGGGAGGGTAGTTTGACAATGTTGACAGCTTACTGACAAAAACGTTTTGTGCTTGTATTCATGAGGACAGTTGACAAAAGCCTTGCAGAAGGCGCACAGAAATACGACACTTACACACATACTCACACACACGCACACACACACACACACGCGCGCGCACTCACACACACACACAAAAAGCGTACGCACGCACGCACGGACGCACGAACACACACACACACACACACACACACACACACACACACACACACACACATACACACACACACACACACACACACACACACACACACACACACACACACACACACACACATACAGCCGCGCTCGCTCGCACACACACAACACACACACACACACACACACACACACACACACACACACACACACACACACACCACACACACACGTGCGCACACAATACATGTTAGAAGAATAGTTAAGTGCACTGTCGGCACACTCAAACGTCATTCATTGTACCGCGCCATCGCCGTTGCAGAAGTGATAGATGGTCGATGCTATAAAAAAAAAAAAAAAGAAAAAAGAAAAAAGAAGGAACATGGTGAAGGACTAGCCAATGTTACCCACATATTCGCCGCATAGAACTGTTCAATGAGAAAACATAACACTAACTATTATGGAAGTATGTTCCGATTGTTGTCGTGGTAAACAGACTGATACGCCAAGAAATCATGTTCTTCCGAGGTGGAAATGCTTCGCCGATAGACTTAGCGAGTGTTTTGACAATAACGTCCATTTGCCGAAGATATAGCTGCAAGTACTTGATGTCATTTTACATCGTATTTTTGCAAAATGATGTGAATTAAATGTAAGTACTTGATGTCATTTTACATCGTATTTTTGCAAAATGATGTGAATTAAATGCAAGTACTTGATGTCATTTTACATCGTATTTTTGCAAAATGATGTGAATTAATTAAATGTAAGTACTTGATGTCATTTTACATCGTATTTTTGCAAAAATGATGTGAATTAAATGTAAGTACTTGATGTCATTTTACATCGTATTTTTGCAAAATGATGTGAATTAAATGTAAGTACTTGACGTCATTTTACATCGTATTTTTGCAAAATGATGTGAATTAAATGTACTTGATGTCATTTTACATCGTATTTTTGCAATATGATGTGAATTAAATGTAAGTACTTGATGTCATTTTACATCGTATTTTTGCAAAATGATGTAAATTAAATGTAAGGTATCATTATTTCCTACATTCAAACATACAAACTGACCTTGGGCTTCAAAGCCACCTGCACATAAAGGACATGTCACGTGAACAGAAACATTTGTATCAAATCGTCTTCTGTTTGAGCAAACACCGCTAGTCTTTGCTTTAAACGAGAGAGAGGAGAGAGAGAGAGAGAGAGAGAGAGAGAGAGAGAGAGAGAGAGAGAGAGAGAGAGAGAGAGAGGAGACAGAGAGAGAGAGAAAAGAGAGAGAGAGACAGAGAGAGAGAGAGAGACAGACAGACAGACAGACAGAGACAGAGACAGAGTATTAATGTTACGATCCTTTGCAGCAAAAGACGGTAATCGATCAATCGAACGAGCGATCGTGCGACCAGGCTAGAGTGAGAGAGAGAGAGAGAGAGAGGAGAGAGAGAGAGGAGAGAGAGAAGAGAGAGAGAGAGAGAGAGAGTGTGTGTGTGTGTGTGTGTGTGTGTGTGTGTGTGTGTGTGTGTGTGTGTGTGTGTGTGTGTTATACGGGCGCCGAATTTTCGATTGGTGGGGGAAGGTCTACAATTTACACTGAAATAAACTATGGCATCCGAATGGGGACAAGACAGCCTGCTTTTAAGCAGAGTGAGGAACAGAACGCACACTACGGAGAGAGAGAGAGAGAGAGAGAGAGAGAGAGAGAGAGAGAGAGAAGAGAGAGAGAGAGAGAGAGAGAGAGAGAGAGAGAGAGAGAACGAACGAATCTTTTTTTATGAGGGATAAGAATACGCACAATACAGGCTTTTTTATATCTTGCCTCGATGAAGCAGAAAAAAATAATGACAATATGTGACTTCAAAATCAACGAACCATCTAAATAGTGAAAAGAATATTAGCCTGAAATACAAAAGGCAATCCAAAAATATGACAGTCAACCTTTCACACACACACACACACACACACACACACACACACACACACACACACACACACACACACACACACACACACACACAGAAAACAACTTTGCAAAATACATTTTAAAAAAATAGAAGAAGTAGAAGGAGAGAAATGAAGGACGTCAATGAAAGGTGGACAGGTGAACAGTATGTCATGAGAAGATATAGAGAAGGGGTAACAAAGGAACACAAATGAACCTTCAAATACAGTTAAACATCATTTGTACTTGAATCCATACATAATTTTAAAAAACGTATAAAGGTTATATGATGTTATCATTAGTCACACTGTTTAGGAAGCGTAGCATCAGAGATGAGAAGTATTGTTTTTTGAAAACGTTTAGACTAGAAATTACATTAAATGAAGACACTAGGTCATTCCACAAACAACCACCGGAGTAAATGAGGTTAGATTTAAAAAGATCAATCCTCGGTAAGGGTATCTGAATCTTTCTGACATTGCGAATCAGGTTCGTTTTAAATTTATTTTTCAAAGTTGATGGTGCATGATTGGACATTATCTTAAACATGAAAACTGCTTTGTTATAAGCGAGTTTCCATTTTAGAGGCAAAATGTCTAAACGTTTATAATCAGAGGGAGTTACAGTTGTAGATTTGAGAAGAACGAGTTTCACAGCCCGTCTATGAAGACTGAAGAGTGGTTTTAATACGTTATAACTGGCCGAATCCCACAATGTAGAAGAGTAATTCAAATGAGATTCAATGTACGAAGTAAAAAACAGCTTACGACAATGTTGGTCTAAGAGATATTTTAGTTTTGAAAGCTGGTGAATCTTTTGAGACAGAAGTTTGCAAAGCATTATGACATGAGAAGACCATGACAAATCATTGTCTACAATGACACCAAGGACTTTATGATGATCAACTTCTTCAACTATTTCATTATTTATACAAAGGGATAGGGAATCGTAAGAAATATGTTGACGCTTTTGTCCGGAGGTTATTATCAAGTACTTCGTTTTCTGAGGATGGAGACACATGTGACTGAGTTCAGACCATATGATAAACTTGTTTATACTTTCTTGTAAACTGGCAAATATATTTTCAATTTTTTTAATGACTACAGTGTATTGTGGTGCATCAGCGAACATTTCACAGAGACTATCAATGAATAGAGGTAATCGTTATATATATATGGAAAATAAGATAGGTCCGAGTACTGACCCTTGAGGCACACCATGACTAGTTTGACTAGTTGATAATGTAGGAGATACAGATTCATTTACTGAGACCATTTGCTTTCTATCGGAAAGAAATGAAGATAGGACTTCTAACGAATTCTCTGATGAGTTGTATACCTATAGCTTTTTAAGAAGAAGATTGCGATCAATAACATCAAAGGCTTTCATAAAATCTACCATGAGAACACCTGTAATTTTGTCGTTATTTATATTAGTAAGCTATTGATCAACTAGGTTTGTCAATGCTGTTTGGCACGAGTGATTATCCCTAAACCGGATTGGTCTTGATGAAATAAATTGAAAGAATTGAAGTGATCGAGAATATGTTTATTTAGATGGTTTTCCAATGGTTTAGACAGTACGACAGAATAGAAATGGGCCTGTAGTTAGACTGATCGGTGTGATCACCTGTTTTGTAGATTGGCGTTACTCTAGCAATTTTAAAAGCCTTGGGGAACTGATTTTTTAGAAATGCAGAGATTGTATATATAAGTAAGTGTTTCAGCAATTACAGGGGCTGACAGTTTGAGATTCTTTCCGTCAATGCCATCAAGGCCAGTAGTACTCCTTTGCTTTAAGTGAATAAGAGCATTATATACTTCGTGTACACATAACAACGGAATATCTAGACATGCTGTGATATTTTTGGACTGACAAAAATTCATTAGAACATCTAAATCGTTTTGTGAGGATCTGTTTCTTTTTATGGTGAAATTGGCAATATTGCAGAAGTGTGTATTCAACATTTCAACTGATACATCTTTCGGTGTTGTAGTACGAGCGTTAGAATTTTTATTGCTAAGCTGATTGATAGCCTTCCAAACTGATCGGTTGTCCGTTTTAGAGTAAATAAGATCTTTAAAATATTTCTTTTTGGCTGAGCGTTTTAAATAGTTAACAAGGTTTCTTTGTTTCATAAATTCTATACGATTACCTGATGGCAGAAGTGAGTCTCTTGAATCCATGGAGTTTTCTATATCACTTGTTATCCAAGGCTTTTTAGGGGTACTTTTGACACGAATTGTTTTTAATGGAGCGTGCTTATTGAAAACATTGAGAAAAGTGTGATACCAAACTTCGAAGGCTTCATCGGGATTCGTGAACTGATACACAGCGGAAAGTGTGGAATTCATCAGTTCTGTAAGGAACAAGTCTTTATCAAAGCCTGAAAAGTTCCCGTTCGTAATATACTTGTGATGATTTAGGGGGATTTTAACGCCTCGTTTAGACCAAGTAAAACAGACAGGGGAGTGATTGCTGCATCCCAAAACTGGTGAACATATTTCTATTATGGTACGTACAGAAGATGTGTAAACATGGTCAATGAGAGTTTGGGAAGTAGCAGTGATTCGTGTTGGCTTATCGATTAACTGAGTCAGATTAAAAGAAGTGTAGGTTTGAATCCAGGATTTGTTCGCTTTCAAAAGATCAATGTTAAAATCACCCAGTAAAATAATTTCGTTTCAGAGTAAAGACGCCTCCTCTATCATTAGAGTAAAGTTATCTATCCAGTCAGCATGTTCTGCTGGGTTTCTGTAAATAAAGCTTGAGAGAATCGGTTTGGAAGTTTTAAACTGTAACTCTATCCATGGTGATTCTATATGATGTTTTTTGAGCGAAGCGGCTCGATTAAATTTAATAGATTCGTGAACATAAACAAGTAAACCTGTTTCTCTTGGTCTGGAAGGGTCATTTCGAATTAAGTTATAACCAGGTAAAATTAATTCTGTGTCAGAAATATGGTGTGTTAATCTTGTTTCCGCAAAACCAAATAAATGAAAACAATTACCATGATTATATAAAACACGAGACACGTCGCATAACTTATTAATCAAATTAATTAATCTAATTAATTAGAGAGAGAGAGAGAGAGAGAGAGAGAGAGGAGAGAGAGGAGAGAGAGAGAGAGGAGAGAGAGAGAGGAGAGAGAGAGAGAGAGAGAGAGGCTGATTCAAACAGACCACTGACTCCGTACGAAGGATGTGAATAGCATTCTATAAGAACATCACCATGTTTAGACAGTAAATGTAATGCGAGAACACGACGTTTACCTCTAAACACACGCAAATATACAAACAGAACCAGACTACGCAAAAGGGAGTATAATGACTGTTGCTGAAGCATTTCATGGAATTGTTTTTCTCCGCAGACAAACACAAAGAAAAACTGCGAGGTGTTAGGGAGATCATTTTCGTTGAACAAACAAGAGAGAGAGAGAGAGAGAGAGAGAGAGAGAGAGAGAGAGAGAGAGAGAGAGAGAGAGAGAGAGAGAGAGAGAGAGAGAGAGAGAGAGACAGACAGAAGACAGACAGACAGATAGAGACAGACAGACAGAGACAGACAGACAGACAGAGAGGTGTTAGGGAATCATTTTCGTGAACAAACAGAGGAGAGAGAGAGAGAGAGAGAGAGAGAGAGAGAGAGAGAGGAGAGAGAGAGAGAGAGAGAGAGAGAGAGAGAGAGAGAGAGAGAGAGAGAGAAGAGACAGAAGAACAGACAGACAGAGACAAATAGACAGAGAGAGAGAGTGAGAGACAGACAGAGACAAATAAGAGAGAGAGAGAGAGAGAGAGAGAGAGAGAGAGAGAGAGAGAGAGAGAGAGAGAGAGAGAGAGACTGAGACTGAGGAAGAGAAACAGAGAGTGTAATCTATGTAGATGACAACGCATTCTTTTTCCTTG
>CM031600.1:91008838-91011338 GCA_018398815.1 Conus ventricosus
GTTTTGACTAAAGGGATGCTGAAACTCGACTCAAAATGACTCAATATGACCAAAGACAGAAGCAGCACTAGCACCGCCTCTGTTTAAAAAGGCTGCCACTTCAACTCCAGAAAGAACACAGGACACAGATTTAAATATAATGAACAGATTTCGACAGGGCATTTAACATACTCCCTTACACACACACACACACACACACACACACACACACACACACACACACCACTCTCTCTCTCTCTCTCTCTCTCTCTCTCTCTCTCTCTCTTCAACTCTCACCTCCCAGCCCCTTCAAACCTTGTCCAAAGCGAAAAGGAAAGATCAAATTGTAAGTCGATCAGAAAGATGTCTTGCATCTGTAAGATTACTATGTTGTTCATGTTATCATTAATATCATCTCCATTGTAGTGGAGTGGGAATTATTCGTTCTGTTTCCTTCGTTTCCTGTGTTCTTCTGGAGTTTAAGGTGGCAGCCTTTTTTAAAGTACTTATTTCTATTTACTTATCTATGCCAGCTTTCCTCCGGATATTTGGTGCTGGCTTCGATTCTCCCTCTACCCCAACGCCCATCCCCTACCCCGGCCGATCCCTTTCGTCTTCCTCCCCCCCTCCCCCACTCCTCCTCTCTCCCCCTCCCCCTTTTGCATAAGATCTGCGTCCAATCTACTGACCAAGATAAAAAGAAGGGTAAAAGACCTTACAGGGCCCTGTGTCGTTGTCTGGGCGGTAGTAAAACTGAAGCTAACGCAGCAGCCAGAATTAAAGAACATCCGAAGTGGGGTGAGTAGAGGCAAATGATCATGATAAACAAGGACAGCAACCCTTGTTCCCGCAAGGCAACAAACATGGGCACACAAACCTCAGCTGCTGCGTCCCACTCCGCACACGTGTGGCAATGTTAGGTCAACGTGCATAGGCCGCCGTCTCGACAGATTCGTGTGTGTCTGTCACATGACTCTGCGTTGTGGTCTGAGTTTGTAGCTAGGCTGTGCTGTCTGAGTTTCAGGCCAGCTGTTCCGCTGTCTGAGTTGTCATGGCCAGCGTTGGTGCTGTCTCAGTTTGTCAGGCCAGGCTGTTGGCTGTCTGAGTTTGTCAGGCCAGGCTGTTGGTGCTGTCTGAGTTTGTCAGGCCAGGCTGTTCCGCTGTTGGTTGTAGGCAGCTGTCCTGTCGAGTTTGTCAGGCCAGGCTGTTCCGCTGTCTGAGTTTGTCAGGCCAGGCTGTTCCCGCTGTCTGAGTTTGTCAGGCCAGGCTGTTGGTGCTGTCTGAGTTTGTCAGGCCAGGCTGTTCCGGTTGTCTGAGTTTGTCAGGCCAGGCTGTTGGTGCTGTCTAGTTTGTCAGGCCAGGCTGTTGGTGCTGTCTCAGTTTGTCAGGCCATTTGTTCCCGCTGTCTGAGTTTGTCAGGCCAGGCTGTTGGTGCTGTCTCAGTTTGTCAGGCCAGGCTGTTGATGCTGTTCAGTTTGTCAGGCATTCTGTTCCGCTGCTGTTGTAGGCAGGCTGTTGGTGCTGTCTGAGTTTGTCAGGCCAGGCTGTTGGTGCTGTCTGAGTTTGTCAGGCCAGGCTGTTGGTGCTGTCTGAGTTTGTCAGGCCAGGCTGTTGGTGCTGTCTGAGTTTGTCAGGCAGGCTGTTGGTGCTGTCTGAGTTTGTCAGGCCAGGCTGTTGGTGCTGTCTGAGTTTGTCAGGCCAGGCTGTGGTGCTGTCTGAGTTTGTCAGGCCAGGCTGTTGGTGCCAGCTCGGATTTCCCTTTCTTGGGAAAGCTACCTTGCACGTGTGTGTGTTGTTGTGTGTGTGTGTGTGGGTGTGTGTGTGTGTGTGTGTGTGTGTGTGTGTGTGTGTGTGTGTGTGTGGAGCCCATTTGATAGCATACAATGTCTTCCAGGGGCAAAAAAGGAAGGGCAAAAGAATTCCATTTCTCCACCCACCCCCATAGAATCGTCTCTCTCATTAAACAACGAACAAGACCTTACCTGGGAGAATCGTTAGGTATCCATTCACCTCCAAGATTATTGCCTTTTATCGAGGAATAGACAGATCAGACGATAATAGATCTTCTTCTTTCTCTTTCGTCCCGTCAACTCCCTTAACCCTCCATCCCCAACTTCCTTTTCCCTCCACACAGACCTATCCATTTTATAGTTGTGACAGCGTAATATAGCCCCCCCCCTTCTTCGCTCCCCCTCCCCACCTTCCCCACCTCCATCACCAGCTTGTTTCTCTCTGACAGTGTGATGCGCACGATGTTTACTAGCACGAGAGTGAACACTACGATGTTTCTAGCATGGGTGACACTAACGATGTTTACTGCATCTGAGCTTTAACATAACAGATGTTTACTAGCACTGACAGTGTAACACTAACGATGTTTACTAGCACTGAGAGTGTAACACTTCGTGGAACCCCTTCCTTCCTCTCCATTCTTTACTGACTGATCCGCCCTTGGCTTTCCACACTCTTGCTTGGAGGTGTTTGGGGGCCGTGATAGACATTATTTTTGTAGAAGCAGTCT
>CM031600.1:91013838-91021338 GCA_018398815.1 Conus ventricosus
CGCATGGTCAGCCACGCGTGAAGTGGGGTCGACTCATTGATTTGAAAACCAAGCCAGCACACTGCTGAGAGAGGGGAGAGAGAGAGAGAGAGAGAGAGAGAGAGTTGGCCGTTGGTACTGATTACATGTATTCACACAGCATGCAACATCCATGAAAAAAAAAATCGAAAGATGAGTGAAAAATAAGGACTGACATCCGGCTGAACAACTCGGGGGAAAACGACTGAATGTAGCGCCAGCAGTGGTGTATTCGAGAGCGTGGATTGCAAAGCGTTTAGACCTTGGCCTCTAACCAAGGGTAGCAGAAAAAAAAAGAAATTGAACAAAAAAATGTGTAGCTGTCTTGACGCAATAGTACCGGGATGGAAGATGGGGGATGGGACGGAAGAAAGGGAGCGGGGCGGAGGAGGTGGGGGGGGGGGGGGGAGGGGAATTACTGTTCCCTTTCCGCCGGTCATGGGACTGTTTATCTAGTGACTGGTATCGACAGTTTGTTTCTTTCGGTGTTTACTGATTGTGAGGCGGAGGGGGGGGGGGGGGGGGGGGGCAACATGCCAACAATATCCTCGTGTTATTGCTTTAGTGGTGATACGTAACGGGGATTTTCTCAGCTTCATAACATGAATGACTTGGTAAACGAGGTTCGCCTTCCAAACCATGTTGATGACTGATATTTCAATCCGGGATTTACTCATATTTTAGTGGGGAAGGGGATGGGAGAGAAGAGAAATGTGGGGAATATGGGTGTTTTGGGGGTCGACAGCGAAATTGCATCTAGTTTCTAACGCCCAGTTGCTTTCATACTTCAAATGACGTTCTCCATGAAGAAACCCCGAACCAGGAAAAAGTAAACGTTCGAGTGTCTCTCTCTCTCCTCCCTTTTGCTCAACTCGTAAACTGTTCTTTGTTTTCTTATCCATGAACAGGGTATCTTTTAAGGGGGACTTACAGGAATCTATTCACAACATATTCCACACTCCACGAATATGTTTCAGATTGAGTGCCTGCCCACGCTATGAAAAACATGTTCAAAATTCACAAACCAGACATACGATGTCGTCCACAAGCCGGTAGTCTGTGTAACGAAGATTTAGAATCCGATCAGCGCCTGCCTGTCTTCTAAATTCTGAAGACTGTAGACTCCTGTAATGCCGCTCATCATTTTCTCCAAACGAGGGTACAATCAGAATTTTTGCTCTGGATAGACGTCTGTACATCTCTGTATTTGTCAGATCATGACAAACCGTTGCATCACTCTTGGGCAACTGAATCGAGCTTTCTTCTCCCAGTCAGCTGGGGTGTATGCTACCACCCGGACTACCCTGGGGTGTCTGCTACCACCCGGACTACCCTGGGGTGTGTGCTACCACCCAGACTACCCTGGGGTGTGTGCTACCACCCGGACTACCCTGGGGTGTGTGCTACCACCCGGACTACCCTGGGGTGTCTGCTACCACCCGGACTACCCTGGGGTGTGTGCTACCACCCAGACTACCCTGGGGTGTCTGCTACCACCGGACTACCGTGGGGTGTGTGCTACCACCCAGACTACCCTGGGGTGTCTGCTACCACCCGGACTACCGTGGGGTGTGTGCTACCACCAGGACTACCTGGGGTGTGTGCTACCACCCGGACTACCTTGGGGTGTCTGCTACCACCCGGACTACCTGGGGTGTGTGCTACCACCCGGACTACCTTGGGGTGTGTGCTACCACCCGGGTACCTACCCTGGGGTGTGTGCTACACCCGGACTACCCTGGGGTGTGTGCTACCACCCGGACTACCTGTGTGGGTCGGTGTGTGCTACCACCCGGACTACCCTGAGCACTTTCTGCAGCTGTTCTGAATCACCTCCTTTTATACAACTGCTGGGATACTGTTCGAACTATGGTATTTCTGGTCTTCTATCATGAGTCTTGTATGTAGATCGTCTGACTGGCAATATCGTCTTGCCTGATATAGCAAGGTGCCACAGGGACGACCCTGCCGAATACCCCAGTAATATTCTCCAACGACGATGGAGCGTTTCCAGTTCTGCCCCAATCCAAACTTGGTCTGCAGACACGCCGCTGTTGGAGCGATTGTCTGGACCTGGGGAGGAGCTCTACCATTTGTCCGGTCCCATGTGTGCTCTTGTCTCGGCGTACGACGAGGAAGAATCCCAAAGCTATCTTGATTCCATATTACATTCGAAAGCTTACCTGATACCACGCCAATGGAGATCTCAGGTAGTCACTGCGGATCTTTTTGCATTCTACTTTTTGCCCCAGTGCTTCTCCGGTAAGCTTAATATGTGAAAACGTAATAACATGATGTCCTCGTTTCTCATAGACCTGGTGGAATTTTTGCCCCCTTTTTTCTTTTCTGTGCTTCGATATCATCGTATTCTGATGTCCCATTTCCAGGGACACTACCTCACTCCGCTCATTCTGACTCTTCGTCCACAATCATTCCAGGGACACTACCTCACTCCGCTCATTCTGACTCTTCGTCCACAATCATTCCAGGGACACTACCTCACTCCGCTCATTCTGACTCTTCGTCCACAATCATTCCAGGGACACTACTACCTCATTTGACTCTTCGTCACATCATTCGGATACTCATCGTCATTCTGACTTTGTCCACAATCCAACTCTGGCTTGTCCTGTCACAGACCTGGCAACGGCAGACCAAAGGTACAGCCAGTGTCAAGTCATCGTCAGGCAACCCACCAGATGAGTCACCGCCCTGTTGCCGAGTTACTTCGGTTAGTGTTCGTATGGTCTGTTCTGATCTAACACACGCAGGATACCACCTACTAAGACGACAATTATTCAGTCGCGGGGCCAGTGTGAGTGAGCGTACTTCCCTCCCCCCCTCCTCCCTCCCTCCCCCCCCCTCCCTTCCTGGATGGCGCCACTACATCCGGTCAACAACATAACCCCATGAACTCTCCGACACCGCGGCGACTTCGACACTAAGTCACCGAGGGCATAGGCGTGGAGAGGAAACAGAAACTGAGGTCATAATGAGAGCAGGGGGGACAGGGCCGGAATTCGAGATTTTCTTTACGCTGATCGATGGGGATGATGAAGATGATGCCTGGCAGCTCCATTTCGGTCCGAGAAGACTTATGGTATATACCGGTATCGACAAGCCCGAGAGATCCAGACACCTGCAATGTTGGTTAGGAAAATTTGGCAAACACTCCCTGGGACGCATCCATTATGTGGACGAAACTTATCTGTGTGGTTCCAGTCTTCCTAGCCGAGTCTGTAGCGAACTCAGCCCGTGTTGGAGCTGGTCAAGTGCGAAAATCTAAGGCACATAAGTGGCTGCGACGGGAATCGAACCCATCATGTCGCTGCCAGAAATCCGTGACGATAACCACTGCGCCAAGGCTGTATGTCATGGATTTAGTTCTTTTCCTGTTGAACGTTCTGACTGTTTAGAAAGATTCGTGACTGTTAACCCAGCTGGGCATATGCTTAGAGCACTTTGAAGGAACAATCGCAATTGGCATAAAAACGAAGACTTGGGTGAAACGTGGAATGTCAAATATGAATCATAGACGAATTCTACGCAGTGTGTGTGTGTGTGTGTGTGTGTGTGTGTGTGTGTGTGTGTGTGTGGTGTGTGGTGGTGGTGTGTGGTGGTGGTGTGTGCGTGTGTTGTGTGTGCGTGCGTGCGTGCGTGTGTGGTGGTGCTGTGCGTGGTGCGTGGTGGCGCGCGCGTGCGTGCTGAGTGTGTTGTGTGTGTGGGGTGAGAGAGAGAGAGAGAGAGAGAGAGAGAGAGAGTGTGTGTGTGTGTGTGTGTGTGTGTGTGTGTGTGTGTGTGTGTGTGTGTGTGTGTGTGTGTGTGTGTGCGCGCGCGCGGCGTGAGTGTATATATGACTGTGCTTGTGCGAGCGTGTGTGTACAACAGAACCAAAAACAATGTATCCATAGTGGCACATCATTACCCAAAGTGACATCCTCTTTCCCGTCCTAAACAATCTATGCAAATGACGGCGGCGAGTTTTCCATAAGAGCTATCTGATGCTATTGTCCAGCACTTTCCAGAACACAACGCTGTCGTCAGGGTAACGAGGGGTCGATGATGGTGGAACAGTCTACAGAGACAGCGGACAGTGCGGCAACGAGGAGACTGCAAAGAGGGGGCGAGACAGCGAAAAGCGCACAACAGTTGTTCACAAGGTTGCTCGGTTTTCCTAATCGTCAGTTCAAGCACCTGCATCTCTGTTACGATAGGAAGCAAACCGCTGAAGACAATTCAATGGACACAGAATGTCAAATGAGTGACAAGATTTGGCTGTGACTTTTTAATCACTCTACAAAGAAGAAAGATCAGCTCTGGTAAAGTTTGATTCCCAAGGATGGTTCACAGGCTCACCCCTAAACCCACCGTCAATAAAACCAGTCCCAAAGTGGAAATCTCATCTTCAGCTCCAACAGATTGTGTATTAATGTATTAAGATACCGCTCACTTCCCTTCTTTGAAACTCACAAGTCTAGAACCGCAATGCAACGTTCATCAATCAAAAGAGTGTAACATTCCTGAAACAAAGTTTTAATACCAACGGGACATGATCTCGTGTTGTGGAAATTTCTACAACTTCTGATAAACTACTGAGCCATTATGCATTTCCTTCGTTGGTATATGCGTCATCTGATCACTAAACGTCGTGTGGAAGTAATGACAGAAACGAAGTCGATCTGACCTTACCAAAGAGGCATGGCAGACATATGTCCCATCCAGAGAAATGGGGTGGTGTTTAGGAAACATGCCACCTCCAGAGAAGGAAGGGGTAGCGTACAGGGGAAATATCAAATCCACAGGAGGAACTGGGTGGTGTACAGGGGAAATATCAAATCCACAGGAGGAACTGGGTGGTGTATAGGGGAAATATCAAATCCACAGGAGGAACTGGGTGGTGTACAGGGGAAATATCAAATCCACAGGAGGAACTGGGTGGTGTACAGGGGAAATATCAAATCCACAGGATGAACTGGGTGGTGTACAGGGGAAATATCAAATCCACAGGAGGAACTGGGTGGTGTACAGGGAATATCAAATCCACAGGAGGAACTGGGTGGTGTACAGGGGAAATATCAAATCCACAGGAGGAACTGGGTGGTGTATAGGGGAAATATCAAATCCACAGGAGGAACTGTGTGGTGAACAGGGGAAATATCAAATCCACAGGAGGAACTGGGTGGTGTATAGGGGAAATATCAAATCCACAGGAGGAACTGTGTGGTGAACAGGGGAAATATCAAATCCACAGGAGGAACTGGGTGGTGTATAGGGGAAATATCAAATCCACAGGAGGAACTGGGTGGTGTATATGGGAAATATCAAATCCACAGGAGGAACTGTGTGGTGAACAGGGGAAATATCAAATCCACAGGATGAACTGGGTGGTGTATAGGGGAAATATCAAATCCACAGGAGGAACTGGGTGGTGTATAGGGGAAATATCAAATCCACAGGAGGAAGTGGGTGGTGTACAGGGGAAATATCAAATCCACAGGAGGAACTGGGTGGTGTACAGGGGAAATGTCGGATCCAGACGAGAAAATAGGTGTAATAACAGAAATTTCACATCCTGACGTGGAAAAGGGTGGTGCAGATGAAGGGTACTGTCACATTTAGAAGAGGACGGGGTGGGTGTGGGTGGAGTAGACAAAAGGGTACTGTCACATTTAGAAGAGGACGGGGTGGGTGTGGGTGGAGTAGACAAAAGGGTAATGTCACACTCAGAAGAGGACGGGGTGGGTGTGGGTGCAGTAGACAAAATGGTACTGTCACATTTAGAAGAGGACGGGGTGGGTGTGGGTGCAGTAGACAAAAGGGTACTGTCACATTTAGAAGAGGACGGGGTGGGTGTGGGTGGAGTAGACAAAAGGGCACTGTCACATTTAGAAGAGGACGGGGTGGGTGTGGGTGGTGCAGATGAAGGGTACTGTCACATTTAGAAGAGGACGGGGTGGGTGTGGGTGCAGTAGACAAAAGGGTACTGTCACATTTAGAAGAGGACGGAGTGGGTGTGGGTGGAGTAGACAAAAGGGTAATGTCACATTTAGAAGAGGACGGGGTGGGTGGGTGGAGTAGACAAAAGGGTACTGTCACATGTAGAAGAGGACGGGGTGGGTGGGTGGAGTAGACAAAAGGGTACTGTCACACTCAGAAGAGGACGGGGTGGGTGTGGGTGGTGCAGATGAAGGGTAATGTCACATTTAGAAGAGGACGGGGTGGGTGTGGATGGAGCAGACAAAAGGGTAATGTCACATGTAGAAGAGGACGGGGTGGGTGGGTGGTGCAGATGAAGGGTACTGTCACATTTAGAAGAGGACGGGGTGGGTGGGGTGGAGTAGACAAAAGGGTACTGTCACATTTAGTAGAGGACGGGGTGGTGGGTGGTGCAGATGAAGGGTACTGTCACATTTAGAAGAGGACGGGGTGGGTGTGGGTGGAGTAGACAAAAGGGTACTGTCACATTTAGAAGAGGACGGGGTGGGTGGGTGGTGCAGATGAAGGGTAATGTCACATTTAGAAGAGGACGGGGTTGGTGTGGGTGGAGTAGACAAAAGGGTACTGTCAGATTTAGAAGAGGACGGGGTGGGTGTGGGTGGAGTAGACAAAAGGGTAATGTCACATTTAGAAGAGGACGGGGTGGGTGGGGTGGAGTAGACTGAAGGGTACTGTCACGTCCAGAGGTGGGAAGGGGTGGGAACAGATGAAGGGGGAATGTCCATTTACAGAAGGAAAGGAAAGGCGTAAATGAAGAAGGAATGTCACACCAGAGCACAAAGAGTGTGCAGGTGGTGAAGATAAAGAGGAACTCTCACATTCAAACGAGGAGGTGGTGGAGTCGATAAAGGGAGAGGAGGGGTCCCATATCCGGAAGAGGAAGGGGGTGGGGTGGATGAGAGAGCGTGTCACATCCAGAGAAAGGGTTGGTGACCGTGAAAGGAAATGCATCAAACAGATGAAAGGCGGTGCACCGGTGGTGTACATGAGGGGTGGGGTGTGGAGGACTGGGGGGGGGGGGGGGGGGCGGGGTCATGTCCCTGAGGAAGGGGACGATGTACATGAATGGGCGATATCATATGCAGAAGAGGAAGGAGATGATGTGGATGAAGGGAGAACGACTCGTCCAGAGAAGGCAAGAGCTGGGGGTACACGTCAGAAAGATGTCACAAGGACTGGGGGTGGCATACATGCGAGGAGAATGTGACGTCCAAGGAACACAGGAAGAGCTAGGCATGAAGGTGGAGGATTTGGCACAAAGTGTTGTCAGAGAACAAATGTCACATTTTAACAGAGGCTGCAGATCAGGACTGAGGAGTCGACGTTTAAGCTTCTCTCCAGGGAAGATGGAAGAAAGTCCACTTCGCTGAAACCTGTCCAGTTGCAAGGCCAAAGTTTTGCTCTCTTGCTAGCCGTTGAAAAGCTGTTCCTGTCGCAGTTGTCTTTACGTTATATAGAAGAGAAAGAGAGGGGGGTGAGAGAGAG
>CM031600.1:91031338-91058838 GCA_018398815.1 Conus ventricosus
CTTGCGTTTTCACCCTATTAACGTCGCAGCAGTCAATAGCACTAAACAGCATCCAAATTTTTTTTAAAACCTAACACCTTTGTCATCGTCTTTATGGGTCGCCCCCTTCGACTAGATGTGAAGTTGAGACGCGAAGACCATTGGCTATTTTTCGTCCAATCGACTGTTGTGACAAACCTTACTGCGAAAGAGGGAAGTGGCGATGGGGTGGGAGGTGGGGGGGGGGGAGCGGGGGAGAAACAAATCGTTTCTGATCTTTAATGCAAGAGAGCGCCTCTCAAGCACGTGTAAAGTGCCCTTTTCCTGCTGATAACTCTGGTGGTGTGTTTTGTGTGTGTGTGTGGTTGTGTGTGTGTGTGTGGGGGGTGCGTGCGTGCGTGCGTGGCGTGTGTGTGTGGGGTGTGTAGCGTGCGTGCGAGCGTATGTGTTGGGGTGTGCGTGCGTGCGTGCGTGTGTGCGTGTGGTGTGTGTGTGTGTGTTGGGGTGTGTGTGTGTGTGTGTGTGTGTGTGTATGTGGTATGTGTGTGTTTTGTGGTGTGTTTTTGGGGTGTGTGTTGTGTGGTGTGTGTGTGCGTGTGTGCGTGTGTGTGTGTGTGTGTGGCTGTTCATGGCCTTGTGTGCGTGGTGTGTGTGTGTTGTGTGTGTGTGTGGCTGTTCATGGCCTTGTCTGTCCCAGTCCCTTGAAAGGGGAGAAACTCGTTTCGATTGGAACAGAGACAGTATGATGACGTCACTGAACCAATCATAGTCAATGTTCTATGCTTCTCCGACGCTTTAATCCCGGGAAAGTGTTATGTTCGCAGCAAAGGTTATGTAAATTGGGCAAGATAAGAAATGCGGCCAAAAAAATCGTTTAAACATTTGCGGTACATAAGAATTTTTTTGGTTAGTACACATATTTTTCCTTGTCAGTTTTCCCCAATTCTGTCGTTCATCCCAGAACTAATAGTACACACACACACACACAACACCACTCTCTCCTCTCTCTCTCTCTCTCCTCTCTCTCATTTATAAAACACTGTTGGTAGCTTGAGCAGCATGAATCTAGCTTGTTTGTTACCGACAGTTCATTCGCATCTTCTGTTTCACACAAACAAATACACATTAACACGCACAACCTTTATTAGGATAAGTCATTGTTACTGACTATTCTGGCGCTTTTTTTTTTTTTTTTTTTTTACTTTACTTTAACATAAGACAGACATCAAACGCAAAAACCTATATTGAAATTATACATTAAAATGATCTTCAGGGAGGAGTCTGGCAATGTTTTTCGTCTCTTATCTCCCTGTAAAATCGACGTGCGAATATAAGCGACAGCACTTGGTATCTGCTTGCTTGAAAATCTGGAGTCTTTTGGTCGGTCAATAATCCGTGGATTACCATTGTCGGTCTTTCGTCAGTGCATCTGTTCCTTTCCTTGCGAACCCTTCTGAACTCTGCCGCTCCGGACTTCTAACGTTTTGTAAGTATAACATGGCATAATTTTTTTTGCTCGCCGCCTGAATAACGAAGTATCAAATTAACTCAGTTTTCCTGTCATCTAACAAAGTATGTCCCTTCCCTCAATATATGAAGAAACAATCCACAGTAGGTATACTTTTCGTTTTCCCAAACTCAGATGTAAACTCACGCCAGTTACGATCGTTAAAACAGCTCTAAAACACAGAAGTAAACAAAAAAGTTGATCTCTTCTCATTAAATACTTAACGTTAAGAAGTTGAGGGAGTAAAAAATCCTGCTCAGTAAACTCTTGTGACAGCTGGGTTTTTAGTATTACAACCAAAAAAAAAGAGAAAAAAAGTAGAAACTGAATCAGTAAACTATCCTCAAGATGAGCCCAAATGTACCCGGTTTACCCCAAAACAAGCTAGAACTCGCTCTTCAACCGTAAACGAGCCATGCGCCTCGAACGTAACAAGTGCCGCTAACATGCAACTCCGTCATCCCAAGTGACGAGCCACGCAACGCCGATTAGATTGCGACACTTACAAGTCCCATACACTATGACAGAGTTACGCGAACGCTCGTCAGACCGTGAAGTATTTTGGCAGTATGTCCCCAATTTTCCGATAATCGTCAAATTTAATCATCTCATTTTGTCTGCCCTGTTCTGTTTAAGATGCGTCGATTTATTCAGGCAGTCGGCCCAGTAAGGACGTAACAGGGGTTTAAGCCAATTTGGTGTACTAAATGTGTTTCATCGCCGGCACAAATTTTCCAAGTTGAAAACCAGTTTTATTGGAACCAAGATGAACGACGAAAAACAAAAACAACTAGCAGGCATACAGTTCTTCGATATGAAAAACCGAAGTTTCCAAAGCAAGCGGATTCAGTAGACTCATTATAACCCCCCTCCCCCCCCCTTCCCCTCTCCTTTCATGCACTTCTGGCTTACGAATGCCGTGAAACGCACATACCTATCCGCAAACTGTGCGATCCCGGCTCTTAAACCGAAAAACGCGCGACTGGAGGGCACTGTTGAGTTCCCTGGGCTGGGGGCTTGGGTCATCACCGCGGAGGGGGCCAGTGAGGATTTTCCCCCGGAGGCACACCCAGCCAGCCTCCAGATCCTTAAAAGGGTTTTTTTGCATTTTTAAAAAACGTTCCCTGGGGGTTTGATAAACCGTGCACTTAAAAAAAACCACCAAACCCCAACCCTGATGCATTTTTTTATAAAAGAAACTTGGCTGTGTTGTGCCATACAGGTTCACACAACAACCACACACACCCACACACCACACACACCCCACAACACCAACAGCACGACGCACGACCACCCCCATCACCCCCACCTGTTTCAGCTCGCAGACGCAATGTACGTTTTGTAGGGGGTTTTTAAAAAGGCCCCCATTCATAGATCGCACTTTTACCTTGTCAGGCACGAACCACTGTGGGGTTTTTGGTGTGTGTGTGTGTTTTTCAAACTTGGCAGTCTGGCCCCGCCCATGTGAAACGGGGGCAGACAAACCCTGAAAATGGGGGCCCCCACAGGCTGGCTAAACAAAAAGGGGCAATGCATCAATACGCGCAAGGGCACCCCTAAGAAAAAAAAAAGTGTTCCGCCATTCATTTGATCCAAGCTTTCCCCTTTTTTTTTTTACTGGGTTATTTACTATTTAGTATTCCATCAAGCCAACGGCCACAAAGAGCCATTTCAGCCTGTAAAAAATCGCAAAAAAAACTTTCCCCCCAACACACCACCACACGCACACATGCGCGCCACATAAACACGCACAAAACAAATAAACCACACCAAAAACACCAAACGCGCGCGCCGCCCCACAACACCCACACACGCACGCAAAACACAAAACACACAAAAGCGCGCGCGCGCGCGCGCATGCACGCAAGCACACAGAGAGAGAGAGAGAGAGAGAGAGAGAGAGACAGAGACAGAGACAGAGAGACAGAGGGAGACATAACCAATTTCATGTTTACATGAAATTCACAGCATGACGAGGAATTGGTGGATTCTTGAGACCTGATAAATCTATACCGTATATGAATAACACTGGCATTGGAACACACACACACACACACACACACACACACACACACACACACACACACACAACCATATCAATGTTATACAGGCAGACACTGAAAATCGGATGGCTAAAGTCTGTTCTGCATTGTTTGAACGTTTTGTTCAGGTGAAGAATGAGCGCGGCTATTAACTGTGATTTCAGAAGAGAGAAATGAAGTATGCGGCACGATTCTGAAGGGTAGACAAGTGACGGATGCAGTGTGTCGCTTTCGATACATCCATCCGTCAAGGCGACAGTTCCATGTATCGTTTTTTTTCGGAGGGCACTCGATAGATCCCCGTCTCGATGGATCCCCATCTCGATGGATCCCCATCTCGATAGATCCCCGTCTTGATGGATCCCCATCTCGATAGATCCCCGTCTCGATGGATCCCCATCTCGATAGATCCCCGTCTCGATGGATCCCCGTCTTGATAGATCCCCGTCTCGATAGATCCCCGTCTCGATGGATCCCCGTTAATGTTTTTGGATCTACCGAGACGGGGATCTGTCGAGATTGGGATCTACCGAGATGGGGATCTACCGAGACGGGGATCTATCAAGACGGAAATTTGTCCACATGTAGTGGGGGATCTATCGAGACGGGAATCTACCGAGATGGGGATCTACCGAGACGGAAATTCGTCCACATGTAATGAGGGATCTATCGAGACGGGCGCGGGGATCTACCGAGATGGGGATCTACCGAGACGGGGATCTATCGAGATGTATCCTTTTTTCTGAGTGATAGGTACTCACACATCCACATGATTTACGCCGTAAGTGAAGAGGCAAATCAAAAGCGCGTACACACACGCAGCGAGAGAGAGAGAGAGAGAGAGAGAGAGAGAGAGAGAGAGAGAGAGAGAGAGCGAGAGAGAGGCACACAGACCGACCGATGAGAGAGAGAGAGAGAGAGAGAGGAGAGGAGAGAGAGAGAGAGAGAGAAGACAGACAGACAGACAGACAGACAGACAGACACAGATGAGAGATACAGACAGGCAGATAAGAGAGAGAGAGAGAGAGGGGGGGGGGAGGGAGGGAGGGGGAGGGAGAGACAGACAGACAGACAGACGAACCGACAGACAGGCGTTCGCGAATATCTTCTGCTTGTGTGAAATATGCACAATCATAACCGAAGAAACAGATATATGGAGAGAAAAAACAAAGAAGAAGAAAACAGGAAGGAAAAAAAAATTTGCCAGTATCTTTGCTCTGTGCCAAATGTACACACATCCATCATCTTGACAAAAGATGACAGAACGAGAGAAAAACAAAGCGCAAACGCCGCGGCTCATCTCTTCTGAAAGAAAACGATCCACACCATCTAATGTGAGGTTACAGGTATAAAGGATGGGGTGAAACGGATGGAAAGAACTCCAAACACCTGTGTGAATTTCGTTGAAAGTGAAGACGAAACTGTCACTGCCGAGTGGCTTCTTGCACGTGTCACAACGCCAACCGCGTTCAACGTCCGTCACGAGATGTGATGCTCACGTCACTCGTCTGACATTTGACGTCATTCGGCCGGTATATTCTTTGAAGCAGCACGTGTGGACAACCGCACGGAGACAATTGGACAGGTGTGGCGGACGGTGGGCAAAAGGGATGAGGCGAGGTGTATGGGGGGTGGGGGGGGGGGGGGGAGGAGGAGCTATGGGGAGGACGGAGTGTGTGATTGTAGTAGAAAGAGGTGATGGGGAGAACAGGGAATGGGATATAAAGAGGTGGGGGAAGGGCAGGTGGGGGGGGGGGGGGGGGGGGGGAGGGAGAAAGGCGGGTGAAGACAGTTTTACTGGACAGTAAAACCCTCCTAATCTTTCACGTCAGATTTTATCCGCCGCGAGGGAGATCTGACATGTATCAGTAAGAATAAAGAGAAAAAAAAAGATAAAGGGAAAGAAGAAGAAGTGTGTGTGTGTGTGTGTGTGTGTGTGTGTGTGTGTGTGTGTGTGTGTGGAGAGAGAGAGAGAGAGAGAGAGAGAGAGAGAGAGAGAGAGAGAGAGTGAGGGAGTGAGGGAGGACAGTATGCCTAGTTACACTAGTGTGAAATGTCAACTCTAATCAAAACAATTCGAGCGTCTCTCTCTCTCTCTCTCTCTCTCTCTCTCTCTCTCTCTCTCTCTCTCTCTCTCCACACACACACACACACACACATACACACACACACACACACACACACACACCACACACACACACACACACACACATGACACACACACACACAGAGAGAGAGAGAGAGAGAGAGAGAGAGAGAGAGAGAGAGAGAGAGAGAGAGAGAGAGAGAGAGAGTCATGTTTGTTTTACCGAAATTTCAAACCTATTTTGTGGTAAAGCAGGTAAATATTCTGCTGATCATTCCCATTTATTCCCTCACTGACTTTTACCAAAGAAGGCACAGACCACAAAGATGATAAGAAATTGAAGTGGACATGAAAAATCGCATTCCTATGATATGTAGAGATTGTGTTACGAATGTTAAAGGAGCTGAAATACTTTGCGCTGTACAACGTCATCTAATGTTCTGGACAGGGAAAATCGTATCTGTTCGGGAAGACAGATCACACAGTCGAGTTTCATCCGCTCTGAGAGTGTTGCTCACATTTCTCGACCAACGCTGCAGGTGGAAATCTCTCGGCCCTGGTTTTGAGGCCGGGATAAACTATGAAAGTAAGAGCACAGAACAGACCTGTCATGCAGTTTCAGACCAAAATGGCAATTCGTGACGTCATCTTCATCATCCTCATTTTCATCGGTCGGCATAAAGAAAGTCTCAAGTCACGTGACCCTTCATGCCCTGCGTTCATGGTGACTTCTACTCCACATCTCTAGCCTTGGTGAGATTCTGATGGGGTCACACCGGTGTTGGCAAATTCATGATGACTGTCGTTGCGCGAACGTGATGGCGTCTCCAGAGGGACAGCACACTCACGCTGGCTCCGTGACTGAGCAGGGGGTGCACATGTGAAAGGAGAGGTGGTGGTGGTGGTGGGTAGGGGGGGGGGGGGGGCTGGGTGGATGGTGTCCTGCGCAGGTTGGATCAGAACAGGCACCACTTCTCCAACTGGTTGTCCATGACGACTTGACATCGACTATTCCCTGTGTTGGCGCTGTGGCGGGACAAGCCCGGCACTCGCTGTGGGCGTGGAGCCGGAATGAGTGGCGTGGGTGCAATGGAGGATAAGACAGAAAACAAACCCTGATAAATTCTGCTCAAGTCACCCTGCTAACAGTTCAGCCGACCACGGAGTACACTTGGGAATTGCTGGCAAGTTGGAAACGGAACCTTTTTCCCTTTCTTCTTCAATAATGTGCTTGTGTTGTAATCAACGTTTGCAAAATGCAATACAATTTCTTTCTTTCTTTTTTAAAGTTAGAAACGGAACAATGTACCAAGTTAATATGCCAAGACTTAAAATCCGAACTAAGATCACTATACTCCTGAATGAAAGTACATATTTGAATCGAAATTCTTGACCAATCACGCAGAGCAACAAAAGGTACCAAAATCCTCACAAGTATTTCATTTGACTCTACCTCATAGTGAGAGCGTGCCAAGATCATCATCATCATCATTTTATCTATGACTGTTTGTTTGTTTGCTTGTGTTCCAGTCTGCCGGGGAGAGAGAGAGAGAGAGGAGAGAGAGAGAGAGAGGAGAGAGGAAAAGACAGTGAGAGAGAGAAAAGAGAGAGAGAGAGAGAGAGAGGAGAGAGAGAGGGAAGAGGAGAGAGGAAGAGAGAGAGACAGACGGAGAGAAGACGGGAGAGACAGCGGGCAAAGGAGAGAGAGAGAGAGAGAGAGGAGAGAGAGAAACAGAGACAGACAGACAGACAGACAGACGCAGATACAGACGACAGGCAGGCAGACGACTGTCAGGACTAAAAAAAAGGAAAACCGGGAAGTCGTGGTCAGTCGCCGCCAGCTCAACTGGGCATAGTCCAAAGTCAAACATTCTGGTCGCCAGGCAGACGGCTCCATGCGTCGCCTCAGCCAATTAGGTACGGCAAGAGGCTAATTTAGTCCTACATGGAGCAGCATCATTCCCAGACAGACTAAGCCGCTTGCCCGACGTCTCGTTTGGTCTGGCCAGACGGGTCTAAAGCGCCTGGGGTCAAGACTCATCCAGCCAATTTTTTAGGACCAGTGTCCACAATTAAGTCGGACGTCGCCGGTTAAAGTAGGAGGGGGAAAGGTATTGTGTGGTGGGGGGTTTGAATCAAGCTAATTAATTAAATGACCCATTGACCACCCCCGAGAGCAAGGCAGGTAGATGTGACTGTCATGATTTACATATCCAATGAAATGAGAGGGGAGGCAACCTCAGTATAGGTGGGAAAATACTGACCAATGGTACTCACCCTTGGACAGATGGGTTTAGGATAAGATAGGAATGGTGAGTGAGGAGGAGGAACGGAAAAAATGAGAGAGAGAGAGGTTCTGAGAGTAGGCTCTGCTCGGAAAAAAGGCAAAAGGAGATGAGAGGAGGAGAGAAGAGAACCAAGTTGAGGCATTAGCACAAGATAGAGTCTGCAGAGGAAGGATTTAAGGAGAGATGTGGAGAGAGAGGGGTTGCTAATGATGAAGAGAAAAAAAAAAAAAAAGGAAAAGAAAAGAAAAGCAACCATGCCCATTTGATAGAGCGGGACTAAAAGAGAGAGAGAGGGGAGTGCAATCCGTTAATGCAGGAAGAAAGAAAGGAGAACAGATCGAGGGTCTGATAGTCACTGTTCAATCTAAACCGGGGTTCGACCTCATACCTGGCAGCGTCACTTCGTCAAACAGAACCACAGGCCAACGCCAGTGCCAGCAGTCCAAAAACTGACCAGTGCCAGCGGTCCAACCTGACCAGGGGCCAGCAGTTGTGTTGTGCTTGTGAAAGTGACAGTGAAAGAAAAAAAGGAAAAAAAGAGAAAGAAAAGACAGTGATTCGTGAATAGTATAAGATCACCTGGCCAGGTAAAGTTAGAAATCTATTTATACCGGGTTAGTTAATGATGATTTAGTAAATGGTTTTGTGAAGTTCAAGGAAGAGAGAATGTTTTATTTTGTTTGATCCATATGCATTGATGTTTCTTTTTTGATCATGTGTAGTAAAGTTATAGACTTTACTAGTGGTTTGAAGTGAGGGAATGCTGATTATAAATTTGAGATTGTAAGCAAGCTGTGAGTGTGTTTGGGCTGTGCGCTAGTCCTTCCTCCACTGACATCCCCGAGGCTGACATTTTATTGGCGAGCCTGCCAGGATATTTCTGGCCCAAATTTATTTTTATTGTTAAATTCTCAGAGAGGAAGTGGGTGGGATTCAAGTATTGTAATCCTAAGAAAAGGTGTTTTTACTGTATTTTTCCCAAGATAGTTAAATTACTTAGGTTGGCATGTTTCCCAAAGATAGTTAACACTAGGTTGGCATTTCACCCCCAGAGTACTTATTCGCACAGATTGCCTAAAATTCGCTTCATAGTTGGGTCAGGCGCTAGGGTCTTATAAAACTAATTACGTTGTCCAAGCTAATATCATCATTCTTTAGGATTGTGCTATTACGTCACTCGTGTCGGTAACCACCAGTTTGGCTGTCGTAGAAATAAAATCTTGTTTTCAAAAAAAAAAAAAGAAGATTAATGGCGGAAGAAAAGAACACCCTATTGAAACAACTTGGTGGTGTCGCTCGTTGATTTAGGCTACTCGGAGAAGAGTTGCGAGCATTCGTTGAAACCCAACAAAGATGGAAAGAGATGAGCGAGCGGAAAGGGACGCCGTGTTGCAGTAAAAAGAAGAAACAGAAAGTTAAGGATTCAGGCTAACAATGATAAGGAAAAACAGGAAACAGAAAGATTAAGGATTCAGACTAGCGAAACGCAGGAAACAGAAAGATTGAGGATTCAATTAGAGTTAGAGAGAGTGAAAATACAAAGGGAGACCACCGATGATGGTTAGCTCATTTTCCAGTGACCCTGTGCGCAGTTATCCCCCCCGACCAAAGTTGCCAAAATTCTCTGAAGGAACAGATTCGATTGATGCGTTACATCAGTCGTTTTGAAAGGGTTGCTACTAGTCGGGGTTTGGGCCCTCAGAAGAGTGGGCAGTCTTTTTGTCCGCGCTATTGAGGGAAAGGCCATTACAGATTTTCACTGCATTGCCAGCAGACACCCAATCTGATTTTGGTGCTGTGAAGGATTTTTTTGATGAAGGGTTTGACCTCACAGAGGAGGGATTCAGAAAGAAATTTCGTTTCAGCTAGTTTACAAGCAGGTGAAACGTACATCAGTTTGGTGCACGGTTTGGATCACTATTTTGAGAATGGTTAGAGTTGAGTGGTACGAGAAAGGAGTTCGCTGAGTTGAAAGAGCTGGTTATGAAGGAACAGATTTTGTCAGGTTGCAGTCCAGAGTTAACTATACATTTGAAGAGAGACAGCCAGAGACAGCAGGAGAGTTGCTGAAGTTAGCAGAGGTGTATAGGGAGGCACGTTTGGGCACTAAGGTGGCAGGAGGAAACAGGTGCCAGAAACGGTGAGAAGAGTGCAAGGGGAGCTGGGGAGTTTTCTGCAAAGTCTGCAAACCCAGTGGTGGGGCAGAAAGGAGGACAAAGGGACAATAGGTGTTTCATTTGTCACAAGAAGGGACATGTGGCGGGGATTGTCGCATGAGGTTCCAGAAGACACAGCCTTGCAAGAGGTTGAAAAGGGTCGCCAGGGGGAAACGACTGCAGTGGAACCCAAAAGGGACCCAAATTGAAGAGGGTGGAGTGCGGCCTATGGCTAGCACTGGACAGCAGTCAGTGTCGGGGATGGAGGGCACTAGGCTGAGTGGTTCGTTACCAGGGGAAGAAGGGTGGATTGGCAGCAGAGGGTGAAAGTGTTACGAGGCCCACTGGTTGTTCATGTGGTGTAGTAAGAACAACGCTGGTCGAGGAAGGGGATTTGACAGGGAAATCCGGGACCTGTACTCTAATCGATGCACTGTGAGGGGAGTTCCCAGTGCTAAGATAGAAGTACGTACCCCTTACTTCTCAGGCGAGTTGTCTGCGCTGGTGATGGAGATAACCCCTTCATGATTTGATCATTGGAAAATATTCCAGGTCCCAAGGGATCCAGGGGATCCTGAGTTGTTAAACTGCTACAGGGGCAGCAGTTCAAACACGGAGCAAGAAGGAGGAAAAGGTTGATAAACCGTTAGTCTTTTCAGAAAGGAAAGTCAGGCATAGATGTGTCGCCTGATGAGTTTAGGGCAGCGCAGGAACAAGACCCTTCGTCGTGAAGTCTTGGGAGTTGGCAAGAGGGGGGAGAAAAAACAGGTGGTAGAGGAGGTGAGACAGAATTTCTGGTGAAAGGCGGGTTGCTGTACCGAGTGTTCACCAAGGGGGAAGACGGCAAGGTGACAACTCAGTTAGAGGTACCAGCAGGTTATCGTGACACTGTATGTCAGTGGGTCACGAGTCGCTCATGGCGGGGTCATCCCCGGCACCGGCAAAAACAGGGGGCCCGAAATCTTTGATGTTTTTTCACTGGCCAGGAGCAATGGCAGACATAAAGCGTTTCTGCATGTCATGTGATGTGTGTCAAAGGTCAGCCACAAGAGGGGTGAAAGGGGAAGGAAGGCGCCTCTTAAACAGCCCCTTTTAAATTGACACACCATTCAGGAGGGTGGCTATTGTTTCTGATTGGCCCAATCTCGCCCTGTTCCAAAGGTGGGCACAGGTATGTGTTGACGCTCGTGGACTACGCGACCAGATATCCAGAAGCAGTCGCATTGAAGGGCGTAGATACGCACCAGGTCGCTGAAGGCTGGTAGACATTTTTTCCCTCGCGTGGGCGTGCCGTCACAAATTCTCAGTGACGGGGGTCACAGTTCACCTCAGGCGTGATGAGGGAGGTCAACAGGCTGCTAGGGATCACACAGCTTCTCATACCCATACCACCCACAATGCAATGGCTTGGTGGGAAAGATTCAATGGTGTGCTGAAGGGCATCTTAAAGAAGCTCTGTGAGGAAAGGCAGCAGATTGGGGGGACCGTTAATTCCAGCGGCACTGTTCGCCTACAGGGAAGCCCCTCAGGAGAGCACAGGCTTTTCACATTCGAGCCGCTGCATGGGCGGACAGTTCGGGGACCAGTGTGTATTTCAAAGAGCTGTGGCCCGGGAACAGGAGTCAGAAGAGGTCAAAACCACTTATCAGTATGTGGTGGACTTACGCAATAGGCTAGAGGAGACGTGTAAGGTTGCAAGGGAAAGTTTGCAGGAGGCTGGGGTCGTGCAAGAAGAAGCAATATGCAGGAAGGTGAGGAAAACAATTCCCCCAGGTGGGAGATCAAGTCCTGTTACTGTTCCCACGGATCACACAAGCTGCTGATGCATTGGAAAGGACCATTACCCTCATTGAAAAGTAGATAGGACTACCGAATTTTGGTGAATGGGAAATTTAAAACTTTTCCATGCGGGAAATTTTCTCCGCAAATATTTCAGCGTGAGACTCAGCACATAGGCGCAGCAGCAATCATTGATGGAGGTGAAGGAGACCAGCAGAAGAAGGGGAGATTTTGGGGCCTGAGTTTCAGGAGAAGAGTCTTTACGGGATGTGTCACTGTATGAAGGGCTAGACAGTAAAAGACAGGAGAAGTTAGGGGGCTCCTAAAACAGTATAGGGCGTCCCCGACTGATAACCAGGCAGGACAACTCTAGAGAAATTGTTTCGGTGGAGGAAGGAAAAAATCGCAAAAACCCGTACATGTGAAACCCTCCGATCCCGTATGCCACCAAAAAGAGTGATCGAGGAGGAGGGGGAAAGATGTTGGACCTTGGGGTGATTGAACCGTCCCAAAACATCGTATAGTGCAACCGTCGTCTTAGTGAGGAAAAAGTAAAGGGGAGCATCGATTCTGTGTTGACTTTGACGTCTGAACAGTGTCACCAAGGTCGATGCAGAAGTCATACCGAACATGGAAGACCTGTTCGCTCAGATCGCCACAAGCAAGAGCCAGTATTTCACCAGGATAGATCTGAGCAGGGTTACTGGCAAATAGCCTTGAGTGGGGACTCAAAGGAAGTCACAGCATTTTCCATCCTATGGGGCTATACCAGTGGCGAGGGACTTCCTTTTGGTATGGGTAAACGCACCTGCAGTCTTCTCTCGGATGTGAGGAAGTTATTGACGGGATTGGAAGGTGTTGTGAATTTCATGGATGACATTTTTGATTTGCATCTGAGACATGGGAGGAGCATACGAGGCAGCTAGGAGCAGTTTTAGAGAGGTTGAGAAAGCCATCTCCAGCCCGACCAAACAAAGTGCCAGATTGGTTTTCCAAGCCCGGAGTTCCTAGGTTTTGTTGTTGGAGGCGACACAAAGGCCAGAAAAGGGGAAAAGGGGGAGAAGATGATGAATTTAGAGAGGACCAAAGACCAAAAACAGAAGTCAGGAGTCTGCTAGGATTTATTGGTTTCTATAGGGAATTTGTACCAAATTTCGCAGCAATCACGAGTCCTCTCAGTGATTTGGTCAAGGCAGGGAAACCGGCAGTGGTCGAGTGGTCAGACGCTGCCCGAGCAAGCACTGCAGACGTGCTTAGAAAGACTAGGTTCCCCTCCCATTTGAAGCTACGGATATGTCTAACCGTTTTTGTTGCGGACAGATGCATCAGGTGGTGGAGTAGGTGCAGTATTGTTGCAGGAGCACGAAAGGGGTCGGGGTTTCCTGTGAAGTATGCTTAGCAGGAAGCTGACGAAATGTGAAGAAGGGTACGCAACGGTAGAGAAGGAGTGTTTGGCTGTTGTGTGGGCCGTGCAGAATTTCCAAATACTTGTTGGGAAAGAGTTCGTGATAGGGGACAGAAACACCAAACCCCTCAAATTCCTGCAGGAGGCGCAGCTGAAAAAAAAAAGCAGGGGTGCTGCGCTGGGCAATGGCACTGCAGCCCTACAGGTATCGAGTTCAGTACATTCCAGGTCGACAGAATGTAGGAGCTGACTATTTAAGTCGTGTGTCTAGCAAGCTGCAATCAGAGGAAGTCAGTCATATCCGGGGTGCATAGCTACTTTGTAATGATATGTTTTTGATTACAGTGAGATTGAGGGGATATGAGTTCATTCCCATTTGGCTTGGTTCATATTTTCGTGTGAGATTTGTTCATGTAAATGTAGTTATGTTTGGAGCATGCAGTCGCTTGTGTGTAATGCACTGTTTGCTATTTAAATGAGGATGGAGATTCCTCAGTGAGGTGTCATGGATCGTGATCATATTAAATTGTGCTTTTATTTGTAGTTGTGAGAGAAAGATGTGGCAAATCCGCAGGTAGGGGATTGCATAGGTGCGCACAGGATTATCAGAAAAAGAGTTGGAAAAAAAATAAGGCAAAAAGCGCACGTCAAATGATAACTCTTTGGGTGTTATTCATAGTGATATAATTTTATATTTGTAAACCGTTTGTTGTAAGTATTTTGCAAAACTTTGCACGTGTAGCTGTGTTGTCAGCAAATTCGGTTATCGTTTTTTTTTGTACCGTTGTTTTGAGACAATGCTGAGCATAGTCTTTTGCAAGGGGGAAAAATTGTCACGGACAAAAAAAGGAAAACCCGAAGTCGTGGCAGTCGCCAGCCAGCTCAATGGGCATAAGTCCAAAGTCAAACATTTTGGTCGCCAGGCAGACGGCTCCATGCGTCGCCTCAGCATATTACGTACGGCAAGAGGCTAATTTTAGTCCTAAAGGAGACGCATTTATTCCCAGACAGACAAGCCGCTTGACCGACGTCTCGATAGGTCTGGCCAGACGGGTCTCGGCGCCTGGGTCAGACTCATTTCCCGCCAATTTGTAGGACAGTGTCCACAATTAAGTCGGACGTCGCCGGTTAAAGTAGGAGGGGGAAAGGTATTGTGTGGTGGGGGTGAAATCAAGCTAATTAAAAATTAAATGACCCATTGACCACCACAGAGAGCAAGGCAGGTAGATGTGACTGTCATGATTTACATATCCAATGATATGAGAGGGAAGGCAACCTCAGTTTAAGGCGGGAAATATGACCAATGGTACTCACCCTGGACAGTGGGGTTTAGGATAAAATAGGAATGCGTTTAGTGAGGGGGAGGAACGGAAAAAGAGAGAGAGAGAGAGAGGTTCTGAGAGTAGGCTCTGCTCGAGAGAAAAAGGGAGAGAGATGAGAGGAGGAGAGAAGAGAACCAAGTTGAGGCATTAGCACGAGATAGAGTCTGCAGAGGAAGGACTAAGGAAAAGGGTGTGGAGAGAGAGAGTTGCTAATGATGAAGAGAAAAAAAAGAAAAGGAAAAGAAAAGAAAAGCAACATGTCCCTTGGGTAGAGCAGACTAGAAGAGAGAGAGAGAGAGTGCAATGCGTTAATGCAGGAAGAAAGAAAGGGAGAAAGATCGATGTTGATAGTCACTGTTCAATCTGAACCGGGGGTTTGACCTCATACTGGCGGTCACTTCGTCAAGCAGAACCACAGGCCAACGCCAGTGCCAGCAGTCCACCCGACCAGTGCCCGGGGGTCCCAAACCCGACCAGTGCCAGCAGTTGTGTTGTGCTTGTGAAAGTGACAGTGAAAGAAACAAAGGAAAAAAAGAGAAGAAAAAAAGAGAAAGAAAAGACAGTGATTCGTGAATAGTATAAGATCACCCGGCCAGGTAAAGTAGAAATCTATTTATACCCGGGTTAGTTAATGATGATTTAGATAAATGGTTTTTGTGAAGTTCAAGGAAGAGAGAATGTTTTATTTTGTTTGACTCCATATGCATTGATGTTTCTTTCTATGATCATGTGTAGTAAGTTTTAGACTTTACTATGGTTTGATGTGACGAATGCATGATATATGAATGAGATTGTAAGCAAGCTGTGAGTGTGTTTGGGCTGTGGCGCTAGTCCTTCCTCCACTGACATACCCCCAGGTTGACACAGACGGACGACAAACGACGACAGACAGAAAAGAGACAGAGAAACTTAGAGAAAAGACGTGAGAACTGTAAAAACAGTGGCAGAGACAGAATGCGGAATATGCAAATGTGAAAGGAGGAGCAGTCAATAGTAACAGAGTCGACAATTTATCGGTCCAAAGCTACAGCTGCACCTGTGGACCATGAAATAATGACAGTTTATTGAAGTGTGTGACAGCTGGACGTTACGAATACCACGTCCATTTCCACACACACACACACACACACCACACACACACACCCACCACCACACACATACACAATACAAACACATGCACTCATGCTTGCATGCACAGAGATGAGAGAGGAGGGGAGAGAGAGGAGTGAAAAGAGAGAGAGAGAGAGAAATACAATACTAACAGGATCAGAATGCAGAAGGAAAGATGGTGAGAAAAAAAAGCGTCCTCAGAATCTGATCAAAGTAACGAAAATCTCGCTTTAAATGATACAGGAATTTTACATGAACATTCATTTAATGAATAAAGCCATAAATGTGCATATGGGTTTTACAACAACGCATGCGTTTTAAAACAATCTGTGTGTTTTGAATACGTCCCCTTCTCGTTTCTTTTATGAAGAGCCACTCTTTGAAATACATCGAAAGCATTTTATTTTTCATGCTGATTTCAAGGTGTCGCAAAATCTCAATGTGTTACTGTCCTGACCACTTTCAAGACGAAAAACATCAAAGTGGGATGTAAAACTGCGTGCGCAATTATGCGATCGATTTAAATGGAAGATTTTTATTTACATGAGGGAAAAAGGAGAACATCTCTCTCCCTTTTTATCCGAGAGGGTCAAATCAAAATGTGTTTCACTCACTTCGCAGCCTCATGTTCTGCATGACTCGGGGTCGGGAAATGACCCGGAAATTTTTATAAACACAGGATTCTCATGAAGCAGTCAATGGGAAAAATATAGTGTTGTCCATGACAATAAATGTACGAAAGTGGGCGCATGTTTTGGAAAAGTATTGCCTACATTTACAGGTTCATGCTTATTTCGACATATTCACAGATTGCAACATTCGCCAAAATGCTGCACAAAATCTAATGAGAATTTTAAAAATTGAGAACTGTTGTCTGTGCCAAACAAGACGGGTTTGTACAGAAAAGAAATTGTTTTAATTCAGAAACAGTTGCCACGCACTACAGGTGTAGACGGCTGAATGCAAAAGGGTGGGCGTGCTTAAACTGATCGATGCGCATCATACATAATGTTTTGTCAAAAGCATATTTACATTCAAAAAATTGGTATAAACTGACAAATACAGTGAAAAGAAAAACATTTCAATGTGTCTGATCTGCGCTTAACCGAACTTCAACCTACTTCTTTTTTTATTAAATCATGTGCCCTTTGCGTCCTGTCCTGTACTTTGTTGTCTGTGTCCTTGGCGGGAAAAAGCCCCTCTCTTTCTTTCATTTAAAAAAAATGTGGGCAATCAAACCCACCTTTTTGTGTTTGGCCATATTAGCCCCCCACCCCCACCCCTCCAATCCTCCCCCCCTCTGTCTCTCTCTCTCTCTCTCTCTCTCTCTCTCTCTCTCTCTCTCTCTCTCTCTTCGATCCTTTTTTTTCAGGGCAGGTTATGGTTGGACAATAGTGACCCGGGGTGACCTCTGAACTGATGAGATCTTGGGATTGTAGGATTTACTAGCCACTTGAAAATAATGATATTCAAACTGAGTTAAATTTTACAACTGAAATGGGAAAGTCTTGGCCAGTACTTCTGTGAAGTAAACTATCTCAAACCCTTTGGGAAAAGAGGGGAGTCGGTTGTTTTACCGAAATTTAACTATTTGTGGTAAAGCAGGTAATTTCTGCTGATCATTCCCATTTTATTCCCTCACTGACTTTTACCAAAGAAGGCACAGACCACAAAGATGATAAGAAAATTGAAGTGGACATGAAAAATCGCATTCCTTGATATGTAGAGATTGTGTTACGAATGTTAAAGGAGCTGAAATACTTTGCGCTGTACAACGTCATCTAATGTTCTGGACAGGGAAAATCGTATCTGTTCGGGAAGACAGATCACACAGTCGAGTTTCATCCGCTCTGAAGAGTGTTGCTCACATTTCTCGACCAACGCTGCAGGTGGAAATCTCTCGGGCCTGTTTTGAGGCCGGGATAAAACTATGAAAGTTAGAGCACAGAACAGACCTGTCATGCAGTTTCAGACCAAAATGGCCATTCGTAACGTCACCTTCATCATCCTCATTTTCATCGGTCGGCATAAAGAAAGTCTCAAGTCACGTGACCCTTCATGCCCTGCGTTCATGGTGACTTCGATTTCTACTCCACATCTACAGCCTTGGTGAGATTCTGATGGGGTCACACCGGTGTTGGCAAATTCATGATGACTGTCGTTGCGCGAACGTGATGGCGTCTCCAGAGGGACAGCACACTCACGCTGGCTCCGTGACTGAGCAGGGGGTGCAAATGTGAAAGGAGAGGTGTGGTGGTTGGTGGGTAGGGGGGGGGGGGGGGGGGGGGGGCTGGGTGGATGGTTGTCCTGCGAAGGTTGGATCAGAAAGGCACCACTTCTCCAACAGGTTGCCCCCTGACGACTTGACATCGACTATTCCCTGTGTTGGCGCTGTGGCGGGACAAGCAGGCACTCGCTGTGGGCGTGGAGCCGGAATGAGTGGCGTGGGTGCAATGCTACTGAGGTGACATGGAGGATAAGACAGAAAACAAAGCCCTGATAAATTCTGCTCAAGTCACCCTGCTAACAGTTCAGCCGCCACGGAGTACACTTGGGAATTGCTGGCAAGTTGGAAACGGAACCTTTTTCCCTTTCTTCTTCAATAATGTGCTTGTGTTGTAATCAACGTTTGCAAAATGCAATACAATTTCTTCTTTCTTTTTTAAAGTTAGAAACGGACAATGTACCAAGTTAATATGCCAAGACTTAAAATCCGAACTAAGATCACTATACTCCTGAAATGAAAGTACATATTTGAATCGAAATCTTGACCAATCACGCAGAGCAACAAAAGGTACCAAAATCCTCACAAGTATTTCATTTGACTCTACCTCATAGTGAGAGCGTGCCAAGATCATCATCATCATCATTTTATCTATGACTGTTTGTTTGTTTGCTTGTGTTCAGTCTGCCGAGAGAGAGAGAGAGAGAGAGAGAGAGAGAGAGAGAGGAGAGGAGAGAGAGAAGAGAGAGAGAGAGAGAGAGAGGAAGTAGAGAGACAGACGGAGGAGACAGACGGAGAGACAGACGGAGAGACAGACGGAGACATACAGAGAGAGAGAGAGAGAGAGAGAGAGAGAGAGAGAGAGAGAGAGAGAGACAGAGAGAGAAACAGAGACAGACAGACAGACGCAGATACAGACAGACAGGCAGGCAGACAGACGGACATACAAACAGACAGACAGAAACAGAGACAGAGAGAGAGAAACTTAGAGGCAGACAGTGAGAACTGTAAAAACAGTGGCAGAGACAGAATGCGGGATATGCAAATGTGAAAGGAGGAGCAGTCAATAGTAAACAGAGTCGACAATTTATCGGTCCAAAGCATACAACTGCACCTGTGGACCATGAAATAATGACAGTTTATTGAAGTGTGTGACAGCTGGACGTTACGAATACCCACAGTCCACTTCACACACACACACACACAACGCACTCATGCGCGCATGCAGAGAGAGAGAGAGGGAGAGAGATGAAGAGGAGAGGAGAGAGAGAGAGGAGAGAGAGAGAGAGGGAGATAAATACAACTACTAACAGGATCGATGCAGAAGGAAAGATGGTGAGAAAAAAAAAGCGTCCGCAGAATCTGATCAAAGCAAGAAAGTCTTGCTTTAAATGATACAGGAATATACATGAACATTCATTTGATGAATAATGCCATAAATGTGCATATGTTTTACAACAACGTATGCATTTTTTAAAACAATCTGTGTGTTTTGAATACGTCCCCTTCTCGTTCTCTTTTATGAAGAGCCACTCTTTGAAATACATCGAAAGCATTGTATTTTTCATGCTGATTTCAAGGTGTCGCAAAATCTCTGTGTGTTACTGTCCTGACCACTTTTAAGACGAAAATATCAAAGTGGGATGTAAACTGCGCGCGCAAAATAAGCTGCAATTATGCGATCGATAAGTGGAAGAATTTTTATTTACACTGAGAAAAGGAGAACATCTCTCTCTTTTCATCCGAGAGGGTCAAATCAAAATGTGTTCTCACTCACTTCGCAGCCTCATGTTCAGTATGACTCGAGTCGAAGTGACCCGGATTTGATCATCACAGGATTCTCATGAAGCAGTCAATGGGAAAAATAAAGATGTCTGTCCATGGCAATAAATGTACGAAAGTGGGCGCATGTTTTGAAAAGTGTTGCCTGCATTTACAGGTTCATGCTATATTTCGACATATTCACAGATTGTAACATTCGCCCAAAATGCTGCACAAAATCTAATGAGAATTTAAACATTGAGAACTGTTGTCTGTGCCAAACAAGACTGTTAGTACAGAAAAGAAATTGTTTCAATTCAGAAACAGTTGCCACAGCACTACAGGTGTAGACCGGCTGAATCGCAAGAGATGGGCGTGCTTAAAACTGATCGATGCGCATCATACATAATGTTTTGTCAACGCATATTTACATTAAAAATTGGTATAAACTGACAAATACAGTGAACGAAAAACATTTCAATGTGTCTGATCTGCGCTTAACCGAACATTCAAACCATACTTCATTTTTTTTATTAAATCATGTGCCTTAGCGTCCTGTCCTGTACTTTGTTTGTCTGTGTCCTTGGCGGGAAATAGCCCCCTCTCTTTCTACATTAAAAAAAAAATGTGTGCATCAAACCCACCTTTTTCGTGTTTGGCCATATTAGCCCCCCACCCCCACCCCTCCAATCCATCCCCCCTCTGTCTCTCTCTCTCTCTCTCTCTCTCTCTCTCTCTCTCTCTCTCTCTCTTTCGATCCTTTTTTCAGTCAGGTTATGGTGTGACAATAGTGACCCGGGTGACCTCTGAACTGATGAGATCTTGGGATTGTAGGATTACTACGCCACTTGAAAATAATAGATATTCAAACTGAGTTACAATTTTACAAACTGAAATGGACATGTCTTGGCCAGTACTTCTGTGAAGTAACTATCTCAATTACATCTTATTCGACATGAGCTGCATTTCCATGTACCATTTTTGAATAATTGCATACAGACAGATGGACAGATAGATAGGTCGACAGACAGCTAGAGAGATAGATAGGTCGACAGACAGACAGATCGATCGATAGATAGATAAATAGATAGATAGATAAACAGATAAATGCAAATATAAGATAACAGATCATCTTGTTTTATCTCTTCCTCCATCGCCTTATTGTTATGATTTTCTTCAGTTTACCAGGTTATATTTGTGTGCTTGGTTTCTTTTTTTTTTTTTTTTTTTTTTTTTGTCAAACGCTTGAACTATCGTCGTATTGATATATTTCTTCGTTTCTTTCCCGCTTTCATTAACAAGAAATCTATATTTTCACAACGACCAGCTCAGTCAAAAAAATCTATAAGTTTGCAACAAACTATACACTTACGACCACTTATACGGCTACAACTACCAATACGTTTACAATCCGTGCGGTTACACTAGTCTGTAAGTTTACAGAAATCTGTCAGCCTACAGGGTCGGTGGACTATAAAAATTTGAACTGAACACAGAATGTACACGTTTACAACAACCCGTACCTTTTACAACAATGTATAACTTCACAACCACTTATCTCAACAAGAGTAACGGATGCTAGGAATTAACTGCGCATAACCCTGACAACTGAAAAGCCCAGGGGCGACAATCGACAATGTTCGGAAATGGGAGACCGGAATGAGGAAACAGATTAAGTTCCGCAGGAGCTGCTCGCACAATCGAAGTCAACAATGCTGATTAAACCATAGATCAGAGGCGTACACCCCCAGCCCGGATCGAAGCGCATTGAATTTTGCTTCTCTTCGTTTGCAGCATATTTTCACTTGGCTTCAAGTAAGGAGGTTTACTTCAAAGATCTATTGATCATCTTCTATTAGACTTCTTTCATAATAAGCCACGTCACACACACGCAAGCATACATGCACGCACGAACGCTCTTACACACAGAGAGAGAGAGAGAGAGAGAGAGAGAGAGAGAGAGGGGGGGGGAGAGGGAAGGAGAAAGAGAGCATGCAAGCGCGACGTTCCATTGTTGAAGAATAAAACAGACTGCTGCATTACTGAAAACAACGCAATGCATACGAATCAAGATGCGGGGTACACCTGTTTAATGCACAAAATAAACAGACAAGTGAATTTCCGAACATTGTGTTTTCTTCAGGCATCACAAATAACGGAAATTCACACACACACACACACACACACACACACACACATACACACACACCACACACACACACACACACATACACGCGCGCGCGCGCGCGCACATACCACACACAAACACACACAAACAAGCACCCACGCACACGCGCGCACGCACACACACACCAACACACACACACACACACACACACACACACACACACACACACACCACACAACCAAAATCGCAGTCAGTGCGTGAATGAGTTTGTTCGTCTCACTCCACAGTTTCCAGAACTTGTTTTTCCGGGCTAGCCAGACGATTACACGGAACTGTGTTTCTTCACCTAAAACAGAACCTGACATATGAGCAGCGATTATTCATCATCCTATCCTCCTGTTCTGCAGACAAGATATACTAAAGGCTATTGACGGTTGGTGTAGAGTGTTTCCTTTGTCCCGAAGTTTTGGCCAGATTTACAATCTCAAAGCATAAAGCAGTATACATGGCTTGATAGAATTCATGGTGGTATTTCCGATGACCTAGTTGATTCAATTTTGTTGCTATTCAAGATTTTACGTGTAAAAATATACATTTTAACAATCTATATCACCACTATGCCCCTTAATTCTTAACAATTATTTCTTTCTGCTCTTTTGCAACAACCTGTCTTTACAACGGTTTACTGTCTTTTCAATGATATGTCGCATAAATCTCTAAAAAAAGAGTCTATTCTGTAACAATAATTGCTTTCAAAATAGTCTATCCTTTTACAACAAGCAACACATTTGTAAACAATTTATACTTTTAAATAAATTATGTCTCTGAAAGAGTATATTCCTTTATAACCGTCTATAAGCTAATTACAGACTGCGTTATACCTTATAGGAGAATTCATACACAAAACGGGCAAATTTGGTTACAAAAGTATTAAAGTTATTCGAGTAGGAAATACCCTTACGTCACTATCACCTGGAATGTGTCACATCAAAACGATGCAGCATAAAAGCCTATTTTACACAAACGTTCTGAAGCAAAATAAGCAACTTGGCAGAAGTGCACTCGTACTTCTTCGAGACAATGTATCCTACATGGAACAAATGACAGAAAGTACACAGAGAAGAAATATAATAATTATAGGAATTTAAAAACAATAAAAAGAAGCATGTATGCTGAAGAAATTTGAAAAAGGGGGAAAAACCGCACTCAGGGACTGTCTACATGCGCATACCTTCCGTTCCCTGTCTAAAGGTCTTCGCTCCGTCATTTGGGATCCTCCGACCATTATTTAAATACGGTCTTTAAAACAAAATCCTTAAATTTTTTTCACTTAGACTAACTAGCCCGGGAATATAGAGAAAGGGGGGGGGGGGGGTATGTCTGCCTGGCAAGCTTCACCTCGAAGGTATATATTTATGCTGACCTGCAGACACGGGTTAAAAAAGTGGATCCAATTTTTAAAAACATATTTGTGGGGAAAAGGGAAAAATGGGGAGAGAAAAAAATCAATGGGTAAACAATGAAAATAAAGAGAAAAGTGGAAAAAGAGAAAATAACTTTTTTAGAATGCGGTGATTTTTTTTCGAAATTTTTCAACAAAACCGATTTAGTCTCAATTCACCCGGACCGGTCAAGCTTTCGAAACTTTTTTGGGTTTGACCCAACGATGAAAATGCCCAAAATTAGGACTTTCTCACGAAAGCACCCCCCAATCATTGAAATGCTCACGGTCACGAGGTGTGAATGATTCCCATTCTCAAAAATCCCCTTCCCAATAGTGGAGGTCACAAGTACTTTCCCCCAACAAAGCCACATCCAAATGCAACTTTTTTTTTACATTTTCCCGAAAACTTCTTAAAAGGGCCCTTTAAATTTTAAAAAAAAAAAAGAAAATTTTTTTAAACCGATTTTTTCCGGGCGGTAAAGAGAAGGGCAGCGCCAGAGGTTGCCCACACCCCGTGGCATCATGGGGAAGGGGTGGACAGGCTGATCCCCGCCCCTTGACGTTGCAGGCCCCCCCGCGCCCTCCGCCTGCTGTTGGGGCCGCACAGTGACGAGGGGGTCCATTTTCCTGTGATCGTCTCGTTCCCCTGACCCCCGGCCCACACTTGAGTTTTCATCATTACTCGTTCGGGCACCGTTTATGTGTCCAAGGATTTAAAAAACAAAAACAAAAAAATGAGCAGTCACATTCAAAACCCCACACGCGATCTAAGTGTGTTTTCGTTTTTAGTACAAAAAGGATCGTGCAGCCAAAACCCTCATATGTCGGGGGGTTAGAAAAGAAAAAGTTAAAAAAGAAAAAAAATTTGCAGTGGCGAATAGTGCGGGTGCTGCCATGTCATTCAAACAGTTTAACCCCCAAAAGACCCAAACTGGGAAAGGGGGCGAACCGTTCGATAAACACGAACGCGTTTAAAAAAAAAGGAAAAAACATTGTAACGGTGTATCCCAAATTCATGATCCATGATTAATTCAAAAGCCTGCTCGAACGCTTTGATTTGGTGTTGGGGGAAAAAACACTAAAGTACTCATCATTTATTACTCTCATCGTACTCTAACCGATCCTCAAAAAATTCAAACAAGGGGGAATCGGGGGGGCCCACGCTGGGTGAAAACGGTCCGGACACTGGAGACCAAAAGCCATCAACCGGTTTTTTGGGGACAGTCAGACAGTGACGATTTTTCCGCGCGCTGCATTCCTGTCGTCGCTTCTTGTGGGCCCGGGGAGGGAGGGCCCCCGTCATGCAGTGTTTTTTCGCCCGGGGTTTTTTCCCCCACATTGGCGAACGGGTGCTAATGATTTTGAAAACACTGTCCCCGTTCTTTCACGTTATGAAAGGGATCGTGACGACTTTTTCATTTGAAGACCGTACAAGCGGGTGCTCGAAAGTGTGGTATTCACTGTCAAATTATTTCAAAGAATATTTATTGTGAAATGAGTTTGTAACGCATATAAAAAGTAACAATTGAAATTGTGTGTGTGTTTTGTGTTGTGTGCGGCGTCGTGCGTGCTGGTGCGTGCGTGTGTGTGTGTGTGTGTGTGGTTTGTGGTGTGTGGTGTGTGGCGGCGCGCGCGGTAGTGTATAATAGGCCACTTTTCTCTCTCTTCTCTCTCTCTCTCTCTCTCTCTCTTTCTGTCCCGCTGCCTCTGTGTGTGTGTGTGTGTGTGGTTTTTGGGGTGTGTGGTTTTTTTTCCCCCTTTTCTCATTGTGTGTCTCCGTCCTCTCCTCTCTCTCCTCTCTCTCTCCTCTCTCTCTCTCTTCTCTTTTTATATATTATATATATATATATAATATATATATGTGTTGTTTGTGTGTTGTGTGTGTGTGGTGTGGTGTGTGTGTGGTGTGCGTGTGTGGTGTGCGCGCGCGGGCGCGCGCAAACTCTTCCCGTTTTCGCGCGATCTGGGCGTTTCCACCAAACGGACAGCCAAATTTAAAGAGACTTTTTTGCCTGGATGCTATTTTAAAAGTTTGTTTTCCCGTTTCCCACTGATACGCTTTACTCTACTTTTCACAGCGAACTGGAGTTTACTGACATTTCCAAAACCGCGGGTCTGGTCTGTCGCCTTTATTGAAAGGGATAATTTTTGACAAGAACGAAAAAGCGCAGCCCGTCGCAGTTTTTTCACCAACGGAACCCAAAATTTTGGGTTAATTATTTCGATTAAAATCATAAAAAACTTTAATTCTGTTCCTGCTTTCTTACTTTAAATTTTGGTATCCACAGATTTGTTTCGTCGCCCTTCATTACCGTGCTGGGGTTTGTGTCAAGTTTCCGCTGACAGTTTATTAACCGGCGGGTTCATCAATTAAACATCGCGAGTCCCCGGGGGCGGTGTGTCCTCGCGTGCCTTACCCACCGTCAAAACAGCGGGGCCCCCAAGGGGGTCGGGCTGCTCTAAAGGGAGGTGAAGACAGTGCTTCTCTGGGGCCTCCCCCGCACCTTCGGGGGTTTCTTTTTCTTCTTTTCCTTAAATAGGCGACCCTGGGAAAGGTCCATGACGGGGGGAAAAACCCACTGACCACGGGAAAAATCCTGTTGACATGGGAAAAAACTACAACTTTGGGGTTTTCCCCTTGAGGGCACATAAGACCGTATGGCGAAAGCTTGGCTGTGTCTGGAGGGCACTGTCTTCATCTGTCCCTGGGCAGGGTGGTTTTGGGGCTGGGGGTGTGCTCGGCAGCTGGAGGGTGGTGTTTTCGCCGGGGGGGGCTCGCATCATGAAAAACGGGGTGGTACACCCATGGGGGGCACTTTAAGGGTGTTATGGCTGATCCCGTAGTCTAATTTTCCTCTGTTCAGGAGCATTAGCACTTGATATCTTAATGGAGTGTCCCGCGCGTGCCGTTACCCCTCGTCCCAAAAAGCGCGGCCCCCAAAGGGGGTACGGACTGCTCAAAGGGAGGTGAAGAAATGCTTCCTGGGTCCTCCCCCGAACCTTCGGGGTGTTTCTTTTTCTCTTTGCCTTTAAAAGGCTGACCCCGGGGAAAAAGGTCCCGTGACGGTGAGGAAAGACCCCCTACCGCAGGGGAAATCCTGTTGCAGGGAAAGACTAAAACTTTTGGATTCTTTTGAGGGCACATAAACCCTATGGCGAAAGCTTGGGTGTGTCGGAGTGGCACGTCTTCATCTGTCCGTGGGCAGGGGTGGTTGGGGTTTTGGGGTGTGCCGGCAGCTGGAGGGGGGGTTTTTTTTTGCCGGGGGGGCTCTGCAGTCATGAAAAACGGGGTGGTACACCCATGGGGTGCTACTTTTAAGGGTGTTTGAGCTCATCCTGGTCTAATTTACCTCGTCTACAGTTATGTCCCTTGATATCTTAAAGGGGTGTCCTTGCGCGTGCCTGTACCCCTCGTCAACCAGCGCAGGCCTCCAAGGGTGGACAGGACTGCTCTAAAGGCGGTGAAAACAGTGCTTCTCTGGGCCTCCCCCCAACCCTTCGGGGGTTTTTTTTTTCTTCTTTTTCCCTTAACTAGGTGACCCGGAGAAAGTCCCCGTGACGGGGAGGAAAGACCCCCTGACCCAAAAGGGAAAATCCTGTTGACAGTGGGAAAGACTACAAATTTTGGGTTCCTCTTGAGGGCACATAAGCCGTATGGCGAAAGCTGGCTGTGTCGAGTGGCACTGTCTTCATCTGTCCGTGGCAGGGGTGGTTGGGTCTGGTGGGGTGTGCTCGGCAGCTGGAGGGTGGTGTGTTTCGCCGGTGGGCTCGCAGTCATGAAATACGGGCTGGTACACCCATGGGATGCTACTTTAAGGCTGTTTATGAGCTGCATCCTGTAGTCTAATTTACCTCTGTTCAGGAGCAGTTATGTCCCTTGATATCTTAATGGAGTGTCCTGCGCGTGCCTGTACCCATCGTCAACACAGCGCAGGCCTCCAAGGGTGGTACAGGACTGCTCTAAAGGCAGGTGAAGACAGTGCTTCTCTGGGTCCTCCCCAGCACCTTCGGGTGTTTTCTTTTTCTTCTTTGCCTTAACTAGGCTGACCCTGGAGAAAGGTCCAGTGACGGTGAGGAAAGACCCACTGACCACAGGAAAGTCCTGTTGACAGTGGGAAAGACTACAACTTTGGATTCTCTCTTGAGGGCACATAAGACCGTATGGCGAAAGCTTGCCTGTGTCTGGGGTGGCACTGTCTTCATCTGTCCGTGGGCAGGGGTGGTTGGGTCTGTGGGGTGTGCTCGGCAGCTGGAGGGTGGTGTTTTTCG
>CM031600.1:91063838-91068838 GCA_018398815.1 Conus ventricosus
TCTCTTCTTTTCTTTTCATTCTTCCATTCTTTCCGCTTTTCTTTTTTATATTTCCTCGTGTCTTCTCTTTCGTATTGTTTTCTTCAGTTCTGCCTTCCACGCTTGCTTTCTTTCTATCATTTTGTATGTTTTCTCCCCAAGTCTCTTTCCTTGACATCCCCTTTCTTTCTATTGTTGATCTTTCTTCCTCATGTTTTCGTTCTTTACTTTCTTCAGTTTCAATTTTTCATCCACCCTCTTTCTCTTTCATCTTTTCCTTGTCCTTCCTTTCGTTTCTCAGAATTCGACGTGGTGACAGCCCTGATATGGCCCTCTACGGTCGGCTGGGCTATAAACAACATTACCTTACCTTACTTTGTCTCGGATTTCTGCTCAAAGTGGCATTTACCTGCAGTCTAATATATGACAAGTTCAACAAAAGAACATGCACAACTACGCAGTGACATAGCACTTTCAACCAGCTATCTTTGTTCTCCCCTTTGTCATCCGTCCTTCATTGTATCAATATCCAGGTTTACCGTTCACACCCACCCACCCAAGATGATGCCGAAGACTGGGATGACCATCAACGGAACGTGGGGGAGAAGAGGCTTGTCTTGACACTATTCTCGTTCCACCAGAAGGACAACACGTTGAACAGACCCTGTTCGGAATCAGCAAGGGAGGTCAGCTGTGTTAGAACTGGCGTTCAGCGAGAGTGATTCCGCCGTTTTCATGGGACGGATGCCGCTGGTGGGTACGGCCAGAGTATCTTTGGCTCATCAGTCAGCTTAACAGTAAAATCAAAGAGAGAGAGAGAGAGAGAGAGAGAGAGAGAGAGAGAGAGAGAGAGAGAGAGAGAGAGAGAGAGCGAGCAAAAAGATGGTATGAAACGATGTGTCTGTTATGCAGACAGTCAACATCTCGATCATTATGTGCTGGAGTACGCTTCAAAGCCAGTATTAGACACTCCAGATCTGTTTGCTCGACCCACAAACTGACAGAAGATAACTCTATTTTGCAGTGGAAAGTCAGGAGTTATATTTCCCTGATTTTCTTTCCCCGGAGCGACAGTGAAAATGGCCACATTTATCATCAGGGGCACGCCATATTGAAGCTGCGGCTTGCAGACTTTGTGATCGACCACTAAGGCAACGCTGGGCAGACACTGTACGTGTTCTCGGTCATCTCCTTGACCATCAGTCAGATGTAGAAGAATGGAGCCAGGAATTCTGAATGTGTGGGGAGGGGAGGAGGAGAGAGAGGGTGGGGGGGGGGGGGGGGAAGAGGAAAAAAAAGGAGGAGAAGATAGGGTGAGCATGCAGAGATCTGAGCAAATGTAGACAGTAAACACTCTGAGAATATTGTTAGTACTTTCTTATTTGTTCTTTCGGAAGCGGGGCAAGATGAGAGAGAGAGAGAGAGAGAGAGAGAGAGGAGAGAGAGAGAGGAGAGAGAGAGAGAGAGAGACAGAGACAGAGAGAGAGAGAGACAGAGACAGAGAAAGAGAGAGACAGAGACAGAGAGAGAGAGAGAGGAGAGAGAGAGAGAGAGAGAGAGAGAGAGAGAGAGACAGAGACAGAGACAGAGAGAGAGAGAGAGAGAATACGAATTGTGTACTGAGGGTTAAATGAATAAGGTACGGCAGGCTTTTTTTTTTTACACCATACCATAAAATATAAGCATAGAAAACGTCCACATTCTAAGAAAATACAAATCTATGCGCTCGCTCAACAGAACATATGGAAGTAGAACACACGAGCGCAATTAACGCGAGCGCGTGCACACGCACGTACACACGCACACAAACACGCGCGCGCGCGCGGCTGCGCGTGCATAAGCGCTCAGACGTAGCCTACACATATGAGAGAGAGAGAGAGAGAGAGAGAGAGAGAGAGAGAGAGAGAGAGAGAGAGAGAGAGAGAGAGAGAGAGAGAGAGAGAGAGAGAGAATACAGGGTCAGGTCGGTAATGAAATATTGACTGTGGCAATGCAAGGAAAACAGGACATTTATCCATTCATAGATTCCGTTAAGCGTTTGTAATACGCTTTTTTTTAATGTTGATAAACTGCTTTTTTTTGTTCTCTGGCTTTCATCCAACAGGTTTTGACATAAATGATGTGAGCGATGTCGTAAAGCGATCGGTTCTTTGGCGGGGGATGAGTATTATCCTTTCAATTCGAACATGCCGCACCAGGAATATCTCATGGAGATGGTATAGTGCAAGGTCATTCATAACTTTAGACATGCAGACACATTTATTGAAGATCTTATGACCTTAAACATATAGACACATTTATTGAAGATCTTATGACTTTAAACATGCAGACACATTTATTGAAGATCTGATGACTTTAAACATACAGACACATTTATTGAAGATCTCATGACTTTAAACATACAGACACATTTATTGAAGATCTCACGACCCTAAACTTACAAACATATTTATTGAAGATCTGATGACTTTAAACATACGACACATTTATTGAAGATCTTATGACTTTAAACATACAGACATTATGACTTTAAACATACAGACACATTCATTGAAAATCTCACAACTTCAAACATACAGACATATTTATTGAAGATCTCATGACTTTAAAGATAAAAACAAATTTAGTGAAGATCTCATGTCTTTAAAGATAAAGACACATTTATTGAAGATCTCATGTCTTTTAAGATAAAGACACATTTATTGAAGATCTCATGACTTTAAAGATAAAGACAAATTTAGTGAAGATCTCATGTCTTTAAAGATAAAGACACATTTATTGAAGATCTCATGTCTTTTAAGATAAAGACACATTTATTGAAGATCTCATGTCTTTTAAGATAAAGACACATTTATTGAAGATCTCATGTCTTTTAAGATAAAGACACATTTATTGAAAATCTCATGTCTTTAAAGATAAAGACACATTTATTGAAGATCTCATGTCTTTTAAGATAAAGACACATTTATTGAAGATCTCATGTCTTTAAAGATAAAGACACATTTATTGAAGATCTCATGTCTTTTAAGATAAAGACACATTTATTGAAGATCTCATGTCTTTAAAGATAAAGACACATTTATTGAAGATCTCATGTCTTTTAAGATAAAGGCACATTTATTGAAGATCTCATGTCTTTTAAGATAAAGACACATTTATTGAAGATCTCATGTCTTTAAAGATAAAGACACATTTATTGAAGATCTCATGTCTTTTAAGATAAAGACACATTTATTGAAGATCTCATGTCTTTTAAGATAAAGACACATTTATTGAAGATCTCATGTCTTTAAAGAAAAAAGACACATTTATTGAAGATCCCATGTCTTTTAAGATAAAGACACATTTATTGAAGATCTCATGTCTTTAAAGATGAAGACACATTTATTGAAGATCTCATGTCTTTAAAGATAAAGACACATTTATTGAAGATCTCATGTCTTTAAAGATAAAGACACATTTATTGAAGATCTCATGTCTTTTAAGATAAAGGCACATTTATTGAAGATCTCATGTCTTTAAAGATAAAGACACATTTATTGAAGATCTCATGTCTTTAAAGATAAAGACACATTTATTGAAGATCTCATGTCTTTTAAGATAAAGACACATTTATTGAAAATCTCATGTCTTTAAAGATAAAGACACATTTATGAAGATCTCATGTCTTTAAAGATAAGACACATTTATTGAAGATCTCATGTCTTTTAAGATAAAGACACATTTATTGAAGATCTCATGTCTTTTAAGATAAAGACACATTTATTGAAGATCTCGTGTCTTTAAAGATAAAGACACATTTATTGAAGATCTCATGTCTTTTAAGATAAAGACACATTTATTGAAGATCTCATGTCTTTAAGATGAAGACACATTTATTGAAGATCTCATGTCTTTAAAGATAAAGACACATTTATTGAAGGTCTCATGTCTTTTAAGATAAAGACACATTTATTGAAGATCTCATGTCTTTTAAGATAAAGACACATTTATTGAAGATCTCATGTCTTTAAAGATAAAGACACATTTATTGAAGATCTCATGTCTTTAAAGATAAAGACACATTTATTGAAGATCTCATGTCTTTTAAGATAAAGACACATTTATTGAAAACCTCATGTCTTTTAAGATAAAGACACATTTATTGAAGATCTCATGTCTTTAAAGATAAAGACACATTTATTGAAGATCTCATGCCTTTTAAGATAAAGACACATTTATTGAAGATCTCATGTCTTTAAAGATAAAGACACATTTATTGAAGATCTCATGGCTTTAAAGATAAAGAAACATTTATTGAAGATCTCATGTCTTTTAAGATAAAGACACATTTATTGAAGATCTCACGACTCCACACATTTATTGAAGATCTTATGACTTTAAACATACAGACACATTTATTGAAGATCTTATGACTTTAAACATACAGACACATTTATTGAAGATCTTATGACTTTAAACATACAGTAATCAAAACAGTAAAAATATTAATACTCAGTTTTTTGATGCCACCAAAGACCTTGGATTAGTACAATCAGTTGAATCACCAACTCGTGGTAAGGCATTCCTAGATTTATTTTTTACCAATTGTCCAGGCGCTTTAGGCAATCAGGAATTTATTGCAGGCCTGGGTGATCATGACATAGTTCTCTTAGAGAGCAACTTTCAACCCTTTCGAAGAAAACCTCCTAAACGTACCATCAGACTCTGGAACCAAGCAGATTTACCAAAATTGCGCAGGGATACTCATGATTTCAGTCGTCTTTTTTTGAGGTCCCATAGTGTTAAAGATAATGTCGGTGACCTTTGGAAGTGTATAAAAACTAATTTGGAATCTATTATGGATGACAACATACCTACTAAAATAACTTCAAGCAAGAACCACCAGCCATGGATTACTACAAAAACTAAACGTTTGTTGAGAAGGAAACATCGTTTCTTTAAGAAATTGAAACTACATCCTAATTCAGAAAGATTACTGGTTAGGTATAAACAGATTAAGAGAAGGTGTCAGAGAGAAT
>CM031600.1:91076338-91078838 GCA_018398815.1 Conus ventricosus
TTCTCTCTCTCTCTCTCTCTCTCTCTCTCTCTCTCTCAGCCAAGTGATTTATTCCTATCATACACATTTTCCCCTCCCCTCGTCCTCTCGTTCTGCAGATTTATAGGGCCATTTAGGAGTTTCTTTCCTCTCCTGCCCCCCCCCCCCCCTCCCCACTTCAACCATCCCTTCACCCCTCCCCCTTTCCTTTCCCCCACCCCTTTCTTCACCACCCTCTCTCTCTAACCAGTGAGTTATTGGGTTCTGCAATAAGTTCTCTCATTTTTTCTTTCCTCATGTCCTCGTGAATGGTGTCCATGACAAACAAGATTAAAAAAAAAATCCCAGATTTGTATGGCTAGAGAAGCACTGTAAGAGCTTCACCGTTGGCGGTGATGTGGCTCTGTGAAGACCGTCACTGCTTTTCTGCTGACTTAATGTTCCCTGAAGTGAATCACGTTCTCGTTGACTGCTACGTGAAAGAGAGGCTTCTTCACGTCAAAATCCGACCCCAGAGTGGTTCGAACTCAAGACCTTTAGCTCAGGAGCCGAAAGCTCTGAGCATTTGTTTGCAGGACCCAAATGTATAAAAAAAAATTAGAGTTCCGGAAAACAAAAGTTTTAACGAAGGAAACGTCCGAAATCTGCCACATAGTGGATGAAACTCTCAAAGAACTAAACATATAATGCTGAACAATTAAGTAGTGGGGGAAAACAAGTGCAGGTTAGCAATTCTTCCATCATTATAGTAATGACTTGGCAAAGATTTGAAATTTAAAAAAAGGGTGTTGAAGATGAAGAAAATGGGAAAATATATATTTATGAAAACCCTTCACTAGCTGCATGAGGGAACCATCGTAATGTCTCTCGAAGGCAGATCTATAATTATGTATTGCCTGCTCCTAGGCCTTTCGTCCGCTGGATCGGACTGACAAGGGAGACACAGCTGATTTTGTCTGTGTTCTTGGCGTCAAATAGAGACACACCGCAGTCCATAACTCTGTGGTGTTTTCACCACCCAGGGTTCAAAAAGGAATCCAACAGCACCCTCAAAGCAGCCAGTGAAAGGTAGTAACTAAAAGAAAACGAAACCTATCAATCAGTAAACTAAAAGAAAACGAAACCTATCAATCAAATGCGACGCTTATAGGCCTCTCAGGAGAGTTCAGACCTCCGCCAAGAACGATCAGCAGGGAAACAATGACAGGACTGAAAGAGTTGCTTCCCATGTTCGTTATATAACAGGGTATGAAACATTAAAAAAAAAGTCAACATTTTTGTATCACTACAGACGTTTGAAATTTCGTGAAAATACATTGCTTAAATGACAGTAATCAGTTCGGAAGCATCATCTTCACAAAGGTCCATGTTCCATGGAAAATTTGATGTTGCTGAACGAATCTAGGATCCACTGGTTGATACGGATCCACATCATAGATCTGTGCCAGGATTGGGTGGCGTCATCCCTGGGCTACATTCCATTCCTCCACCAACTTTGGATGAAATCGGTTCCGTGGATTTTGCAAAATTCTGTTGATGGACGAAACGAAAAATGAACTGTCGCAGGCAAAAAGAGGAAATAAACACGTGAGTAAGTCCAATGCTATGTTGTTTTCACCCCAGCTGACTGCAGAGTCACCTTGTGGGTGTTCGAAGACCGGCTGATTTTAAGAACAATACCTGTAAGTAACCTCGGCTGGAAATGGAATTAAATGAATGAATAAACATTTCATCTGGCAATAAAGACCGCGTTCATAGTATAAATACAGTTGATTGTGTGCAGTTGCCCCGTTCTCGAATCGAGAAGGCGGATGTAAGAAAAAAAACGGACAAAACACGGATTCCTTGGGCCTGTTAGCAACACGACCTTGCAATGAAAAGGGAAAACAATACCCATGAATGATACAAAATTATTGGCAAGAAAAAATATTGATTTAATTCGCAAAACATGTCCTTTAAAATAAAGAAGAGAAGCACACTTGTAACAGAGACTAGAACAGTAACAGACAAAACAAGAGAAGCAGCAGCAGCAACAACAACACAGTAACAGACAAAAAGAGAAGCAGCAGCAGCAACAACAACAACAGTAACAGACAAAACAAGAGAAGCAGCAGCAGCAACAACAACAACAGTAACAGACAAAACAAGAGAAGCAGCAGCAGCAACAACAACAACAGTAACAGACAAAACAAGAGAAGCAGCAGCAGCAACAGAAGAACAGTAACAGGACAAAACAAGAGAAGCAGCAGCAACAACACAAAGAATAGCAACAGACAAAACAGGAGAAGCAGCAGCAGCAACAACAAGAACAGTGGCAGCTAGAACAAGCGGCAACAGCAACGAGAACAGCGACAGCAACAAAACGAATAGCAACAGGAGCAGCAACAGCAACGAGAACAGCGACAGCAACAAAACGAATAGCAACAGGAGCAGCAACAGCAACGAGAACAGCGACAGCAACAAAACGAATAGCAACAGGAGCAGCAACAGCAACGAGAACAGCGACAGCAACACAAAGAAT
>CM031600.1:91082217-91094717 GCA_018398815.1 Conus ventricosus
CAGCAAATGGCACTTAAACCAATTAGAATGGGACATAAAATTTGAATTCATAAGCCCATTTACATTTTTTGGCCGTCAAAAAAGTTCAGAAAAGCATTCAACTCAGGTCCTTTACATGTAAGTCTTATGCCAGAGGACAATAGTCGAAAAGAGATTGAAATAAAGCCGTATGGGAATAAAACAGTACATCCTCCACAGAAGAGAATCGGTTTTGAAAGATGCTCTTCAAAATTACAGTTCATTCCACAAATGAAATTAGGAGACACGTTCACAATGATATTTGAAATTTCTGTCTTAAAAGATGAGGAGAGGGATGGGGTTGTGGGCGTTAGTGACGTCCTTTTAAAAGGAATTCTAATTAGCTGGCAAAACTTAGACGTTGAAAAACTTAAAGTTACTGTCGTCGTTCTTAACAACGGTGGGAGATAAAGGTCATTACAACCAGTGACAAAATCAATATTAGTCTAAATAGAAGCAATCTCAGAGAACTGACTTGGATTAATCTTACACATTTAGATCTTATAGGATTTTATTATACTGAACAAGTTTTGACAGAGAGTATGATAAAAACAATAACTGGATTAAATTAAATAACGATTTTTTACAAACATGCATACTGTGTAGGATTATCCGTTTTTCAATACTAATTTACTAAACTTTTCAGATTTTAGTTTTGCTTAATCCTGCTTTTTCCTGATCATTTTCAATAACATCATTTTCACGCATACATTCATCAAATGAGTTTTTGTCTTTCATGTGAAATAAAACTACAGTCTTTAACTGTTCTTAAAGTCTTTTAAAACTGAGTTATATTTTTGGCATAAAATCCACACACTTATCCCAGCATGTCTTCCACTGAAAGCCAGTTTTGACAAAGTGTTCTCTTTTTAACTATGTCTCTTTCTGCCGAACAGTCATCTATAATAAATAGTGTCTGCGTTCCTTCAAACAGTCTATAAAAGTATTCTAAACACTCACTCAATTTATTGCTAGGATCAACTAAATTTATGTCATCATCTGTCCATATAAACCTTCTATCATGATATGCTTTGTTCCATTTAAGCGTTGGACAGAAAATCACAATATAATCAAAATTATAGCGATAAACTGTTTGTAATAGGTCTAGGATAAATATTGTTTTTCCACAACCAGTCTGTCCACAAATCAATGAACAATGAGGAGTTTTTGTCATAAAGTTTAACTGCTCCATAGTTTTTATAACAGAATTTAATTTTTTTGGTTATTAAAGTCTTACTTGTCAGAGAACTAATAAATGCCTATCCAAGGGCAACCGCCCGAAACTGGTTGAGGGCGGTTGAGCTAGGATTGGTATTTATTAGTTCTCTCCATTCTTTGATCAGTTGTTGCTGACCACGCCCCATGCCACGCCCCCGGCCGCTTCCACGGACCTTCACCGTCGTTCTGAACCCGTACCATGTCCACCACCCCGTTTGTCAAGAAAGGAGGGGGTGCAGTGCTCGTTCACGGCACGCGTTCGGCAATTTCCGCTTCGTCGCCCACTTGACGGCGCTTTCTTTACTGATGTGTTGTGTACAGAACAGTGAAGCCACGTCATCACCAGCATGTATCTCCGATAAAAGTGGATAGTGCTGATTCCCATCCGTCTCCTCCTCATCGCTAGTATCAGGATCCGATCCTCAAAGGTCTTCTTCATCACTCTCTTGATACTTTATAACGTCATCTAAAATATCAAGGGCAGTGTGACGCTTGGAAACGGGACGCGTCGACGAAGTGCTAGGTTGAGCTGCCATCTTGACTATGCTTATCAGCTGTGACCTCTCAACTCGCAATTTGCATAACATGTGGTCAGCTGCTGCTCGCGAGAAGGGAAAGGGGCTGTTCCTTGACACCAGTAGAAGAGGTGAGAACATTTTAGAGGGTCGTCTCCCAAGTAGATTTTTCTGCTTTCTGTTACGAAGTTAGGACGTGACACTCACGTTCGGGCGTAGCGGTTTTCTGTTTTCTGTGGCTTTCTGGACGTGCGTTACACGTTCCATGGCAGGGAACGGGTTAAAAACAATGAAAAGTGGGGTTAACCTACCGCAGTGCCCTATCACAGTAAACAATTCAGAGTTTCCATCAAATTTGATAAAGCTGAAGCTTTTGCTGATCTGTTTGCAAGAAACACCAGCATAGACAACTTAACAACTAAAAAACACCGTGAAAATGAAGAAAAGAAAAATATATATAATAGTCCACAGCCAGTAGAAGATCATTGTTTGAATACCTCAATAACATTGCAGGAAGTCAAAGAATGTATTATGAATTTGAATAAAAAAAAATCAGTGGGCCTAGACGGCATTTCAAATGAAAGGTTAAGTCATCTTCCACAAAATATGATATATTTTTTGCATTCATTTTTCAAAAATGTTGGACAGATGGTAACATGCCTCAAATTTGGAAGCATTCTATTAGATATACATAGTTATCGACCTATTGCATTAACATCAAATACATGTAAATTGATGGAAAAGATTGCTTTAGAAAGACTTGTTCATCATTGTAACAAACATGCAATCATACCAATCAACCAAGCTGCATTTCAGACAGGCAGATCTCCAATGGAACATTTGGTCAGACTCACAACGCATGTAAAGCATCATGTAAAGCGTCGTAAAAACGTACTTGCAACGCTTTTTGATATACGAAAAGCCTATGAACAAGTATGGCACAAGCGGCTTTTGTTTAAATTAAAGAATATTGGTATTAATGGAAACATGTACAAATATATTCAATGTTTTAAAAACGTTAAATTCTTAGGTGTAATCCTAAGTAGTAAATTAACATGGAATACTCACATTGACCATATTTTAAATAAAGCAAGAAAAAGTCTGAATTTCCTTAAAATTGTCAGTAAACAATCTTGGGGCAAGACACTAAAAGTTTAACTGTTTTAGCAACTGCCCTTGTACGCTCAAGACTTACATATGCTCAGGAAGTATTTTTTAATGCACCTAAACATCTTTTAAATAAACTTCAGAGCACTGATTGCAAAGCCTTCAAAATTGCCTTAGGGGTTCCCACACATACGTCAAACTTAGGGACGTACAACGAAGTGGGAGTTCTACCTCTATCTGAAATTAGAAAGGCTTCTACTTTAAAATTCATCTTAAAAAGTTTCTCACAAAAGAATTTTTGCTCAGAAGAGGTATGTTTAGATTCGGAAAAGGATTTTGGAAAACGTGCACAATATATACAATCCACAAAATCTATTTACTCATTTTCCTCAGATCTTCTTAAAGATACAAAAATAAATAAAAAATAATATCGCCGGAAAACCTACGTTTTCACCCATTCCAAAATGGTACAATCAAAAGCTTCCTTTGACATTGACTACAATAATTTAACAAAAAAGGATTCTCCCAACATTTTGAGAAATTTTGTCTTCACTCACTTAGAAAATAAGTACAACCATCACTTAAAAATATTCACAGATGGCTCAGTATTGGATGATAATAGCACGGGAGCAGCTTTCATAATTCCTAGCTTAAAAATAGAAAAGTTATTTCATCTTGGAAAAGTCTGTCTATATATAGCGCAGAAATACTTGCTATACTCAAATCATTGGATTTCATTTTGAATTCCCCCATAAATAGCAGTCAAATCGTAATATGCGCTGATTCAAAAGCAGCATTGAATGGCATTAAGTCTTCTAATTCATATGAACGATCAGACATGATAACTGAAATTAATCATATAGTATACCTTCTTTCCCAAAAAGGCATTAATATTACTTTTGTTGGGTGCTTTCTCATTGTGGTATATCGCAAATGAACAAGTAGACAAAGTTGCAAAAAAGGCAGCTCAAAACCTTAGCGGCACTTGTAACAATAAATGTTCGCTTAGATCTGACAGAATGTTTCTCTATCATAAATAAAACATCTCATGATAATGCAACAAAAACACTGAGGAACTCGGACATATATTATTATAACAATTGCATCAACTGTAATGACAAAAACATAGGGATAACATCATACAAAAGATTTATTTCCTCATCCAGGGAGATTGAAAGTCTAATCCATAGGCTTCGTTTAAACTCGTTTAAAACAAAATATTGCAAAGGTATTAAATGTATGTGTGGGGATTCTATAAGTGTCAATCATTTACTGATTCATTGTCCCCAAAACAAAAGAGCTGTTTAATAAATCAGGTATTGAGGGTTTTGTTGATGGATCGACTCCTTTATCACTATCTAGTATATTAAACAATTTTGCTACTCTTGAATCTATTTCTAAATGTTTATTAGGCTGTTCACTTAATATTTATCTTTAGCATTTGTGATTGTTACAGTTACAATTTTAGTTTAAGTTAAACGTTCTGATGAATAGGGTAGGGTGGAGGGTTATGATTACATTTCTTACGTACTACTTTAAAACCTACACTCCTAAAAAAAAAATGCATCTCTTTCATTCTTTGCATCAAGCTCATTCTACACTATAGTATTGTCTGAATCACTTCTAGTGGAAGGACGTTAAACTGAAGAACAACAACAACACACACACACACACACACAACACACACACACACACACACACACACACACACACACACACACACACACAAGCACGCGCGCACAACACACACACACACACACACACACACACACACACACACACACACACACACACACGCACACGCACACACAAGCACGCACACACATACAGAGAGAGACAGACAGACAGAGAGAATTTTCAGAGCAAGGGAGGAAAGAGCGGGAGAGGTGATGAAGGTCACAATGTCGTTTTTTAAGTTCCAGCAGACCTGCTACAAACAGATCGAGTCTGAGCATTGACGCAGGCAGACTGGCCCGGGCTGTAGTCTGCAGTGCGTCAATGGATCGGCCGCATCAGATGGATCGGCAGCATCCGATGGATCGGCAGCAACAGATGGATCGGCCGCATCAGATGGATCGGCAGCATCCGATGGATCGGCAGCAACAGATGGATCGGCCGCATCAGATGGATCGGCAGCAACAGATGGATCGCAACATCAGATGGATCGGCAGCAACAGATGGATCGGCCGCATCAGATGGATCGGCAGCATCCGATGGATCGGCAGCAACAGATGGATCGGCCGCATCAGATGGATCGGCAGCAACAGATTGATCGGCAACATCAGATGGATCGCAGCAACAGATGGATCGGCAGCAACAGATGGATCGGCAGCATCAGATGGATCGGCAGCAACAGATGGATCGGCAACATCAGATGGATCGGCAGCAACAGATGGATCGGCAGCAACAGATGGATCGGCAGCAACAGATGGATCGGCAGCAACAGATGGATCGGCAGCAACAGATGGATCGGCAGCATGAGATGGATCGGCAGCATTAGCATGGAGATGCTCCGGTCACATTGTTGTGATGCATGTATCTGTGCAATAGCCTAATCTGCACAGAATGCTTCTGTTCTCGATCCTCCCTACCTGCATGCCTGTGTGTGTTTGTGTGTGTGTGTGTGTGTGTGTGTGGTGTGTGTGTGTGTGTGTGTGTGTGTGTGTGTGGTGTGCGCATGGTCTTGGTGTAATCCTGTTTACAGACGAACAAACGACGTACTCCGGAATGGCACAAAACACACACACACACACACACACACACACACACACACACACACACACACACACACACACACGCGCGCGCGCAGACACACACACACACACACACACACACACACACACACACACACACACGCGCGCGCGCGCGCGCGCGCGCGCGCGCGCGCACGCACACACGCACACACGGACGCACACACAAGTTTAATATTTCACGCCTTGATTTATTTGTTTGTGATTTGTTTGTGCTCAAATCTACCGTCATCCCTTCTCTTTCGTGAATAGGCCGTAAAAAGCTTGACCAAAGTAAAATCATTCATTTCACATTAATTTTGTCTCCCTCTCTCCATCACATCCCCTTCTCTCTCTCTCTCTCTCCTCTCTCTCTCTCTCTCTCTCTCTCTCCTCTCCTCCTCTCTCTCCTCTCTCTCTCTCTCCACTCCCTCCTCTCTCTCTCTCTCTCTCTCTCTCTCCTTTTCTCTCTCTCTCTCTCTCCTCTCTCTCTCTCTCTCTGTTGTGTGTGTGTGTGTGTGTGTGTGTTGTGTGTGTGTGTGTTATAGACATACAACATTATGGACCCTGGCCTATGTTCATCTCTCTCTCTCTCTCTCTCTCTCTCCTCCTCTCTCTCTCTCTCTCTCTCTCTCTCTCTCTCTCTCTCTCTCTCTCTCTCTCTGGTGTGTGTGTGTGTGTGTGTGGTGTGTGTGTGTGTGTGTGTGTGTTATAGACATACAACATTAGGGACCCTGGCCTATGTTCACTCTCTCTCTCTCTCTCCCCTCTCTCTCTCTCTCTCTCTCTCTCTCTCTCTGTCTCTGTTACCCCCCCCCCCCCCCCGCCCACCCTCTTTCTCACTCACTCCGCCTTTCCTGTCCTCTTGCCCCCATTCCCCTGACTGATGAACGAGATGTCTCTCCTACATCCGCATTAATCAGCACCATTATAATCCGCCCAGCAGTCAGCTAACAGAACCATCCCACCCCTTATATAGGCTCCCACCGACCCCCCCCCCCCCCCCACCCTTCCCCACCCCCCTCGTCCATGGTCTTCCACCCCTCACTGTCATCCACGCCTCTAGCGAAGATACCTATGGAAGGACAAATAAGTTAATCCTAGGGGAAAAAAGCTCCATCAGAGTTTATGACCCAATACACGCATAGAAAACGCGCTATAAAACCCCCCCCCCCCTTCCCTCTCCTTACCGTCCTCCCCCCGTCTTCACACATACAGACCACACACACGCGCACACTCGCACACGCACGCACACACACACACACACACACACACACACACACACACACACACACACACACACACACACACACACACCATGCGCGCGCCGCGCGCACACACACACACACACACACACACACACACACACACACACACACACACACACACACACAAACAAGAAAGAAGAGCCACATCCATTATCAGGGGTGTTCTCTCAAAATCTGCAATCAGGCTGTACCTAATTCTCCATCTCCTTCAGATGACTGATACCGTTTAACTTCGCGCGGAAGAATGAACGACTAAAGTGGATGGAGGCAAGAATGAGAAAGACAATGGAGAAGACGTATTGTAGATCCATCACATTGGCTGTTCTTTATGATTAGCATGCAGCTGAGTGTACAAGTTCTTCCTATCTCTCGTTGACTCAATCCAACAGAGGGAAGATTCACTCTGATAACAGCTAAAGGTCTGTTTCCAGCAAAAATCACGGCTCAATCTTCTAATACCATTACAGCATCCCAAACAGAGACTGTTCTTACGACTAGACTCAAAAACAAATTCTCTTCTCTCGTCTCCATCCACATCTCCTCTGATACACTCAAGTCTCTTCACAAAGATTCATCTGCTTCATCTCTCCTATCCATACAGCCATCTCTCTCCAGACTGTCTTCCTCTCACAATATCCTCTCTCTCTCTCTCTCTCTCTCCTTCTCTCATCTCTCTCTCTCTCTCTCTCTCTCTCTCTCTCTCTCTAAGCAAATCAAACCATAGATATTAACAGTCAATTTTATCGATAAATGTGAAATCATAGCGTACGATGGGAAACCAAAAGAAACTAAATTCTACAGAATGTCCCAGAAACAGGAGGCAGCAAAATATAACCTGCAGCTATGCTTAGAACATTGTAGAAACAGTGGTCTGGGAACTTCTGAAAGTTTGTGGGACAATCCAGACTTTCCAGTATTTATTCCAAGGGAGGCAATGATTGATATGGACGGAAAGAGTAACTTCCCATGTGTTTTTGTTTGACTAGGACATACAAAATACGGTATGCCAACATTTTTCATCAGGGAAAGTTACAGGATTTCATTCTTCTTCTTCTCCATCGCACTCGTGTTCTGGGCTGTTCTGGTCATTCCAGTCCAATTGGTCCCTTGTTGTGTCAACTCCGCTTCAGTGTCTCGCCTCCAGCTGTTGCGAGGCCGGGCCTCTCTTCCTCTTTCCCTGCGGGTTCCAGGTAAGGGCTTGACGTGTGGTGCTGGACGCTGGCTTCCTGAGGGTGTGTCCGATCCAGCCCCACTTCCTTCGCAGTACCTGCTTGGCCACTGGTTCCTGTCCCGCACGCTCCCACAGATCTTCGTTTCGGATCTTCTCCTGCCATTGGATTTTGTAGATGCGCCTCAGACAGGTGTTGAAGAATGTCTGAATCTTTTGTTGCATCGTCTGTGTTGTCCGCTATGTCTCGCATCCGTAGAACAGAATTGACTTCAGATTGGAGTTGAAGATGCGGAGTTTGGTTCTCATGCTGATTCCTCCAGATGTCCAGATGTTCTTGAGCATGACAAAACCTGCTCTTGCCTTGCCGATTCTGGCTGTGATGTCTCGGTCCGTGCCTCCCTGCTGGTCAACCACGCTTCCCAGATAGACGAAAGACTCCACCTCCCCGATGGGCTCTCCACCGACTGTGACTGGTGTGTTGGCAGTGGTGCTGATTTTCATCAGCTCAGAAAATACTTTGCTTCACAGATAGTTATGAATACATTAGAGTAACTTCTGTGGAATATGTGTAATAGTCCTGCAAACAAGGATCCCGAATCTGCAGGCTGATCCGGATCCGCAGAAAGGATCGGCACCAGAAAAGAGCAATTTTGTCCTTGGACTGGATTCCATCTTTCCGCGAAGTTTAATGAAATCGACTGAGCAGCTTTTGTGAAATCTTGCTGAAAGGCACATAAACAAATAAATGAATCAATAAATCAATGGATGCAGACAAAAACACGATTTCCGCGGCAGATGAAAAAATACCCCCTCCCCCTTAACCATCTCCTCCCCCCCCCCCCCCCCCCCCCCCCCACTCCCCTTTAAAAAAAATCGACTTGGTAATTATCATTTGGCTGCAGTGCCAACTGCAAGAAAATTCAAAGGAAGTCCGTGACACGGCTTTTTCTCTATCAATTTCCTTTATAATTTTTTCATGTATATATTTCTGTCTTCCATTGTAACGCAGAGGTTATGATGACTATGCCTTTGACATGTGTGCATGCTTGCAGATCAATCTTTCTTTGTGTTGAGGAAAACTGATTTTTCGTTTCGAGAATTCTTCCCGTCCTTAACCTCACGCATCACTTTTGCCTTCTTTGTGTGTGTGTGTGTGTGTTTTGTGTGTGTGTGTGTGTGTGTGTGTGTGTGTGGTGTGTGTGTGAGTGTGTGTGTGTGTGGTGTGAGTGAGTGTGATGTGTGTGTGTGTGTGTGTGTGTGTGTGTGTGTGTGTGTGTGTGTGTGTGTGTGTGCAAGCCCACTTGCCTCTCTCTCGCTTTCTTTCTCTCAGCCCTGATATGGCCCTTTGCAGTCAGCTGGGCTATAAGCAACATAACCTTACCTTACCTCTCTCTCTCTCTCTCTCTCTCTCCTCTCTCTCTCTCTCTCTCTCTCTCTCTCTCTCTCTCTCCTCTCACTCTAATGCTTTTCACTTGATATCAACCTTTATTTTGTTGTTTGGCTAGTAAAAATCGACGCACCTTCTAGAATTGCTGCAACTCCCTTACATTTATGACTTTAAGCTGGCAATAAAAGATCCCCTCTCTCTCTCTCTCTCTTCTCTCTTCTCTCTCTCTCCTCTCTCTCTCTCTCCACACACACACACACACACACACACACACACACACACACACACACACACTACACACACACTTCCTACACACACACCCACACACACACACACACACACACACACACACACACACACACACACACACACACACACATACACACACTCTGTCTCTTCTCTCTGTCTCTCTGTCTCTCTTCCTCTCTCCTCTCTCTCTCTCTCTCTCTCTCTCTCTCTCTCCATAATATCCGCGTATAACACCCTCAGGGCTTCTCCGACCCATATTTACCAAACATATCTTCACCTTCCGCCACACCAAAGCCACTTGTTGCTCCAAATAGCGCCCTGTACTCTTTGGTCATCTCCCCCATTCACTGTCCCAATGTGGACACTGGGCAGAGGAGGAAAAGATCAGATCAATTGATAAGACACAGTTTTTCTCTGCCTCAGTGAGTCTTCTTTCTATCATTCTACAGACAGTGCTAGCTTTCACTGACGTCATTCGTCCTGCCCTTCTCTCCCCTACCCCTCCCCCCTCTCCCAGTGTGGGCAAAATGACGTCAAACACAGTTATTTCATCACCCACTACACTACCAAGGCCTTTGATAGGAGGAAGGAGAGGAAGATGGGTGTGGGTTTTGAGGGGGTGCATGATGGGGGGGGGGGGGGGGGGGGAGAGAGAAGAAAGACAGACAGACAGACAGACAGAGAGGGGGTGGGGGAGTAAGGGGGGGGGGGGGGGTTGAAAAGGAAAAAGGAAATTCTGACGTCAGTGTGACGGTTTGCAGTCTCGCCAGAAGTAGCGCGCGACAACAACTTGGCACGTCGTTCACAATGTTTTATCTGGCACCAGTATGGTGTTACGATTTCTCCAGGCACAGACCGAGACATTCGTCTTTTCGAGAGGGAGAAAGAGGCAAAGTCCAGTGGAGGGAGATGAAGAAGCGGGGGAAAAGTAAGGGGGGGGGGGGGGGGGGGGGTTAGAGATCTTTGAAGGGTCCCATCAAGGAAGTGGGATGGTGGCAAGCCATTTCTGCAAAAACATCAAAACAAAGTGATGACACTGTGTGTGTGTGTGTGTGTGTGTGTGTGTGTGTGTGTGTGTGTGTGTGGTGTGTGTGTGTGGTGTGTGTGATTTTTGTCATCAACAGTTTCATTCCGCCTGTCGTTGCCTCATCTGTTTCCCTGGCCAGATTCCGATTGATGAGGTGCCCTCCCACTGCACTGAGAGTTGGACACACATGCGACCCAAAGTCTAATGAAACGTTATCTTTCTGTCTCTGTCTGTCCTGTCTGTCTGTCTGTCTGTCTCTCTCTCTCTCTCTCTCTCTCTCTCTCGCTTTGTCTCTGTCTCTGCCTCTGTCTCTGTCTGTCTGTCTGTCTGTCTGTCTCTCTCTCTCTCTCTCTCTCCTCTCCTCTCTCCTCTCCCCTCTCTCTCTCTCTGTTGTTATTTACATTTTACAACATCATAGCAGCGTATCCCAGTGGATATAATCAACGATGTGGTTACGAGTGGATGTCAATAGTGTGTGAATGTGCATGTTAAGGACGAAGCTGGGGAGGGTGTTTTGTATGTCTACAATGTTGCATTTTGTAGTGTGAGCCTTTGGAATTTCGACACCCCCACTCCCTCCCCCTTCTCTCTCACCCTGTCTCTGTCTGTCTGTCTGTCTGTCTGTCTGTCTTTTCGTCTCTCCTCTCCCCTCTCTCCCCTCTCATCTCTCTCTCTCTCCTCCCCTCTCTCTCTCTCTCTCTCTCTCTCCCTCTCCCTCTCTCTCTCTCCTCCCCTCTCTCTCGCTCTCTCTCTCTCTTGCACACGAGCGGTTTTCATCTTCTCTCCATTCTCTGGCCAAAGGGTCCCAATAACATTACCAGCTTTCATGTACAGAAGCCGATTATTTGACTGGACACAAGTAATTAGGGTCTGCTGTCTACATTCCCATCTTCCTCCCTTCAATACCCACACACAAAACTCTCTGTCTCTGTCTCTTCCCCCCCCCCCCTCTCTCCCCTCTCGCTCTCTCTCTCTTTTCTCTCCTCTCTCTCTCTCTCCTCTCTCTCCCCTCTCTCTCCCCTCTCTCTCTCTCCTCTCCTCTGTCTCTCTCTCTCTCTCTCTCTGTGCCTGTCTATCTCTCTATCTGTCTGACTGTCTGTCTTTCCTGCAGTCTCTCTCTCTGTCTTTCTTACTATCTGTGTGTGTGTGTGTGTGTGTGTGTGTGTGGTGTGTGTGTGTGTGTGTGTGTGTGTGTGCGCGTGCGTGCGTGCGTGTGCGTGCGTGTGTGCGTGCCTGTGCGTGTGTACATGTGTGTGTGTAAGTGTGTGCGCGTGCGTGTGTGTGTGCATTTTATATATATATATATATATATATATATATATATATATTATATATAATATATATATAATGTATATATATATATATATATGTGTGTGTGTGTGTGTGTGTGTGTGTGTGTGTGTGTGTGTGTGTGTGTGCGCGCGCGCTGTCTCGGCGATGTCGTGCGCATGGAGACGGACGGATCCCTAAAGACCTCCTCTATGGAGAACTTGTGCAGGAAAACGTCCCAACAGGCAGACCACAGCTGCAATTCAAAGATGTGTACAAGAGGGACCTAAAAGCCTTGAACATCGACCAGAATAACTGGGAAGCAACAGCCCTCGAACGGTCAGCCTGGAGACAGACTGTGCAGAAAGGTCTCTCCAAGTTCGAAGAGACACTCGCTCAGCAGCAAGAGGGAAAAGAGAATGAGAAGAAAGGCTGCAGCCCAGGCAGACAGACCAGCGTCAGACTTCATCTGTGCCCTCTGCCACAGGGGACTGTCATTCCCGGACTGGCCAGCCACACCCGTCGCTGTACCAGAATAGACA
>CM031600.1:91099717-91104717 GCA_018398815.1 Conus ventricosus
CTTGCTGTGTATTATGCAAAAGTTTGTACACGCTTAAGAATAATTCATTTGCAGTATTTTTTGAAAATTTTTGATTATCAGGTTCTACCTATTGCCATGTACGGTGCTGAAATATGGGGATTAGATAAAGCAGTTGCTCGTATTGAAAAGGTTCACTTATTTGCATTAAAAAATTTTTTAGGGTTGCAACTTAAAACGCCGAATGATTTAGTGTACGGAGAAACAGGACGCTACCCTGTTTATGTAAATACGTCTGTCGGTGTATTAGATATTGGCTTAAGTTATTACGTATGGATGGAAATAGACTACCGGTGAAAGCTTACGAGATGTTGATGTGGCTAGACTCACGCGGTAAATATACATGGGTTTCAAGGATTCGAGAAACATTATTTCAGAATGGTTTTGGAATGGTATGGCTAAATCAAGGGGTTGAAAATGTCAATGCATTTCTGGATGAATTCGCCAGAGGCTTATTGATTGTCGATGGCAAAAACTGGAGTGAACATATCCAAGACAGCGACCGGTTTTCTTTATATAGAACTTTCAAATCATCTAGGAGCTGCGAAAGGTACCTTTAATTGACATCGACAGACATATTAGATGTTATTTAACAAAATTTAGATTCGGAGTAACAGACATGGCAATACATCGGGACCGTTATTATAAGGTATCAACTAATTCTGTAGCATGCCCATTGTGTAATGACGCAAAAGAAGATGAAGTACATGTTTGTTTTGTTGCCCTAGTCTCTGTGAGCTTCGGCAACAATATATTCCAGGAAAATGTTATGCAAATCCATGTTTATTCAACGTAGCCTTATTGATGCTAACAGTAACGAAATTATACTGAAGAATGTATGCATGTATTTATATAAGGCATTTAAACGGCGTGCGACTGTAGTTGAAGGATGTGAATGTTAATATTGAAGCATGTATCTGTTGAACTCTATTGTCAAAAGATGTTGGAATCTGTCATTATTATGTTGATGTATCCATACTTTTTCTTGTCGTTAAAGTGCCATTGTAAATAGTTCCCCCCTTCAGTAGGGGCTGTGGCCTAACCTGAATAAACCATTTTCCATTTCTCTCTCTCTCTCTCTCTCTCTCTCTCTCTCTCTCTCTCTCTCTCTCTTTCTCTCTCTCTCTCTCCTCTCTCTCCTCTCTCTCTCTCTCTCTCTCTCTCTCTCTCTCCTTATACACACGTATGTTTTCATCTCTCTCTAACCATTGACGTCAACCAGGATCTACTCAGTTCCAGCCAACATTACCAGCTTTCACGAACAAATTAAAGCCCATTATTCGACTGGACACAAGTAATTAGGTTCCGCTGTCAACATCCCCATCTTTCGCCTTTCATTACCCACACACACACACAACTCTCTCTCTCTCCTCTCTCTCTCTCTCTCTCTCTCTCTCCTCTCTCTCTCTCTCTCTTCCTCTCCTCTCCTCTCCTCTTTGTCCATGATATTGCACAGACATACAACATTATGGCCCCTGGCCGATGTTCACTCTCCTCTCTCTCTCTCTCTCTCTCTCTCTCTCTCTCTCTCTCTCTCTCCTCTTTCTCTCTCTTTCTCCTCTCTCTCTCTCTCTCTCTCTCTCTCTCTCTCTCTGTGTCCATGTATTGCACAGACATACAACATTTATGGCCCCTGGCCGATGTCCCTCTCTCTCTCTCCTCTCTCTCTCTCTCTCCTCTCCCCTCTCTCTCTTCTTTCTTTTCTTTCTCTCTCTCCCTCTTTCTCTCCCCTCTCTCTATCTCTCTCTCTTTCTCTCTCTCTCTTCTCTCTCTCTCTCTCTCTCTCTCTCTCTCTCTCTCTCTGTCCATGATATTGCACACAGACATGCAACATTATGGCCCGGGCCGATGTTCAACTCTCTCTCTCTCTCTCCTCTCTCTCCTCTCCTCTCCTCTCTCTCTCTCTCCTTGGGGGGATCTTGAACTGTGTTCAGAGTAGAAGACACGGTTAATTGCTCTGCAGTCAACAGTTAATAACTGCTGATTGAGACGTTACGTCACCCCAAGTCTTTGTATGGTAGCTGCTAAGGTACCATGCCTTCTGCATATCAGGATTTCCGCGTACGATGTGGATGTTTTGGTGCCTATCTTTGTGGCCTTCATGTTGAAGCGGGCAAGAAACAGAGCCGACATGCGGAAGAGGACATTGAGAGTTCGGAGTGTTGCAGACGGTGTAGTTTGTTGGCTGCCTCCTCACTTACTTGTTTGGGGAGTTTTTTACTGCGGTGCGGTGATGTTGAGCAAAACCCTGGGCCAACCAAGAACACTCTGCGACAGTCCAGCCTGGCCAGTGGAGCGGGACGAAGAACCAGTACGGGCAGATCTGACAGCACTTCATCCAGCACTTCCACTGCTGCGTCGTCTGCAGCAGAACCCACCAGATGGACGTCATGTCCATGCTTCAGACTCTCAATGCAAAGTTCGACGACATGAAGGCGGAGATGAAGGAATTCCGTGACGGTTTTGCTGCTCTACATGTGACGTGGAATCCCTGAAGGAAGAGGTGAAGGACCTCCAGCACGAGAACGCGGACCTACGCCACACCAACGACACCTTGACGAAGAGGATCCAGGACTTGGAGAGGAAGACAGACGATCTGGAGGGGCGTTCGAAACGGAACAACGTCATTTTTTATGGACTTTCCCGCAGAGATAACGAGACAACCGCAGGACGTGAAGGTGTTGTGAAGGACCTGCTCAAGGAAAAGCTTGAAATCAGTGACGATATCCAGTTCGACCGTGTTCATCGTCTAAATTCGAAGCCAAACTCTCCAATCATCGGACGATGCACCTTTTTCAGGGACAGGAAAAAATGTTAAAGGCAAAACAGAAACTATAGAGGTACACAGGTGTTCTTGGGAGAGGACTTCTCGTTCCGAGTTAGGGAGATAAGGAGACAGCACACCCCCTCATCTCAAGAAAGCACGTAGTGAGGAAAGCGTGCCACTATGGTGTTCGACCATCTCCTTATTGATGGTAAAAAGTTTGGACTTGTCGATGGACAAAATCTCCGGTAATTAAATAGGGGGAGGCCTGCCCCGCAGTGACACCAGTGACACCGCAACTGAGCGGTGCACGCTTACTACTCGCGCAAAACAGGCACGGATTTTACAGAAACGGAGTCGTGCGCCGTGAAACATGAGCACGATGACGAAATTAGCATTGGGTTGTCCGGGGTGAAAGGGCGAGGGTCAGATATGATCACGGATGAAACGATTGATTTCAATCATTCTTCTAATAATGTTTGTGTTTCTTCTTTGATAATGTTGTTTTTTCTCATTCTTGTACATTAAACAAGCGTACTGGTGTAATGAACGAGAAAGAAGATGTACATGTCTACAATGAAGTAAACAATGATGTGTTTCATGAAGTCAATGAAAAAACAGGTGGTGCGGGTTTGTATCAAAAGGAAAGAAGTGATGTCAGTGTGGAAAGTGATGTTTGCGAGAGTGTACATGAACGCATGGATGACCACGGAACAAATGATGTTGATATGAAGATAATGTATCATCGATATTTTCTAGTTCACACAGTATTGCTTGTGAATTGTAATAGTTATTCCTTTTTACACTGGAATGTGAATGGAATCCTTTCTAAAATTCATCAAAGAGATTTTCTGTCGTATCTATCCAAATTCGACTTTATATGTCTCGTAGAAACGTTTGTAGAGAATCTGACGTTTAACATTTTCACAAACTATACAATGTTTATGAAACCAGCGTTAAAACTTTCAAGTCAAGGGAGACGATCCGGGGCATTAATGTGCCTCGTTAGGAATGAGATGATGCCTTTCATACATGAAATCAAAGTTGATAATCCCAATGTGCTTTTGTTTCTGATTGAAAAGAATTTACTTGGTTTAACAGATAATGTTTGTATGTGTGTTTCTTATGTACCACCTGAAGGCTCGCCTTTGTATACTTACTTAATATTGATAATGGCATTAGTTCACTTGAAGAATGTATTGTTGACTGTATGCTTGAACATGTTACGTGCATGTGATCCTCTCTGGTGATTAAACAGTAGAACTGCAAATTTTTCTCCCGATATTTTACATGATGATGAATTTGGTACTAATATCGAAAGTCGCTCTGTATATTCTGATAGAAAATCGCTGACCAGATACGAATCACTATGGAAAATGTTTGTTGAATATGTGCGCTGCTCTTGGTTTTTTATATTCTTAATGGTGTATGTAATGGAGACCTTGATGGACACTACACGTTTGTGTCTCAAACTGGAAATAGTGTCAATGATTATTTCTTGCTATCCAAGGAATTATTCTTCGTTGTTTCCTCCTCTTGTAAATAGTAGTTTCAGAGAGACTAAATCTGATCACTTACCACTTGAATTTTATTTGAATGTGGTTAACAATACTAAACCTTCTGCTAGAGCTGAAAATGTGAATAAGTATATTGAAAAGTTCGTGTGGAATTGCGATGTATCACAATCTTATATAGACGTAATGCATTCTTCTGAAGTGTTAAGTTTACTTAATTATGCCTTTAATTTGATTGACCATGACCACAATGAAGCTTTGAATGCTTTTATTCAAACTGTCAAAACGTATGGAGCTTGTATGAAGAAACGAATTTATTTTGACAATTCAAGTAAAACAGTGACTGGTATGATAAAGAATGTAAATCAAGTAAGCAAAAGCAAAACGTTTTTATTACGAGTTTTTTGCACAACGAAAGATCCAGCCGACAGTGACGTTTACTGTGTAGCAAGAAGAGAATATAAGAATCTTCTACAGCGAAAAGAAAAAGAGCATAATGATTTATTACTGGATAAATTAACTGGGTCCATTAATAATCAAAAAGAATTCTGGGAAAATATACGTAGAATTTCTGTTAGAAGAAAGCAAGCTAATAATGTTACAACAGATGATTGGTTTGAGCACTTTAAAGGTCTGCTTGAAAGAGATATGGTAACAGAAGAAAATTATACAGTTGTAAATAGAATGGATGACGAACAAGAGGA
>CM031600.1:91112217-91119717 GCA_018398815.1 Conus ventricosus
CCAGTGTTTTTTCCTTACCATAATCACTTACCAGTGATTTTCCTTGCCATAATCACTTACCAGTGGCTTTCCTCACCATAATCACTTACCAATGGTTTTCCTTACCATAATCACTTACCAATGGTTTTCCTTACCATAATCACTTACCAATGGTTTTCCTTACCATAATCACTTCCCAATGGTTTACCTTACCATAATCACTTAACCAATGGTTTTCCTTACGATAATCACTTACCAGTGGTTTTTCCTTACCATAATCACTTACCAGTGGTTTTCTTCACCATAATCACTTACCAGTGATTTTCTTACCATAATCACTTACCAGTGTTTTTTCCTTACCATAATCACTTACCAATGATTTTCCTTACCATAATCACTTACCAATGGTTTTCCTTACCATAATCACTTACCATGGTTTTCCTTACCATAATCACTTACCAATGGTTTTCCTTACCATAATCACTTACGAGTGGTTTTCCTTACTATAATCACTTACCAATGGTTTTTCCTTACCATAATCACTTACCAGTGATTTTCCTTACCATAATCACTTACCAATGGTTTTCCTTACCATAATCACTTACCAATGATTTTCCTTACCATAATCACTTACCAGTGGTTTTCCTTACCATAATCACTTACCAGTTGTTTTCCTCACCATAATCACTTACCAATGGTTTTCCTTACCATAATCACTTACCAGTGCTTTCCTTACCATAATCACTTACCAGTGATTTCCTTACCATAATCACTTACCAGTGATTTTCCTCACCATAATCACTTACCAGTGGTTTTCCTCACCATAATCACTTACCAATGGTTTTCCTTACCATAATCACTTACCAGTGGCTTTCCTTACCAAAAATCACTTACCAGTGATTTTCCTTACCATAATCGCTTACCAGTGATTTTCCTTACCATAATCACTTACCAGTGGCTTTCCTCACCATAATCACTTACCAATGGTTTTTCCTTACCATAATCACTTACCAATGGTTTTCCTTACCATAATCACTTACCAATGGTTTACCTTACCATAATCACTTAACCAATGGTTTTCCTTACGATAATCACTTACCAGTGGTTTTCCTTACCATAATCACTTACCAGTGGTTTTCTTCACCATAATCACTTACCAGTGATTTTCCTTACCATAATCACTTACCAGTGATTTTCCTTACCATAATCACTTACCAATGATTTTCCTTACCATAATCACTTACCAATGGTTTTCCTTACCATAATCACTTACCAATGGTTTTTCCTTACCATAATCACTTACCAATGGTTTTCCTTACCATAATCACTTACGAGTGGTTTCCTTACTATAATCACTTACCAATGGTTTTCCTTACCATAATCACTTACCAGTGATTTTCCTTACCATAATCACTTACCAATGGTTTTTTTTCCTTACCATAATCACTTACCAATGATTTTCCTTACCATAATCACTTACCAGTGGTTTTCCTTACCATAATCACTTACCAGTGGTTTTCCTCACCATAATCACTTGCCAATGGGTTTTCCTCACCATAATCTCTTACCATGATTTTCCTTACCATAATCACTTACTAATGATTTTCCTCACCATAATCATTTACCAATGGGTTTCCTCACCATAAGCACTTACCAGTGATTTTCCTTACCATAATCACTTACCAGTGATATTTCTTACCATAATCACTTATCAGTGATTTTCCTTACCATAATCACTTACCAGTGATTTTTCCTTACCATAGTCACTTACCAATGGTTTTCCACACCATAATCACTTACCAATGGTTTTCCTCACCATAATCACTTACCAGTGATTTTCCTTACCATAATCACTTACCAATGGTTTTCCTCACCATAATCCCTTACCAATGGGTTTCCTCACCATAATCACTTACCAGTGATTTTCCTTACCATGATCACTTACCAATGGTTTCCTCCCCCACAATACCCAGCAGTCCCACTGCAGTGAGAATTGGTCACACGTGGGACCCGAAGTGTTAATGAAACGTTAATCTCACTCTCTCTCTTTCTCTGTGTCTCTGTCTCTGTCTGTCTGTCTGTCTGTCTGTCTGTCTGTCTGTCTGTCTGTCTCTCTCTCTCTCTCTCTCGCTTCTCCTCCCCTCTCTCCTCTCTCTCTCTCTCTCTCTCTCTCTCTCTCTCTGCCTCGCTCTCTCTTTCTGTCTGTCTCTCTGTCTCTGTCTCCCTCTCTGTCTGTCTCTCTCTCTCTCTCTCTCTCATCTTCCTCTCTCTCTCTCTCTCTCTCTTGTTATTTACTCTGTACAATATCCCCCCCCCTCCTCTCTCTCTCCCCTCTCTCTCTCTCTTGTTATTTACATTTACAACGTTCATGTCAGCGTATGCCAGCGGATATAGTCAACGATGTGGTTAAGCGTGGATGTCAATAGTGTGTGAATGTACTTGTTAAGGGAGAAGCGGGGATGGGTCTGATGTGCTTCTTCATGTTGCAATTTTGTAGTGTGAACCTTTGGATTTACCCCCCCCCCCCTCTCTCTCTCTCTCCTCTCTTCCCTCTCTCTCTCTTCTCTCTCTCTTCTCTCTCCTCTCTCCTTATACACACGTATGTTTTCATCTTCTCTCTAACCTCTGGCCAAAGGGTCCAGACATTGACGTCAACCAGGATCTACTCAGTTCCAGCCAACATTACCAGCTTTCACGAACAAAAGCCCATTATTCGACTGGACACAAGTAATTAGGTTCCGCTGTCAACATCCCCCATCTTTCGCCTTTCATTACCCACACACATAACTCTCTCTCTCTCCCCTCTCTCTCTCTCTCTCCTCTCTCTCTCTCTCCTCTCCTCTCTCTCTCTCTCTCTCTCTCTCCTCCTCTCTCTCTCTCTCTCTCTCTGTATGTGTGGATGTGCGCGATTGCGCGCGCGTGTTTTCCAAGTGTGTGTGCGCGTGTGTGTGTGTATGTATGCGCGCACGTCTCTCTCACACACACACATGCACACACACACACACACACACACACACACACACACACACACACACACACACACAACACCACACACACACACACACACACACACCACACACACACACACACACACACCATACACACACGCGCGCGCGCGGCGCGCACGCACCTGCGTGTACAGAGGCACAGACGCAAGGTAAAAAAAGACCCCACTCCCTTCCTCCCAGATTTGGCTAAAGAGGGAAGACAGAAAGCCTTTGCCCCGTGCACGCCCACAAACCAATGACTTCAGGATCAATGCTCTCTCTTCTGAAGCCGTCACGAGCGCCCTCTATCTCTGGCGCATGCCAGATCGGACTCGATCACTCAGGCTGCTGAGATGAGACACCTTTCGCAGGCAACCCTAACCATTTGTTAGCTGATGACAGGGTAGGCAGCCAGGCAGTATACTCTTCTCCAACAATGCCAAATACTGTACATGAGCCACGGGTATTCCACCCAGGGTCAGCGCCACAGCGTCTTCCTACCAGGGCCAGGGTGCAGTGGAAACGAAATATGCTGTTGGCAAAGGAGGATAAGATAATGTTGCTTATAGCCCAGCCGACCGCAAAGGGCCACATCAGGGCTGTCACCACGTTAAAATCAACTCACAAGTCATTAAAAAACAAAAACAAAAAAAAACCTTTCACACATCTCTTTAAATTACATCTTCTAGAAACGCACCAGAAAGTTCGTTAAAAATGTTTCTTCCATAAAATCTTAAATCAGATGAAAAAATGTTAATCTCTCTCAAAAACTCAAAGATCACGTCAGGCGGGGACATCCCTGAATAGGATTTTCATGGACTCCGCTGTAAAATGTTTGTGTCTCACATCGTGCAAGTCCCAACACTCTGAAAGAACATGTTTCATTGTGAGTGGCGCATGACATGGAATGCACCACGGAGCTTCTTCACTTTTTAAAAGATATGAATGGGTAAAATACGAATGGTCAGTGTGCAGCCGGCACAGAACTGTTTCTTCTTTACGATCACCAGACGTAGATGAGAGGAACTCCTTAAGGTTTGGACGGATCTGAAAGAGTTTGTTATCCGTCTACGTATTCCAATCCTCCTGCCAGAGGTCTCTGACATAATCATTAATTTTGGGTTTCAGATCTGAGCAGGGGATATATATGTTGGGCAATTTCTCTGTCGTGGCATTCTTGGCTAAACAATCACCCATTTCGTTCCCTCCGATGCCAACATGACCAGGAACCCAAGCCAGAATAATGTTGTAACCATCCGCTTTCAACTTGGTAAAACGTTCAAAGAAGTGTAAAAGTTCTGGATGCTGAAGGTTGCGGCCAGCTATGGCCTCCAAAGCTGACAGTGAATCTGACAGAACCAGAAAGTCCCTCTTCTTGGATTGTGAGATTATCTTCAAGGCCAGAATCAGAGCAGTAAGTTCAGCAGAACAGACGGAAGCATCTGAAGGAATGTTGGCAAAGGACTAGTAGATATTTTTGTGATACCAGCCCCCCCAATGAGGATGCACTTTTAACACACCTCATCATCATTTTGAAGTTCTGAAGAGAAAAAGAAAAAAAAAGAAACACCCGAAGGTTCTGGGGAGGACCCAGAGAAGCACTGTCTTCACCTGCCTTTAGAGCAGTCCTGTACCACCCTTGGAGGCCTGCGCTGTGTTGACGATGGGCACAGGCACGCGCAGGACACTCCATTAACATATCAAGGGACATAACTGCTCCTGAACAGAGGTAAATCAGACTACAGGATGCAACTCATAACAGCCTTAAAGTAGCATCCCTATGGGTGTACCAGCCCGTATTTCATGACTGCAGAGCCCACCGGCAAAAAAAACCACCACCCTCCAGCTGCCGAGCACAACCCACAGACCCAACCACCCCTGCCCACGGACAGATGAAGACAGTGCCACTCCAGACACAGCCAAGCTTTCGCCATACGGTCTTATGTGCCCTCAAGAGAGAATCCAAAGTAATACCAGCCCCCCAATGAAGATGCACTTTTAACACACCTCATCATCATTTTGAAGTTCTGACATCTATCAAAGCGGGAAAAGGAAAACCACGTCCATCTTCAGCACCTTGTTTCTCTGCTTCAGCTTGAAGTCGCTGTGCGGTCAGTTAATCAGTGTGGGTATCGGACAGTGCGTCTGCCAAAGAGCGATGCGTTAAAACAGGTACATCCATCTAAGCACCGGTCCGTCTTTTACAACGTTCTGCGAAGCTAGGGGTACGCAAAGAAACTTCGGCAATTGACCCGGACATTCTGCGACCATGCTGGCCTGTCTGTAATGTACTCTCGCACCCGACATATCCCTGATCGACCTCGTCCAGCAGAGGGTCAGACTCGGCATGTGTAACACCCTGTCGCCTGGTAGCCACAGGCCACTGACCATCCGGACGCGCCGTGGTTCGTCCTGTGAATGCATGTCCGGTCTAGGTAACGTGCAACACCTAAGGGGCGGGATGACCGGTCATATCTTGTGCGCACGACTTTAACAAGGGTGAATTCATGAGAGATCCGTTAGCGACTTTATCAGCCGTTTTCCCATCCCCTATTCTCCCCCCCCCCCCCCCCCCCCCCCAACCCCAAACATGTCAATCCTGTGGGAGTTCCACGCTTCTAATTAAGGTCTGGAAGCAAGCCTTTAAGAAATCAACTTGAGAGGAACCTACCTATTCGCAAACTAAATTCCGTCAGAGAAGGACATCCCCTTTAAGGCAAGTCGTATTTGCTGTCAAGGAAATAAAGAATTGCATGCCTCTTATCATCCCCCCCCCCCACCCACCCACACACACACACACACTTTTCCAACTCGCTCTTGGCCAGTCGCTTTTCTGTGGTGTTTATTCATGGCATGAGAACTCTTCTTGTACTCGTTATTCTTCTCATCACCATCAGCACAATTGCACACCCACACCCACACCCACACACACACATACATACATACATATGCACATATGGACTTATTTATCTGCATCTGCCTTTGTTGCCGTGTCCCCCTGAAATGAATCCTGTGTCTGTATGTCCATCTACCATCGCAGCACACATTACCAGATCGGCAGCAGCCTCTGAGAGTTCTGCTCTCATCTCTCCTTGGATCCAGACCGATCCAGCTGATACAAATTTCACCACACGATCATCACCTACGCCATAAAAACACACATCCGCTCTGGTTGCCAAGCTCACACAAGCCTCGGGAATACTAGAAGAAAGGAATAACATCTCAGGAGAGCGTAATGGAAGGGAACCTAACACCAGCCGCATCCCCAGAACGACCGCACGCTAAGATGCGTGCCGAAAATGGCCATTTCTATGTCGGGTGACCGGGAAGCAAACTTTCGATCATTCGAACGCAAATCCTGTGCTCTAAAAGCAATTGCACACGCAGCAGCTTGAGAGACAAAGACATCTCTGTCCTGGAGGTGCTCTAAAGCGCGATAACTACATCTTCGAATAAATAAGTGAGCTTTCCGTTTACATAAACTTTGACATTTTGGATGTTTAACATTCGTTTTTAGATTACAAGGTGAATAACTCTTTCAGTTCCTACGTCAGGTGAGAACAGACTTCCGCCGAGGTCAAATAGATCCGCGATCCACCTCACGATCCAGAGCAGAATGTATAGCGACACAAAAACGGTATGTTTACTCTAACATGAGGGAAAGGAAATAGCATCGGTAGGTAAGCTTTTATTTCTTGTCATTTTTAAAAACGTCTGTGAGCAGCTCCCAACTTTTACTTCATTAACCCGCAGGAGCATTGAACTATGGAATACACCTTTCCCCTGCAAATAGTGTGTGACATAGGTCAGTCAGTCAGTCATTCCCTTGACCGCTGGGGTCATTGGGAGGGACGTGATGAGGCAGCCGCCGTTTCTCTCCAGGCTCTTCTGTTTGTAGCTGTCGTGAGATCTGGCATGGTCATTTTGGTCCAGTCTTTTATATTATCCGACTAACTCTTTCTCTGCCGTCCTCGTCTGCGCCCTCCTTCAACGGTACCTTGAAGGATGGTTTTGGAAAGGATGTTGTGACGAATAACTTGGTCAAACCATGCCATCTTCCGTCGTTTGACGGTCGCCAGAAGTGGGTCGTGGGGCCCAACTAGGTTGGTGACCAGGTTCCGCACATAATCATTGGTCTTATCTTCTTTGTAGGAGATGCGGAGTAGTTTCCTCAGGCACCTGGTCCCAAACGCTTGGATTTTTCTTTCTGTTTCGGCCATCAGTGTCCATGTCTCGCAGCAATATAACAGGATGGAGACCACTAGTGACTTACAGAGCCTGAATTTTGTGTGGAATTTGATGTTGCTCTTCCACACTCTGTTCAGTCTGGCCATCGCTGCTGATGCGGAGTCGATCCTGATTCGAATTTCTGCTGTGCAGGTGCCATCTTTGGACTGGGTTGTTCCCAAATACCTGAAGCTGCTCACTTCTTCCAGGGGCTCACCATTCATGGTTATGTTGGCACCGCTGTTAGTCTCGCTGTTGACCATGACCTTTGACTTCTCTGTGCTGACCTCCATGCCGTAGGCACTTG
>CM031600.1:91124717-91127217 GCA_018398815.1 Conus ventricosus
AATTGCTTAGTCGCGGAGCCGGCGTGAGTGAGCTCTCCCTCCGGAAGGCGCCACCACGTCCGTCCAACGACAGCCCCCATGGACTCGCCGATACAGGTGACCCCGACGGAACCAAACCGAGGCCACAGACGTGGAGAGGACATCGAATTTGAGGTCACCATGAGAGCAGGGCATGAAGGGCCACAGAATTTGAGACATTTTTTTATGCTGATCGATGAGAATGAGGATGATTAAGATGATGCTACGGATTTCCATTTCGGTCTGAGACTACATGACAGGGCTATACTCTACGCTTCCGTTCATAATATATCCCGGCGTCAACCAGGCCCGAGAGATACAGGCACCTGCAGTGTTGGTCAGGAAATTTGAGCAACACTCTCAGAAACGCATCCATTAAGTGGATGAAACTCGACTGTGTGGTCCCAGTCTTCTCAACTGAGTCCGCAGCAAACTCAACTCTGGGTAGGAGCCGGTCGGGGTAGAAAAACCCACATGACTTCTGATGGGATTCGAACCCACGACCTCCTAGCCGGGAGTCCGCGACGCTAACCACTTCGCCACGGCGGCTGGTTCTCGACTCGATTATTGTAATTCAGTACTGCGTGCTTTACCTGCAGATCAAGTTTCTCTGCTTCAGCAAATTCAAAACAGCGCAGAGCGACTCGTCCTGAAATAAAGAAAGAAAGACCAATTACATCACTTCTGAAGTATCTTCGCTGACTGCCTGTTGAATGTTGTTAGTAGTACAAACTGGCTGCTGTTGCTTTCGTTTTCTTTAATGCATCTCTTCCATCATACAATCCTCTTTGCTTTGCACACACCAGTCGTCACGTACTCTTCACTTTTCCAGTCAAGAAGTCCTGAGGACTCAGGGGCGAAATGTAGAATTGTTTAGTGGATGTTCTTTTAGCTTTGCTGCCCCAACTGTTTGGAACTCACTGCGTCCCACGCTGCCAAACCTTCCCACCTTACCTGTTTTTTTCAAAACACAGCTAAAGACTACCCTGTCACCCATACAGTTTAGGCAACACTGTTCAAGCGTGTGTGTATACAATAAGTTCTGTTGTAAGTCAGTCGTTACCCCTGTGTATGGAGGTATGAATAATGCATGAAAGCACGATGTGTGGTTTTGAATTAAAATTGTGCTATACATCATCATCATAATCATCATCATCATCATCATCATCATAATTAGTATCATTATTATTATTATCTATTATTATTGTTGTTGTTATTATTATCATTGTTATATTATTATTATTATATTATTATTATTATTATTATTATTATTATTATTATTATTATCATCATTACTGTAATTATTATTATTACTGATGTTCTTGTTGTTACTCTTGTTCTTGTTATTGTTGTTACTATTGTTGTTCTTGTTCTTGTTGTTATCATTGTTGTACTCATTGTCATTATTGCTAACTTCTTCTGACTCATTGTTCCCGGTTGTTCCCAAACAAGAAGACGAAACACAGGGTGACCGCTCCTTCTCTTTTTTGCTCCTAGAACTGGGAATTCTCTACCATGTAATTCCGTACACACATTTTCTGACGCGGCCTTCCAATCAAAATGAAAACTTATCTTTTCGCTCTCAGGATCAATTCATGTTCCACCATCCGCTCTTGTAAGTAAAATGTATGTGTGCAAGCCTGTCAACGCGCACGCGCGCGCATGTGCGAACATGTATGCGTGCGAGTTTGTGTGTGTGTGTGTGTGTGTGTGTGTGTGTGTGTGTGTGTGGTGTGTGTGTGTGTGTGTGTGTGTGTGGTGTGTGTGTTAGCAGGCTTCTTCAACTGGTGAAGAAGTCGGGCAAAGTGGACAAGGTTTCAACGACTCCTGATGGCAGACTTCAGTGTGAGTTGAAGAAGATCCCTGGTCAGCAGAGGGCGCAAGTTGTGATGTTGGACAGCCCTGACGACCTCTTCAAGGTGGGCGTCGATGTGGACTTCCAGTTTCTTGGGCTGCAGCACCTCCTTGTCTGCGAGCCATAGGGGTCTGCTGGAGGACGCGGTGATGTACATCCGTGTTCAAGCCTTGACAGTGTTGCTAGTTTGAATTGTGCTTCAAGTTTTTCTAGTTCTAAATGTAGTTTGTCTTTCCTGTCCCTCAATGTTTGTGGACTAAGAAGTCGCTTACAGTTTAAATAATTTACGAACTATATTTCCCAGTTTGACATATTAACATTCACCGAAGGTAGAACTGATGCACAAGACTGACTATTTAGTGGACTGCTTTAGTGCTCTTGGTTACTCTATTGCTTTGTTTAGTCGAAAATACCTTTCATATCAAAGATCCGGTGGCATTGCTATTGCCTATAAAAAAATACATGAAGATTTTATTCAGGTATTGGAACCTGAAGCCAATGGTGAGAGTGACTGTGTTTTGTGGTTGAAAATCAACAAACTGCTGACAGGTTATGATAAAGATCTGCTCGTCGGTTCAGTTTATATTCCTCCAGAGGGAACTGCTTAGGGTTCAGTTAACTGTTTTG
>CM031600.1:91137217-91146966 GCA_018398815.1 Conus ventricosus
TTCTCGAGGTGAGTGTAGACACTGTGGAGGAGAGTGAGGATGGCATCTTCAGTACTCCGGTTGCGGGAATAAGCAAACTGAAGAGGATCTTGATGCTCCTCTGTCTCCAACCTCAGCAGGCGAAGGATGATCTTCTCAGCGCACTTAAAGGGGACAGAAGTGAGTGCTACTGGCCTGTAGTCGTTCATGGTGACTGGAGAACGTTTCTTGGCGACAGGCACAATAGTTGAGGATTTCCAGATGGCTGGGATGGAGCCCTCGTCAATGGACCTCTGGAAGAGCTCACAGTAGACCGGAGCAAGAGCGTCACGGCATTCCCGCAGCAGCCTACCAGTGATGTTGTCAGGGCCTGCAGCACTGCGCACTTTGACTTCTTGAAGGATGTCCTGACTTCATCGACTGAGATGGTGAATTGGATGCGCAGTTCGACTTGCCACCTCCTGCATGCACACTGCTGCATCTTCACTGAAGTCCCAACGGTCAAACCTGGCATAGAAGGTGTTCAGCTCTCTGGCCAGCTTGGCTTCATCACTGGTCTGAGAGAGGGACTTTCTGCTGCTTGTGGCCGGTAATTGTCCCGATGTCTCTCCAGTACTGCCTGGCGTTGCCCTCCCGGAAGTTGGACTCCACCCTGGATGTGAAGAGGCGTTAGTCCTCCCTGATCTGTCTCTGGAGCTGCTTTTGGGCTGCCTTCTCCTCATCCTTGTCACCTCTCAGGAACGCGTCTCTCTTCTTGTGCAAGATTTTCTTCATACCCGGGGTCACCCAGGGCTTGTTGTTGGGGTAAATCTTGCATGTCTTGGTCTCGAGGACGATGTCTTCACAGAGGGAGATGTAGGATGAGATGGCGTCGGCAGTGTTTACGTAGCCGTGAGAATGCCACGATGTCTTTCAGTTTTATTTCTAATTGCTTCATTGTATATCCCCTTTTTTTTTTTTACAGTTGCAGAATTACTTGTCCCCCCCCCCCCCCCCCCTCTCTCTCTCTCTCTCCTCTCTAAATAACTCGGTGATTTTCAGAAATTAAGAAAGTTCAGTTCAGAGGTTTATTTTACGTCAGTCCATCATAGATAGTGTAAAACAATAATCTGCTGTACAATCAACACTAGCACTCACAACGTATCTCTGTGATTTCCAGCATTAGAAAATTCAGTGAAATGGTTTGTTTCACGTCTGTCCATCAAAGATGGTAATAAGCAGCCATACAATCTACACTAAGTGATTCCCAAATAAACTCACAGAAACCCACTAAACAGATCTAAGATATTAACATCGGCTGAAAACTTGATAATAAAATCTAGCAAGTTCAGTTTGAGCAACCACCGCTGCAATATCAATAATGCGTGGTCTGTATTTGATTAACGTTAAGATCTTTTCCTTATAAATGATTGGACTGTAGCCAACAAAAAAGAAAAAAAAATTACGGAAGTCCTCCAAGTTTGAATAAAAGCGGGAGGGGGTTCATCTTCCAAATTTTCAAAAATGAGGAGAAAGGGAAGTGGGGGAAGAGGAACACACTTTCCCAAATTTTCATTAAAAAAAAAGCCTTGGAATGGGGGGTGGGTGGGAGGTGGGACAGATGATAAAGAGGGACTCATCCTCTAAATTGTCATTAAAAACAGGGGAAAGAGCGTGAAGAAGCACTCGCCTTCTGAATTTTCATATAAGCAGGAAAGTAGGGGGAGGAGGAGGAGGTGTTCAAACTCTTGTAAAAGCGGAGATAGGGAAGTGAGGGACTCTCTTTAACATAAATTAAGTTTTTTTTTCTTTCATTTTTTGGCTTCAAGTATCGGGATGTGGATGCAAGGGCAGAAGGTAGTGTGGCAACCCTAATATTTTCTTTTTCCAGTCGTTTGTGTACTGCCCAGCTGTGCATACATGTTGTCTCCCTTTTAACATATGACAGTGAAACGCGCGTGCACGTCTGTACGTGCGTGTAAACAATGCATTATGTGCATAGAGTGCACACACACACACACACACACACACACACACACACACAACACACAAGCACCCACGCACGCACGCACGCACACACGCACACACACACACACGCAACCTCGTCCTCGTGTATCAACGACAAGGCAGTATATTTCAAACAGGGCTTATATTTCAAACAGGGCTTATACGAGCGACGTTCCGAGTTCCATGCAGGTCACGGTCTTTTATCGTGTTGCACGTGCCTCATACGTCCAGCCTGCGGTATAAGCAACCAGTCCGCGCACATTCGGATGTGGACGCATCGAGTCGGAACAACATGGAGAAGAAGAATCACCACCACCTCGCAACCCAAAAGAATAAGTTTATTGTCGTGGCTCCTTATTGGGGGCGACCTTGATGTTGGGGGGGTAAACAACATTCACCCAGTGTGTAACTGTATGAAACTTGCATGGGTTGTTCTATTTGGGTTGGAGGAAAGCGGCTGTTCTGTACTTCCAAGCTTTTGATACCAGGGCCAGTGTGAATATCGCTTGGCGTCAGCTAGCATCTGTGTGGAAGCAGTGGGTAAGTTATCATTCGGGCGCGCGCGCGTGCATGTGTATATGTGTTCGGTGCGTACATGTCTTCGATGTGGGATATTCTTTTCATACCTGGCCCCATGCAATTATCGTGTAGGATATCCGTTTATACTGGCACAATAGTATTTTCGCTGTAGGATAACGGTTCATTTTTGGGCACCATGTTATTTTCGGTGTTGGAATATTTGTTCACATTTAACACCATTTTTATTTTTCCCGTAAGGTGTAGGCTGTCCGCGCACACCTAGCACCATTTTTCGTTCGCCGTAAGATGTGTACGGGTATCCACGTACTTTTACCGTGAGATGAAAGAAAAATCCGTGCACTCCTTGCAACATGATATTTTAATCGTGATGTGTAGGATATCCGTGCGTACGGGGCACCATACTAACTGTCGCCGTAAGATAAGGATACCCAGTCAACTCTGGGCATTGTTACTTTCCCGTAATTTGTAGCTTTACCCGGTGAAACGCCTGGTATTGTTACTTTCTCTGTGAGATGTTGAATACCGAACCCAACGCCTGACACTGTTACTTTCGCCGTAGCGTATAGGCTACACGGTTTAGCACGTCTGACACTTACTTTCGCCGAAAAGTGTAGACACCGTGTGCATTTCCTGACATTATGTTAATTTCGCCGTAAAATGCAGAATACCCGTGCTCGCCTGGCATTATAAAACTTTCGCCGTGAAGTGCAAAATACCCGATACACCCCCAGATTATGTTATTTAAGCCTACTGTGTAAGGGGGTCTCCTAAAGTTGTAGGTAACCAAAACGTGACAGCATCCCCTGTTTCTTTCTCCGTCAGCCTAGAACCTTGGAATATTTTGAGAAATGAACCCCTGATCAGTGTCTGTAATGTGAGTCAGTCACTGGCATTTTTTTGTAGCGAGGCCGAAATAGCTCAGTGGTAGAGCGTCGGACTCGTAATCTTGGTATCCTGGGGTTGCGAGTTTTGAAAACTCGGCTGGGCCGTTTCGGGACATTTTTTTCATCGGAGTTGACATGGTTCTGACTCCATTTCTCATACAGTCCGTCGAATGAGAAAATATAAACCGATGTTCCGTGGTGAATGCACGCATAACATCTTGCACACACGTAAAATCCCATTTCCAACTTTCGGAAGAGAAGGCCAGTTTGGCCGTTGGTATGGACGACACGTTACACATAGCATGCACCTGCGTGAGAAATGGACAGAATGAAGGAATTAAGGGAAAATTGAGTGAACAATATTGAACAATATTGACTGGATGACACGGAAACGACTGAATGAAGCGCCAGCTGGCAGCTCTTCAGTCGGCTTACCCGGTAGGCAGTCGTTGTGTAAACGAGTGTGGGTTGTAAAGCGTTTAGAGCTTGGTCTCTAGCCGAGGGTAGGGGCTATATAAGTATTCATAATAATAGTCCAGCCGACCAGCAAAAGCCATTTTAGGGCTGTCACCACGCAAAGGACAGAACGTTCTGTTGGCACACACACACACACACACACACACACCACACACACACACACACATCGGGGACAATTGATCTTAGGACATGTAAAATTAAGGATGCTGAGTACGTCAGCCATTGGATCTTGCCATAAGTAAACAGAATTTCAACATTGCTTGAAAGATTGCTTTTTGGTCTTGTTTTGGGGTTTGGGTGGTTTGAACAGCGGTGTCACTTTTTCCGGTCTGCTTTATATTCTGTGCGTTTTTTTTTTTTTTTTTTTTTTTTTTTTGGGGGGGGGGGGGGGGGGGTGATCGGTTGATGTAATCAATTGAATTATTGCTCATTGAGATCATTTGATAGTCGTGACAGTCGTTGTACACGGAATTTAGAGGTATATTTTTCTGTGAAAACTCTTTCATGCTAAAAACTTGGCAGTTAGCTGGGCACTAGTGGATGAAAACAGGGCTGCTTCTCTATTTTCATTGCTGCCCATCTTCCACCATCTCGTGCAGATTTCATGCACGCTCATTTGTTTTCTTATACAATTTGTATTTTAAATCTGCCTTACATCGAAGTCGATTTTGTTTTGCTCCCTCTTTGGTTTGCACTCAACTGAGCCCCAACCCATCCCCACTTCCCTTTTGCACTAAAATATGTAACTGTTAAACCATAGAGTTTTTTTCTCTTTTCATTGGACCATGCTGGATTTGTAATATAGGATGGGATATTGAGGGCGCAAAATGCACATAATAATAACACTTGGTAAAGGATCATGGATATCAGAAGCCCGTGTGAAGCGATCGTCTTTCAGCTCTGTGTTCCATTACATCGAGCGCCTCATGACGGCCATAACTCCTTTTCTTCCTGTCTCCAGAGTCGGGTTTTAGAACTGCCCCCCCACCGCCCCCTTCCACTTTCTTTCTTTTTTCTTTCTTTTCCTTCTTTTTTTTCATAGATCTCTATTTTCTTGAGCATGTAAACAAGACAAGTCAAAATGAGATTTTCTCCATAGGTGACAATCTGAGTGTATTGGTTGACGAAGCTCTCGTTTCAACAACTCTCCTCACCTTGCATTAGCCGCACCTTTCACGTCGAGCGCGGAGAATCGGTTCCTTCAGTTCCTATCTTAACGAAGAAGCTGTTGTTGTTGTTGTGTGTGTGTGTGTGTGTGTGTGTGTGTGTGTGTGTGCATTTGAAATGTACGTGGTCAGCTCCATTGTTGACAAAATTTTGTTGGATCGTGTTATCATGACTGTCGTGATGCACTGGGCATATAGCGTCAGCAGCAGCAGCAGCAGCATTAGTAGTAGTAGTATTAGTAGTAGTAGCAGCAGTAGTAGTAGTAGCAGTAGTAGTAGTATAAGAGCCGTGACGAAGCACCATCAGCAATAGCAGTACTACAAATAGCAGCATTTTGTTGTAAGCAAAAAATAATACTGATAATTGCGAAAGGTATAATGTTGCTTATAATTACTGCCACTGTTGTGATTCTTAGTTTATTTGTTCGTGTCACTCCCGTGCTATGACTTACTTTCCCCCCTTTTTTTCTCCTATATTTTACTGATTACCCCCCCCCCCCCCCCCCCCGCCGCATCTTACTGCCTCTCCTTTTGCCCTCTTCCTCCTTTTCAATAAAACCGCACGGTTTGGGGAAACATTTTAGTCTGCTTTTTCTTTTCATTTTTCACAAAATGTAAGCAGGGGGGGTATGGAATGAGTTATTCCCATGCAACAACATGTGAAACACTTTGCATTAAACAAAGTATCAAGCTAGGCGTTTCACATTAATTTGGCCCATTTCTTTTTCGTTTGAATATTTCAATTTCGATTCTGACGGGTTTTTAATATTGTTTACATTAAACACACACCACACACACACACACGTTTGCACGCACGCAGCAGCGCGCGCGCGCGCCGGCAACAAAGAGACAACCTCAAAACAGAGCCCCGACACCCCATTTGACACCACGGAGGCATGCGCACGTGAAATGATGCCTGTGGGTTTGGTCGGGGCGGGTGATTTTTCCGCCGTCCAATCAGCATTTGCTTTTGGGAAACCCAAACGACCCAACCTTCATTTCGTCGCAGCGAACTGCGCCTTTTTCGCAATGCATCAGAAAGGATCGGAAAGGGTGATGAGTGACGTTTTTTTTTTTTAAGTGTTTTTTGAGGAACAGTACTTTATGCACAGTAAATTTCTCAAAAAAGCCCCCTAAATTTTCGTATACTATTGTTAAACATTCCCCTAAACCAAATTTTTGAGCTATTCCCAACCCCCACCTTCAAACCACTTTAAAAATAACTGTCCTTCGAAAGAAAACTTTCTCCACCCGAAAAAAAAAGGGTTTCGGACTTTTTGGTGACTTGACATTTCAGTTGTTTCCAATCGGGGGTATGCCCTTTTTAACCCCTCCCCCCTACACAAGGCTTTTTTTACTAAAATATCCGGGGCTGTTGTTTAAAGGTAACGCCACTTAAGGCTCTTGTCACGCAAAAGTGTTGTGGCGTCCCAACTTTTCTATGGGACAAAGAAGTGTAGGTGGGGAAGGTAGGCACGAAAGAAAATCTGTCTTTGAAAAATTCAGCCCTGATTTTTGAAAAAAAGGAAACACATGGAAGAAATATTTAAAGGGTAAATTAGTGCCGAAAGTAAGGGGCCCACTAAACTTAATTTTTCCCCTCCCCCCACCCCCCCCCCCCCAAATTTTGGGGATTGTAAATTCACGATGTTTTTAGAGACACCAAATTTTTTTTGTATGGGGGGAAAAATTTTAAAAGGCGATGTAAACATTATGGTTTTGTGATTTGGGGGGTAGGGGACATGTTTTTTCAAAATCCTTTGTTTAAATTCCCTCTCCCCCTCCCCCCCTCCTTACCTCACTCCCCCCCCCCCCCCTTCCCGTTTTATTTTTCCCTTTCCCTTTGCAAGATTGAACAAGGGTATTTTTTGCCTTCGATTAAAATCACCTTTGAAAAAACATGTGAAAAAGGCTTTCATTTCACTGTGCTACCTATTCATTTAATTCGTTTCCCCAAAACTACAAAGTGGGGCGCATCATTCTCTGCACACAAAAAACAAAATTAACAAAATGAATCATTAATCTCCAGTACAAACCTAAAAAAAAACGGAAACGTCGGCAATTTCCCGCTTGTGTGACTGTGGGTCTACCTTGGGCAAAAACCATCCCTGCCCAACAACGTGCGTCCAGTTTTTTTTGTATTCCCCTTTTTACCCATCACGCTTTTGGCCCTTTTCATATAAACTATTTCCGATTTCAAAGCATGATTTGCCGCCGTTTTTAATATACACCACTGTCTTCTTTATTATACTGTTTCCACGTTTTTTTTTTGTTTTGTTTTGTTTTTATTTTCACTTTTTGATGTCATCTCGTACCCCCTCGGGCTATTTCCCCGCTGCTCTGCCACCACCTCATACACGACCATGTCTTGTGTTCAGCCGGCAGTGGGAGTCTATCCTTTCTGTGGGTTTTCCCCAAGGGTGGACATGACCCATCCCTTTTTAGGGCGAAACAAGGGGGGCCCCCACATGCTGCCCCACTTTGACAGGGGAAGACAGACTTCTATTATTCAGAAACGGACTCTAGGTCCAAGCTCGGCAAAACGTGAATTTTTGACAATTGTACACCTCAGATGTTACAAACAACAGAATAAAAACATGCACAGCAAAATACTCCACAATGTGTCATCTTCAGATTGATACAGAATAATGCATAAAACAACACTGCCGGAAAGGAATTGTTTTGTACATTGTTGTTTGATTAATACGTGTGAAAAAAACATAATGGTCCGTTTGCTGTTGTCTATCAAATGTATATTCCGCTTTAAGTACTTCACCTATCAAATCTATGTTACTCACGCTTAAGTACATTCATTCATTTAAAGCTTCACCTTGCCTTAAACAACTAACACGTTGCTTAATTGTGAAGATCAGATGTTAAAACAATATGGTTTACATCAACAGATCAAAGATCTCCAGCGTCAATGGCCGCGGAAAACGGAGACCAGGACAGCTGAACTCGGGGAATGAAGCTAAGTAGTCTTCTATTTACTCTTCTCTCCGTCTTCTTCATCCCCCTTCAATTCTTCCAGTGTAGTGTGCCTCTGTTTTCACAGTCCAGTGGATTGTCGTAGCTTACATTGATCTTGAAATATAGTTTAGTACCTGGTGTTGTTATTTCAGATATATTTATTATCATTGTCATTATATAGCGCCTATCATCGACTAGAAATCAAGCTCTAAAGTGTTTTTACAGTTCACACTGCATTTATTCAAGCAGCTTCCTACCTGGGTGAGCTGACTGAAGAGCCGAATCATTCGTTTTTCCGTCATCCAGGTGAACATCAGTGACTCGGTTTTCACGAGGCTGAGAGTCGTATTCCATAGTTTCATGTCCACTTTCTAACGAAGCTTGTGTGTCTGCCCTCCCCTACCCCTCCACGGGGCTCCGTGACCTCTTTCTAGAAGGCTTAGTGACTCTTTTCCCACACCTAGGCTTCGTGCCCTCCTTTATGTTATTTTTCTTTTCCAACCCCCCCCCCCCCCCCCCACTCCCTCCCCTGGTTTTGTGTCCTTTTCTACAGGATTCCGTCTCTCCTCTCTCTCTCTCCTCTCTCTCTCTCTCTCTCTCTACATACACACACACACGCGCACACACACACACACACACACACACACACACACACACACACACACACACACTCACTCTCCACCCGTGAGTTTTGTGCCCTCTCTTTATAAGGTTCGGCGTCTCTTTATACCCCAGCATTTTGTGTCTTTCTGTAAGGTACGTTTCTCTACTACCCCTCCCCTCCACCCCTCCGCCCCGGGTTTCGTGTCCTGTTTCTACAGGATTCCGTTTCTCTTTTCCCCTTCACAATATTTCTTGTCCTCTTTCTACAGTATTCCGTGCCCCCCTCCCCCACCCCAAGGGTTTCGTGTCCTTTTTCTATTAGGTTTCAGTGTCTTATCATCCACCCCCCCCCACCCACCCTCGCTTTCATGTCATCTTTCAGTTTTAAAAATTGAAGTTTATCCTTGGGGGGTTGCAACTACCATTTACGTACGGTTTGGTGTATCTTTTCCCCGCCAATGGTTTTGTGCCTCATTCATTCAGTGTTTTGTGTTCTTTCTGCAAGGTTTGGTGTCTCTTCCCCCACCCTACCCCACTTCTACAAAATGGTATGTCTTTGTACAGTTTCGGGTTTTTCTTGTTCCATGTGACTTGGTTTCGTTTCTTCTGTCAATAAAATAAGCGCGGGATAAACTTCCCTTTACCTCAACAGGGTGCTGTCTTTTCATAAGGTTTGGTGTCGCTCCTCTCTCTCGCCACACTCCCCCCCACCCCTCCTCCCGACTCCGACTTCCTCTTTTTCTGTAAGGATCGCGAATCCATCCCCCTTCTGCATTTCCTATCTTTCTTTACCGTTCACTGTCTCTGTTCCCACCCCAGCCCCCAGTGTCGCGTGTCCCCCTATGTATAAGGTTTGGTGTCTCTTCATACCCCCCCCCCCCCCCCCAGCCCCCAGGGTTTCTGTCCCTATAAGATTCATCTCCTTTTCCAGCCACAGAGTTTCGTCGTGCCCTCTTTCTACAAAGTTTGTATCTCATATCCCCTCTCCACAGTGTTTTGGGTTTTCTTCATAAAAGAGATAGTTCTTAAAACACACACCCAGCCCCAACTCCCCCCTCCTCCCCCCCCCCCCCCCCCGTCCCAGGGGATTTTTTGTCCTCTTTTTTTCCTACTTTTTCCTGTACTCTTTTCTCCCCCCCCAAAA